>OU963908.1:5000000-6250000 GCA_902850365.2 Chilo suppressalis
GCAGGCTTCATGAGTCCGGAGCATAAGTAATCTTTGATACCTGATAGGTGCTCATAGAGTTCAGGCTGACTGTACTGACCGGGCAAATGAAGTCCTTTTATTTTTCGTGCTACAATATTATATCGATCGAAATTACAACCGGAAATCTCCAAATCTAATAATTCAGTTTCACAAGACAGGACTCTACTGTCCCAAGTTCCTCGTACGTGTAATCTTTGAGTGCGACCTTTCAATCCAGCCTGATCAGCGACTCTCTCGTCAATTAATGTTATGGTAGAGCCTCGTTTAAGAGAGCATCAGTGACAATTTCACCATTAGGGCCTTGAATCCGTATCCGTAATATTTGAAAAATACATTGGAACATGTGACAGAGTTTATCGTGGACGTAACATTCGCTACGCAATCTTCAGTTCCGTTAGAATCAGCGGGAGCAGAATCATCAGGGTTTGCGTCCAGTGTAGCATTAACAGTCTTGACATTTGTGGGCCAGTGTAAGATCTTATGATGCGGTAGCCCGCAGTCGTCAACATCGCAAACAGGAGCTTCGCAGGTATCCTTGTCGTGGTTGCTAGCTAAACATTTAGGACAAAGTCGGTCAGTGCGAACAAAAGACCATCTATCCTTCCCGAGGGCGCGCTGGAACTTTTTACAATTTACAATATCATGATCAGAGCGCTTACCGCAAAATCGGCATTTATTTGTCGCTTCTGTGGTCTGTGCTAGCACCATTTGAGGCTTCTGAATGTTGAAATGGGTGACATTATGTTCCAGTTTTTTAGCTAAAGTTTGTAGCAACGACACTTCAATATCAGAAATTTTTTGAGCTTCAGTGTATAAAAAATCCGATAATTGTTCAACTTTTGTCATATGTGGGCATCGGCCTTTATTTTCATAAGCATAGTCTGCCCAACGAGTAATCAAACTGCATGGTAATTTTGAAAGAATAACTGATGACAATTCAGTACTTTTCAAATAATCATCCTCTTTTATAGTTTTGACAGCGACTATGCAATTCTTGACTTTGATTGAAAATGTTACTATGTCAGTATGGTATGACAGCAGTAATGACGGAATCTTTTTTATAGAACTTACAATTTTATTGATGATTATTTCAGGGCGACCAAAACGGAGTTCCAATGTTTTGATGATGTCTTCTACGGTAACTTTGCCCATTAAAAGTGCCGATTCGCATTCTCTAGCTTCACCAGTCAGACACTTATGTAGGCGACATACATTTTCTGCGTTCGAGAACTGGCATAATTTCGTAGACTCATCAAAGTAACTTTTGAAGTGGAGCTATTCTCTGGGGTCACCTTTGAATAGTGGCAGGTCCTTAGGTGTCGACATGCGACTCAACATTTTGTCAGCCGGTGTCATTTGGCTGTTGTTACGTGCGTTTCCTCCTGCTAGGTTGTGCACTGCGTCAGCTAACTTCAGTATCGCATCTTGGGTAGAAGAGGCTTCATTACGTGTAGCGGGTTCTGGATATTGCGCATCTTGTATCACAGTGGTATAATGAGGGGCATTATGTTGCGATACCCAGTCCAGAGTTCTCTGTGCTACAGAACTTATTGAGGCTCTACTAATGTGTGACCGTGACCGTCGTTTTTCCAACTCAGCTATACCAGCGCTAAGCTCTTTCTCCACAAGCTGCATTTGCACTTGCATCCTGATCTTTTCCATCTCCAATTCCCTTTCGGCCTTCAACCTTGCCTCTTCGGCTTTCAACTTTGCCTCTTGAGCTGCTATGAGTAGACGCGCTTTCTTTTCTTGCAACTCGAGTTTCTTTTTTTGTGCGTCAACAGATAAAACTGACCTCAATGAGCTGCTGGTTGACTTCCTGAAGGATCTGGTGGATGTAGTGCCAGGTGGGTGGGCGTTATCGGGCGAATTCTCCGCCCAATGAGCTGAAGTCAGCGGCTGATCATCGTTTTTTCTTTTGATCGAGTCAACATTTTGTAAAGAATACCTTACTTCGATTCCACGTCTCTTAAGTCGCTCGAAGGACCAAATATTAATGGTGGAGAGGCTGGTTCGTATCGTGTAATAAATATAGCTTAAAGATTTTCGTATTTATTTGACTTAGCAAAATAATGACAATAATTGACATACTGACACTATATAGTTTTCTGTAGTCAACAAGCAGGTTCTGGGGTCTAAAACAAATATAGAAAAAATAGGAAAAAAATATAATAAAAAATACGAGTGCGGGATTTGAACCGACGACCGCAGTGATGCATCGAATGTTGGTCCCGTGGCAAAAATTTAACACACTACACCGTTTCGATCGATACTGGAAAGGCGAAACTTGTGTTCATATGCACTGCTGTCAGGTTATTTTCGTTACGGAATTTCTTGATTCGGTCGCCGCGCTCAAAGCCCGCGACAAAATCTATGCAATAGCTTAAAAGTATTATAATACTTAATGCCTAATTTCAGAAAATGTGTCACACTATTTGGTTTCTATACCTACTTGTTTTATTAGTTACAGATTTGCGCTCGCATATTCGCAGAATATGCAGTCAGTAAAGTCGTATTTCTTCATAAAATACGTCATAGTAAATTAGTCAATTTTAAATTTCCAGTAGCTTTAATTATTTTCGTTTACGTAAAGTGACACAGAGATTTTTAAATCTTTAGTTTTTTAACGAAAAAAAAGACGTAAGGAAAGCTTTTAATCTTACGAAACTTCGTATTGTTTTTCATTACTCAGTCTTCAGATTCAGGGTTGCCATTATATATTATAGTATCCTACTATATTAGGGGATCAAATACTACATTTCTAAAAAAATATAGGAGGCGGAACAACTGCCGTGGTAGACTCCCTAAACGGGGACCCCGCGGCTTCGCGCTAAGCAGTGTAGAGGTATTCGCAGGACGTTTTTAGCGGATATTATACCGTAAAGCGTCCGTAAGAGTTGCGGGGTCCTCGGTGGGTAGCCACTGGGGGGTCCGTAAGACTTGCGGGAGCCAGGTGTGAGGTCCGTTCGGCGGCGTGCCTCTTAAAGGCGCCGTCGTCTGTAAATAGATTTTTTACCTGCGTATTAAAAAAAAAAAAGGAGGCGGAACATCTAGTTTTTGCTTAAAGCAGACTTTCGCCATTAAAAGCTTTCTTAAAAATAAAAAATGAGTTATTAAAGTATAGAACAGCAAAAAAATTCTCATTTTAAAAATAAAGTAATACTTTATTTTTAAAAAGAGTATATTTTTTAAAATAATTAAATGATTTTTTAAAATAATAAATACATAAAAAGTATAGTACGTATTAAAATTATTAATTTAAGTACGTAATATACTTTTTCCATTTTTTTCCTTCATCTATATTTTTAGAGGTAACCTTCGAAGTAAGCTTCGAAAATACTATATTTCATATCGCATATTTCATAGAAAAAATGTTGGTAACCCTGCCTACTTCAGACTCCATTATATTCACTTGGACAGCCCTGAAAAGTAGTTTTAACCTTTGTTTAGAATTACTTAACTTTTTGTACGCTAGATGGCAGGATTAGTTCACTGAATCACGTTACCATTTGGTTTTGTTTGAAATATAAGTATGTTATGTAAAAGCAATAAACGCTCTCTCGCTATTTAAAATTGGAACAGGTGTTTAATTATTTAGTTAGTTCCACCTCCTTTTTGGGACACTAAACATTGGTCCTTCGAGCCGGATGATGACGGGCTGCCAGACGAAAGAAGAGGGACTGAAAATATATAAACAAATTAATGAATTGATGGAAAAAGGTGGTTTTAAATTACAGAAATGGGGTTCGAGTAGTAAAGAGTTTTTACAAGAAGCACAAGGCTTAGTAAATAAAAATAGTAATAGGTTAGAAATAGGAACAGGAAAGGAAGAAAATGAAGTTAAGAAAGTTTTAGGTTTGACGTGGAATAGTACTACAGATGAGTTCGAGTATACAGTACAGTTGCCAGAACTAGACACACCCATTACAAAAAGGAAAGTCATTTCTAATATCTCACGGTTGTTCGATCCGCTGGGGTGGATTGCGCCATCTATAATTCAGGCAAAGATCTTTATCCAAAAATTATGGATGGCTGGCATAGGATGGGATGAAGAATTACCTAATAATTTATTGCAAGAATGGATAACATATAGGGATAAACTTACCTTACTCACAAAGTTCACTCTTCCTCGATGGATACATACTAGCCGTGAAGATAACTGTGTAGAACTCCACGGGTTTTGCGATGCATCGACTGATGCATACGCTGCTGTCGTCTACATTCGGATTGTAGACTGCAATGATCAGGTACATGTGAATCTGGTTACTTCAAAAACGAAGGTTTCACCTATCAAGCAAGTATCGATACCACGCTTAGAGCTGTGTGGGGCGGTCTTATTGGCGAAGTTGTTGTCTGAAGTGTCTGAAGTTCTAGAGGTTTCACGTAATCATGTCCATGCTTGGACTGATTCTCAGGTGGTGCTAGCATGGCTCAGTAGCCACCCTAGTAGATGGAAGACCTTCATAGCCAATAGGGTATCCGAAATACTAACGTTATTTGACAGGCAGCAATGGTCACACGTTCGCTCTACCCATAATCCCGCAGACTGCGCATCGCGTGGTATTCAGCCATCGAAGATCTCTGAAATACGACTGTGGAAAAACGGCCCTTCATGGTTGCAAGAAAAATATATCAAATACAGTCCACTGAGTTGCAAGCTAGATACAAGTTTAGAAGAAAGGCCTAAAAAAGAAACAGTATGTACAGTTACGAATATCAAAGAGGTTGAATATTGTTCTAGATTTTCATCTTTTCGCAGAATGATAAGAGCGGTTGCATTTTGTCGGCGTTTCATAAAAGTCGCACATGCTAAAGTAAAACGTGAGTCATCACCAGATTTTCCGAAATGGATTACAAGTGCAGAGTTACAAGAAATAATTAATATTATTATTTGAGAATATCAAAAATTATATTTCAAGGATGAAATAAATTATCTTTTGTCAAGTATATCAATCAGCAACAAAAGCAAGTTAAATCCTTACCTTGACAGAAATGCAGTCCTCAGGGTGGGCGGTAGGCTGCAGAAGGCACAACTTGCTTCGGAAACGGTCAATCCAATCATAATCCCGTACAAGTCACACTTGACCGAACTTTTATTGGTTGATGCTCATACACGGACACTTCACGGTGGTCCTCAGTTAATGATGAACTATCTTCGTTCTAAATACTGGGTAATTAATGCAAGAAGAGCGGTAAAGTCATGCATTCACAAGTGTGTAGTTTGTACTCGATATTCATCACGAGCCTCCAATCAACTTATGGGCCAACTCCCATCGGCTAGAGTAAACCCAAGTCGACCATTTCAACACAGTGGCGTAGACTATGCGGGTCCAATCGCGATTAGAACCACCAAAGGTAGAGGCTATCGCTCTACCAAAGGCTACATATGTCTGTTCATTTGTATGACCACTAGGGCCATACATTTAGAAGCAGTTAGCGACCTGACATCGGATGGGTTTTTAGCCGCTTTTAAGAGATTTGTCGCCAGGCGTGGTCATTGCTCAGACTTATGGAGCGATAATGGCACAAACTTTGTCGGGGCTGCTCGTGAATTAAAATCGCTGCTAAATAATGAAAAATCATTGTATCGTAGAGAAATTGCAGACTGGTTGGCTACAAACGGGACTGAGTGGCATTTCATCCCACCTCACGCTCCAAATTTCGGAGGGCTTTGGGAAGCCGGTGTGAAATCCACTAAACACCACCTACGCAGAGTTATTGGAACTTCAACACTCACATTTGAAGAAATCACAACTGTGTTGACTCAAGTCGAAGCCTGTCTCAATTCGAGACCAATCACACAGGTGAGTGACGATTCGAGTGATCCATACCCTCTAACTCCAGGTCATTTTCTAGTTGGTGGCCCACTAGTACTAGTTCCCGACGCAAATTATGAATTGTCAAATCCTAATAACCTTAGAAGATGGCAATACACACAGAAAATGGTACAACATTTCTGGCGAAGATGGTCAAAAGAGTATTTGGCACAATTTTTTCAAAGGCACAAATGGTCTAAGCACATTCCAGAGCCACAGATCGGCGACATTGTTTTAATTAAAGAAGACGACCTTCCTCCAGCTAGATGGCTTTACGGTATCATCACAGAAAAACATCCTGGTTCGGATCAAATTACGCGTGTCGTCAGCCTTAGATGTAAGGGTTCTATTATTAAACGGCCTGTTTCAAAATTGTGCATTTTACCAGTTGACCAATGAAAGATGCTTAAGTAAAACAATATTCATATTTTATTTTATTAAGTTCACACTATTCAGTATTTTCAAAGACTTGATATAGGTAGCATTATTCTTGTATATTTTCAATTGTACTTACTACTGTAATAAAGTCTTGTTATTATAAATGATATTGATGATGAGTGATCATTGTTATGTTGAATACTTAAATGCATTATAATTTAATTTTGTAAATATTTATAATCTATGTAAACTATTTAATTTTGATGTTAGACTAAGTTATATTGCTGCTATTGCGTGTTTTACTTATGTATTTTTCATGAATTTGTATTTTTTAGTTTACTTACTATAAAAGACGAACTTTTGATTTATGTTTGATAATTAAATTTCATTTATAATGGACATGCTGTCCATGGTGGGCGGTATGTTTAGAATTACTTAACTTTTTGTACGCTAGATGGCAGGATTAGTGCACTGAATCACGTTACCATTTGGTTTTGTTTGAAATATAAGTATGTTATGTAAAAGCAATAAACGCTCTCTCGCTATTTAAAATTGGAACAGGTGTTTAATTATTTAGTTAGTTCCACCTCCTTTTTGGGACACTAAACAACCTTACTATTTTATGCCTAGAAGCAGTGCTACAGTAGTTCATGTTCTCCTATTACTTGTAAGTGTCATCGTCAGCCTATTAATGTCCCCACTGCTGGGACAAAGGCCTTCTCTAAGGATGGAATAGGGAGATTGGGATATAACCCACCGCGCTGGCCCAGTGCGGGTTGGCGGGTGCTAACGACTGCAGATGCAGCCGGAATCAATTGCTTAACATGCCTTTAGAAGCCTTCCCGCTTACCTACTCGAGATAGAAGATGTTTGGTCACCCATCCAATGACCGACCACTGCGAAAGTTGCTTAACTTCAACGATCGCAGCCGAACGCGCTAACCACCCACGCCATTGAGCTTCTCGGTAAGTGTAACCCAAAATTATATGAATGTCTCATTATTCGTATAAGTGGTAGATAACTGTTGTTGAACAGGAAAATTATACAATTATGTTGCACCAAAAGACTTTTCATAGATAACAATTTATAAATATATTTTTTTTGCACCTGGTTGAAATTGTTGGAGTATAAAAAATCAATGAAACAACAAAAAACTTTTTTCATCCATGAAGACTAATGAAAAGATTTTACAAAGGCAGATTAACAGAACTTAGCGTACCATAAGAATTAACAGACTAATTTTATATTTAAAAAAAATCCTTCGTACCTAATTAACACAGCCAAAATGAGTAAATATTGAAAAAAAATAACAACACAAACAGAAGATATAATTGCTTTTCCAGAAATATTTCCAATATGTTTGTTCTATTATTTCCAAGTAATATTTCTGAGTTCTTAATTAATGAGTAAACATTTATCCTACTATTTTAAAAAACCGAAAATTTATATGTTTGTTACTCAATCACGCAAAAACGGCAGAAACTGAACGATTTGACTGAAACTTGGTACACGTATAGTTTATTACCTGGATTGAGACATATGATACTTTTTATCCCGGAATAATCTAAGTTCCTGCGCGATTCTCAAAAAAAAATAACTCAGATGTCGTCGTGAGAGGCCGCTAGTCTACAATATCCATACTGATATTAGTTATACAGAAACAAATGTATAACTGGCGTACGTTCATGTTTAAACTGCTGAATACGATTTTGGGGGTCCAGCCGTAACGCACCCATTCCGCGACTGCTTCACAGTGGGTGCGTCCCGGCCGGGAGCGTCGTGGAATGGGTGCATAACGGCTGGACCCGGTTTTGGTATGGAGATGTACCCCGACGACGAAATCACCCGCGCCAACGCGCCCCCGACTCCTCCCACACAGGCCACAAACACCAACACTTCACAGCTAGCATACTTGCACACTAGCTTAGCATCAGGCAGACACCGCACCCGTAGGATAAGAGTGCGAAGAACCGGTCTACACACGACACACTATACCAGGTACAGGTACGTACCTGGGCCCTTTTTGTTTTTCCCTGCCCCCCACGGCAACGGCTAAGTAGAGCCAAGGTCCGAGTCTTAGAGATGCCCTCTCGTTGAGCCCACCCCTTCAGGTTCGAGTGGTCTAGAGGCTCCAGACGGAGAGGAGACTCCCCCCGTGGGGAGATGCCATCCGCCTGGAATACCTCTAGAGGCACTCGACAATGCACGGCTTGAGGTCCCCTTAGGATCTCGCCGTCCCCAGACCCGGAGACGCTGTAAAGGTCATCTACGACCAAAAGCATACATACTAAAAAAAAGAATACAGATAAATAGGGCGAAATACAGTGTAGAAGTTTGTATAAAATTTTACAACAATTGTATAATATTAATTACGCTTTTTCGGATTCGCCTAATGTTAATATTTTGGTAGTAATGCAGTTTTTGTTCAATTAAAGTCATCTGATTATAAAAGTTCTCACTTCTGCGGTACAGACTTTCCATGTGCCTATAATAGAGAGAACGTGTTAGTGCGTATCGTTGGGTGCTAACGACTGCAGATGCATCCCGGACCAGTAGACCTATTCGCTAACAGATTTTGACACATGGAAGTGATAATAATCATTTAGTGATCCACCACTGTTTTAATATTATGCCATTAAGATACTTGTTTCGAAAATCATCAATGGATATGCAATTTTCTGTTTAGTTAGACACAGTAAATGTCAAAAAAGTTGGCGTATAGGCCGGCAGTTCCAGTAAGCATCGCGCCAAACGTCTAGAACGCTCTGAAGATGCTTCGCGCCTTAGAGCATATGGTATATGCTCGAAGCTTTGCGCAGGTGAACAGGTATACAGATCGCGCTCATCTTCTAGACCGCTCTAAACACTGCGCAATTCAAAAGACCAATGCAAAAGACAGGTACGTATAGTTAGACGAAGTTTGTATATACGACTGTACAGAACACCTCCGCGAAACAACTTCAGAGCGGACTAGAAGTTTGCCCCGATGTGTGCCAGTTAACGTGTCTTAAGAAGCATGGAGTACCACTGCGTCATCGAGTTACGGTTTTTGTATAAACAATAATTTGCCGGAACAGCAATTTACCTCAAGACACAGAAGAAAAAAGAACGCTTGCCATTGCTATGCGCCCTCAAGTTCCTCGAAAATGACCTATTCTATCATAACTGGATGTGAAATGTTTACATCTCTTTTGATTGAAAACATAACCTAACCGTTGCGTACAATCACATATAAGATTATAGCTATTCTCGCTAAATGAAAATAGCTCTTAATACTTCACGATAAGGGCATACTCGAAGTCAAGTTGCATTCTCTGGCGTTGTTCGTGGACGGACCGGGCAAGGGTCGTCCTAAACTCACTCATAAATCACAATAGTATCGCAGTTGAGCACATACCAGATGAAAAACTGCTGTGTCTGCCCTCATGAAAGGCTTGTCTATGGAAATATTGCCTATGAATCTTTATAACTGGCCTTTACGAGCGACTATCAATATTTATAAAGTGTTGCCTCTATTGCTGTGCTGGCGTGCTTTAGAAGTTGGCTATCATGATGGTACTCGTGATTGCGTAATTTACTGATGGTAATTAGATTTCGTAGATGTTATGTGGTAGATTTAGAATCGTTTATTTCCATAAACTTATTATCATATCATTCTTACTTCCTACTCTCATGATTTTGGGGGTAACTCTCGCATCAATCGTGATGACACACGTCCAATACGACGTCTGGGTCGAGCAGACGCAGCAAGAACTCGAACAGTAACGCGAATACGTGAACCATTGTTTTTGAAGACATTATCTAATTTTAGTGTAAACTAAGGAGCGGTACGCGCATCCATAATATCCATCACGCGGGAGCTAAATAAATAAATAAATATTTCCAACACTAACACCAATTAGCTTAGCCCCAAAATAAGCACTATAAGGCTTGTTATGGGGATAATAGGGTAACGGATGGAATACATGTACTGATACATATATAAGTATATTTATATAGCAATACATATTAAACATCATGACTGGTAAGTACAGTAGAAATGCTCGTATTCGTCACTCCACCACCGGGACCTCCTCCCACAGGGACTTGAACCCGGGATCTCTCTAGTCAGCGACACCATGAAAACCGGCGTACAAACCACTCAGCTACGAAGGCCGTCTCATGAAGCAGTCAAGGTAATCCCTCATCGCGTATTTGCCTGAGTGAGTCACTACGCGAGTCCATAACATTCATTACGCGGGAGCTACATGAACCAGTCAAAGTACGCCCTCGTCCCGAATTCCTTAGTGAGTCACCACATGTATGTTGACGGAGTCCTTGTGAACTGTGTCACAGGTTTCACTGAAACAACCAAATTTAGGCACCAGTCTCTCATTTAATACGTTAAATAATGTACTCAATATACGAGTAATTTTGTGAAATACAAGTGGTATTTCTACTTCCTTTAAGAGAAAAACAAAATATGATTGATTTATTTTATAGAACCCGTTTATTAGTTGAGTAATCATTTTTTTGAAATGGTGATAAATAAGCATTTGACACGCTTGATGGTAAGCGGCTACCATAGCCTATAGGCGCTTGCGATACCAAAAACATCACTTGCACCGTTGCCTACCCTGACCCAATCCCCTACCCCGTGGAGCCCTGGAACCTTATTCATCGACAGAAACGCAACACCACAAAAAGGTAGAGACATTTCACTGTAGCCCTGTAAGGTGGAGGTTACTTCTCCCGACAGGTGCTCCAATTCTTATATTATCTCAAATTCGTTACGTGAATACGCCAACATTGCCTACAAGGGTTGCCATTTTACCAAGTTTCGAGGAAATCTTTGCTGCGCAAAAATATCTTAATATTATGGCAAAATTCGACCATACTGTCGTTAGAAATCGTAGTTTACAATCTATACTTAATATTATAAAGCTGCAGAGTTTGTTTGTTTGTTTGAACGCGCTAATCTCTGGAACTACTGGTCCGATTTGAATGACTCTTTCAGTGTTGGGTAGTCCATTTATCGAGGAAGGCTATAGGCTAGGTTTATTTTTCAAAATTAGGGATATTTGTTGATGATTGTTAGTATAAGATCTTTGAAGAGTATAATAAATACATTTCTAAAATAACTCTACCAAGGAAATCCACGCGCGCTTGATGTAAGCAAGACAAGACGCTGGCGGCGCGGCGGCGGGCGAGACGAGGAGGCGGAGCTTGCTGGCCGCCTGTCGCTCTTATTTATTGAAAGAAATAGAAAAAAATATTTGGGGAACCCCCCCCTCACCCCCCCCCCGAAGGATTTCAAATAAGGGTTTCAGGTTTTAATGAAAGGATGTATAAAAATCTTATTCCTTGGGTAAACTAAGAGAATTAAAACAATAGGCTACTTAAAATGACTAATTCCACGCGTACGAAGTCGCGGGCAACAGCTAGTGTTGGATAAAAGTCCATATAACTTTGCCGGCCACAAATTAAACGTTGAACATTATCTGATTTTGATACGCCACTACGTGCCCACGATCTTAGAGTCACATCTAATATAAAAAAATACTCAGGTTGCCATTGAAAAATCCAAAATAATAAGATTTTAAAAAATACGGCAAATGTTGGCGTGTGTCACGGCATTCAGATTTTGATTCATATTCAGCTGAATTGGAGTCGCAGAACTGCTTAGGGGGTAATTAACGCGATCGAATATTCTGTACCTTTTCCAAAAAAAAAATTTGCTTAAACGAAACAAGTTTATTTAACTCACATTACCTTTTTTTTTGCTGTTGTAACGGTGAATAATTTTAACTGTATCATGAGATGCAGTCCGTTGATATACGGATGGACAGGCACATCATATCTGATAGTAATGTATTGCTGACTCTTCACTTGGCTATTCGTATTCACATTTGCTATTTCCAAATTGAATACAGTATGTCCTTATCATGCTATAAAAGGAATTAAAAATAGAAACTAATGTCCATTTTACAAATAGCAAACACGAATAGGCAAGTGAAGTGCCCATAAGCTTGTTAGCTCCACACATTACAGGGGGCCATCCGCCTAACGGAAACGCTTTCGATTTCATTTTGTTATTTCTAGCCGTCTGAGGTTTTTAAATGCCTCCCGCTCTTTTTTTTCTTTTGCATTGGTAATAACAATATTAAAAAAAATGAGCGTGAGGTATTTGAAAACCTTCGGCGGTCAGAAATAACAAAATAAAATCGAAAGCGTTAACGTTTTCCATAGTTTTTCCGTGAGGTGAATGGCCCCCTAGTCTTAACAAACGGACGACCAGGAAAATTATCACATAAGTGTTCCGGTTTCTTCTTTTGACATACGTAACCCTAAAAACCACAAGAAAGACCTTGAACCACAATTTAAAACCGCACAATACGGAAGTTGTAATTAAAAATAAATCGGCGACCTGCGACCTCACGCAGATCAGGACTAATCATCGGACTTGGTGAGACAAATCGATTCTTGCTAATTTCCCTTCGAATGCCAATGTTGGAACTAATTGTGGGCTGGCATGAAACAAGGCCATCACTGCGGCGACGGTCCGGCTACAATCGATAATACAATTTGTGTCCATTGTCGTGTTGAAAGCGCGCGTTACTGATCCGATTTCTTTCCGTTCGAATGGAATTTGAAAACTTTCTGTTTACTCGTGTTGTAAGTATAAATAGAAAATCGATTTTCGTATACCTACCTACCTGCCTACCCACTTATTACTTCCAGGAAAAATCCGTAAGCGCTCAAGTTAAATAACATTGTTATAATTGGTATAACAACGTAACTTTATAAAATCCGATGTTGAATAATATCATTTTGATTTTAACTTCTATTTTTTCTTTACAACTTTTTATTATAAGTTTGTATGTCCATATTGTGGAATAAGAATACTGAAGGATATGAAAAGTATAACTCAAAGTATTGTTTACTTAAAATTAGAGTATAACAAGGATTATAGAATTAAAAGGGTGTAGGGATCAGATATGTTGTAATTATAATACACCTACGGACCTACATTAATCTCCCTTTCTAATGATGACTAGAGAAAAAAAACTGCAAACCGGATTGCGCTGCGTCAGCTACAGACACTCATTAAGGGCAGCATACTTGTACGATATTTATTTTCAATAAGATTTTCATGGTCTAACATTCACTCTTAATGTTAAACTCGTTATGTCTCTGTATAACTGTCAATATCTATCTATATTTTTTGTCTTCTCTTCGTAGTTATTTTACAGAATTCGGTATAAATAGGTTTTCAAATCATCTCATATATTTTTGTATTCACTATAATAATATGCACTTTCACTATAATAATCATTGTAGAAATCATGGACATACTATTGTACTATTGGCATTCAAGGTTATTTTTGTCAATTATCTCGTTTGTCTTATTCGAAATAAATATCGTGTAATATTATTATATCGATATATGACAACTTCTGTATCTATGTACTGCTTCTATTAAATCAGTAAACGGCTTAATTATTTGCTTATGCTTTACGGTGTAATTATGATTGATCTAAGCGGTAAATGCTTATTTTCGTAGTTATTGAAATAATTATATTATCATGGGATTACCAAATTTAAATGTGTCTTCCAATTTTAATAGTTTTTATAATAATAATAATAATTTTATTTCCAATAAGGGGTGATTTACAATTTTACTTATAAGGCTAAAACAGTACTAATATCTTTAACATACATATTTATCTGCTGCCGAGCTAGGCAAAATTCCTGTATTACGGCATACAGCGCTCATCCCCTTAGCACATATAGCATCATAAGTCCATTACATTCAAAATTAAATGGAAAAGACAAGAAATTGACATATATATTCAGAAAAAGTGCGTGTGCGCGCGTGTGTGTGTGTGTGTGTACTATAACAATAATATGATATTTATGGTATGACTGTACTACATTATGTATATTATTATGTATTGTTATCTATTGGCTAAATTATTTAATGACCTGCAACATTTTTTCTGTCTCATCATGCGTAAGTGTTTTTAACCATGACGTTGTTGTCATTTTACATTTATAAATGGTTAGAGGATATATGTTTAATATTTTATTTATTTTATTATAGATTAGAGGTTAGAAATGTAGGGGACCCTATTACTAAAAGCAGTCGAAAACCTGTTTTTAAATTGGCATATGAATCCCCTGCGAGTAAATTGCATTTTAGGATTAAATTCAGTTTTGAAATGTTGTTTGATTACCAGGTTTAAAATAAAAAGTTGAAGGACTGTGAGAACATCACAATAACTATATAATTCAGTTGTTGAAAATATATACGGTTTAAATGTACAGATTTTTAGAATTGCCCTTTGTGCGATTCCTAATTTCTTAAGTACTGTTTTTGCCGCCTATCCCAGCAGACTATACAGTAAGTAGTGAAGTGATTTACACAATGCATAATAAATTTGTTTCAAGCGGTTTGGTTCTAAGATGTGTCTAATATTTTTGAAAATATATATTAGTATATAAGTTTGATTAACTCAATCAAATTCGTATTCGAATATAATATAAAAGTAATCAAAAAAAAATAACAAATTTTCACTGCTGCATGTAGTAGTAGTATTTAATGAAAGATTTATTCATGGAATATAGAATGGATTGCCCTATTCCCCAAGTGCTGCCCTGATATAGTAAAGCAAAGGGATTACTCGGTCGACAACCTCAGGTGGTACAGACAATTTATATCCGAACAAAAGTTACTTGATCCCTTAAGAGCCTTTTTAGATACTCGTTAGAAATATTTCATATTTACAATCCTGTAGGCGGTGAGCGTCGCTAACAGCTTTATTTTGGGAATGGAATACCAGTTTTTCTTGAATCCCACATGTTTTTTCTATTGTTGAATTATATTAAAGATTCAGCGTGAATGCTCCATTTGAAAATAACAAAGTTTATTTGCTTTTAAAGCAATCATTCATTACTTCACAATAAGATTTTAAAAAAGGAAATTTATTATGAACAAAGATTTGTTAAAAAAAATAAGGAAAAAAGGTCGCTGGTTAAAAAAAGTATTGAAAAAAATCCAATAAATAGTAAATAAAGAAAATAGGTTGGAAGGAAGCAAATGTGACAATGTTTTTGGAAAATCGACAAAATTCAAACATTAAATAATAAAAAATCTTTTAAAAATAAAACATGATAATAGCTTAATAAATAAATCTGAAAACTACCAAGCACTTACTACAATCGCTAATGTTATTAAGACGCCATTTTAAGTAATCGGTTTTAATTTGAGACGCTTTGGATAAAAAAAAATCATATAGTAGTGTATAATTGTGTCAAATTATTTACAGTCCTTGTAATCTTATCAAACGACTACCGTATAACTATATATCAGACAATCGTATCAAAATAATATTGACCTTATGGTTTATCGTAAAATAATTTTCAAATCACTTGCGATAACGTTCTTTCAATACTATCCTTGATTTAAAACTTATCTCAGTGTTGCAGTGACATATGTATGTGAATACTGTAGTACAGAGATTTCCAACATATAATTTACTGCTATTATATTTGTTATTTTGGTTTTCACGTACACCACTCATTATAAAAAACAAGTTTCAACGGTAAAGATGCACTTATTTTTATTTATTGACGTTTCGCATCCTTTAAGATTACGCAGAGTTTTGTTCATGCCATTCTTAAATTCCATTTTATTTCGACCTTTCAATGAACAGAGTCGAAACATGGAGTAACTAATCCAAGCTTAATCTTTAATTTATTATTTACAAAATTTAGAAACTATTTTCGGTTAAGCTTTAACATGCAAAGCCAATCAACATTATCAAAACCTGAATTACTACGATGAAACATAAACGTAACTTGTTTAATTTTAACTTGAAGTTCGAATGAAAGATTATTATATTTTATGATTCACAACTCTGATTAACGTAGAGTAAAGTCTTATCAGCATTGAATAAAGTTGTACGTTTCCATTGTCATTAATATTAATATTTTGTTAGCGTCACTATTATTCTTCAAAAATTATCTAAGTACCAATAGCTCAAGAACTGAGAGCGTAGATAATCTATTCATATTTTTAAAATGACGAAACAGACTTTCGTAAAAATATTAGAATTCAAAGCAAAACGGCAACTACCAACTGACGAAACAGTCTTGAATTTCATTAATAAATTAATTCGAAGCTATCCGTGAACCAATGGAAACGGCGTCTACGCGACTCCCCTTATATTTTAGTACGCAGTGACGTGACGCGAGCGCAGTCGAGTTTGGCACACAACTAGGTTACACACACGTGTTTATCACCAAAAAGTATTTAACAGTGACCAAGTGACAGAGACTTGATATCAAAAATCGCGTTATGGCGGAACCTGTGAACTTAACGGAATTGAGTTCTAGTGATTTCAAAAAGTTCTTGGATTCATTCGATTACGTGTTTTCGGATTGTGACGGTGAGTTACGTACGTCATTTAACAGGTGTGAGCTCAGGGTGCGTGTGTGTGTGTTCACATGTGCTGTCGCGTTTGGTTAATGCAGTTGGATAAGGAGCGCGTTTTGTTTACAATTCACATATCGTTGAGTTTGGTTCGTTGCTAAGGTGATATCATATGATTTATTAATTTAAATGCTAACTTCGGAGATTCAAGTTCCAAAAGAATGGCCAGTGGAAGATGTACGAACTATAATTATTGCAATTGTACAATACGCAATCATCCGTCATTTGTCGGGCAAGTTATTACGCTCCTCATTTAACTTAAAATTTTTGAGAGTTTACGTTGCACTGAATTCGCAGAATAATTACTTTATTATTCTGAGATTTCAGTCTCAAATTAAAAAAAGATCAATATGTTAGCGAGTAAACATAGATCTTTTTAATCTATCTTGCACAGATAGTAAAAGTTGATCAACGAACTAAGTTAATTAGAATACTTTTGCAAGAAAAAATCATGATATAGATCCACAAAATAAAGGGATAATGACGGGATAAAGTAAATGAAATTCTATGTAATCCGTCAAAAAGATGTCAAAAAATAATGGACACTTATATTTCTTTTGTCAGCCAACCAAGAAATGATAAAGTGGGGAGTTCGTGACGTCACTTTTAAGTAGTTTAGACATTTCAAATCAATATATCTCTGTCATGGTTTTGATAATGTGAATAACGAAAAATGACATGTTCAGTACTTTTAGATGCATCCGTATTGCGTATAAAATCATAAAAGTGTTATGTCCAGTCTATCTGGTAAAAAGCTCTTTTGCAAGTAGGAAAACTATGGCATCGTCTTGTGATTTTTACAGTGATAACTATCAAAATTAACATATTCAGTGGGAAATTTATTTATAATATAGTGATGTGGTACCTCTTATTTTACCTCTTTAGAGTTAAAGTTTCACTACAAATTGTAAATTGTGTTCTTTATTAAAGTTTTGAAGTGAAAACTTTTTTTGTGTATGGGTAAAAAATGTTAAACTCGCGTCAGGTTAAACACGTGGGCTGATCGCATCATGACACACAATAAAATTGGAAAGGTTGTTGACTTTCAATATATTGGACGAAACATAGTAATATTTTATTTTAGCGTATTATAATAATAAGTCTCTATCTAGGACGTCGACGTGGCAGCTTTATTGCGAAGAAAATGCATTTTTTTTACAATAGATGTCGCTAAGTGCGCTTAAATGTGATTCATGTAAGTTGATTTATTTACAATAGATGTCGCTAAGTGCGCTTAAAGGTGATTCATGTAAGTTGATTTTACTGAGAGATAAACTTTTTTAATGTAATATAAATTGTTATGTTTGTGTACGATAGCGCAATAAATAAATATTGTATTCTACCACATACATGATAGTACTTTTATGCTGATAATTAAAGCAATTCGTGCAAAATTATTTCCTAACCATTCCAAAATATCAAAAATGCACAACGTTAATATTCAAGTTTTCATTTCTGCCGGCACTCCCGGAGTGCAACCTGTCGTTTTTTTTTTAATATATAAAACTCACACCGATTAGCCTAGCCCCTAAATTAGCACTGTAAGGGTTGTGTTATGGGATGCTAAGGTAACGGATGAAATTCATATTATACTGATACATATATAAGTAGGTATATTTGTCTAGAAAAATATATAAACATCCCATGACTTAGGTGCAAATATGCTCGTGTTCATCATACTAACATTTGCCCCACCGGGATTCGAACCTGGGCTACTTATAGCCCACATATGAGTAGGCCCTGAAATTTGGCGTACAAACCACTCAGCCACGGAGGTCATTGTCTTTTATCACTATACAAACACCGACAAACAGAAGACAAACATTAACATTTGTTATGTAAATATAATTGTCACATAATTAAATAAAACGGTTTAATGCACGAATTTTATTTATTTATTGACGTTTCGCAGCCTTTTCAGTTCTGCGTCGTCAGAATAATGATTTTTTTATTTAAGTTTGTCGAAGTTTAGTTTTATTTAATGAGTGATGTGCGTGAAACCTAAGGAACAAATATGCCATATAATTGTTTGCTGAATCACTGTGAGTCAGAGTGCACTTTGTATCTAAGTATGAATAATAGCAAATAACCATAGCTGATGTTACTTTTATAAATTCAGACAACAAAATTTTCCGCCATTGCATCACCGTATTCTTCAAATGTTTGTGTTGAATTATATAGTGTCATCAGCTTAGGCGATTTGCTATTATTCATAATTATTTTATACTATGGTAAGTGTACCAATGGCAAGTTTACCATAGTATACCGTATACCATAGTGTACCTCCATTTTTTTGTACTATGTTAAGTGTACCTTAGTATACCGTATACCATAGTGTACAGCCCTTTATTTTGTACTATGGTAAGTGTACCTTAATATACAGTATACCATAGTGTACCGCCCTATATCTTGTACTATGGTAAGTGTACCTTAGTATACCATAATGAAACGCCCTTTATTTTGTACTATGGCAAGTGTATCATAGTATACCGTACACCATAGTGTACCGCCCTTTATTTATACTATTTTAAGTGTACCATAGTATAAAATAAAGGGGGGGATACTGTAACATAAAAGGAATATCTCTGTATTATATCTGTAAGGCTTGTGAAACTAATAAAGCACGTCAATAAAGACCATAGACAAATAAGAAAAAGGCAGTGATATTCTTTCTGTTATACTGCGTCTCATTGTTACTACGTGTAACCACTTGCCCCTTCCTTATTAAATAAAAAAGTTTGTCGTAATACTTAATTAAAATTGGTGAAAACGATGCTTGCATGTAGATACATTAATAATTCACGCATTCTATCATAAGTGAAGTAGAACATAGTGGATATTTCGCTGGAAGTGAAGCGTCTGTATTTAGTAGCAACCTTTTTTATATTTTTTTTTATATTGAAGGTATCGCAATCAAGCATATGGTCCGCCTTATGGTAAACGATCGCCATAGCCTACAGACGCTTGCGATAAAAAAAATAACACTTGCGCCACTGCCTGCCCTGACCCAATCCCCTACCTCGTGGAGCCCTGGAACCTTACTCATCGACAGAAACACAACACCACCATAAGGTAGTGTTATTTTACTGTGCAAAATTATTTCCTAACCATTCCAAAATATCAAAAATGCACAACGTTAATATTCAAGTTTTCATTTCTGCCGGCACTCCCGGAGTGCAACCTGTCGTTTTTTTTTTAATATATAAAACTCACACCGATTAGCCTAGCCCCTAAGTTAGCACTGTAAGGGTGGTCTTCTGTAAGGTGGAGGTAACTTCCCCAGACGGGGGCTCCAATTCGAGCGGAAAATCCGCTGTGTCCTACTTCTTTTAATTTGCTGTCCAATTACGTTTTTGCGGTTCACCCCGCGGGCCAAATCACCCATTTCGTTTCAAACTGCATTCAAGGAGTGAGGTGGAACGCCCAATCTATAGTTTGTAATGGGTCTGTTCATACCGTGGTGCAAAAAGACTGTTCCAAATAAATAAATAACAAAATAAATCGTAAGTTCTATACGATTAATATAACAACAGTATTGAAACAAATAATTACGGAACTAATTACATACTTGAAATAATTTAACTCTCCTTATTGATTTAGTTTTTCATACCTAATACAATATGTCTCGGAAGTTAGACTACAATAATTCTACTGTTCATGTTAAACAGAAAAAAAAAACAATCACGGTCATTCGACAGACAAATAATAGGTATCCAATTAATCAAAGCAACCTATATTTATATCTAGTCGTTGTGTTGGAATTTTGTTATTACCTCACTATGGTAACAGGAAATTGAACCAATTATTCTTCCTAATTACGGGATTCCAAGCCAAATTACTCCTTAGGTCTTCGATCTGTTTTCGTGTCTTTCCTGAGGTAATAAGGCTCTCGATGGGTCTGAACATCTCCTATTATCTCAAACGTAGGTATGTTTGTTTTAGCTTGTTAATTAACACGATTTAATAAAATGTATCCGGGTAGGGGTTCATAGCTTTATATATCTAGATACTCATTGTCCCAGCGAACTTCGTGTCGCCGTAAAGAAATAGGGGTTGGTGGTAGAAGGGTGAAAAGGGTGATTTAGGATTGTATGTTCTATGATGTATCAAAAAAAAACAAAAAAAATTGCCAAAAACAATAAATTTTTGAGGGTGGACATTAGGGGGATGAACAATAATTGTTGTCTGATTCTCAGACCTACTGAATATGCATATAAAATTTCACGAAAATCGGTCGAGCCGTTTCGACTACGCAAGTTCAATTACGCACATCGTAACACGAGAATTTTATATATTAGATTATATAAAGTTTCTAAGCCCATTCTATATGTAATAACATAACTTGAAATAATAAAAAAAAACGAGCAAGCCTTACAGTAGTCACGTATGATGTGTAACATGTGAAACCTCATCTTATATTAGTAAAAAAAGAAATTAAAACCTACTACAAAAGGAAATAAGCCATTTGAACAATATGTTCTAAAATCAAATCAAATAGCGCGCGCTTTCGCGACTTCCTGTTACACACTTCCGTCCCATTTCACGAAATCACTCCCACAAATTGCAGGAAAGCGAGAGAAAAGATGTTACACATCAAAAATTCGAGTTTATAACATTTCGAGGTCGACAAAAAGTATTGCTTAGGTTACTCCCAAAATCGCAAATTGAGCACATTTGAGGCTAAAGTTCATCGTAGATAATTTATATAAAGGACTGTGTTACCTGTTTTATTATATGCAAATATAACGTGAACACAAATGTAATTAATTACAAATATATACAGGAACAATGAACCTAAAACTAAAAACCTTAAAAATATACTAAAATAACTAATAAATTTTATTAAAATCCCTTTAGGCAAGGTTCCGAAGGTACTTGCAGCGTTCCAAATTCAATTAATTTAATTTTTAAGGAAATATCAAAAAGGTAAGTCGACATCACGGGAGATAGAAGAGCTCGCAGCTACCTCGGACAAAGAATTAGTTTAGCTATTAAAAGGGGGAACGCTGCCAGTATCTTCGGAACCTTGCCTAAAGGGACTCCTTTTAAAATATAACTAGTTTGGCCATAAATAATGTTACAAAAAAACTTTCCTTTTTTGAACTTTTCTAATTATTAATTATTTTTAACTTCTTTCGATTTTGCGCAATTTCACATATTTTTTCGTGTTCATTATCAAATAACAATAAAATAAAGAAAATAGAATTGCAGTGATCGCTTTGCACAAAGTGGTTATGGAGCCATCGGTCATATTCCAGACACTTCAAAAGCTTGGTATCATCCGTATGTTCGTATATCGTACTATTAACAGATACAACAACACTTCATCTGTCGAAGACCAGAAAAGATCGGGGCGGCAGCGTGCTGATAGAACTACAAAGGCTGGTAATTCTGTCAATGCCAGAATTCGTTGAAACCCCATTAGGATTAGGAACCAAAAAATATTATCGCGAGAAATGAAGATTCCCCTAGGACCTTCTCCTTTGACTTCTTATAGTTTAAATACTAGAGAAAAAATACCTAAGCATTTGTCAAAATTTTACACATTTACTACGTATTCATAACTATAGTCACATTTAAAAATGTTTCAAACATTACCTCTCTTAACTTGAACCACAGATAAAATACATAAATTTGTATGAGGTCAAACAAACAGGAATCGACAACAAATATTTGAACTCATACCGCAAAATAATCCACCCTTATATTCTATCCTTTGGAGCAGAAGGAAGGGAAATCAAAATGTGTTGGCTAGTTGTTAATAACTGTTTATGATGTGTTATTGTAACCACGACAGCACGCAGTATTAAAATGCAAAAAAAAATGGTTTGAAGGGTGTGAACAAAATTTAACATGTGATTTTAGGTCGTTAATATAGGTCGATAGGTCATTGTCAAATCAATATCTGTTATGTGCACGAATAGTAACTCTAAAACATACCTTTAATATTTGACAATAATATTCTGTTTTTTTTATCATGTATGCTGTTGGTCGCAGATGACTTTTACAACGGCACCGGGTGATATCCTAAGGGGACCTCAAGAGAAGAACAAAAGAATTGGCGAGTGCCTCTAGAGGTATTCCAGGCGGATGGCATCTCCCCACGGGGGGAGCCACCTCTTCGTCTGTAGCCTCTAGGTCACTCGAATCTAAGGGGTCGACTCAAATAGAGGGCGTCTCTGAGACTCAAACCTCGGCTCTAGTTAGACGTTGTCGTGGGGGGCGAGGAAAAACACCCAGGTACGTACCTGTACCTGGTATAGCGTGTCGTGTGGAGACCGGCTCTTCGCACTCTTATCCTAAGCGTGTCTGCCTAATGCTAAGCTAGTGTGCAAGGATGGTAGTGTTTGTTGGTGTTTGTGGCCTGTCTGGTACTCTAACACGTGCCTAAGCCGACTGAATCGGAGGGACCTACGACTTGAGGATGGGAATTATTCTGGCTGATGAACATAGCATATTTTTAGCAACTACTGTGCACCGTACAGTGCTCAGATTCGCATACAAGTATCTGTATTCGAAAATTCGGTTAGTATAAGGATGAAAATAGTCATAATGATGAAAATGATGAGATTTTCGTAAAGTACACAATAGTAGGTATTGGTTTGACAACGACTTAATGCAATGTAATTAATAAATAGTAATTAATAAAAAAAAATTGGTAAATTACCAAATCTGGTTTTCCAGATTAATTTTTACTTTAAATTCTATGTATAAGCCAACATCGTACTCCTGTATTTAGTAAAAAAGGAAAATTCTTATTTGAAAATTATAGGACTTTGTCCCAAGTTATTGACGGCGTCAATGACGTACCTACCTACATATGTTACGTATTTTATATGCCTAAATACTTTTGTTCTGTATTTACGCGCTATCCCTTCGTGGGGCAAACTGAATGTTTCTAGATCTGGAGGCCTACTCTAATTCAACAAAAAATGAAATTTCGATCGAAAACTTCGCAGATTTCTTACTATGTTTCTGGTTCGTTTTTTATTAAAATAATATTCATCGTCTGAATATAGATTGAGGTGTAGATTTTCTAAGTCTACTCAAAGAAAGCTTCAATTTGATAGTTTATCGTTCAAATTATGTATAACCTTAAATTGACGAAATTGAATTTCGTTTGAACTTCGTTATAGAAAGTTCGTTTCGGAGAAAGAGAGACCCCCTGGCCACTTACATTAAACACAATGAAAAACAATTAAGAAATTTAAAATTTCTTAACTCTTAAACTCATTTAGAACATGTTGCTGTTTTTTATTTGTGAACTGTCATTGATACATTTTTATTGTGACGTCCTTAGGAAAATTATCTGTCGCCGTCAAAATGAATTTAACTCGTGAACATTTTCGTATTTTTTTTTTATCTATTTTTTTCGTGTGGTTTAAATCAGCAACAGAGTTGGCAGGGACTTCAATTGGCGTTTGGTAATGGAGCATCATGTTGCAGCTCTGTATATTCTTTGTAGTGTACACCACGGCCATCTCCATGACGAGGTATGTATGAAGGTGAAGGTCGGGTTGCGACTGCGGTTACAGAATCTCATATTGACATCTTACGACAACTTATTGAAACTGACAAAAAAATGCAAACTAAAAAACAGTATTGCTAGTTGTGTGTAATCTTAAAATTTGGCACAATTAAGTATTTAGTTACATAATGGTGCAGAAATTGTGAAAAACGCTCGTTACGGTAGAGTTATTTATATATAATTTTATAAAATAAAAAAAATACCTAATAAATTGCACAATACTGTGCCGTCGCAATTGCCGCTACAAGCTTCGTAGGCGCTAAGAACCTAAAACAAGGTACCTAAATAATCTAAAGAAAATATAACTAGAAAAAAAATCCACACGGACCAGGCAGCAGACGGGACTCGAACCCGCACCCTTCGCAATCCGGGCGAATGCACTGACCAATTATGTTACTGCGGCCCTCACGTACCGCGTCGAAATTCTTCTAGCCATTCTTAAGCTGCAAGGCAGCACCAACTCTTCGCATTATAGGTAACCCACAATGTCTAATGTATACTTTTACAACTATTAAACATTTGATTTTTTTTTCTAGTATGTGCTGGCACTTACATAGAATTGGCGTCTAGCAAGTTCGGATTTATGAGATGGAAGTTGACATACCCTACTTACATTACGTTTAGTAATAGGCTAAAAATCAATGTCTTTATGTTTTCTTTATATAGTGTTCAAAATATAAAGCTGTCTTACCCTAAGTACTGGGCATTCCGAGTATAGAAGATCAGTGCTATATTTCCGAGGTTTTTCAAGCATGACCCTCAGTATTGCCATTTGAGCCCGTTCTAACGGAAAAAGCGCAGAATGTCAATGCCACCCCAAATCACTATGTAATATTGGAGAATACTTTGCACTTGGCCATCGTAAACATTTACTAAAGTATAAATATCTGCGGAGTGCCTAAGTCTTCTAAAAATAGGGATCAACTTTCTTATACGACTGGTCAAAGTTTTCACATGAGCGGACCAGTTTAATGTGCTTTCTATTGTTTTTTTTTTTTATTTATTTATTGCAACATGGTTAAAATTAAATTACATATATATACATATCTAATCCACTTAATGGATTGTTAATATGTAGCATCCGCCGTAGCAGAAGTTGCAGATATAGATGTTGATCTTAATTTTACTTAGGTACTGATGTCGATTCTGGCATGATTCTCTAAAGCTAAACTTAAATTTGACAACAGTGCATCCTTTTCATTCTCTATAGACTCTATACAGAATAAAAAGGAGAGACTGATGTTAAATTTAATTTTAAGTTTAGAGAATCACGCCAGAATTGACACCACTAAGTATATAAATGATATCAAATTAAATCTTACAATTTGCTCAATTTTATATGCTAACTAGGTTATACATATTGCTGTAGTTCCTCCTGAATTACTGTTAAAGTGTTTTTTAAGTTTATTTTTTATTTTACAAATGTTATTACAAGTAGTATACAATAATTGTAATTCTGTAGGTAGCTCGTTAATAATTTTTGGTTATATATATTGGCACACCCTTGTTCCATATAAATTATTATAATTTGGGATCATGCAGGTATCTGTATAATCTAGTTGTCTTAAGTTACTAGATCGGTTTCTCAATGTGATTAAATGTTTATTATGGTATTCGTCTGTTAATGTTACAAGTTTAAATTTATCAAAAATATTTAGAATATTACAGTATTGGAATAAACTTTCGTTATTTAGATTTAGTTTGAGGCGTATTTTCTTTGGTACAAAAGTTTTGATTAGACTAACCTGTAAAGTATATATCTGTTGCAAGTTTGTTTTACAGGATCTGCCATAACTACTCAACCCATGACTAATTAAGGAATCCGCCATAGAAATATAAAACAATCGTAGAGTACTCATTGGCAACTTATATCGAAGAATTGTCATTTTGCTCAATATTGACCGTAGTTTGTCAGTGATATATTCGATATGTGAACTCCAGTTAAACCGCTGATCGATAACGATACCTATGTATTTGTGAGTGTCAACAAACTGCAGTTGTTCGCATTGACAAGACGTTTTTGGTATGTGTACGCGCCGATGTAAGCAATTATGATCGTGTGCGATAAGGATGGGCCGGCAATCGTACCTATTGTGCGCTGAACGAATGTGCATAGCTTTAGTTTTCTGTGCATTTAGGAATAGACCCGTATCGTGTGCCCACATACATAATAGATTAAAGTTATGCTGTATGCGCCTCGCTACCTCGTTAATGTCATCATGCGCAGCAATCAGACATGTGTCGTCTGCGAATTGGTATACCGAACAATCCTGAAAGACACGATGCATATCATTCACGTAAAGTAAATATTCCAAGGGGGCTAGGATTGACCCTTGAGCTGTGCCAGAGGTAGTAGGTATCATATTACTCAAAGCATTCGACACTTTTACAGTAGTAAATCTATTTCGATGATGGTTTTGTAATAAGCTTAGTAAATGACCTTGAATTCCATTCTGTGATAATTTTTTATACAACGTATCATACTGCAAAACATCGAATGCCCTGCTGAAGTCAACAAATATAGCCATCACGTGTTTTTATTATTTAAATAAGAATTTATTTCATTTGTAAATTTTAAAAGTAATTGCGTTGTGTTCCGGTTTTTTTGAAATCCGAATTGTTGATTATTGATTATTTTATTAATTTTTAAATATTCATTAATTTGATTGCCAATAAATCTCTCAATTATTTTGTCTATACAAGATAAAATAGTGATGGGTCTATAATTGCAGGTATCAGAGTAATTTCCTTTTTTATGAATGGGTCGAATAATACCTATCTTAAGCGAATCCGGGTATGTTTTTGTTTGTATACATTTATCGATTAGATGTTTTATTACTAGAGTTAATTCCGTTGATAATATTTTCATATCAATTATTTTTATCTTATCAAATCCAGGACTTTTGTGTATACTAAGTTGATTAATTATTAAACATACATCGTTATCCGTCGCTTTCCTAAATCTCATGCAACGGTCTGGTTGTATCTTGTAAGATATCGGATCTAACAATTGTGTGTCACATGCAATATTTTTTATCTTTTCAATATTATCCCGAAACTCAAATGCAAATTTATTTGATAAATCAGGCGGTGACATATCAAAAGCTTGCAAAATTATATTGTCTATTGATTTAGTTAGTCTGCCACAGAGCCTATTTATAATTTGCCATAGTTTTCTAGGGTTACGAAAATTATCTAAAACGTCCTGTTTTG
The DNA here is from genome assembly GCA_902850365.2 of Chilo suppressalis. Classification (NCBI taxonomy): domain Eukaryota; kingdom Metazoa; phylum Arthropoda; class Insecta; order Lepidoptera; family Crambidae; genus Chilo; species Chilo suppressalis. The sequence goes on from OU963908.1 coordinate 5,027,431, forward strand.
TTTTTATGTTTCTATCCTTATTTAACGCTTTATTTCTTTTATTCCTGTAAATATTGTAATTTAATCTGTGTATCTTATTATTTTTATTCTTTTTCCATAATTTGAATAACTCATGTTTTTTGTTTATCATACTATTTAATTTATTATTCATCCACGGCAGCTTATTTGTCGTGAATCTATTTTGTTTTATTTCTGTATAATAACTATATTTAGCATACGCCTGCTCAAATGTTTCATTGATGAATAATATTATATCGTTAGGATCATGCATAGATAAAGCGTGAGACCAGTCTATGTCACGCAAATGACTTATTACCTTATTTTAATCATATTTTACAATTAATTTAGCATGCTGGTAGTTGCTAGATTCTGACATCATGTTATTAAATATCGCACAAGCTGTCATATAATGGTCTGCGGGCGTCGAGCAAATTACAGCGGAGTTGACCTTAAGCCTCGGGTAGTTTTTAACGAATATGTGATCTATGCAGCTACTTGTCAATTTATCTTTTTTTAATTCAACTCTCGTAAATTGGTTTATTACGCTATCCAAGCCAGCTTTCGACAAATGATTTAAGTACGTTGTACAATAATGTGATTTTTTAAGTAAATCTAAATTATGTCACCCAAAATTATAAGGTTGTTTTTGCAAAACAAATGTTTTATGTGGCTGATATCTGTTATAAAGCCATATTTAGAATAATCCGGTGGCCTGTATATAACACATATATTTATTTTGTATACATAACTAACTTGAATTTCTCCAATTATGCATTCCATATGATTTGTTATTATATTATGACGTTGAAATAATAAGCTTTTATGAACATACAATAATATGCCTCCCCCAGTTCTCTGTTTTCTTAATAAATTAATCATATTATATCCATCCAACTCAAATAATGAATGACAACCATGTTTGATATTTACTTCTGTTAGAGCTAAAACATGAATAGTTTGTTTAGTACTATTTATCATGCGTTCAATGTATGCAAAATTTTTACAGATTGATCTGATATTGACGTGACAAAAAATAAGTGAATTACTATTTTGTTTATCGCAGTTAATTATGAATTCTTGGAAGGTATCATATTTTTGTTCTGTTATACAATTAACTTTCTTAGAATTAGCCATTTTTAGATACAATAGGATTGACAATTGACGAACACGTATACATTAAAAAGTGTTATAATAAACAAAGAAATATAATATTATTATTTATCCTTATCTTGCAAATCTTTAGCGAGACTATCTATGTCTTTTAGCGATTTCACGGCATGTATTTTAGTACCTTCTTTCTCATCTTTTCTTACGAGGATCCTCCCTTGCGTACACCAGACGAACTTATAAAGACCTGTCTTCTTGAGGTCTTCTTTAGCCTTCCATAGCAGCTGAGCTGTTGTAGGCGTAAGGACCTCCCGGATGAAAATAGGATTTTCTCCGGTAAAACCGCAATCTTTAGCTTTCAATTTTTTTTTCTTTGCTGCTGAAATCCAAGCATCTCGGCGTCCATCCTGCAGTGTAATAGAGAAGATGCTAGTTTTTATTTCGTTTTTTTGAATTTTCGAACTTTTTGTTTTCTGACTACCGTTTCAACAATCTCTTTTGGATCTATGTCTTCTTTGCATTCAATACCACATATTTCTAGTTCGTTCCGAAGCTGATTTTGTTCTAATGCACCAACTCGCTGTTCTAACGCCTCATTGCGAATGGTTAGATTACGGTTCGTATTTTCTAAATGCTTAACTTTTCCTTGCAACGTATTTAGCTTCTCATTGAATTCGTCGATCAGATCAGAGTAGTCGGACACAGTATTTTGTAATTCTTCTCTTATAATGGTATTTACCTCCTTTCGTTAAGCCCAGATATTGCAATTCAGGTGCAGATGACAAAGAAGAGCAAGTGCAATGTGTCTCATCGTCACTTGGACTTTAATCTGAATCTCTGGTTGAGGCAGTGTATTGATTCGATGACAGAAAGCCACGTATTTTGTCTTATCTACGTTTAGTGTAAATAGATTTTCACCCAATCATTGCATAACTACAACCAGTGCACGCTCTGCATGGTGTTTGACCTCCAACCAATCTCGTCCTCATACTATTAATGCTGTGTCATCGGTACAGGTGTTTATATTGCAATTCAGTAAATTTTTTGAGCATAAGTTGTTGATATATACTAGGAAAAAAGTAGGACCTAACACACTACCTTGTGTTAGTTCAAAAACAAGATCACACTGAGAACTAAACAGTCCCCTATTTTAACGCTTTGTGAACGATTTTATAAATAACTTTTAAAAATATCAAAAGCCGTACCACGCACACCAATCGATTCCAATTTGAAGAGAAGCAGAGGGACAGATACCATGTCAAAGGCCTTCGTCAAGTCCTTTTCTTTTCTTTATTGTCCCTCCCGCCCCCCCCCCCCCCCCCCCCCCTTTATTGTCCCCAAAACTTTTTCTTTATTGTCAAGATGCTTAAGTATTGTTTCCGTAAGTAATAAGGCCGCATCTTCAGTAGACTTACCTTTTATGAAACCAAACTGGTTCTTTGAAATCACGTTATTATGATCAAATAAATCAATAAGTCTACGATTGAGAATCTTTTCAAGTATCTTTGAAATAACAGTTAAGAAAGATATTGGCCTGTAATTTCCGACACAATTTCTATACCCGCCTTTGTGAATGGGATGCACTATAGCTTTCTTTAAAGTATCCGGGAAAACTCCTGTCTCTAGACATAAATTACACAGATATGTAAGAGGGGGTATTATGCTATTCTTGGCGTGCTTTATGACAAGAGTTGGTATATAATCTATGCCAGCAGCAGAATTATTTTTGAGGCTGATGATAATAGAATTGATTTCATTAAAGTATGTAGCAAATAGCGCCATGAAATTACAAGGTGGAAATCAAGATTGGTTAGTAGGCGGCATTGGTTTCCGACATGATTTTTTAATATAGTTTGGGCTAATTTAGAACCGCTATCTGCAAAATATGTATTTACAAAATTAACTGATTCACTTGCATCATCTTGCAAATGGCGAAGTTCTTTAGATGGAGCCACTGATGGCTTAAAGTAAGTTATTTTATTAATAGATTTCCACATATTCTTTGGGTTACCTTTATTTTTTTTTCAGTTCTGTTTTTTTATAGTAAATTTTTAGGTTTTTTTTAAAAGATTATTGCAATAGTTTCTATATCTTGTATACGTCACTTTAAGCAATGCATTTTTGGATCACTTTTTAGCCTCTTTTGTATCCGGTCGCGATTTCTGATACATCTAACTAGTCCAGGTGTAATCCACGGCTTTATAGCCCCGAAACGATGAGGAATAACTTTTTCTACTGAATGTGCTTTAGTGACTGATGTTAAAATGCTGATCAACTATTCTGTCGCAATATTGGGGTCTCTTGAGTTATAAATATTGGAAAAATCTGTATTGGCCAGTTTCTGGAGCAAAAATGTATAGTTAATTTTCAAAAATGTTGACCGTAATTGGTGTTTTTTAGTTTTACAGTCTAAATTAAAGAATAATGGGGCATGATCAGTAACAAGAGAATCTAGAAATACAGTGGTAGCACCCCTATTTGATCTTAACATTACATGGTCTATACACCTATCTTGACGAATGGGAAATGTGTGACAAGGGAGTAGTCCATGGTATGCCATTAGGTCAAGATATTTATTACAGTTTAAATCCTTACTGTTCGGAGCTATATTTATGTTGATGTCGCCTAGTAAAAGCACAGTTTGAACAGTTTTCAGTCCTGATAAACATATATCTAGATAATTACAGAAACTATCTATAATAAGGACGGACGGCTAACGGTAAAAATGGCGTAATGATCATCATGTTGCAGCATAAGGCAGCTTGCATCAGATATTGACGGGATAGTGGTTTTATGTTCGCCGTCCGACCTAATATAAACCACTACGCCGTCATTTTGGTTACGATAATCAGATAAATATGACTCAAAGGCGTTTATTTCTGGTGCAGTTGACATTTTACTTAACCAACACTCAGTGAGCACAATAGTGTCACACTGACAGTCAATTCGTTGCAATCTCAAACGCATCGAAATTACAGGACAAACTACGAATGTTTGTGTATTATTTTGAAAGTTTTTTTTTATGTTTTCTGGACTACTAATAAAATTCTCCGAAACGCCAACCAAGTCTATCTCGTTTGAAATATTATCTAATTGAAGCATTTTCATATTTGGAATTTAAACGCATTTTTCAAAGTTCTATATAAATAGATTATAAACATCACATCAAAGAGCAATAAATCAACAATAGAAAAACTAGTTGTTAGGATGAGTGGTTTTACGTTAACTGTAACGTATAAATATATAAACCACAATAAAAATAATCTGTCAAAAAAATATATTAGAAAATTAATTTATACACGTTCTACCCAAGTTATTGAAGTGGCTAAGTCTTTATTATATATTCTATCAACAGTCTAAAAATATCATGATATGTTATTAGATAAAACTCGCGTGCATCGAAAACATCAATACAGTTGTCGGAGGACGTCTTATCTAACTATCAGTATTGAATGAGCCTAAATATATGAAAACAACCAATAGAAGCTCTATATAAACTAATAAAAGGTAGAGATAATAATTTACAAAGTACATGTGGGACTTCATATATCTGAGCATTATCTGAATCTATCACCCTTTGTCCGCCGAACAATGGTTATTATAATAGTGATTTACGTCAAACAACTTAATAATTATTGATACAATATTCTTGCAAAATATGTAACATTCACTGAAGCCGTGATGGTATGACGTGTGACAGAATTCTAGGCTTAACTAACTTTGTTACCAACCAAATTACTACATGAGAGATTAGGATGCGATGGCTAGGCAGCAGTAATAGGTTCCTTAAAATCCATGAATTAAGCTTTAATATTGATTTATAAAATGGTTGATACAGAAAACTGTAGTCAAAATAAATATAAACAAAAAAAGATCTAAGTTGAATGTTATGTTACGGGGAGCAGGAGGTGCGACCCTCCTGCTACCAGTGGCAAGGCCTTGGGGTAACAGGTCAGTGATACCCCGGGGCTGGAGCCGGAGTCCCCGGACGGATGCCTGAGTGACCCTTTTTTTTGTGACGAGGGGAAATGCAGTTACGCACCATACCGTGACGCTGACTAGGCGCACGGCGTGTGTGGGACTCGCCGGCACGGGAAACAGTGCCGACCCTACTCAAGCAGGACCAGTGCGGAAGGCCACACTGATCCTACTCCACTAAAACCCCCCGGTACCCTCCTACGCCCATGTGGGGGCGTCTCGGGGCCGACGCAACTGCGTGCGCCACAACTCCGAGCCCACCCCCGGGATGCCTGAGTGATCTAGGTCGCTCGGGTACCTTCCTGGTCGCCCCCCGGTCGCTAAGGCTCGCCTCCCCTCTCCACGGAGAGCGGAACAGGAGACTCCCCCGGGAATCAGCAGCTCGAGATGGCGGGCGCCGAGTCACATTGTACTGGTTCTGAGATGGGTGATGTCTCTTTTACTACGAGGCACTGCACATCGGCAATTGCATTTATACTACCTACATATTATAATTATTATTATCATGAACGTAAAAAATATTGTTACAGGCGTAATATGGTCAAATGGGCCCTTACCAGGATCGGGAGAGTTCTTCAAAAAGATTAAACAACACGGAAAAGCGGTGCATTATGTATCAAACAATAGTTTGAGAACGAAGCAAGATTATGAGGACAAATTCAAATCTTCAGATATTGAAAATGGTTTCGTGAGTACATATTAGTATTTTTGTAATTATATTTATTTCTAAAGAATTCAAGTACTTTCAATTTTTCATATTTAATCCTTTATTAATACTGTGAATATATAAATAAATTATTTTCGGGGGCCAAAAAATTATGAATATTTTAATGGGTGTTCCACAGGGCTCTTATTTGGTCCATTATTAGTTACTGTAATTTAAGCAATATTTAGAACTATGTGATATATCTAAAATATTTGATATGTGATTGTATATAGGGCGTAGTATTCAAAAAATTTTAAAGTGAATAATGCTAAAAGGTTTGCAACAATATTTTTTTATGTTTTTTCTCAACCTTTTTCGGAATCTGACTATTCGGACACAAAATATGTGTGAATCCCATTAGTATTATTATATCTGTAACATATCAATAAGATTTAAAAAAAAATACAATAACTTAAATTTATTATAAAAATAATCTCTGATTTCTTATAACTCCATCAATATTAATGTCCCAACGGTTAGTACCTTATCTATTTTACATTTCGATGTAACCATTTACTTCCTCATTATACTTGCCTAGATATATTTAGTCAACAGTCATATTAAGGCTTAAAATTGGGAATGCCAAAACTCTTAACATTTGTATTTTAGCCTTACTTTTATAAGTATTGAAATTTTCCTAAACAATATATAGGTATTTAAACTCGAGAATCTCTCTGTCACAAGCTTGTTAAAAACGGACTCTACTCAAAAATCCCGCAGGTAAATTGCATGCAGTTTAGATGCTAACAAACTGCCCGGTCTGCCAGCAGTTAGTGAACACAGTTCTAGTATAAAGCTAGGTTTGAGTCATAAGAACTGCATAAAAATAAATCAAAACAAGATTATATAATTGAAATATCAACATTTAGTGAATGATTCCACTATATCTGATGTTAAGTAGTAATGGAGTCTGGTGCAGCCAATTCACCTGACACACCAGCCTTGCCTCAGAATGCAAAATACTTCTTTCAGCCTCTTTTAAAAGAACGTCGAGTTTAGGAAGGAGGGAAAACTTAAACGAAACGCAAAGATTCCATTTTGCTAATTCATATCAAAAGTAAACTTGAGTCACAATAATTAAAGATTGAGATAAAATTATCAAAACAAACTCTTACTTACTTCGCAGACTGGTGAATTTTTCATAATTGAAACCCGTACTTCCGTACCAAAACTCCAGGAAGACAAAAATATAAATAAAATTAATGATATTGTTACCTAACGCGACACACCAAGGACGCACAATGGTCCCGTGACAATTAAAGAAGACGTAATTAAGAGATCATTTACATTTCGAATGAATGAAACACATTTTATTTATTCAAGCGTTTGATGTTGGGCTGGGAATTAAACTGTGACAGAAATTAATGGTTCTTACTTAATTAAAGGAAACAATGGTAAAAATAAAATTGTCTTTTGACATTTCATATTTGGCCCTATTTCTATTTATGCAAGTACTGATTACATTAAAAAGCATGAAAGAGGTTCAGTTTTTTCAACAAATCAACAATAATAAGTCATTTTCGTACATACAACGAGTAATAATGAATATTTATAAACATTTTGAATATGAAAATTTAACAAAACGCTTAAATAATCTCCGATTTAAAGAGTTATTCTGTGGTTATTACATTGAATATATATACTTTTTGTCTTAGGAAAATCTAATGTAATAACTTTTCCATATTTGGGTTGGTTACTCGGGTTATGGCCCAAATACATTTAGTCATTAGACCGTTTTCGGGTGCTCGATAAACAGTTCTCGAATTCGGGCACCCGAAGCAATATTCACACTGGAATACAGACTGGAAAACGGTGTCGGGTAACCAAAACGAAAACAACCAGAACACGGGCGTATACGACTCCGTTCATTTACTCTTAGTCGTTTGCCCGAATTCCATTGGCACTCATTTTCGGGTAAAGTGTAATAGCGCCATAGATATCTTTTCATTTTGCTGAGCCTCAAATATTAAATACGAAAACACGTTATCATTATAAAATTACTAACATCGTTCTATTGATGGGAAATTATATGGAGGCTGATAGTGTTTCAAGCAAAATAATTATTAATTTTAATTATTTGAACTGAGATAGTTTATTCAAGGAAATATAAATACATAACAATAAAATAATATAAGATTTCATCACACTTGAATAAATAAGTTCAATTGCTATTCAGTGAACTCAATTGGGTATTTACTCGATGAGTGAACATTACTTTTATTAAGGATAAAAATATGGAGGTTAAAATATCGCCTAAACCATCACAAGTGGGTCTAATGCATATTGCTTGGTGCTAACGACAGGGACCAATGGCTTCACTCGCTTTTCAAAGCACGTAGGACAGCGAGATGATAAATTTATGGTCACCCAAGCGATGAACTGCTTTTTGAAATCAAATATTGAGCAAAGGGAATAAAGCTAATACTTTACATAAAAATTTAAGGTAGTCGAACAATTTTGTTTACTGTGACATTTGTTATAATTTTTTTTTTGCTTTTTGAAATCGCTGAACCCTCGCAAATATTGAGCGAAGGGAATAAAGATAAATCTTAGCATAAAAATTTAAGGTAGTCGAACAATTTTGTTTACTGTGACATTTGTTATAATTTTGAGTTAAAATTAATAAGTAATTACAAAAACCGTTCGGTTAAACATAACTCTGACGTATTGTCGAATAAGTTTTTAGTTACATTATTTCTATATACATTTCCTGCGAAGTCAGATAATAAAAATATGAAAATCAAGATAGAAACTGCTTTGTTGTGAAAGATCAATTATTATTTTCGTTGTTAACATGAATTGTCTTCTTTCGCAGGAAAACCTCACGATACCATCAGTAGCCATAGCAGAGTATTTAAAGTCTTTGAATTTCAACAAAAAAATATACTGTGTGGCCTGTCACGAGACGGTTCATGTACTAGAAAGAGCAGGATTCCAATGCTTCCTAGGAGTAAGTATTGTTAACAACCTGAACGAGTGTGTAACCTCATATTATTATCTCGGTTGGCATCAAGGGAATACTTTATTTTTATTTGGAAGTAGCACTGAATGTTGCCATTAAAAAGGCATGTTTCTCTTTCTTTGATTTAAAAAATGTTACCAGCAACAAAAAATTCAATGTCAATTCAAAGGCTATAAAATCTGATTTTCACTGACTTAAGGACTGGCAGATATTATTGCAAGTTATTTTTAATCAAGGGCCTGTGAAATCAACATATTTGGTATAACTGGCTTATTAGTTCAGAATATACTATGTATGACTATTTATGTACTAATGGACTATGAGTGCCTTTATCAGCAAGTTATGAAACAATTATTTATTAATAAAAAACAAATTATCATCAATATTCGATACTCAATCTGTAATGTCACTGTACTTTTAAGGAATGAATGAGATGAATATGATGATCATTATTATTTTCGTCAATATGGGTAATAGGATACACATATTAACGACAACATTTCCCATGACAATTTATTTGAAATGATTTAATTTCCCTTGAGAAATTATTTGAAATGGTTTCTTGACTGTTTAGACACCATACATTAGAAGATTCCGTATAAGTCAGCCAAAGGTGATTTTGAATTTCATTTCCATAAAATCTCATATTACACTTGATGGAAGTTGAATAAATTACTTGTTTAGTGGGGGTTTAAAAGAAACAAGCACCTATGGAATTAAAAACGTTGTATGACATTTGTGGGGAATTAGTATTTACAAACTCGTGACTAAGGAAAGCCATTACATTCGTCTAATTGTTTGTAATAACCAACTTACAAATTATATCACAATAGCTATGTATGATATTAGTGCAGTAAGTAAAATTCAGGCGCCTTCCTCACCGGATCGCTTTGTTTTCGTTTCTGTACGGATCCTGTACTGATTTTTTACCACAAACCACTTATTAACCGGCTTGGTTTCTATACGGTATTGTTTTGTTTTATTTGCTTCGGTGTTTGTAATTTATTATAGTGCCGTCACGAGCGAGTCCAATAGTTGGGTAGCACTCGGCACAGAGAGGTGTGTGTGTGTGTATGTGCTTAGTAAAGAATCAGCAGTGTTATCAAAGAATATCGTGAACATTTTACGGTAAAGCACTGCTGTGCCGAAGCGATTCAATTGTGTCGCTGCGACACAGATTCTCACTAGAAATCTTTCATTTAATTACATGCACTCGGTAAAGAAACGATAGTGAAACGAGCACGCGCCAAATGAGTAAAAAAGGTATCATAGATTAATAGAGCAGACCCGGTATGAAATTCCAAGTATTAACCCAAATTCTTTGTCACAGCCAGACTACGGTGCTGAATACTATATAGAGTACCTGCAATATCTGGTGGATGATCTTGACGTGGGAGCGGTGGTGTTTGACAGCGACTTCAGGGTGAACCTGCCGAGGCTTTACAAGGCTTTGACGTACCTTAAACGACCAGAGGTGATATTTATAAGCGGAGCGACGGACAAACATGTGCCATATAAGCCTGGATGCTTGGTTTTAGGTACTGGTTTTTTTCTATCATTTCAAGTTAGTTAAAATTTTTGTATTATATACATATATGTAGGTAAGTGAATGAAAAGTGACTCCATGAATTATTTCATATTGAAGTTTTTTTTTGTTAATTTGACTTGACTCTGAATATGATACAGGGAGAAAAAACAATCCTTGCTGAGTTTCTTTCCGGTTACTCTCAGTACAAGGTCTCCCGCCGTAGATTTGCGAACCGATGGTGTATTTTTTGACATTCACAAGTGCTTGTAACAGCCTAGACTGAAAAACGATACTGAATATTTGTTTTTTTTTGACGTAGGAATGTCTGGCAAAATCTAGTTCACTTGATGGTAAACAGCCACAATTTTTGGAAGACGTTGAAGTTGTGGTGCCAGGAGTATATTTTGAACTTTTTGGTCCCGATGTAAATATTCACTACGGAATGATAATTGCAAATAGTTATATATATTCTATGGTTGAAGTTTACTTGTATAACAGCAGCATATTGACAACTAACAAAGAACGGATTTTAGTACTCAATTTGTCTTTTTTATTTTTAAATTCAACTCAGGCCAGCCATTTTGAAAGTTGCTTAAACTCTTACAAAATATTGTTACTATTTACTAATATTGTAAATTACCTTTGTGCGAATTTATAGAAAAAGGGATCCTTCTCGTTATCAAAAAAAAATCCGCTGTCTCAAAAATTAAGGTTAAATAAAACTGAAAAGAAAACAACAGTTCAGTAATCTTTAATTATGATAAGTAAGGAACAAAGCTACTTTAAGAGTCGGGGCCCATAATTAGGAAATTTGATCCATTCTAGAATATGTAATAGGTCCCGACTGTTAAAATACGCTAACACATAATTTTCGTATACCTACAACGTTAATACAAAGGTTGTGAAGTAATTATAATAATTATTTTATATTTGACAGGCACTGGAATTTTCACGGACATAGTTGTAAATGAAACGAAACGCCAACCGGTTCAGTTGGGCAAGCCGGGTAAACTTTTCGGCGAGTTTGCGATGAAGCGGGCGGGCGTGACTGATCCGAGCAGAGTGCTCTTCATTGGTGACATGTGAGCATATTTTAGTCTTCTTTATGTTAAGAGGGTGGCAAGCAAGCATATGGCCCGTCTGATGGTAAGCGGCCACTATAGTCTTTAGACGCTTGCGGTATCAAAGCTATCACCCGCGCCGTTGCCTACCCTGTCCCCATCGCCTACCCCGTGGCGCCCTGGAACCTTACTCACCGGCAGATATTTTTTTTAATACTCACACTATTTAGCCTAGCCCCAAAATAACTTATCTCTTTTTTAAACTTCCGAGACCTGCTTTAATTTCTTTACAAGGCTGAGCTCTGATTGTGAATTAAAAACATTTATAATACCGGGTCCGGGTGAGGAGCTCGATGGCGCAGGTGGTTAGCGCGTTCGGCTGCGATCGTTGTAGTTAAGCAACTTTCGCAGTGGTCGGTCATTGGATGGGTGACCAAAAAATTTCTATCTCGAGTTCCTCCGTGCTTCGGAAGGCACGTTAAGCTGTTGGTCCCGGTTGCATCTGCAGTCGTTAGCACCCGCCAATCCGCACTGGGCCCGCATGGGTGGGTCATGGCCCAATCTCCCTATTCCATCCATAGGGAAGGCCTGTGCCCCAGCAGTGGGGACATTAAGAGGCTGATGATGATGATAATACCGGGTCATGTACGATAGTAAAATTATAGAAAGAGTAATTTGTCAATTCCTCCTCTCTCTTGCTTAATATCACTGTCACTTGGCCTTTAAAGGGATTAAATGTGAAGTAGGTATATCAAAATTAAGCTCTTGCAAACTTATAACAATTTCTTTTATAGGATCGAACAAGACGTAGGCCTTGGCAAAGCTACGGGATTTAAGACCTTATTGGTGTTAACTAACAACACCAAAGAAGACATGCTAGCACACCCAACTCTACGGCCAGACTACTTCGCTCCATCATTAGGGAGTTTAGTGCCGTTACTGTAAAACAGATGGCGCTGAATTTAATAAAATTATAGTATGCTTCCTTATTTCTAATGACTTCCCATGAAAGGTCAATTTTCGCGCGCACACATAGACGTCAATTAATTGTAATGCTTGTCAAAGTGACGTGCTGCCTTAATCAATTAATGTTGTAGCGGAAAAAACGGCATCAACTTAATTTGCGGCCGTTAGTAAATTATCCCCTTATTAATAAACGAAAAATAAGCTTGGATTAGTTACTCTAAGTTTTGTCTCTGTTCATCGAATGACAAGTGGCATTTGAGTGATATGAACAAAACACGGCGTAACTATTCTAAGCTTATTCCTCTCTTATTAATAAGAACTTTAGAGTTAAGTAGTAAATTTTTTTGTGCAAATTGAACTATTGTGACCTTAATCATTATATATCGTTAGTGTGATTATTGTGCTTTTTTATTTGAGTAAAATACAGGCGCAATCTCATAGTGTTCCGAATTGCGAACTGGAATGAAATATGAAAAAAAAATACGTCGAAGTTTTTCCATGCCATACGCGGCCAGCTTTTTTTGTAATAGCCAGGGGGCCATTCGCCTAACGGAAATGTTTTGGAAAACGCTAACGCTTTGGATTGTTATTACAATGCAAAAGAAAAAATATTCGCGCGAGGAATTTGAAAACCTCAGGCGGCTAGAAATAACAAAATGAAATCGTAAGCGTTAGCGTTTTCCAAAGCATTTCTGTTAGGCGAATGGCCCCCAGGTAGGCAAATGACTCTACCCACCTGATACACGTGGCCAGTACGTACAACACGTTTGGCAACCGCTCTGATGTAAGTCTTCTTACAAGACTTGGAAGCAGTATTAGGCAGCGAGTCAACCCCGGGATCTTTGAGAGTGCGCGAGCAGTCTGTGTATGTTGTAGCAGTCGGGATGGACTGCATCAAGCTGCGACTGCATAGTGAACTATGTCTTCTATGTACGCATATACACACGGACTGCCCAAGCAGTTATCAATGACAGCTTAAAGCTGTTAGCAACTAAAAATAGTATAATAAGCACTAGTCGAGTCTCATTTGCGGTATAGTATTAGGTTTTGGGGCAATTCATATAAATTTAATATACAGAGAGCTTTTGAGTTACAAAAAAGAGCTATCAGAACTGTAGTCTGTATTCCACAATGGGAATCATGCAAAGAATATTTTGTGCAATTGAAAATTTTAACTGTCCCTTGTCTTTATATATTAACAGTTTTGTGCAACTTCGCAAAAAAATCGGAAACTTTTGAAACGCCAATAGACAGGGAAAGGCGTTTGAAAACACGCAGAAAGGATCTACCACATCTGATCGAACCTAAACTTAAGGTTGTTAAATATGGCTATATTTTTAATAGGCTTCCAATCAGTTTGAAATCGATTATTGACTACAAATCTTTTCAATACAAATTGAGGGACTTCTTGTTGAAGAAATGTTATTACAGCGTTGACGAATTTATGCGACAGGATTAGGTTGACATGTTTATTTATTTATTTTTTATATGAATTTTATCCAATTTGACATAGTGAATTTGTATTTTTTCTTTATACTTATTAATTGTAATAATCCAATTTGACATCAAAAAATTTTAATTTGATATATTATTTTATTTATGTCAGCTTTTATTTTGTATTATTATTATTTTCAACACAATCGTATTGTTTAATGGAATAAATGAATTGAATTGTTGACTCTGACAGCTTGAGCAGTCCCGTGTATGTTGATCACTGGCTAACTGCGCGAGCAGACCGTGTATGGCCGCTCATATATATTCCTGAAGACATGATTCGGACTCGCTTGATTCAACTAAAAACTGTAAGGTTTTAAATATATTGTTAGCTAACATTAAATATAAAAATCGATTACAGAGAGATCAGCGATAAAGGGTCTTGACAGAAAAACAGATACAATAAGCGACCGTATCTTTATTAATCTTAGGATTGTAGACTTCGAAGTTTGGTTTTTTCACATCTTCAAGGGGCCGTAAACCTGAGTAGTAATTTTGTTTTAATGGTTTGAAGGTTCTTGACAGACAGACGAGGTACAGAGTCCTAAAAAGACAAAAAGCTACTGCCTTGTTTTCCCATAATTTATAGCTAACATAACATGCCAACTATCTGTCAAAGCCAAAAATGGTATGTATGTAGATTGCCTACAATCACTATTAGGTTTCAACAGCATTAATACTTTGAAATACTATAATTCCTTTTTGATACGCTTTCAGAATGTACTTAACTAAATTATTCCATAGAGAAACCACTCCTTATTACTACTATATATGCCCATGCTATATTTATTTTTTGTGAAAGCTCAAATTATGGAAAGGCATAGACAATTGATGTGATAATAAACATTTAATAAAATAAAGCAATTATCCAAGAAGTTGTGATTTTTTTTACAGAAAAGACTAAAACCCAATGAACCAAGTAAAAACGGAAAAAAATAGGTGTGTTGTTGATTGAGACCAATCTACTATTTTCAGTTTGTTCAATGAAGCGAGGGCGATGATGAATGAAAGTCTTGTTGCATAGTTTAACAAAATTTCTTTTAAAAACTTGTAAATATTACAAACATTAACACAGTGAAATGCACAAAAGTAATTGCGTAGTTACAGAATAAAGAGTCGGATTTGTGTCTTCTTTTTATCACCGACTAGCTAAATTAAAAAACATAGACAAATAAAAACACACAGAAGTACATTTGTTTTAGTTATAGCAAAAAATTACATAACAAAATACATCCGCCGCAGTATTTTTTACACTAATGTTAGCTTATTTATAAACAGCACAACGCTCAAGTGACTAATTTGCAATTCTCGGAGCTTCCTATACACAAATCCTAACCAATCGTTCGAAAAAAAGGTCGAATTGATTATTCGAAGCGCAAAGTATTTATTGCCCTTTTTTCAATATAAATTCTATCGGCGACTGTAACCAATGTTTCCGGAATTTCTATTCGGTGTGTGAAAAGTGGAAAACCCACAAGTATTCCGCCATTCGGGGTTCCCCTCATTGGAATATTGAACCCTTAAGTCCAGGGTTACATAGGATGATAGGGTGCTGAATTGCCAACTATCTATCCCAAATACTTGTAACTAGTTTGAGGTCTGTACTTCAGAATGTTAAGGTGCAACTAGATCCTTGTGGATAGGGTATTTATAATGTTAGTATATAGTATTCTTGTAAACTTAGTTATCGTACGGTTTCTTACGATATAAAAGAGCTTTTTGAAATAGGTTTTACTCACTGAACTAGCTTTCAAATGTAATTTTGTCAGAAGCCTCAGTTCATCATCATCAATTTCATCAACCTATTTATGTCCCCACTGCTGGGGCACATGCTGGGCCATGACCCACCATGTGGTCCCAGTGCGGATTGGTGGGTGTTAACGACTGCAGACCGCCACCAACGGCTTATCGTGCCTTCCGAAGCACAGAGGAAAACAGTTAAATTTGTTTGGTGTGATCAGTCCAAAACAGCACAAGAGGAGAAATAACATTTTAGATAATTCTTATTAAAACTGATTTTGATTAAATTACAGTATTAAGTTTGTTTAAGCTTAAACTTTTCCTATATAATACTTTTCCTAGAATGTTCTGATTACTGGTACACTGGAACACAATATTACACTTATTTATAACGTATTTCCTATCTCTCCTGATTAATTGAGTCGAGCTTCAAGAAAATTTCCCAGGAGGCGAGGTTTAATTGCGGGAGAAAAAATAATAATATTTGACAATATCGAAAGGAGCTTATAAGCATATCGTAAAACAATGATCATATTTTCTTTTAAGACATTGGAATTGGCAATTACATTGAGTAAATTTTGAATTAACTGAGAAACGTTCCTAGCTAATTCAGACAACGATTTAGGTTATATTTTCCGAAGCAAATTTTCTTTGACTTTATAGTTTTCGAAGAGTGTCTCCTCGTTGACTCAATAATTGTGCAATTATGAAACCTTAACAATTTGAATTAGGTTAATAATTCCATAAATGTTATTTACTAATTTGCGCCGATTTAAGTTCGTTTATTGTTTACTAGCGGTCCGCCCTCGCTTCGCTTCGGTGTAGAGCTGAAGTGTAGACTACAGTTTTTGTTCTCAGGCTTGTATTATACACAATGACATTCATCTATGATTCTTCTTATACCTGCTTGCAAAGTCTCAGCCCGATCGGTTTAAAATTTACAAAGTTTCATACAAACTTTCATTCCCTATTTTATCCCCTTGGGAGTAGAATTGATCAAAATCCTTTCTTAGCGGATGCCTACGTCATAACATCTACCTGCATGTTAAATTTCAGCCCGATCCGTCCAGTGGTTTTGGCTGTGCGTTGATAGATCACTGTGTCAGTCAGTCACCTTTGACTTTTATATACATAATATATAGATAAAAACGGTCGTTTTTATTACCTGTATTTATAATCAAACTAAAATTCTCATATTTCCGTTTTCCAGTACTCATATTCTACACGTTTTACATGATTTATTTGCTAATTTTGTTTACAAATGTTTGTTTTTTATTCTAAGATAAGCACGGTTTCTCAATATCAATTATTGTCTGTCAATAAGGTCGAACGCTCTGAACGCATCAACAGCCAAATATTGAATGAAGCTGCCTATGGCCTTAGGGGCCTTACAGGCTTCATCTGATGCAATCAACCCCTGAGAAGGGGATGATGCAGCGCTGCCTTAGTAAATACTACTGCATAGTGCGCTTAGAGGACGGGTGCACTCTGATGTGCATCCGTATCGGTTTGGGACTGAGCGACTGAAGGTCTCTCAGGATCGGGGGGCGGGGAAGCTCGCTTTCGGACCTCCCGCCTTTTTATACCCTACCGACTAGTGTATATATTCTGTGGCCGCGACCCGTGTCGAGCACGGCAACTGTTACACAAAACTAATCCTTATAGCATGATTCAGTATTCACGTGCGACGGCGCGATGGCTTATTTCATGTATAAGTTTGGTGTTTCTATACCGATTTCTATGATTCTTTTTTTATTGAATAGGTAATAATGTTAACTTTTTTAAATTAGGGATGAGTGAGAGTTTTATAAACGTAAGAGTAAACAAATATAATCAGAATGCTCCGAACTGCTAACCTATCAGGAGTTACACGTGTAATTGTGAGTCAACCATAAAAGATAGACATATGCTGTTGCGGGATATTTTTAGACAATTTTATGTAAAATATTTCCGTTATACATGATTTTTAAGTAACTTTAACCATTAAGGCTGCACACGCGACGGAAGCTTAAAAAATGGAGTAACTTCTCCCGTTTTCCCAACATTTCCCTTCACTACTCTGCTCCTATTGATTGTAGCGTGATGAAAAGTATACTATAACCTGCCCAGGAGTATGAAGAATAATGGTACCAAGTTTCGTTAAAATCCGTCGAGTAGTTTTTGTTTCTATAAGGAACATACACACAGACAGACAGACAGACAAAAAATTTACTGATTGCATTTTTGGCATCAGTATCGATCACTAATCACCCCCTGACAGTTATTTTGAAAATATATTTCATGTACAGAATTGACCTCTCTACAGATTTATTATAAGTATAGATAGATAACTGCTCTACACTATTTTTATTTACACGATTTTAAGTTTCTCAGTAACTCAAAATACACTATGTGTAGATCAGCCGATTCGTCATCCTCCTCGGCTCACCGGGAAATCTCCTAGAGGCAGTTACCAAAGTGAAGGCCCTGGGGGCGTTCCTCACGGAGCTGGGCTGGCTGGAGTGATTCCGGCTACACACCGTCCTCACCTCACGCAAAACAGGCGCCAGAAGGAAGTCAAGTTGCGGAAACGCCCGCTGCAAGAAGAAGATATTATATATACTCCCGGACACTTCTGATGAGGAGCTCGATTGCGCGGGTGGTTAGCGCGTTCGGCTGCGATCGATGTTAAGCAACTTTCGCAGTGGTCGGTCATTGGATGGGTGACCAAAAATCTTCTATCTCGAGTTCCTCCGTGCTTCGGAAGGCACGTTAAGCCATTGGTCCCGGCTGCATCTGCAGTCTTTAGCACCCGCCAATCCGCACTGAGCCCGCGTGGTGGGTCATGGCCCAATCTCCCTATTCCATCCATAGAGAAGGCCTGTGCCCCAGCATTACTAGGCTGATGATGATGATGATGACACTTCTACCGGCCCAGCTAGCATTTTAAGTTTTGGCCTATATGGTTTTGACGGTCTCCAGCTGAAAAGAAATATTACGTTGAGTAAAAAGTTTTACGCAGTTTTGAAGCTGATATATAAAACATCTCATTCATGTGTTTTTTTTTTAAATAAAACATTATTGCTCAATCTAACTTCATCATATTCTTGCTACAGACCGTTGAAATTCATAACACTAACTGTTCCGATACATGTGTTCTAATGGTATATACGGAATCTTTAGGCTGTTAACCCACTCTTGACCACTGTACCAATTTCGGTACACTTATCCACTGCTATTTCTCTTTTTATCAACGCGTCACTAAAACCTTTCCGAATGCACATAGCTGGGTGGTGTGGTGGACGGCGGCACGCAGGCGTTAAATTTTTGCATACATTCGTCGAATATATTCTCCTGAGTTGCTTGGTTTTTTTGTACCACTATGTACAATGAACTAACCAAATATAAAGCATGTCCAAAGTCTCTGAAAAAAATAAAAATGTTTGGCGCGAGATTTCACCGTGTGGCCTGGTCGGCAGCATAGCTAGATTCTTCAACCAAGGTCGGCATCTTCTCTAACTGATTTATAGTGAACTAGCGGCTGCCCGCGAGTTCGTCCGCTTAACTTTAGTTTTTTGACAATCTCTCAGGAACCTAACATTTTACACATCTCAAGCGCAGCGATACTATCGCGGTCAGCTTTCTGACGATCCACGTGTCCATCTCCTACAAGAAAAAACCGCAGAGAAGTCCAGGATGCATAAAAAAACGAGTGTGCTTATGATCACAACACTGAAGTTAAACTTCTTTAGCTCCATCTATCTATATATATCTATCCATCATCAATTTTTTTTTTTTTTTTTGTTTCCTCCCAGGCGGGGGAGAGGGTGAGAAATCCTCATGGATACCCTACAGCCGGCTGTAAGGTTATGTCAGACTCTTACTGACTAAAAAACACCCTTTATTCATGCTTATGGCCAGAAGGGCCTTACAAGCTTCATCTGAAGCGATCACCCCCCGAGAGGGGGATGATGCGGCGCTGCGTTAGTTTAAACTAGTGCATAGTTTAAAATAACGCAAAATGCGCTTAGAGGACAAGTGCACTCGGATGTGCACTTGAAACGGGAGGGGACTGAGAGGAATCGAACCTCTCTGTGTCGGGGGGGCGGGGGGGACTCACCGCGTCCTCAGCGGCCAAGAGGGCCGCGAGATCGCACGTGAGTTTATTGTGTGTGGCTGTGAGTGCGTGTTTGGGCCTGCGGGGCCTGAATCGAGATGGAGTGTGTGGAGCGTATCCCGACGCCGATCTAATGAGTGTGTTAGAGTGCTCTTCTGCAGCTTTGAAGAACCGTTCCGAGCACTCTGTGAGGTGTGTTTGAATTGTGTCGAGTTGTAGGTCCCTGTGGAGGTCCGCGTTGCGGACGTACCACGGGGCCCCTGTGGCTATGCGGCAGAAGCGATTTTGAAGCACTTGAAGTTTGTTCAAAATCGCTTCGTCCGCGTGTGCGAACACTGGTGACGCGTAAGTGAGGACCGGGCGTATGCAAACTTTGTAAAGCGTTCGCTTGTTACGAAGTGACATTTTGCTGTATTTACCGAGCATCGGGTGGAGGCGACTCATATAAAAGCGCGCGTTCGCGACTACGCGTGTGATGTGTGCACGGAAGGTGAGTTTTTTGTCTAGTGTGATCCCTAGGTATTTGACTGTGCGGTGCCACGGTATTGCTATGCCTTGCATTCGCAGAGACCGTGCACCGTGTTGTATGGTTTTGGTGCGGCGCTTGGGATCGAAGCAAATGGCCGAACTTTTGTCCGGATTTACGTCGATTCTCCAATCGCGGAACCAATTCCCAAGTGTTGTGATTGCCGGTTGGAGCTTGGCTATGATTTGATTGGTACTGGCTCCTCTAGAGTAGAGGGCCGTGTCGTCCGCGAAGAGAGCGAGCTCGACACCCTTGGTCTGAGGGATGTCGTTGGTGTACGCTGTGTATAGCAGGGGGGAGAGAGCGGACCCCTGCGGTACACCGGCTCGTAGTGGGCGGGGCGTTGATAGTGAACCTTCGTATCTATAGCGGAAGGTGCGGTTTGATAGAAAAGAGGCTACTAACCTAACTAGGCGGTCAGGTAACTCTAGTTGATATAATTTAAAGATTAATCCGTCGTGCCAAACCTTGTCGAAGGCTTTGGCGACGTCGAAGAAGACTGCAATAGTTTTATATTTATTAAGTTGGAAGCCGCTTAGGGCGTGCTCCACTATGCGATGGATCTGTTGGGGGCAGGAGTGTTTGGCTCTGAAGCCGAATTGGTGGTCAATGATAATAGGATCGGATGGTGATAGGAGGTGCTCTCTTAGTCTGGTCAGTATGGTTTTTTCGAAAAGTTTCGCCATTGCCTTGAGGAGGCTAATAGGGCGATGGCTACTGGGGAGGTGCGCGGGTTTTCCGGGTTTGGGGATGCCTATCACTATTGCTTCTTTCCAGGCGGCTGGGAAGTAGCACAGATCAAAACATGCGTTAAAGAGAATTGCAAGCAAGGTTAGCATTTGGATGGGAAAGTGCTTGAGCGCCTTGTTAGAGATGCCGTCGGCGCCCGGGGCCTTGCGTTGCTTAAAGTTTCTAATGGTCTGTCTGAGTTCGTCTGTCGTGACGGGGTCTAGGGGGTTGTCAATGAGTGGAAGGGCGGCCCGCCGGCGGACCTCCTCCTCCACTCCGCGAATATGTTGCGGGTTAGTTTCCTGCGTACTAGGCGTGCATTGCGCCGCTATGCTGTCTGCAAAACACTCAGATTTTTCGTCGTCTTCGAAGGCGACGGTGCCGTCGGGGCGAGTGAGCGGGGGGGTGTGAGTGGTGACGTCGCTACGGAGCGCTTTCGCGATTCTATAGTACGCAAGATGGGATGGGGTAATGTCCGCCATGAGTTCCTCCCAACGGGAGTGTCTCAGAGCGGCTAATTGGGACCTAACTTGTCGCTGAAGGCGATTAGCTGTAGCCCTATACTCGGGGGTGGGGTATAATTTGGCTCTCCGGAGAGCGGCGTTTTTGGCTTGGATTAGGTTCCGGATGGCCAGCGGGAGCTTGGGCTTTGGCAGCTCAACCTCCCGCGAGTTCTCCTTCGCCTTCTCGGTCACCAGTAAAGTTAAAGACTCTATAGTTTCGTCAATCTTGTCGGTGCTGTCGAGACTGTCCGGTGAGTTAGGGAACGGGGACTCGGGGGAGTCTAAAGCGGTCTCGAGAGCGGAGCGGTATCCGTCCCAGTTGGTGAATAGCCTCTTAGGGGGCGCGGGGGCGTCTAGTGGGTCTTGGGGACCTAGAACTAGAGACACCGGTCTGTGATCTGACCCCAGGTCGTCGAGCGTTTCGATCGAGCTGAGGCGAAGCGACACGTTTTTAAGGATCGCGAAGTCCAGGACGTCGGGTCGGTTTTGTACATTGTCTGGGTAGTGGGTGGGCGCGTAGGGACATATGACGTCATAGCCAAGCTCCTCGGTTATGTGTAGTAATCTGCGGCCAGAGGTGGTGGTGGTCTCGCATGTCCAGTCGGTGTGTTTGGAGTTAAAGTCACCGAACATTATGACTGATGTACCTAATGAAGTGAGTGTTTCGAAGTCTGCGCGGTGAGGGTGTGTACCTGATCTAATGTAGACTGAGGCGATGATTAAGGACTGGTGTCCTGTCATCGCCAGCCTACAGATGGTGGCTTCCATGTTTGTGAGCGCGGGAGTGGGTATAGGTGTGCAGTGTAGGTTGCGTCTATAGTAAATTGCGGTGCCGCCGCGCGCGTTGGCACCGTCGTTCCGGATTAATTTATACTTAGGGATCGACAGCCCCTTCATTTGAGTTGGTTTGAGCCAAGTCTCCTGAAGGAGCAGAAAGTCGGGTTCCCTATCTTGCAAAAATAATTTAATTTCGTTGAGGTTGGATTTTAAGCTGCGCGTATTAAATGACACAAGCGAAGCGCCTTTCGGCTTGGTACGCCCGGGGTTCAGTTGTGTGATTGTTATGTTAGTGTTTTGCGCGGTCATAATTTAAACAACAGTGGTGTTTGTTTGAGTTATCACCGCGTGTTTTGTGTATAGTGTTTTTGTTTGTGTTCGGAGTCTGGTTATTTTCCAGTGTTATAATGAAAAAATTAATCGAACGCGGCAACGAGTTCGGGGTGTTCGGCTATAGCTATAGCCTTTTCAAGTGGTGTTTTAGCTAGCCGGAGCTTCGCGGCGAGAGTGTGGATCTCGGCGATATTCACCCTCTTGAGCGAGGAGCGAATAAGCGCCATGTCCTCGGCCAGAGAGACGTCTTGGGCTGGCTTAGCTTGTGTTGTTGGTGTGGTGTGTTGTGGTGGGTGTGGTTTTGGGCGGGCCCTGGCTGGTCCCCAGGCTGTCGGGGGCGCCGGGATGCGAGGGGCGGCCGCCTTGGGTAGCCCCGGGAAGTTTGTGGTGGTGTTATTAGGTGGTGGTGGTGGGTGTGTTTTTGTAGCCGTGGTTGGCTTTGTGTGAGTGTGAGTGTTGGGCCTGGGGCGTGGGGCCCGCGGGCAACCCCTGTAATTGGCCGGGTGGCCTTCTTGGCCACACAGCACGCATGCGGGTGCCCCGGGTGCGTCACGAGTGCGGGTGCACTCCTTAGTGAGGTGGGGTACGAGGCACTTGACGCACCTCGGGGCCGCCGAGCAGTTGGCTGCTGCGTGGCCATATAATTGGCACCTGTGGCATTGCCCAGGGGTGCCTCGCCGGTGTGGGGCCTCGACTTTGATATTGTCGAGGCCACAGACTGTGATGGGACCTTTAAAAATGTCCCTAGCTGCCGGGACCGAGGTCAAAATGACAAGAGCCAACGGGTATTGCTTCCCAGTCCGGCTGTGCAACTTGTGCACTGCCTCGGCTGGGAAGCCTTTATCGGTTAAGTCGTTAAGAATGAGCTCGTTGGAGAGCTCGAAGGGGACTCCTCTGAGTACCGCGCGGACTTTGCGCTCCTCGGGGAGGGCGTATGTGTGGTAAGGGATTGTGTGAGTGGTTAGTAGCCTTGTGAGGCTCCTAAATGTGTCGATTGTGGGTGTGGTGATTTTAATGGCGTGACCAGTGTTCGACGCCTGTGTGTAATTTATGTTCTGAGCTTTGCAAAGGTCCGCGACCTTTGCCCATTGCGCCTTATCGCGCAGGAAGACGGGCGGCGGCGGCTTTGCCTTGATAGGTGCGGCGGTGCACCTAGTGTGTGGTTTTGTGGTGTTGTGTGTCTGTGTTTGGGTGGTCGGTTGGGCGACCGTGAGAGGGGTGAGAGGGCTGAGAGGGACAGAGGGCGCCGTTGGAGACGCGGTGTCTGCACGGCGCTTGGAGCGCCGCTTCTTCTTGCTCACCACAGTGGTGAACACGGAGTCATCGGACGCCGACACAATGGTTGAGTCGGAGTCGCACGTCGAGACCGGGCTCGAGGCGGGGCGCTTGCCCGCGCTCGAGGGCCCGGGGAGGCAGGGGGTGTCGGGGCGGGGGGGTTCGGGGGAGGGGCTGGCGGGAGAGTCGCGCAAGGGGCGCGCTCTCGCGACAAGCTCGCTGATGGCGGCCTCGTCCAGGGTGAGGCCTAGGGCGGAGAAGAAGGACATTACCTGACGAGTAATGTCCATTGTGATGTGTTTAGTGTGTGTAGGTGTGTGTGTAGGTTGTAGTAGTGTAGTGTGTGTAGGTGTGCCCTGACTGTGGCGTGAAGCCACAGGTCCTAACACCCTATGCGACACCGATGGACTCCCCTGCCCGCGGCAGGGGGTCGGTTGAAGCTGTAAGAGATGTGTTCCGATATTCCTAGCGAATATGGGAACAACCGTCACCCTTGGGAAGGCCCAAGTGCAAATGGGATCGGGTCTTCCGGTTTCCGAGCTCAGGAGAGCTCGAGACGTACCGGGGCTACGCCGACCAGTTTCGTTAACACCGCTAGGTATCCACTGGTCCAATCTTGGATCTCACGTATGAGCGCAGGCGCGTCGAGTCGACTCGGAGCAGGCAGCTGTGCGGCGGGGCGCACGGAGCAGGGAGGCGGCGGTGCGACGTGGCGCACGGTCCGCGGTCGGAGCGAGAAAATGTGTGTCGTCCTCCATCATCAAATGTGTGTGTACAATATATACATGCATGTACATATACATATTTCATGTACTATAAGAGAAAGAGAGAAAGAAAATGTGCGCGCGCACTGCTTTCTCTTGCTTATATCCCCCACTTAACTCCCGTTCACCTTGCCCGAACACACTTTTCGTAACGCGTAACGTATTCGCCAGCTAATCCCCCAAATCAAGTGTGAGTAAATGAGTTCAAAAATTGTTCTTAGTTTTTTTTTATTTTTCCCTCCAGGGCTATCGAGCCTGGTGCTCTGGAACCTAACTCATCGACAGAAAAACAGAAACACAGATAAGCGCCCTATTTTGAGTGGTTTTCAAAATTCATATCCGACCTTATTGTGCTGGACAGCAGTTGTTCTGTCCATTGTGCATTATTTTTCTCTCGATGCATTTGTCACTGAAACTTTGATGAGCTGTGTCGCGCTCCGTTTAATCGTCGCCATTTGTACGACACATCCGACCCATTGCCGTCGCCACAATTCGCTACTGACAAATAAAACTGCGTTTTAATTTAGCACCGATGAATTTGGGTAGGGGTGTTACCTGAAATTTTTAGTGGCAATCCCGACACCGGTGTTTTTGTGGCGACATAAAATGGATGTTGAATTCGTAACACCATAAAACGTTTCAACCATAAAATGTTAAAATACGCGAGTGAATTTGTAGGATTTCCCATGGATAATGGATTCCCATTTTTTTCATTTTGTAGGTAATTATCTGAAAAATTTTTGAAGAAATTGATCACTTATATGTGATGTATATATAGTCTAGTCTAGGAAATAATAGGAACCTTCTCTTCCAATTTTAGCATTTTAGGTCCAGCCGTTTCGGCTGTGCGTTGAGTCAGTCAGTCGGGCAGTCTGTCAGTGTATCCTTTTCTCTTATTATATAATAGTATAGATAAAAATTGACACTGCAAACTTTACACTAACAAAAGGTATTTTTAATCAAGTTCAACAAAGTTCTATAATATTTACAAAATAAATGTACCAATATTTTAGTTAAGTCGCCTAAACACATTTCTGAACTCATGATTGCATCAAAAATATATTATTAATATCTATTTAAATAAAGTAATTTAGAATAATCGTTAGAAGTGGCTACCGTTAATCATATCTATTTAAATGTTTAAAATAAGGTGTTGTAAATTTTATCATAAATCATTTTTTTAAAAATTATAACTTTAAAAAAGTTTTATTATTTTTTACTTATCAGCGGTTAATTTTTATTGCCAAAAAGTTTTTATTTTACAATTCTTTCTGGCTATAATTTTTGAATTATACCACTCGGCATCAAAATCTATGAGTGCACAATCACCCCTATTTTCCCAAATTCAGGGTAGTTCTTTTTCCAAATTTATGTGACTAACCAAATGTGACTTTGATGTAAACTTTGATGTATCTCCTTTTCAAAAACAAAGAATTATCAAAATCAGATCTGATTTTTCAAAGAATGATCCAGATTGTTCCGGACTAGCTCTTTCATTACTCGGCATTAACTTCGCATCATATTATATTTCAATTCCATGTAGGTTTACCATCCGTCCGGTTTTATCTAGACGAGTCTTTGAGGTGAGCTGAGAGTAGAGATCATCATCATCATCATCATGTCAGCCGTATGACGCCCACTGCTGAGCATAGGCCTCCCCCAAGGATCTCCACACCGATCGGTCCTGCGCCACTCGCATCCATCGGCTTCCCGCGACCTTCACAAGATCGTCGGTCCACCTTGTAGGGGGCCTGCCCACTGAGCGTCGCCCGGTGCGTGGTCGCCATTCCAGAACCTTTCCGCCCCAACGGCCATCGGTTCTTCTTGTTACGTGTCCCACCCACTGCCACTTCAGCAGAGCAATCGTTCGAACGATATCGGTAACTTTGGTTCTCCTACGAAGTGGAGATAGAGAGTAGAGATATTGAAATAAAATTAATAAGGTACTAACAGCCATAATTTAATTCCTGACCCATCATAAGCTTATTTTCTTACAACCATTGCAGTACCATATTATGCGTGCGTATCCATAGAAACAAAATTGTTTCTTACTGAACAATCATATAGTGGCAGATTTCGCCTTATTTTCAGTTCTTTTTAGTATGCATACCGTGATCTTAAAGTTATATTAAATGAAGGTATCATTTCATATTAAAATTTGCATAATATTTGTTTGAAACATCTAAAGCGGTAAAAATTATTCAAATAGAATAAGTAGTCTATAAAGAACTCAAAACTTTCATTTGTTTTTTTTTAAATCAAATTTAATTTTGTTTTGTATTTAGGTATTTTTATGTACCAAGGGGAACATGTACTATTATTGGCTCTACCACAATGATTGGCCTTCCTGCATTTACATTAAAATATAAAGAAACCTTATAATACATATACTAAACACGATATCTTTCTATTATTCTTTGTTGTCAATTCTTTAGGAAAAATGTTGTGTTCTACAATGCCATTTTTATTTTCAAACAAAGTGTGATTTCGCCGTCATCGCAATGCTACTTTATAAAAGTCATTGAAAGTTAAGTAAGTAGGTATTTTTAAACACGTTTTCTTCTAACTTAATATTACAATTTATCGACGTAATTAGTAAAATACAACCTCTTCATAGATGAAAATTGTATTTTAGCCGAGTTTCACCTAAATTTCAATAAAAAGCCAAAGCTCGGGTGTGTCACTCTTTGCTACTATCTCTGATATGCTAATCACTAAATGCACATTTTAAACTCTTTCTGTTAATTTTCTTATAATATTTTAATACAAAAAATAGTTAAGCATTTTGAAATCGGTTTATTTTGATACTCATCCTTGTGTCACAACTTCTATTTAATAGCATTGTGAAACCATGTTCAATAGAAAACTAATAATGGATTTACATCATATAAACATATAAATAATTCCGCTTAAAGGGCCAATAATCCATATAGTCTACCCTACATAACCAAAAATTATTCAATTTGAGGCCTACTCAATATACTCTAAATTTAAATTCAGCTTATTAAAACTTTTAAAAGGTTAATCCTTTTTTTGATGATTGATGTTTTGTACCAATATCGAATAGCAAAAGCGACGGTGACACGTTGTATTAAGAACTTACTCGCTACGTAGGTATAAAGTTCAAATTAGTATTCACGGTCATTTCGTAAGACCATCTTGTGTATTCCATGCACGAATTGACGCGGTAAACAAAACTCCAAAATGGGCTCATAGGTAGATTTATTAGGGTCAGACAGCGACCAGGCAAAATTGGATTTCAACGTAAAGCTGAATTCAGGAACAAAGAGATTTAGTGCGTATATGTAGGTCATCCAATCATGATTTTACTTTTTGCTTACGACTCTCGTATAATGCATAATACTGGCATTTATGGCATTTGCCGACCGTCGGCGCGGAAGCAACTAAATATCGGCTATTTTCTCGCTCAAGAAACGTACAATGGATATACCTACATTCCGTGTAAACAAAAGACATGCTTAAATTAATAGTTGATCGCTGTGTGTACATACTGCCGGCGAGAACTCGCTCCACGACAGGAGCTATCAAAGATAAAACTCGCTCAGCGATACTGGCTCAGCGATGCTCGTTGGCCTCTAAACGCGCGCGCATGTAGTTTTGCTCAGGTTTGTCACCGCGAGCGAGTGGCACGATGAATCGCCCGTCGCACTCGCAGATACGCATTCAGCCCAGCGATAAAACAATCAGAACTACACACTCGCTTCCCGCTGATGGTCAACTCGTTTCTAGTTCAGCGTCGGCGGTGGGATAAGTATCTAAGAGCTTGAAACCAATACACTTGTTTTTATGTTTTTATTTATTTTTAAGCATTCAACTGCTAGATGTTTAAATCTAAAGAAAAGTTTACTAGAAAAAAATGTGGGTTACCTACAATGCGAAGAGATGGCGCTGCCTTGCAGCTTAAGGCTAGGAAAATTTCGACGCGGCGAATAGGGCCGTGGTAGCATAATGCTCAGTGCATTCGCCCGGATTGCGAAGGGTGCGGGTTCGAGTCCCGTCTGCTGCCTGGTCCGCGTCGATTTTTTTATAGTAAACTTTTCTTTATACTTGTTTTTATTACTTTTTAAGCATTTAACTGCTAGATGTTTAAATCTAAAGAAAAGTTTTTAATAGAAAAAAAAATCCACGCGGACCAGGTAGCAGACGGGACTCGAACCCGCACCCTTCGCGATCCGGGTCACCAATCAGCCCATATCCAGTGCAGTTTCTCTCGGTGCGGGTAGTTCCGCGGGTGGGGTATAGCGCCGCAGTCTGGCGTGCGTTTTTAAGCGGATTCTCCTACTGGCAACACGTCCCAACGCATAGCGCAGATCTCGCGCATTGCAGTGGTCGAATCGTCTTAGGGGTGGAATATGGAGATTGGGCCATGACCACACCACGCGGACCCCATGCGTATTGGTGGTGCTAACAACGTGCCTTCCGAAGCACGGAGGAGCTCGAGATTATAAAGTTTGGTCACCCGGACAATGACCGACCATTGCGAAAGTTGCTTAACTTCAACCTGCGCCGTCGAGCTCCGAGCTCCTTATCCTAATATTCACCTCACAGAAGATCACAATAAAAATTATAGAACTTTTCAAGTCGGCTCTCGTGGCCGCTTCATAGCGCGCTGTGCGTCGCTTGCGCATGTTTGCCATAAAAATTTTAAACTTAGGGTATAGGAATTAGAGTTTCCTGCGGTGTGCTGCGCCTTTCTTATAAAATTAAATTAATAAGTCCCAAAATTGAACTATTTAAACATTTAACTCCTCTCTAAAAGCGTACAGTAGAGTACTAATACATTTTAAACTTTTCCTACATTACCTCGCTGCCACTAAAAATGCAAAGCCCCATCTCATAAACACCGAAGGCTTCATGCACATGCAGCGTGGTAACGTGTTGTGAGACACTCCAGTCGGAATTAAAATAACTCCAGTATGTCATTCCAAAATAAAATACTGTGCTGCGCAGAATTTTATTGTTCTTAAGCAGTTGGAAATGTTTTAATGCAGACCTTTGATTTTAAAGCTTCGAAAGAATCTGTTACTTTTATAGAAAAGCAAATTTATTTTTCACTCAAATAGTATTTTATTTTAATACGTTCATTAAACCAGGGTATTATGATCACACCAATCCCATTAACTCCCCAGTACTTACGACTTATTAGTAAGTTAGACTTACTCGTACTTATTAGTAAGTAGTACGTATAGGGGTTTAAGCAGAAAAATGGTTTTGCAAGTAAGATAATAATAATATAGCTATAATTCATCAATAAAAAAAAACAAAATAATTCGGTAACAAATAAAATAAAAATTATCAAAATCGTAGTTATTTATAACAAAACAGTTGTGTAAATCATACATCTGTTTTGTAAAACTATTTTAATAAAACCGAGTTTTCTACTAGTAAATGAAGTTATGTAGTCACTATTTTTATATAATAGGTAACATTTTTTTTTATTTAGTAACAAAAAAATTTTCAGTGTGAGTATTTAGATTTCTTATATGATACTTGAGTTGTACTAAAATATGATTTAATAGTTAGCCGAAACATTTCTTGAACAGGTAAGCGTAAAGTTAGATTTATTTGTTTTTATAATATCTGAACATTGTGAATCCTTTACAAGACAGGGGGTTAATCATCGTGTAAAAAACTCAGCCAAAGGTGAGAAAAACTCACCTTTTTAGTTTAAGCGGTTTGCATTCTGGAGTTATTTAGCTCTAGTCTAAGTCATAAAATGAAATCTTGAAAACGAAACCCATGAAAAGTGTTTTATTTGATGAGTGGTATGCGTGAAAACACAAGAAATAAATATCTTTAAGCAAAGTTGATGTTTTGAAAATTTAATGATGGGTAGATAAGTATCCATGTTTTAGGAAAGCAAAAGAAACCTACTCCGCCACCTTTAAAGGTCCGACATAATGGATTTAGTGACATCACTTATCCTTTAGTAACATTACTTTTTTCCTAATTATTCCTACACATCATCGTTTAGTGATATCACTTTTTTCCTAGTTATTCCTAACGAGCTCTCTCATTTATTTATTTATTTATTTATTTATTCAGTAACACATGCCGGCTTACAGAAATATCCAAAACGCGGTCAAGTCATACCTAAAAACATTAACATACATTCCAATTCAACAAAATTAAGAAAAACAGAAAAGAAAAATAAAAAACAAAAAAGTATTGTTAAATAGATAAACAAAAGTCAAATTGCCCATTGTAAAATTTTTAGTTAACATTATAATAAAATAAATAATCATGTCAAATTAATAAACAATTAATAATGTCATATCATTCCAAGAAATAAAAGAGATTAATGTCAACTAAGTACAATTAATGTCAAATATAATCTAATCTATAAAAATATTTGATACTTACCCATTAGTAGGAATGCATTAAAAATAACTAGTTCGTTATCTTATGGGTTCCGCCATGTTCGATTTGGAATGACGTCATATAGCTAACCATACATTGTCATCATTAAAAATGTATGTTTACAAAATTTTAAATTAATCAGTTGAATATATCTGCTTCCACTTTGAGTTGCAAGTTTCCATCCGAACAACCACAAAGTTACATACATTGCAAGCTATATCTGATACCAATAATTGTAAAAGGGTATTTTTCTCGTCTGTCACATCGTATGGGGTCTCGTTGAACCAACTTCTTGGACAATTAAATGATGACACACAGAAAAGTTATAACAAGCAGTTCCGCCATTTTCTTGCCGTTCCTAGAATTTAATTACACCAACAGCTCATTTCACAAATCTGCAATCGCGCACTTGCATTTCATACTGTCACTTACATTTTAACATTCACTTTAACATTTTCTTGAAAGAGCAATGGAAATTCCATCACTATATTCAATTAAAACACCATCATAATAGAATGGAAGACGGCAATATTCATTAGTGTAAAATTCATAAAAGCCAAGGAGACTGCCTGCATACCACGCCTCAAGCACGTACTAAAATTCCCCTAGCATTATGGTCTTGGTTATTCAGGTAAGAGCTTGCTGATGCATGCATAAAATATCCAATTACCTACTCTTTCCTGTGTATTTTAAAATAAAGTTACCATCATATTTTTTATGATAAGACGCCGACTTTAAAAGGTAATAAAGATTTTTATGCTGCCAATAAACAAAAGTTTTATGCATACAATAATAAAAAATTCGAAGACATATTTTTATAATTATTTTGTTTGTTTGTTTTACGTACGTCGATGACTTGATAACTAGATTCACCTAGGATGAATACTAACACTTTCCTATCGGGTTTTTAGTTTATCTTTCAGTGATTAACAGAGTAGTAACCAATTTTTGAGAAAATTTCTTTTTCTTGTTGAGGTTATGTACCTGATGGAAAAATAAGAATCAACGAAATCGATCTCGGATATGCGCGAAATCTATAACGATTTTTGTCATTTTTTACCATTTTATAAGCACAAATTCCAAAAAAGCATCGACTAATATGGCATTCTAGGAGCAATTATTATTTGCTCCTATCTGGAATACATTACCCGTTATATGTTTCTTAAAATAACAATATTTTTACTGTTTGTAATTGAGGCATTTCCTCGTTTCGTCTCCCAAGGTACTCAACAGATTTTTACCTAATTAATATGTAATGTAATAATCTTATTATATTGGAGCTGTTCAGTATTTGTTGTTTAAATACAGATTTTGAAATTGAAAACTTTATGTGATATTATATGTACCAAACTTTCACATTCTTAACTAGTTTCTATTTTGATTTAGACCCCGTAGCAAAAATGGTTTCACGGCTACTTTTTTATAAGGGTGCTTAGCTTCGAGCAGCATAGAGCAATACAGCCGACGCGGCTAGAGGGGAGCAGCCACAATGACACAATACTAGAGTCTGTGCGGAAAAAGAATGGGATTTAGATTGGAGGGCGCTGTAGTACTTTTCTATCGTATTTGTAAGGTTTTACCCCTGTACATGATTAAATATAAAAAAACCGCAAGAAATCACAACAACAAGCAAATCCGTATCAATACAAAACTTTGAAGTTTTACAGATTGCTGGATTTGATTGCCAAATAAAAAATCTTAATGTTAGTTACGTTTTTCGCCACGCCCATTCTCTTTTCGCACAGACTTTACTGAAATCATTTTATCACTTTTTGCGGGGTGAGGAATATGCACACAAATGCAGTCCAACATACTATCGCAAAAACGAAATTGTAATTACGGCATTCACACATAAATAATGACAGCGCTAAATCGAGCATAGATGAAACTTAAGATTTTTTATTGACAGATCTGAATTTTTTACTGGCGAGTCGACAGTTTTGTCAAACAAGTCCGACGATTGAATTTTAACAAAACAATATGAATTTTGTGGTTAAAAGTGGTTGAATAGTGATAATATAGTTATAATTTTTATTTTTTAAGCATGCTGCTGCTTGATGTTTAAATCTAAAGAAAATACAACTAGAAAAAAATTACTCGCGGACCTTTTTCGCGCGGATAGAAATAATATGTTAAAAATTCTACTTATATATGAAAATTTAACACCATCCTTTTGTAAGTTTAATATTCCAAATTTGTTTACAGCTAATTACATAACATTTTGGCATTTTTGATCTCTAACATACACTCGTGCGACTTGACTCAGTCTAGGGAAATATCCGAGTGCAACTATTTTTGTTTTTGAGCTGGCAGGCTGGTACAACAGCGAGGGAAAATCTACAGAGGGAAATGCTGTGAATGCCTACTCCCCATCTACTCCCCTTCTGGCCGCGTCGGCCGTGTTGCTCTATGTCGGGCAGGAGCAGTTGAATTTCATTAGCGATTTCAGAGCCTAAGGCTTAGAACGCACTGCGGTTTCAGACACGCATTTATCGCAGGTCTGAAACCGCAAAAAAATTGTGCATGTTACTGTGCTATTTTTTATTATAATTTCAAACCCCATACCGACACGTTACAATATTCATATTATTATCCTACTCAACGAGCTCTAGACAATGATGTATCACATGTACAGGACTCCCCATGAAAAGTAATGAAATTTAATTTTGAACTAAATATTCGGCTTTAGGCAAGCTTTTTAGATCAAATGCCAAAATTTCAGTTTTTTAACTCATTCCGTTTACTATCTAAAGACCCGTGGAATACGAATAGACAGACATAATGCCAGCAATAGGGTTCCATTTTTTACCCTTTGAGTACGGAACTCTAAAACTGAAAACAAATAAAATCAATCGAAATTGGCCCATAAATGTTCGAACGACAAATTATATTATACATATGTATACAATTGAGAACCTCCTCCTTTTTCAGGTCGGTTTAAAAATAAAGTATCAAGGATAGTTAATTAAACTATAATCAGTACTGCCGTACAAAGTTTTCATTTTTGCTACTGCCACACTACTGCAGACATATCATGGTCCGGCTCTACTTTCGAATTTTTAAATTCAATAAACTTTTCTATTTACAAAAAAATGGGTGCGTGTACTTATGTAGGCGCGTGAGAAGTTATCCTTCTTTGGCATCGTTTAAAATTAGTTTTTAATTGCATGAAAATAATTAATTACAATAAATTAATAAAAAGTCTGGAAAAGGACACAGTCAATAAAGTTCAGTTTTAATTTGAAAAAATAAATAAATAATCAAAATATTCAATTAAAATCGCTATTGGATATAATTTATTAGAACATATGTGATTTGCATTTGTATGAAACTCGAAACACGTATTCCGAATATACAAACTAGAA
The DNA here is from genome assembly GCA_902850365.2 of Chilo suppressalis. Taxonomy (NCBI): domain Eukaryota; kingdom Metazoa; phylum Arthropoda; class Insecta; order Lepidoptera; family Crambidae; genus Chilo; species Chilo suppressalis. The sequence continues at coordinate 5,061,722 of OU963908.1, forward strand.
ACATGTGGATAAATATTATAAATATGAATACCTATAACTGTTACTTTATTACAAAAAATAAAGATGTGGTTTTTGGTTCTACTACACCAATGGTCAAGAGATGGCGCTGTAGTCTCCTGAATCGCGCTTTGGTTCCGTTGTTCCAGATTAATAAATACTTTTGATAGGCCTTCACAATGCAGTCGTTAGCACCCACTAAATAGAGATTCTATTTCTATTTTGTTGGTAGATTTTCTTAATGTGCGGTAAACACAAAAGTAACGTATGAAGTTGGTCGCTAAAGCGACCAACTTCATGCTGTTAAAATTTTGTGTTACAGTAATGCGCGGCGCATCTTAAAATTTCACTCTCATCATTTTTTCATAACGCGCCTAAAGAAGTATAACTTCAAAAACGCCTTCTATTCTTCATTCTAAACAAAACACTCGCGCAGGGAACGTGCCAAACACATCGGCGCGGCGCCTTCTGTTAAGTACACCCCTAATTTACTAGTGCCTACTCATATGGAGCCAGGCATACCCAGGCAAGCTACTAATTATCGCCTACCACGGTCGACTCTGTTCCATCGCCATTACATTAATGTCAATTTAATGACATCATTATGCATTAGTAGGCAATCCGTAGCTATAAAGCGATTATATACCCACTTAAGCTAACCAAGGGTCGGGGCTCAGGTCAACGAAATTAAACGGCTGTGTTGCGAATTATCTGTGTCTATTTGATTGTATTAAACCAAAGGGTTCCTTTTAAGTTCAGAAAGGTTTTATTGGCTTTAACCCGTATTGACTTGGGATACTAATTATTCTCGCGGGGCAAATTTATTCGTTCTCTTCTAATGGATGGTGAGGTGACATCACCTGTGCTTAGCATGGGACGATAGAAAAATTTAGAGTTTTATTTTGTACGTTGTTTTCACAGATAACTTTTATAGTGCCACTGGGTTTGGGGACTGCGAAATCCTAAAGGGACCTCAAGCCGAGAATTGGCAAGTGCTCTAGAGGTATTCCAGTCCGATAGCATTTCCCCACGGGGGGAGTCTCCTCTCCGTCTGGAGCCTCTAGACCACTCGAACCTGAGGGGGTCGTCTTAACTAGAGGGTGTCTCTGGGACTGTGACCTCAGCTCTAGTTAACCGTTATTGTGGGAGGGCGAGCCGTTATATTATCGCATCGGGACGAAGAAAAACGCCCAGATATCGGTATCTGCACCTGGTGTGGCGTAGCGTGTCGGGTCTTCGCACTCTTATCCTACGGGTGCAGTGTCTGCCTAATGCTAAGCTAGTTTGCAAGTTTGCTAGCTGGCGCGTTGCCGCGGGGGCATTATCTCTGCTGAGCTTGGGACGAAAGAAAAATTGGTTTTGTCAGTAGTGCAGTGCTTTATTTTATATAAAAGATGGCAAAGAAGCATATGACCTGTTAACGCTTTTGATAGTCTAGCCTGATATGACACCTTTTGTTTTGTATGATGATAAAGCTGCTAGAATATCAGCGCTGCAGCAGCCCTGGTGTTACTGTAGTATAAGCTGATGCAGGGACCTAGTTGGCCGATTTTCCTTTGCTTTTTCTTTAAGTTAATACTATTATGTGCTTAACGCTTATAATATTTCTACCTTCCTTTCTATAAAGCTACTGATTACTGATTTTTAGTTCTCGTTACGCCCGTTGTGGTGCTGCTGTCCGAGTTTCCATACAAAATTTGACAATATCATTTCGGACTCGCAAACTATTCGAATTCGATATATACTGGTTCATGCTAAGAGTACCGTAATATTATCGCATCGTCAATGTTTCTATGAGAACTAAGTAGCGCCCCCAATCGGACGTAAGAATATACTAGTTTTTTCCATACAATTTGACAATGACGAAACGATTGTGGAGCTGCAAAAATTCCTGGTTGATATGATTATTTCGGCAGCTTTAATGGTCAGAATATCATACCATGCATGATCACCTCCGATTTGGAGACAGCACAGGTAGAAAAAGTTATGTGAAATACATTTTAGGGTGTTTTACTAATAAATTTTAATAAACACTGTGAATGTTATGTTACCTACCTATCTGAGAAACATAAAAAATGTGTAAATAAAAATGGTGCGAACAAGTAAACACACACACACACACATACAATCATATTCAGTGTTTACGAAATATCCTGAAACGGCGCGAATTTGTAAATAACATACCTATTATAGAATTATTAACCGTTTACGGTACGCAGGTCCTAGTAAAAGTAGTTTTATTTGAATCAATTTATAACAATTAAAATTTTAAAGATTTCATAATAGCACATTTAGAGAGATAACGTGGAGACAATTTGCTGTAATAAAACCTAAATCGCTGTCTGAATTAACTAGTAAAGTTTCTCAGGTAGCAGATAATAATTCATAGTGTATGCAACACTGTTATGTCGCCTACAGCGCTGCAGTATTGTTATGAATATAAATAAATATATAAAAATTATATTATGAGGAGCTCGATGGCGCAAGTGGTTAGCGCGTTCGGCTGCGGTCGTTGAAGTTAAGCAACTTTCGCATTGGTCGGTCATTGGATGGGTGACCAAAAATGTATTATCTCGAGCTCCTCCGTGCTTCGGAAGGCACGTTAAGCCGTTGGTCCCGGCTGCATCTGCAGTCGTTAGCACCCACCAATCCGCACTGGGCCCGCGTGGTGGGTCATGGCCCAATCTCCCTAATCCATTCATAGGGAAGGCCTGTGCCCCAGCAGTGGGGACATTAATAGGCTGATGATGATGATGATGACTGGAGTACAAATATGCTCGTATTTATCACACAAACATCTGCCCCCACCGGGATTCGAACCCGGGACCTCTCTAGTCGGTGTCACCATGAAACCCGGCGTATAAACCACTCGGCCACAGAGGTCGTCAAATAATTATTATTTATTATTAGAATATTGCTTACCGTTAAAGGGCTGGAAAATATCAGAACAGCAGTGCTATTCAGTACCCCTAGCACGAACCAATATCGAATTCGTATCGTTTGCGAATCCGAAATGTCATTGTCAAATGTGTACTGATTTTTAGTTCTCGTTGCGTACTTTGAGCCGCTGCTGTTCAAGTTTCCATACAAAATTTGTCATTTAAATTTCGGTTTGCAAACTATTCGAATTCAATAATGGTTCGTGCTAGGGGTACTGTAAAATTATCACATCCATATCGGATCCGCGCGTGAATTTTTTTCAGAATAGCACTGCTGGCTAGTAATAGGAAAGAAAATTATCTCTTATCTATTAGACGAGTCCGTCTGTCCGTGGTGCTGTTTCAGCGGCCAAACCGTTAGAGAAAGATAAAGAGAATATTTAAGTTATAAGTTAAGAATAGTCTGATAAGACTACAAACCGGATTTGAGTAACGTAGCACTTCCGGTTTTCGAGAAATCAGGTTTTGGTGAACATTTGGTTTACTGGTTTGCTAGTTAGTTTATTAATTAATAACGTCCCCGGAAATAACATACGCTAAGGGTATCGGTACCTGTTCAAACGTTGCTAGCTTTCAAAAACGTTGTAAACCAAATGGAGTTTAAAATTTAATAAAACAATATTAAAACCTTCATTAAACCTTCCACGAATTTCGAAATCTATTCAGCCATAGCAAATCTATTACCGATCCCAGAACGTTACAACCTTGGAACAGCTAATCGGGCCCTTTTCAATAAACGTTTTAAAGGGATAATCTGGGAAACATAAGGACAGTTTCCATAACTGTTATTTGAGAGGACTAATGAACCCAGATAATCCATTTAATACTTAGCTTCTGTGTATACGAAGGGGTCGCCATAAATGAGTTTTCTAAATCAATTTAATTGGCAATACTAACAATGGAGGTTCGGATTCAAAACTGATAATCTCGGTTTGAGGGCTCCGTTAATAAACATCGTTCCACCAAACCATATATCAGCTGGTTTTTTTTTTTATTTCTTCCCGGGGGGGGGGGGGGGGGGTATGAAATTCTAATGGCTACCCTACAGCCGGCTGCAATGCCATACTCCTACTGACTAAAACACACCCGTAGTTCCTGCTCATGGCCAGAAGGGCCTTACAAGCTTCATCTGAAGCGATCATCCCCTGAGAGGGGGATGATGGTTGCACCCTCTTATATATATCTTAACAGATAGATAGGTAATTGAAAAGTTGATAGAATAAATAAATATTTCTGAGACTCACACCAATTAGCCTAGCCCCAAAGTAAGCACTGTCAGGCTTGTGTTATGGGATGCTAGGGTAACGGATAGAATACATAGTACAGTACATATATATGTATTATTAAAGAAATACATATTAAACATCCATGACTGGAGTACAAATGCTCGTATTCATCACACAAACACTGCCCCCACCGGGATTCGAACCCGGGACCTCTCGAGTCGCCGACACCATGAAACCCGGCGTACAAACCACTCAAGCACAGAGGTCATCAATAGAATTTCTACTGCCTTTATAACAACGAATTATGCCATAAAATGAAATTAAAATGTTAAGGTTCTCCGTGATAAAGGTACTTTGAGTGAGGTGGGGCATAGTGGATTTTCCGCTCGAATTGGAGCGCCTGACTGGGGAATTTACCTCCACCTAACAGCAGATCACAGTAAAATAACACTACCCTTTGGTGGTGTTGTGTGTCTGTCGGTGAGAAAGGTTCTAGGGATCCACGAGGTAGGGGATTGGGTCGCAAGCGTCTAAAGACTATTATAGTCGCGTATCATCCGGCGTATCATCAATAGCAAACGAGTGTATGGCCCGCCGGATGGTATTCATTGGATGTACCTTTTAACATGAAAAGGTACATCCAATGAAAAATGATTTTAGCGTTTGCAGCGTGTACTGTCGCCTTTGGTATATATTTAAAAAGCGTTCGAGTCATTTTGATACAGTATTTGATTGACAGAGGTATTGCGAGGAATGGCGAATATCTTGTTCTTCCTGCTAACTAGGGCGTAGGATAAGAACATGATAAATCTTCTCCTTAGTGTTTAGGTACATAGTTTTTCAAAAGAAGTGTTACGAGTATCTTCTGGCTACCGCTCCTATACGATAGTTAGTATACCACTGAGCTAAAAGATGGAGGTAGTGTGAAAAAATAGCTTTATGTCTAAATCTGCAAATCCAATTAATAAATAAAAAGCAAAGATTATTAAGAAACTTGTGTTATAATTTAGAATTTGAACACATCAAAATGAAACAAGTTTTTGAAAAGTCTTTCGAACGAAGCTCGACAAAGTAAATAAAATCATTATTCAGACAACTTTATTTATTTATTTATTGACGTTTCGCATCCTGTAAAGAATCAATAAATAAGTAAATCAGTGCATCTATACCAGGGATGTTGCAAATATTCACATCCGCATCCGCATATCGTCGCCCAGCAGTGAAAACCTCGGATGTCCCATTTCCTCAAAAAAAATTTTATTTGTTCTTTGGATTGATAAACTCGGTAAGCACAGATTACTCTGGCAAACTTTAGAATCAGCTACTCCTAGCGCCATCTATGACGTGCTATGAGAACCTTGTATCGAAATTGGCTCGGCCATTTTCGTCTGAGAAACTCGCCAGTACGGTTGATCATAGCGTTATTCCGGATTAAAACTTGAAAAAAGTGTGTACAAAGTGTCCAATTTGTGTTGTAAAGTGTCAAACTACAGCGAAAAGTAAGTACTCTTTATGATTTATTAAGTTTTATTAAGAATTGACTACGTTTTCTAACGATTTTGTCTTGAAATGTATTACTAACCTCGTACTCGTTGTATTATACCTATGAAAAGCTTGTAAACTTGGTGACGGGTTTTTCACTGCTATCATACCACTTATAGATAATCTTGTATGACCCTTTACGAGGTTTTCACTTTGAATACTACCACGTATAAGCCTTAACAAGTTATTCACACTTATAGATATAATCTTGTATGACTCTTTACGAGGTTTTCATTTTGAATGCAGCCGTATATAACAACGTATAAGTCTTAACAAGTTATTCACACTTACAGATATAATCTTGTATGACCTTTTACGAGGTTTTCATTTTAAATGCATCCATGTATAACTACGTATAATCCTTAACAAGTTATTCACATTTATATTTGGAATCTTGTATAAACCTTTACGAAGTTTTCATTTTAAATGCAACCATGTATACGCCTTACCAAGCTATTCACACTTCCGGATTTTTTACACAAACCTCGTATAGGTATATACGTAATTTCCTAAGATAAAATCACAAAAATTAAATAGTCGTATGGGCAAATGCGCGTTTTTTAGCGATTTAAAAAACTCACTTGTACACATCCGAGTTCTGATTTCTTATTATTTCATTACAGAATGCAAGAGTCTGAAATAGAAAGTGAAGAAAATGATCAGAATTCCTACTTTGTTAGTGACGAGGTTACATATTTGAAGGACTCGGGCAAGGAACCATCTATCAATACATTAATTCAGCAAGATTTAATGCAGTTCCAACTTCCAGAGCCCACGTTAGGTTCCGCATATTTTATTTCTTCAAGTCGTATTGATTCGCCAATTTCTGAGGAAATATTACCATTTTCACAAAATCCAAAAAAAGGTTCAGTCATAATTTCACCTGAAATAATACCCGCAAAAAAACAGTGCTTTATTCAAATAAAACCTACGAATACATTCCAAAAATCTAGTTCACCTGATGTAGAAATAAAAGATCAGACGAAATCTTCACAGTCACAAGCTTTGATTGAAAAACAGCATAATATCGACTATCACATCACAGACACTAATAACAGTACACCACAACCCGAAAAAAATTATCAAAGATCATCCACCCTCATACCTATTTCAATAATTACTGTAAATGCCCCTCACAGCAGTAGTTTTGACGTGATTGTTGATGAACTTCCCTTAGATTTGAGCATGAAAGAATATATCACTCAGGATAATATCAACAATAACCATCAACACCTATCTATATGTGAAGGAAAAATGCCAATACCGCCAGTCTCTTTAACTTTCCACACGCCGTCATCGCTTATTTCATTATCTTTTGCAGCAATTTCAAGGAGTCTTTGTCTTTGCTAGTGCACTCTTCAAATGACGTATCAGCAACGGTTGGAAAAGAAAGCTGTCCTATACCTTCTACTAGTAGAGCTGATTTGGTGTCTCCACGTCCTTCCTTCCACTTTGATGACCCGTGGGATGGTGATTTTTCTCCCGACGATGGGGATACTGACTATCAACCAAGTGAACAATTAAATACTTCAAATGATTCGTTGACCCTGGAACCAGTTGATGAGACAAGAGTGAAGCGAAAACGTGCCAAGCGAGGCAAAGCAAATAAAGAAAACTGGACTTATAATCAAAATAAAATTAAAAGAATGAAAGGAGACAGTTACAGTGGGAGGAGGAAAACAGAAGACGGAAAAATTGTGTTCGATCTTGAGAAAAACGAGCGCAGTGTTCAGCCTCGTTGTGATCATAATGATCGTTGCAAATATTTTGAATGCTACAAATTAACAGAAGAAGGTCGAAATATGTTATTTAAGAAGTACTGGAAGCTATCGTGGGAAACAAAAAAGATTTGGGTACAACAAACTGTTCAAAAACAAGGTGTTTCCAAACGGAAGTGTAGCGGAAACAGTTTTCGCAGAGGGAATACTTTCAAGTACTCATTTAATGTGTTGGGAGAAAAATACAAAGTTTGCAAAAAAATGTACTTAAATACTTTGAATATTGGCGAATGGTCAGTACACAACTGGACCAAAAATGAAGACAGAAATGAAGTGGCGTCGGAGTCTGAAAAAACCCGAAGAAATAACGGCGTAAAAGCATTCGAAGACATTGGAAGAAATCATGCAAAAGAGTTTTTAAATAATTTACCAAAATTAGAATCACACTACTGTAGGAAGACGACAAGCAAACTTTATTTAGAACAGATATGGCAAAGCAAAGAACAACTATACAGAGAATACGTCAAGCAACTTTCAGAAAAAGGCATTAATGAATATAAAGTTTCACAGAAGATATTCTTTCAAGAATTCGATGCTATGAATTTGTCACTCTTTTCACCAAAAAAAGACCAATGTGACGTGTGCTGTGCCTTCAAAGTCGGGAACATTGCAGAAGATGTATATACCGCACACAGAGAGAAAAAAGAAAGAGCAAGACAAGAAAAAACCGCAGACAAAAATAATCCTGATCCGGAGACAATGGCATTTACTTTTGATTTACAAGCAGTGCTTCTATCACCCTCATTAAAAGCATCTGCACTATATTATAAAACAAAACTCAAAGTACACAACTTTACTCTGTTCGATATAAAAAATAATGACGGTTATTGTTATATTTGGCATGAATGTGAAGGTGGTCTTTCTGCAAACGAATTTTGCAGTATATTGCAGCACTTCATTGAGCATTACATTCCACAAAACGTCAAGCACATTATTTTTTGGAGCGATGGATGCACGAATCAGAATCGAAATGCTATACTTGCAAATGCTTTACTGCAAATTGCTGTCCAAAAAGAAATTACGATTACCCAAAAATATCTTGAAAAGGGACACACACAAATGGAAGCAGATTCGATGCATTCCACAATAGAACGACAACTAAGGAATCGAGAAATATACTCCCCAGCCCAGTACATAGATATCTGTCGAAATGCACGATTAAATAAACCGTATGTCGTAAATTACTTAGACCACAGCATTTTCCGAAAGTTTAGCTCAATGCCATATTTAAAATCTATCAGACCGGGTAAGAAAGCAGGAGAAGCAACTGTGTTTGATTTGCGTTGTATTGAGTATAGAACTAACGGAACTATTCACATAAAACAAGAGTTCTCTGAAGAATTCGAACAATTACGCCGAAAAATTAAAAAACCAAGAGATTCAGACTCAATGCCTTGTCTGTATGACGCAAGGATTCCTATACCTCGAACTAAATACATCCATTTGGAGGAACTGAAGGAAGTTCTACCCCAAGACGTTCATTTATTTTATGACAGTTTACCCCATGAGTGTCCAGATAACAGGAGAAATGGAAATCCCTGCTCGTGCAGAAAAGATGTTTTGAGCGAAGAGTCTTAAAATATTATTAACAATGAGACTGCTTAACTAAGTCTGATTATTTGAGATTAATACTAGTTCGTGCTATTGATTGATTTAATTAAAAAACCTTAATGGATCTCACTATTATAGTTAGTTGTAGTACTCGTAATAGAGACTGCTATTTTTTATTCCTGGTTTGAAGCTAAGGTACCCACCTAAAGTTATCCTAGGTAAAATGTTCATAGTCAAGTAAATGTTCTTTAAGGCTTGGTGAGTTTATGAAAGGTGGGCGTTGGTTTAATTTTATATTATTTGTAATAATTTCTAAAAATGTTTTCTTTTATGATCTTTTAATAATATGATGTGATAATGATAATGTTTACGCATCTTTGCTAGATAATGGAGACATTTAATACTTTGTTTTCTTTTTGTTCAAAGTTTATACTTTTGGAAGACGTCCTTTATTGTGTTTTTCTAAACATTTTATTTTGTTTAAATAAAATGCGTAAGTTTTTACGCATTAAAATATTGTAGCTAGATTAAGTACATATTAATACGATATTTAAATGAAGAAATTTAAATATTTTTTCTTATTTTGTTTTGTTCAAGTTTATACTTTTATAAGAAGTCCTTTATTGTTTTGTTTCTTTTATAATGCCTTTAAAAAATGTTATTGTGTGTCTTATTGTTCCTTTACGTATATTATTATTTTTTGTAGACATGGCAAGAAAGTACAAACTGATTACCAAAGCTGTACCTACATTGTTTTAATTTGAAAACCTTACATAATCTTACTAAAAAATAAGTTGTGATGAAAACCTTGTAAGTCACATCAAACTTATTTAGGCACACGATATTAGAATCAATGTGATACGTACCTAAGGAATGAATTAAATCTAAAAAAAAACAAAAGCTTAAACCTTCCCCACCCGTACATTTTTTTTCAGTAGACAGTTTTTTCTTATTCCTGTAAAATTTTGTTATAAACACTTACGTGGTTTTCACTGCTGGGCGACGATATGCGAAACAGCCGCATCGGTTTAGACATCCGTATCCGCAAAAATCGATGCACCTCTATTGTTTGTGTTGTGACAAGATTTGATACGCACTTTTGTAGTTTTGTCGTAAATATTCAATCGCAAGTTTATTACTTCTTTATTGTGCTTTTGTAAAAAATGCCACCACCCACGCAAAGTGAAATTTGGACCTATTTCAATCCTGTTGAAAATGACCGGAATAAATCTCAATGTAAAATCCCTTTCGAGAATATATAGTAAAACATATTCTCGAAAGGGTCGAACTACATCGTCGCTATACACTTATCTAAAATCAATGCACCCCGAAGAATTTACTTTGAAAACGCGAATAACGAAATCAGCTACAAAAAACAAAAAATAATGAATGAGTAACAGTAATTCACGCACTACTAAACTTTATTATTAAATAAAGAAAGGATATTTGTTTTACCCTAACCACACTTTAGTTTTTTGTATAGATCCGCATCCGCGGATGTGAGCCTCTTAAAATCCGCATCCGCAACATCCCTGATCTATAGGGTTGAAATTTGTTTTATTTAATGAGTGGTGTGTGTGTGAAAACCTAAAAAACAAATATTGAACATATCTAATTATAGCACGACTGTAACTTTAAGCTTGGGATATAATGGGGTATAAATCTGCCGTAAATATGTATTAAGCAACAACCTTAGTAATAAACACAAGGGGTAGTTCTAAGTTACGATGAGGTTGTAAATGTAAGAAGGTAACTAAGTAATGCGTTGAGGATAAAGTTATCAACCCGTGAGTGCGTACTGGCAATGAACGGGGGAATTTATTCAAGCAAGACCTTACACGAAAACAACAAATGCCAACATAATTACTAGAGTTAAGGTATGAAAATATAACATAGCTTTAAGCCTAAAATTAGGCCCAGGTAAAATAAAGTACGAGTGACAAAAAGTGCTTTAGCTCAAATACTTATTTAGCCAACTCTCCAGTAAATTTGAAATGGGTTGCCAAAGCAACCATTCCATTGAAAAAAAAATACAAATTAATAATAGCAATAGAAACTATACGAGAAGAGTCGATTATCATGTTAAAAAATAAAACATTATGAATCGCCAAATTAGATAAAATAATTTACTGATAGAGGAGCTCGATGGCGCAAGTAGTTAGCACGGCTGCGATCGTTGACGAGCAACTTTCGCAGTGGTCGGTAATTGGATGAATGACCAAAAATTTACTAAGTCGAGCTCCTCCGTGCTTCGACAGGCACGTTAAGCCCTTGGTCCCGGCTGCATCTGCAGTCGTTAACACACACCTATCCGCACTGGGCCCGCGTGGTGGGTCCTGGCCCAGACTCCCTATTCCATCCATAGGGAGGCCTGTGCCCCAGCAGTGTGGACATTAATAGGTTGATGATGATGAATTAAAAAACTCAAAATGGCAAATAATAAAGTTCTACTTTGCTAGAAAGAAATATAAAATAATGCTAGTATTTTGCTTGTATATATTTTACTTTTTAGAATTTTACTTTGAATTCGTCTGCGTTAGCTTTTTTTGTCATTCCCACAGGAACCTAACATTTCTCCGGGATAGAAAGTATCCTATGTCTCACTCCAGGTAATAAACTGTATGTGTACCTTAGATTTATGCCAAATTTTGTACCTTGGTTCAAATTATCTCAAAAAAACTAAAATTATACTCAAAGAGACTTTGTCATTAAAATCTCAAACTAATTCATAAATAAATCCTGAAAATCTGAATTAAAATGGGGGATCCTCGTATAAAGAAAAGTAATTACTTACACGAAATATGTCAAAGACTGACAGATGCCATTTTTAAATTAATTTACTTCATCGTGATTGGTTGTTTAAAAAACACGTGATTTACGTTGCTAATTCTAATTAACTTATTAGATGCATATTTACCATAATATATTATCTGTGTTGCCATTCATTTAAATGTTCGAACTACATTTTGATGTGGTACAAGTGGATAAAAAACTCCACTTATAAGTAAGTCCATTTGATGAATTCGGCGTATTTTTCTTATCATAAATGCATAATAATACTTAAAGTACAAATGTGGGCAGAGTTGGCCTGGCTAGTTCCGGAAAATGCCTTTTTTTACTTTTACTGAAAAACAACTCGCTCACATCAGCACTTTTTTTAACCATATCTCAAAGAAGCTAGCCTTATTATATATGTCTGAAAATTATTAACGATAATAATATTTTAGATTCAAACTGAAGAAAAACACTCGCTGCAGAAACTTATTGAAATCTTACAACTCTCTCAAACGCAAAATTGTGGATCTGCCAGAGCTTGGTATGTATTGAACTGTGTAATACAACTGTATATATGCAGCTACTGGCCTCAGAAAAAAATATATTAAAAAGTCAAAGTTTGCAAACCGCCGCCTGCAAGTTCGCCTACAATATGGAATTGTAATTCCCGTTGAAGCTTTGAGCGGAACAAAAAGTATGGATATCACATTACATTCACTCATCATACAAGTATCAGCGAAATTGTTTCTCAGTTTGTTTTATTAAAAACTAGCGGCCCGCCCTCGCCTCGCTTCGGTGTAGAGCTGAAGTGTAGACTACAGTTTTTGTTCTCAGGCTTGTATTATACACAATGACATTCATCAATGATTCTTCTTATACCTGCATGCAAAGTCTCAGCCCGATCGGTTTAAAATTGACAAACTTTCATTCCCTATTTTATCCCCTTGGGGGTAGAATTGATCAAAATCCTTTCTTAGCGGATGCCTACGTCATAACATCTACCTGCATGCCAAATTTCAGCCCGATCCGTTCAGTGGTTTGGGCTGTGCGTTGATAGATCACTATGTCAGTCAGTCACCTTTGAGTTTTATATATATATAGATAAACGTAATTCTAAATGAACATAAATGTTTTCAACTATATTGTAAGGCGTAAATATGGGGCCTTGGGAGAGCCGTATATATTTGCGCTTTGTGCCGTGGAGACCTCGGGGCCTTGGGGTTCGGAAGCCCGTCAGCTATTTAAGGAGATTTCCACACGCCTCATCGACGCCTCAGGGGATCCAAGGGCTGGCGCGCATTTCGGACAAAGGTTGAGCCTGGCCATTCAAAGGGGAAATGCCGCCAGCCTCTTGGGCACCCTACCCTGCGAGCGCAGCGATTTGGGGTCGATTTTTTACATAATATAGTTTTATTTTTAGTTTCGTATAAGTATTTAGTAGTTTTAATCTATTTTATGTGTTTAAACATTTGTGAGTTGTTTAAAATATATTCATGCAGATCATACTTTTATACATAAGTAGTGATTCGATCTCGCTTCGTTTCGGTCAAGACTATTTTATATTTGTTATACATAGCAAATCATTTAAATCTTATTAGTGAGAAAATATTTTTATTCCGTTACTGGGAGCCTAAAAAGAGTCCCAAAACACAAGTTTAACGTAAAAATTCGTAAAAGTTAAATAATCCGTTGAAAATGTATTTCAATAAATTATTAGTATTTTATGTAATAATCCTTTTTTGTATTAATTTGATCGAAAATCGAGACCCGAAACAATTAGTATTTCCAACAATGACAAATAAAATAACTTTCTACAAATGCTTAATAAAATATCACCATCATCATCAGCCTATTAATGTCCCCACTGCTGGAGCACAGGCCTTCCCTATGGGAGGAATAGGGAGAATGGGCCATGACCCACCACGCGGGCACAGTGCGGATTGGCGAGTGCTAACGACTGCGGATGCAGTCGGGACCAACGGCTTAACGTGCCTTCCCAAGCAGAGAGGAACTCGAGATAGAAGATTTTTGGTCCCCCACAGACCACTGCGAAAACTGCTTAACTTCAACGATCGCAGCCGAACGCGCTATCCACTCGCGCCATCGAGCTCCTCCCTAATAAAATAAATGATAGGAAAACTATTTTTTGCGTGTTGACTAAACATCTCTCGCAAATCATTTTACCTAGCATAAAAGTAACCGACCAAAATTGTTGCCTAGGTTAGAATTATATATAAAATTCTCGTGTCACAATGTTAGTTACCATACTCCTTCGAAACGGCCTGACCGATTTTTATGAAATTTTATATGCATATTCCATGGGTCTGAGAATCGGCAACTATCTATTTTTCATATCCTTAAGTGATAATGGTTGTCCACCTGTAACCTAGTGTCTGAAACCTACAATGCGCTTTCGCGCCATAATTCAAATTATTGAGTATTGTAAAGTAGTGTTCTCATACGGGCTAGGAGAATGTTACCCCAGGAAATTGATAGAACACTACGTTACGTAACCCTAAAATATTTTTGGATATATTTTTTTTATAAAGTGGTATTAAAAAATACATACAACCCCAAATTTTCTCTTCTACCACCTGACCCTATTTTTATGGCGGTACGAAGTTTGCTGGGTCAGCTGGTATTTTTATAAAAATAATGACATTAAAAAGAGAACGATGTATTTCTATTTGGCCTACAGTTAGACTAACACTTAATATGGAAACCTCACATCCAAAAGCTTAAATTAAAATCCATCCTTAATTCCGCCTAACCAGAAAATAAATAACAACCGATATAAATACAGCTCTTACTATCTCTTATCTATTAGACAAGTCCGTCCGTCTGTCTGTGGTGCTGTTTCAGCGGCCAAACCGTAAGAGATAGATAAAGAGAATATTTAAGTTATAAGTTAAGAATAGTCTGATAAGACTACAAACCGGATTTGAGTAACGTAGCACTTCCGGTTTTCGAGAAATCACGAATTCCAAACGAAACCACACAAAATCTCCGAAGTTCTCAATTAATTAAATACATTTTTTTTTTAAATCAGGTTTTGGTGAACATTTGGTTCACTGGTCTGCTAGTTTGTTACTATACCTACGCATATGCATGACGGATTGATCATGTGGAGAATAGTATTTTTTTTGCTGCAAAAATTTAATTTTAATGGAGAGTTTTGTACCTATAAGAAACTTACACAAAGTTGCAGGCACACACTGGTGATGTTAT
This sequence comes from Chilo suppressalis, assembly GCA_902850365.2. Lineage (NCBI taxonomy): Eukaryota > Metazoa > Arthropoda > Insecta > Lepidoptera > Crambidae > Chilo > Chilo suppressalis. The sequence goes on from OU963908.1 coordinate 5,076,758, forward strand.
GTATGTGTAATGTATGCAAAATGTCAACGAAGTTCACACATAACAAAGTATGAAGATAGAGTTCATACCGAACACACGATTAGCCTAAAGGCGTACCTGTTTCGCAAATCCCAAACGTTACATTGACTTGGTGATAAAGACAACGGCATTGCAACAAAGTTATTCTTTCTGTTTTGTCCCCGTCGGATCGCTGGGCGCCTACCGAAGAGGCCACTTGGGTACAACCTGAATAAAGGTGAGTTTTAGAGGACGCGGCCATTGTAAACGCGAAGACTTACTCCCGTAGATTATTATTTTTATACGAGACGTAGAAAATTGACCCACCCAACCCGATGTTAAGTGTAAATGGAGTTCAGTCGCGAACAAAGATGATGCGGCAGAAAGTGTGCCGCCCCAGCCATCCTCATCTTGCCGGCGAGAACCGAATCCTCTACCCCGCGGAGCCCTTTTTTTTATAACGCAGGGGAAAAAATCTTTTTACAGGCGACGGCGCCTTTACGAGGCACACCGCCGACTTAATACAACAAGAATGGACGTCACACCTGGCTCCCGCAAGTCTTACGGACCCCCCAGTGGCTGCCTACCGAGGACCTTGCAACTCTTACGGGCGCTTTACGGCATGATATCCGCTAAAAAGTCCTGCGAATACCTTCGACACTGCTTAATGCGAAACCGCGGGGTCCCCGTTAGGGATTCTACTATGACTCCGCACCCAGCAGCTTCCCGGCCTCGCCGGGGCTCCACGGCAGGGGTCTTCCGAGGTATTGTGGGGACCCCGCAGACGTGCGCAGGATAGCCCGCGCATGGGGACTGAATACGCGGCCTAGTGCCCACCGTACCGCCCCCCGTCCGCTGCGGAGGGCTTCTTGGGCATTCCCGTCCAAGCAAGCCTCCGCCGCCCCCTTTGTAGGGCACAACTAGAAGAGGCGGGGACCCCGCGGAGCCCTGGAACCTTACTTACCAGTAGAAGAACAATACCGTCAAAAGGTAGTATTATTTTAGTGTCGTCATCTGTAAGGTGGAGTTTGTTTCTCCAGACGAACGCTCCAATTCGATCTGACAATCTGTTGTGCCCAACTTCTCTTTGTTGCCGAATGCCAATTCCAAGTTTGGAGAGAGATTTCAATGATTGAGTGCAACATTCTTCTTGATTTCTTGAACATAAATAGAATGTTGTTAAAACGTCTATTTTCTTTAAGATTTTTTTTTCTAGATGTTGTTTATGTAGATATGTCATTTTCTTCTAGACTATTGTTTTATAGGCGATATGTTTATTATATTTATTAAGTCTCTTATTTACGATGAGGCCTTAAAACAAATAAATTGAGAACTTGATTTTGCTTAATACAACAAGAATAGCATGCCACGATCGTTGGTTTATTATTTGACATGAAGTAAGATTTGCTTACGTCTTAATGGACATGAACTACTCATACCTATTAGATAGTAATTGATTCCGATTTAAAACTAAATCCTTGACATTATAATAATAAATACAATAGAAGAGAGTAGTTACGAGTTTCACTCGTGGACCAAGTACTTTACCATTACGAAATCATTGGTCCGTTGTTTTTCTGAAGTAAATCGAGGCAAAGGATAGATTAAAATAATTATCCTAAATTATAATCTCTGAAATAATGCATACATTTTTGCATTTTATTATATATATATAGTTCGTTACAAAAGTATTGAAAGTTAAAGTAAACAAAAGGGTAGGTAAGCTAGACGGTAGAAAGTTCATTGATGGGTATTCGTAGAGCCTTATCAAAACAAATTGATTAATTTAATGATCAGATTCTTCAGTTTAAAATCTTCGGTAACTAATTAAAAGATAAACTTTTTTTTGCTTAGATTCGCTCTCAAAACATATGAAACTGTTTGTACCTCTTAAAAATTTACTGACGTTTAATAAGAGAGACAACTTCAATGTTAAACTTAGTCGCGCTTACGACCGCTTTCGCAAACATTCAATTACTACTTAAAGGACTATTAAAGAACAAATTTCGAAAGAAAATCTGTACTAATGAGTCGCTTAAGTGACCGCTAAATGTCTCTGCTTACGGTAGTTAAACTTCCAAACTGCTATTTTGTAAAACCGTTGTCGTTGCTATAAAAACGTTTTAAAACTTGTCTTTATTTTATTAGACATTCTGCATAGAGTCCGCATAGTTAAGGTCTTTTCTTGCAATGTGAATTTAGATACCCATAGACAAGGCCTGGGGAAATTAAGAAGACGCACATGCTAAGACTGGTAAAAGAAGACTAGGCGGCGTCATCATTTCTAAGACGCTATTCCCACGGCTGAAAGAATTGTGGCGTGACAAGAAATTTAACTCAGACCGTGCCGATCTTGAGTGAGACCTAACCTTATACGTTTCTGATTTATAAAAGTTCTTCTTTATTTCTAGTATTTTCTTTTCTTTTCTTCTAGTCTTCTTTCAGAGGACTAGGTGACGTCGTCATTTCTAATGCGCTATTTCCACGGCCAAAAGAATTGTGGCGTGACAGGAAATTTAATTCAGACTGTATGTGCCGATCTTGAGTGTGACCTAAGCTCATATGTTTCTGATTTCTACAAGTTCCTTTTCTAAGGAAAAGAGCAATAAATGAATGAATGTAAGATATATTATTTAATTAAGCATTTCACTATCGATTTTTAATGGTAATTTTCTTTATTTTTAATTCATTTTTTATTCCGTCCGCTTTCAAACGAGGCACGGTCGAGGTGGGTCCCCAAGAGAGCCCTCTCATCTTCTTATTGCCGAGACTTTTTCCATCAAATCTGTGCCATTTTTGTCAGGGGCTGTTTGTGTATTGTACCCAAAGAACAATTGGGACGTCTAGTGCGTACCGACAGCGCTTCACACCGTATATTATTATTATCACATCTTTTTCTTATACTACATTTAGTACGTGAACTATTCGTAGGTGAACAAAGTACGAGCCGCGAATCGCGGCGGATGATGATCGCGCATTTGTAAATATGCAGGCATAATTTTTTTTTTTAGTGTGAATGCTGTTGGTCGCAGATGACCTTTACAGCGTCACCGGGTTTGGGGACGGCGAGATCCTAAGGGGACCTAAAGCCGAGAATTGGCGAGTGCCTCTGGATGTATTCCAGTCGGATGGCGTCTCCCCACTGGGGGAGTCAACTCTCCGTCTGGAGCCTACAGACCACTCGAACCTGAGGGGGTCGGCTCAACTAGAGGGCGTCTCTGAGACTCGGACCTCGGCTCTAGTTAGCCGTTGTCGTGGGGGGCGGGGATGCAGGCATAAAGGTATGACAACGCATTGGCATCCGCGTCACCGTGCAGGTGAGCCAAACAAGTTAACATTCGTGCAACCGCCTTCCACCGCGGTTCGCGGCCCGTGCGTTGTGGCACTTATAAGTCAGAAGTCAAAACAAGAATTCCTACAATCGTTTTTTTGACACTTCGCTACTCCGACGATACTCTCCCATTTCTTTCCGACGAGTTATTCTCCCTTATCTCACCTTCCCGTTTCATTAAGAGAACTACGTACGCTATCCTAGTGTCATAAAAAGATATATTTGACGACCTCCGTGGCCGAGTGGTTTGCACGCCGGGTTTCATGGTGTCGCCAACTCGAGAGGTCCCGGGTTCGAATCCCGGTGGGGGCAGATGTTTCTGTGATGAATACGAGCATTTGTACTCCAGTCATGGATGGATGTTTAATATGTATTTCTATATAAATATACTTATATATGTATTTTATCCGTTACCCTAGCATCCCATAACACAAGCCTTACAGTGCTTACTTTGGGGCTAGGCTAATTGGTATGAGTGTTGGAAATATTTATTTATTTATTATAATATGGTGATTCATTTTTTGTCACACTTTCCGCATTGGAATGCTTGCGCTCACGTGTTCCTTCCTACAGGCCTGCCTTAAAAACAAAGGTGCAGTATCAACTTGCAGGCTGGCACTGTAAACATAGAGAGTGTAGCATGTTAAACTGATGAACCATCTACATATTTAGGCATCTAAACTCTACCATCACTTAACATCAGGTCTTGTGGAATCATTTGTTCAGGCCATATAAAAAAGACATTTAATATAAACATGGCTTTACGTTCCAAGCAATCTCTAAAGTTAGCATCCCATTAATGTAAAATAGTTTGTCTGTTTTCAATTCTCTTTACGCTGACGGAAACATAATTCAACGCCACTTAATAAGATTCGGTACAAAGTATATCTCTTTGACCTTCACAGTTGTTTCTAAAAGCCCAAACTGAAACTTAAAAGTTGAAGAAGTTTGAAACAGTAATCACTCTTAAATTAATGTAAAACAAAACTCGACGTCTAATTAATTATTGAACTCCACTTACTTATACAACTTTGAAACGATAGCAAGAAGACTAGACTTTGTAATTATTTTGATACTTATTTAATGCTTCCTTCATATCCCAAGGGATTGGAATACCTATAACTTCAAGCAAAAATTTATCCGATAATTTATATTTTTAAAATAAACAATCTGTGCCATAATATTATTATTTTTTCTTAATTAAGCAAACAAAATAAAATTAATTCGGCAAGAATAAATACATAACACGCACGCAAGTATATATACGCTGATATTTTGCAGGGTTTGGATGGAAGGTTTTTTTGTTAAACCTGTTAGAAGTTTTCCCAAAAAAATCTTCCAAGGAAATCTTGAGTTATAAATTTTATTATTTTTAAAGCATGTAACTGCTTGATGTTTAAATCTAAAGAAAATATAACTAGAAAAAATTCCACGCGGACCAGGCAGCAGACGGGACTCGAACCCGCACCCTTCGCAATCCGGGCGAATGCACTGACCAATTATGCTACCGCGGCCCTCACGGACCGCGTCGAAATTCTTCTAGCCATTCTTAAGCTGCAAGGCAGCGCCATCTCTTCGCATTATAGGTAACCCATAATTTCTTTAAATCTTGAGTTGATAAATTCTAAACACGCAAAAGGGAATATGCATGTTATTTTCTTGTTTAGTAGTTTGAATCCCTTTAAAATAGTATAAAAAAGTAAGATGTCTAAAAATTTTAGAATTAGCTCCATGCACGAGCAATTTTAAACGGTCGCCATTCTGGAGCGCTTAATGTGACGTCATAGTGCTTATCAACAAAACAAATAAGTCGACAATTAGATTAAAGGTTAGGTTCAGTTATACTAAAGAACTTATGAAATTGGGATGTATTAATATATCCTGTGAACATGGAGCTCGTTTGTTGTTATAGACTTCTACGTCACAACCGCTTACATTTAGTTTCAAATATTTAAAGATCCCTAGGTTTTTTGCACTTCAAAATGGTTAAATTACATTCATATTCTAATGATCTGTTAAAGAGGCACTTGATTTTTATGTCCGGTGTAACATAAGTTGATACCCTATACACATAGGAGTTACTCAAATTTATCAATGTTTTAAGATGAGGTGCACGCATCGGAGTTACACAACGGTGTCATGTGCAGCCTCTTTTATTCTACCTGAATATTTCAAAACAAAATTGTGATAAACCTTTATTGGTGCCCTGAGCGGCAAAGCCTTTGTTCCCCCTCGAGCTCGTATTGTTCGACGGAATTATATTATATGTACACTTTCGCCGTGCCTGGAGAAAAACAACCATCAAATGATAAAAATTAGAAGCATTTTATTTTATCAGCATTTTAACGGGTGCGTAGCTTGATTTGGATTAAGGTAATGGTTGCAAATGAAACGATTTGAAAAATAAATAGGTATGGTTATTTTGCATTTAAATAAATGGCTTGGATTTTCATAATATGCTTAACAATGATTCTAATTAAAAAATAAGTTTTTGTTATTTCTTAGGAAATAAAAATTATAAAGTTATTCTATATGGAAATGAGAGATGATGATTACACTCATAATCTCAAACTAGATCATATTTAATATTGTGCACATTTTTTGAAGTGAAAACTTCTTTAGTGCCGTTGTACACTTTTTTTATGGGTAAAAAATGTTAAACTCACGTCAGGTTAAACACGTTGGCTGATCGCATCATGACACACAATAAAATTGGAAAGGTGGTTGACTTTCAATATATTGGACAAAACATAGTAATATTTTATTTTATCGTATTATAATAATAAGTCTCTATCTAGGACGGCCAGGTGGGCAGCTTTATTGCGAAGAAAATGCATTTTTTTACAACAGATGTCGCTAGGTGCGCTTGAATGTGATTCATGTAAGTTGATTTTTTTACAATAGATGTCGCTAAGTGCGCTTAAACGTCATTCATGTAAGTTGATTTTTCTGAGAGATAAACTTTTTTAATGTAATATTAATTGTCATGTTTGTGTCCGATAGCGCAATAAATAAATATTGTATTCTACCACATAAATGCTAGTACTTTTATACTGATAATAATTAAAGCAATTTGTTTAAAAATATTCCCTAACCATTCCAAAATACGATCGATTTACATACTGGATAATTGCTTGTTCATTTTTAAACATCGCAATTAGTTTATCCGTGTTCAAGACACACATAATATTAACACTCGCAACAAAAACAGGCTATATGTACCTCCTTTACGCATAAAGATGCTAAACACCAGCCCCTATCACATGGCTATAAAACTATTTAATAAATTACCATCACAAATACGGGATGAACAGGAACTCCCAATATTTCACAAAAAATTAAAAAAATATTTAACCGATGAATGCTTCTATTCTATCGAAGAATAATTTAGTAAATTTAATTAATTTGTATTTTTTTTTCTCATTTGTTTTTGTTTTGTTAAATTATGTTATAATGATGGTATCTCCCAAACCAAATTAAATATGTTACAATTTTATAATATCATAATAATAATATAAATGTTTAATTATCTATTATTTGTTATACCTGTACAAGGTGACTAAGTCATAAGATCCTATGTATTATGTTTAAGAACCGTATGTAACACTTAGTTTGCAAATAAAGAGTTTGAGCTTGAGTTTAAATATCAAAAATGCACAACGTTAATATTCAAGTTTTCACTTCTGCACTCCCGGAGTGCGACCCGTCGTTTTTTTTTTTCTTCATTAGCCGCTATCGTTTAACTTCACCAAACAGACAAGACAAGGAACATCAAGCGTACTCCCATCGCGAAACACCACACATTATTTCAGAAGCGTATAATTACTCATATTTTATTTATGTTGCCACAGCGACGCGGCGCAGCCTCCATCAACATACGGAATAACATATGGCATACCCGACAGCCGGCAATAACTTTTCCGAGGCTTTCCAAGTCGATCCGTCAAAGACAAAACTTTTTCGCAACTTCAGTGTTACATCATATTGTGAATGAACAATACTGGAGAAAGTTGCATGCATCTCTCTGAGTGTAACAATTTCCAAAGAGTTATTTCTGCTCGGGAAATTTTCTTCTATTCACTGATTTTCGTGATTGTGATAAATAGTGTGAGTGACAACATAACACATGTAATATATTTAATAAAAATGTGCCCTGGTAAAAAAATAGCCACAGACAGCACTCTGTCTGACGCAACATTTGGTATTGATTAATCAAAGATGTAGTCTAGAAACCCAAGTCGCCATTAGTATTATTTTGCGATCTGCTTGTTTTTTTCTCTCTCTCATTCCAGTATATACCATAACAGCTTCAGCAGAGGCAATTAACCCTTTTTTACAATAGGTGTACGTATATCGTTTTGCAATATTCCAAATTTATATTTCATTGTAATGTTTCATTAGATTTTCATTATGTGTATTTTAATCGAATGGACGGCCATTCGATCAATTTTAATGAGGACGTTAAACAGCAGTTGGGGAAGAACAAATCACCAAAAAGCATTTGAACACCAATAATAATAATTCTAACTCAAGGTAATGTTCCGGGTGGGATTAAATTCGGGAAAAATTGTTCAATTTGGTTCACACCCGGCTCTCGCGAGCATGGTCATGCGTCATTTTTATGCCTGGCTGTACAAGCGGTTGTTGTAACCGAATATTTGCTTTGTATAATATATCTATCTATATGTGTGGGGGGTACAAGGCTTTGCAATTTATACCATACATCTCATGTCACGCAGCCACACGTTGAATTATAACCTGAAGTTTTGTTAAGCTTCAATGTTGGAGTTTTTAGTATTAGATTTGTATAACATTTTTTCACATTCATTACAAATGAATGTGAAAAAATGGTCATAAATATTCGAGAAATCTCATTAGTATGCAATCTGAATCAGGCTGCCGACTTCAAAGGACACAGGAAGAATTTTTTTTTTTTCTATGATACATATGAGCAGACGGCACTCCTGATGGCAAGTGATAACCGTCATTCATTGACATTTGCAACCCCAGGAGTATCGCAAATGCGAGGGCAGCCTTTAAGGAAATAGTAAGCTTTTGTTCGAAGCCATCTTGAGTATGCGTCCCAGGTCTGGAACCCTCTGTATCTTACTTATATAAAGCGAATTGAAAAAAATCAGAGAAAATTCTTCAAATATCTCTGTTTTCGCACCAAAGAGCACTATGATTCAAACCAATATTTTTATTATTGTAAGAAACACCACTTGTTACCACTGCAAAAACGCCGCCAAATTACAGATTTAGTATTTTTATTAAAAATAGCTTCTGGTGCTCTCGACTGCCCAGCACTACTGTCTAGGATTTCCCTTAGGGCTACAAAAAACCACTTAGATTTAATCCTTTATATGCGTTCCACAGGCAACCTCAAACTTTAGACTGAATTCGTATCTCTTGCGTGCAGGTAATAGTTTTAATGTTGTATCTGAGAAAACTGGCATTGATTTGTTTTACAATAGCGTTTCATCACTGAGGCGGGTATTGAGCAGTGCATTTTTCGACGAATAGGCAATTTTACAATACTTTTTTTTGTAATTATTATGTTAAAAGTGTACTTAATTATGTTGCATTGTATTTTTATTGGTGAAGACCTGTAATTGTTTTCAAAAAATTTCTGTTGTTATTTAAGTTTTTATTATTTTTTTGACGGCCAAGCGAGCATCATTGAGAGATTATTATCTTTGATAACTCTTTTCGCTCAACGACAAACAAGTGAAGCGCGTTCTCGCCGGCAGTGTGAACAATCACCGATCAACTATCAATACATGCATCTTTTTTATTTACACAGAATGGAGGTATATCTATTGTAAGTTTCTTGAGCGAGATAGCCGATAGCTAGTTGCTTCCTCGCCGTCGGTAGGACAAGTGCCGTATGCTTGTATATCACCTTTAAAGACACCACCAAAGCCTAAAGATTTTTGCAATACTAGAGTGTCACTTGCGCGTTGGTAACTTATACTTTCTCCCCTACACCGTGGAACCCTTGAAACTTTACTCATCACGACATCGTAATATTTTAGCGTGGTCCTCTTTTAGTTGGATGTTGCCATCACAAACATATTAGATTCGGTGAATTAAGTTACGTCACCACGACCAAGGAAACCTGGTTGTGGTAAAATTTCAAACGAGAAGATTTGTAAGTTTCACGTTTAAGTCGCAAACGATCAAATGGAAGTTTTAGGTCTCGAGCGTATAATTTGAGTCGGATTAGTTCGGCTCGCAAGTGGTACGAAGGTTATATATAATAATAATTTACTCAACTTCAAGCCAGTGCCGCGGGAGACCGTTTTAAAGTTTACTACACTTTGAGTCTATAAAATGTTAAGTAGTCGCGCACATTTACTGAATAAAACCGGAGCCCCTGGTGTATGTTTTATGGCGGACGCGACAACAAAGTTAGTTGGAGTGTCGAAGAAGAAAAAAACTTAATTACATAAAAGTTTAAACACTTTTCGAATCATTTAAACACTAAAATTTTGAGAGATTTGACCGTAAATTTTTAACTTTTGATTTGGAGAATTAAGATCGTCGTCTTATATGCGTGTATGCATCTTCACACCACTACTCGTATGTCTCGTTAAGGTTTGGCAGGGCATTAAAAGTGGAGCTTGAGAGTATCTAGAGAGATACTCTTATAAAAGTTATTCTCTAATAACTTTTAACATTATAATATATGAAACATTTTGCACTCTCTTCGAGCCCACAATTTGCATTGATTGGGTTTAAGACGTTGTCCAAAAGCAACAGGTTGCCAGCCTATCGCCTGAAATAGTATCCAAAACTGCTTTCTAATAAATAAATGAGAAAATGGCCTGGCATTTGATAAGCTTCTTCTACCTGCGAAAAAGTAAAATGCGGGCGGGCCAACCCCAACACGATTTACGATTATATGACTTACGATTATAAGTCGCGGCACGAAACTCTAGCGCTAACCGTTATTGCGCAGAAGTAAAAATTAAGATGTCTTGGGGGGAAACGAGGTGCGCGGGTGGGCGTGCGTTGCGCCGATTGGCTCTCCAGTCGTACCCATGCGCAGCTATCTCCTCCGCGTTTTGTTCAACTCTAGAGTTACGTGCCGCGACTTATACTACTACAATCTATAAACTGACTGCCCTATCCTCCCTCACCCAAGTTTACTCACTCATTAGGCCTCCCACATGAGTCTCACCCGGTGGGCTGGACCAGCGCCCTTGGCGCGGTGTTTGAAGAGTGAGGAGGACGGACCCCGAGGACCACTCCAGATGACGAAGCACGAACCCACCACCACTGAAATAGACCAACCAGTCCGGACCAGTTTCCCCGCACGCCACGGCGATGTGCGAGACGATGTTGTTGATGACTGGAACATGATTTTCTTTCACTACCACACATTCACACGTTGTCCTGTCATAAATCTCTAAGCGTGTTCTACAAAACTGCGCGTGAATGTATTTTCAGCGCTTTAAAAAAAGCATGGCGATTATAACATTTGATGACCTATTCATACATAACCAATGCTAGCGTTTAGACAAACAAACATACATACATGAGCCATGAAAACCTTACACTTGTGCTTTATAAATGACATTTAGTCTTTAGTTAATTAATCGACAACCCTTTTTAAGTAATAAAAATACAAGGTATTTAGTAACATTTTAAAAGTTATTTGTTTTATAAGTACTGCCGATTTCATTCTTTAATTATTCCATTAAAATTCCATTTCTCTTCGCCAGTAATTGATTAGAAAGTGTAAAGTTATATAGTTAAAATTGTTCTTTCATTGTATTATAATGATTGAATTAAATAAATACCTGTCGGAGGCGTTGAAGACAGCAATATAATATGATTTAGTGGTTTATTCTTCCATGTTATTATCTGTAATTAATTAGTATGGTAAGTAACACATTCCTACAAAACTAATGGATTTAGGGAGGTAATCCTTTTCAACAAACACTGTCTTCAAAGACAGTGTTTGTTGAAAAGGATTAAGAAAGTTTCATAATGGGAGTTACTCTTTATGAATTATTTTACTGGATATTGATTCCTGAAGGGAACAAGTGAATATTTATGCATATTTGACTAGTCATCATAGGAATGTAGTATTAACTGGTTATAATTTGTAAGGATTTATGAAAATCTTGACAAAGGAGGTTATCTTATCAAGCAATACATGATTTTCACATGTGATTACTAGAAAATTATGCATATTTTACTGTGATCTGATAAGATCACTAAAAATAAAGTATAGTAATTGCTTACCAATTATTAAAACGTGTGACGATTTCTCATGTGAAGCCGGCACATGTTGGATTTATATAAATTTTTCTTCATGGATGAGCTAGATAGATTGATGACGTAGTATTAAGAAAGAAAAAAAAAAGTTTTTTTATATATTTGACGATCTCCGTGGTCGAGTGATTTGTACTCCGGGTTTCATGGTGTCGCTGACTCGAGCGGTCCCGGGTTCAAATCCCGGTGGGAGCAGATGTTTGTGTGATGAATAGAGCATTTGTTTTCCAGTCATGGATGTTTAATATGTATTTATATATAAATATACTTATATATGCACAGTATATGTATTCTATCCGTTACCCTAGTATCACATAACACAAGCCTTACAGTGCTTACTTTAGGGCTAGGCTTATTGGTGTGAGTGTTGGAAATATTTATTATTATTTATTTATTAACCCAAACTGTTTATGCCTCTTTCCGACTCCATAATTAATTGTTATTTAATTTTTATAATTGTGTTGGTCACACCATCGCGTGTGAAACTTGTATCGTTTCGGCCTTCCCCGAGTTACCCTCCAACTTTTATGCTCGTTGGGAAGAGCTGCGCACGCATCCCACACACATATATATATATTAGTCAGATGACGCTCGTGACGCATTTCCGTTTCAACTTTTCCATAGGATGCAGAAATGGATAGCGAAAAAATTAAAGCTCAGCCCAAAACGAGATCACCGCAGAAATACAATAATGTAAGGGAGTATCAAAGAAGAGCGAATGAAGCGCAAAGTAAGATCAAGGAACAGATGGAACCAAAAGGTAAAAACAGGTATGTTACGAAAGAAGGGAAAGCAAGGATAACGGAGGAAACGAGCGAAATGGTATTGATAATCAAAGAGTTAACAAATAGAGTGAGCGAATTAGAAAGTATAAAAGAAAGAGAAAGTGTGCAAGAGGAAGAAAGAGAAAAAGGCAAGAAAGGTAAAAATGAGAATGAAAGTGAAAGTGAGAATGAAATAAAAAATAATATGAGAATAATGAATGAAACGATAATAGATAATAAGGAAAGAATAGTCGGAAATTCTAAGATCCTAGCAAACATTATGGAAATGATGCTGGAGCTTACACAGAATGCGAAAGAAACGAGAGAGGAGCAGAGAAAATTTAATAAACTTTTAATTGAGGGGAAAGAGAAAATGGAAGTAAGCAAAAAGAAAATAGAAAGAATGATGAGTTACATACTAGTTGAGGAAAGTAAGCAAATGAAAGAGGAACAAGACAAGCTGAAAGAGATAATGATAGAAAATAATAAAGGGATAGAGGAAGGTAGAGGAAGACTGGAAGCGATAAAAGAGATGCAAGAGAGAGTGGGAAAACAAATGGGATGTAAAGGTTACATTCTGTAAGGTAGGTACCTTACAGAAGATCACAGTAAAATAACACTGACTTTTCTTTTGGTAATGTTGTGTTTTTGTCGGTAAGTAAGTGTCGCCGCACACGGGCCACACGCCACAGCCACAAATGCCGCCACGAGAAGCTAGAAGCGGCTACTTAAGTGGCTGAAGAGCGCGACAGCGGCCAACTAAGGTTACGGGGGGGAGGGGTGGGGAATCGCGCGATTGACGTATGGCGGCGTTTTGTATCGGCGCATTAAGTGGCCGGTGCGGGCCACAAGAAGCGAGCAACGATGATTTGTAGCGTATGGCGGCCACCGGCGTACCGTGTATGGCGAGTCCATATAAAATGTATGAAAATTACAAGAAATATGCCGGTGGCGGCGTTTTGTGGTTGTTGTCGGTGGCCCGTGTGCGGCGACACTAAGGTTCCACTGCTCCACGGGGTAGGGAATGGGTCAGGGTAGGCAACGCGAGTGATATTTTTGGTATCGCAAATCGTAAGCGGCCACCATAGCCAATAGACGCCTATTGGGGCTATGGTGGCCGCTTACCATCAGGCAGGCTATACGCTTGTTTGTTACCCTTTTCAAATAAGAAAAGTAATATAGCGTAAGTATAATACCCGCCATACACACTACGATAAATCGTTACGATTAGACTGTACAGTCCGAACGGTACCGATAAATCGTAGCGTGTATGTTATAAAACTGCACAGTTTCCTATACTAAACGAAATCGTATAAACTGTACCGTTCGAACTGTACAGTCTGATCGTAACGATTTCTCATAGTGTGTATGGCGGGTATAAACAACTTGCACCGAAGCGACTAAGTCGCTAATTTGTTATTGTTAAGTCACATAAAAAGCTTAATTGTTTGTGGCAATGCGAACATCTTCAGAGGCAAAGTTAACATTTTGGAAATTAATACTTTAGTTATAATTTTAATTTTTTAAGCATGTAACTTCTCGATGCTTAAATCTAAAGAAAATATTACTCGAAAGAAATCCACGCGGCAGACGAGATCTCCAGACGAGACGAGAGTCCGCGTGAAATGTTTTCTAGTAATATCATCTTTATGAATATTTAATTTAAAAATAAGTGTCGATATTTGTTTAAGTTACATAAATCACAAATAGAATAAATATATTTGATAAAAGCACGATTATGATTCGTTATTACTTTATTATAAAAAAAGAGAGACTGCAGCCGAAACGTGGTGTTTAATACTGAATTTTCATAAACTAGACATGAAATAAATAAAAAAACCACAGCATGATTATGTATAATTTCCACTAGCGGCCGCCCGAAACTTTGTACGCAATAACTTTATTCTTTGACAATCCCACAGGAACCTTACATTTTACCGGAATAAAAAGTATCGTGTCTCAATCCAGCTCATAAACTATATGCGTATCAAATTTCATCCAAATCCGTTTAGTAGCTTTTGCGTAATTCAGTAACATACATATGTATGTATGTTATGATTAAGCAACATATTTAAGTATTAAATTACAGAAAAATAAGTCTAAAGCGAAGACAGAAGAATTAATGTTAAGTGAGGATTCCTAGAAATAATAGTTGGGGAATATTTACGCACTTACGTGTAGACAGAGTTTTAATTGTAGTTGCGCAATTTGGAAGCAACGAGTCCGAAATCGGCGAAATCGACTACACATTAGATAATAGTCCTGTCGGTCAACTTACCGTAATCATTTATTGAGGAGGAGCTCGGTGGCCCGGGTTGGTCGTTTGCGATCGTTGAAGTTAAGCAACTTCCGCAGTGGTCGGTCATTGGATGGGTGACCAAAAATCTTCTATTTATTTTATTTATTCATACTTAATGCACAAGTGTACAAAGGCGGACTTAATGTCATAGGCGTTCTCTACCAGTCAACCATAGGGTGTTATGGATAAATAGTGGTAGGGTACACAAATTAGATGGAAAAAAAGACGAACAGATACACAGAACACAGAAAGAACAGATATAAATACGAAGTAGTCATATAAATAATTACACATACATAAATAAGTACTTACATATAAATAAACATACATATAAATTCACACATACATACATATATACATATATAAACATATATACTAAATAAATACATAATAATGACGACTAACGTTTAGGCTGGACTGCTTGTTCCTGTAAAAAGCTTCGTAGCTTTGTTTTGAAGCTGATTTTGTTGGTGGACATTCTGATATCCAGAGGGAGTTCGTTCCACAGAAGTATGGTTTTGACGAAGAAGGATGAGTGAATCGTATCAGAGCGATGAGATGGAACAATAAGTAAGCGATTAGAAGAGGATCTATCTCGATTTCCTCCGTGCTTCAGAAGGCATGTTAAGCTGTTGGTCCGGGTGCTTCTGCAGTCGTTCGCACCCGCCAATTCGCACTGGTCTCGCGTGGTAGGTCATGGCCCAATCTCCCTATTTCATCCATAGTGAAGGCCTATGCCCCAGCAGTGGGGACCTCAATAAGCTGATGATAATGAATAATTTATTGAACTTTGTGCCTTTCGCTAAGTATTTATTTGTTAGGGTTCCGTACCCCAGTCGGCTGAAACTTAGCCCTTATAGTATTACTCGATTGTCTGTCTGCCTGTCACAGTCGATTTGCTTGGAATCTACTAGCTGAAACTTGGTACATACATTAATGTGTGTGACCCAAAACCGGTCGAATATTTTTATAATTGTTTTATGGATGTTCTCTTGATCCCGATCGACCCCGAGAGCACTGATGGGATCTACCACAGACCACAGAAAGAGGTTTGAAGGAACTTGTGGGCGGGGCAGGCGCGCCACAGTTATGTGCAAGCGTTCATAACTTGACCAGAACTTGGTTCTGACCGTACCGTTGCTCTCGACTGTAAACGCTGATTGGTTCGATTGTTTGATGTCGCGTCGTTTGATTGGCTATTATCCATTAGGTGGAAATGTACCGAGGGCGAGCCGGCGACATCGGTTCCTGTACAAACGTTCTATGATCACCCTTCTAACCTCTCTCTGTGTTCTCTGGATGTACTATTTAGCGAGCTTGCCCTTATTCTATTCTATTCTATAAGTCTATACACTTTGGCTTTTAAAAAAATACTTTCACGTAAGCTAGAATAGATTTAACTCGTGGCAATTTCGTTGCTTACCCCATCATTTCGATAACTTAGCACCATTAGCACCCGTAACCCGGGACAAGTGAAATATCCGTTTTGAAATCAATATTTATGGCAACACCGTCCGAGAATCGTGCAAAGTTATAATTGGGTAACTTCAGAAGTCGCCGTGGAGGTATTTAACCGGTCATAAAACGGGAGTAGCATCCCGACTTTCATTTGTTTCTGCGGATGATAAAATTGCAACAATGGACCGAAATGAAAATGGCGCGCGGATAGCCGAAGCCGAATAAAAGTTAATGAAAATTGCCATTCAATTCACTGCATGAATATTGGAGAAGCGAAATGAATGCATCTGTATTGTGCGTTAAGATACATGAAAAGTAACGTTATGTTTCTGCTAATAATAATGCCCTAACCTTGGTTAATCCTTTATTACCTATCGTAATATTACTCGCTTAAATAAAATAAAAAAAAAGCACAATGACGTGATTGTAATAATTATTTTTTATAATCTCTATTTAATCTTCAGTCGTTAAGCGACTATGTCAGCCTATTGTGTTTACAATATACTATTAATTTTTAATTATTTTGCTTTATATGTACTAAACAATTTAGTATTTAGTTAAACTGTACAGTATAATAACTACTTTGAGATAAAATAATATTCCATAATCCCACATCCCTAAGGTTGTATTCGTACACACACCACCAAAGCGTGATTTATATATTTATTTATAAAAACACATTAAACATATAAAGGTCAGCAAAATGTACACAGCTGGAATGGAACATAAGTTACCAAAAAGAACGCATGAAAAAAAACATCAAAAATGAAATAGGCTTCAACACAAATGTTAAGTGATGGAACAAAGACGCCGAAAGGATTCAAAGCTACTGATTTTACTAAAGATGAGTCACTAATTGGGTATGAGTTGATCAAAATCCTTTCTTAGCGGATGCCTACGTCATAACATCTACCTGCATGGCAAATTTCAGCCCGATCCGTCCAGTGGTTTGGGCTGTACGTTGATAGATCACTATGTCAGTCAGTCACCTTTGAGTTTTATATATATAGACTAAAGATGAGTCACTAATTGGTTACGAGTTTATGAAACACTAGTGGCCCGCCCTCACTTCGCTTCGGTATTTTATCCCTTTGGGAGTAGAATTGTTCAAAATCTTTTCTTAGCGGATGCCTACGTCATAACATCTACCTACATGCCAAATTTCAGCCCGATTAGACCAGTGGTTTGGGCTGTGCGTTGATAGATGTCAGTCAGTCACCTTTGAGTTTTATATATATAGATTCATGAATCTGCGATCAACCAAATTAAATTAGTAATATGTATAATATAAGTATTATTAAAATAAAACATAGCAGGATACTTGTTATTTATTTATTGGGGGGTAGGGGTCAACCTTGTATCATATCTGTCTCTAAAGTGTAATGTATAAAATACTTTGGTCACGTGGCAAGGAGAAGCTCAGATAAATTTTGAAAAGCTTCTGGTCGTGGGAAACCTGGAAGATAAGAGGAATAGGGGCAGATCTCCATCTTGATGGTTGGACATAGTTAAGGAAACTACGAATGGCGACTTGCAGGCGTCCATCCACCTTACAGAACACAGAACGGCCTGGAGATCGTTGGTGAAATGTGCTATCCTGAAAGGTGTCGCAGCCATGAGGAAACAACGATGAAGGAATTTTTTTTTTGTATACGTATGACACGCGCGTTAAGATAGAATGGTTCCCATATTTTGTACGGTGCAATGGTACGTAAAAGAGTGGAGTGTGACGAGTACGATAATCAGGTACAGAAAGAGAGAGGTCCACGATTGATATTTATTTTATTTTATTTGGAAAACGTACAGTGTTTTTAGCAACATACATTACGAACGAACCGCCGTAGATCTATGAACAGATGGCGTACCGTTTGACTTTCACAAGAGCTTGTAACAGCATAGACTAAATAAATGAGTTTGAAGTATAATTGGTCACTATTATCATCATATGACCATAGATACAATTCAAATTGGTAATATAATAAATTGCTGGTTTAATAGTCTTTAACACTTTTAAATTATTGTTACTATTATCTCTTTCTTTAATTTTGTTATTGTTTCTACAATTTTTGGCAATTTGGCATAAGTTTAACAAGGACCGGTATATGGTTCGATGAAATATTTAAAATCTTCAATAGCTAGCGTGAACTGTAGTAGGTATGTGTTCGTAATATTAATCAAGGAAGCACTTACCAGTCCGATTTCCCAATACCTCTGGATGTGCCGAAATCCCGGGATTTGTATAACTCGCTGAAAGGTGCGGCGCGGCGATAGAATTCAATTATTTACGGAGATATATAATAATGCGCGAATTGAATGACGAGCGTCGGCGAATTAAGAAGTAACTTAGTAACGTGAACGTAGTCGGAAGCTGTCGTCGCCGCGATCAAGCGTGAACTTCCCGCAGGTACATAAACCCAAGAAGCAGAAACAGGACTTCAGAACGGTTTCAGTGATCCTAATTAATATGACGAACACTATAGGGGTGATGACGGGGTACAGTAAACGAAATTCTATTTAGTCCGTCAGATGATCAAAAAATAATGGACACATATTTTTCTTTGGGCAATCAACCAAAAAAGTGACAAAGTTATAGCGCGTCAAAGTTTGGGAGTAGGGGCTCGTGACGTCACTTTTTAGTGAATTTTCACTTAAAAGTGTACTCAAACGTGACGTCATGCGACTTTTCAAATGAATATATCTCTGCAATGTTTATATTATGTGAAAAAAGGAAAATACGTGTCCAACACTTTTTGATAATCTACCTGATAAACGAAGAAAAACAAAAATTAGTCATCATCCCTATTATAAAAAATAAATAGCGATTAATTATGGAGTCGCAAAGTGGCATAAACAATTTGGGTTAATAAATAAATAATAATAAATATTTCCAACATTTGCACCAATTAGCCTAGCCCTAAAGTAAGCACTGTAAGGCTTGTGTTATGTGATACTAGGGTAATGGATAGAATACATATAGGTTCTATGCACATATAAGTATATTTATATATGAATACATAATATTAAACATCCATGACTGGAGAACAAATGCTATATTCATCACATAAACATCTGCCCCCACCGGGATTTGAACGTCCCGGGTTCAAATCCCGAGTATCCTCTCCTCTCGAGTCAGGAATACCATGAAACCTGGCGTACAAACCGATCGGCCACGGAGGTCGTCAAATATATAAAAAAAACTTATAATTTTTATTATTTAAGCATGTAACTGCTTGATTTTTAAATCGAAAGAAAATATAACTAGAGAAAAATCCACGCGGACCAGGCAGCAGACGGGACTCGAACCCGCAACCTTCACTATCCGGGCGAATGCACTGATAAAAACTAAGATAAAAACTTTTCTTTTCTTTCTTAATACTACGTCATCAAGCTATCTAGCTCATCCATGCAGAATAACAGCAATAAATTCCATAAAGTTTTAAATATTACAAATAGGGGAAAACCTTGACCTCGACAACCGGAGACTTGCCCAGGTCGGAGAATCCAGCTATCGTTCAAAATTATATTTAAATTTAGCGCAAACAAAACGTCAATTCGTTTATTGGTCACATGCAAGACGCCAATCACAACAAAACACTCGCATGTTACCAATTAACGAATTGAGGAGTTTGCACAAAATTTAAATAAAATTTTGAAAGATGGTTCAATTGTGCCACCTGGTTAAGTCTACCAATTTCCTCTACTTATAATACTCATATTAGTTGAAATAACAAAATCACAAGAAAGGCAGGTAAGTACAGGTACATTTAATCCATTGTTTTATAACAAAAATACCATGCCTGCCCATTGTCTTCTCACGACCGTTAAGCTTTTGTCTTAAAGTCGATTTTTGTATGGCAAGGGTTCGGCGAACTGAATTTGTAACCTACAGGTGATTAGTACATCATTTATTACCTGGATCTACTTGTAATTGTTAGTATTCGTTACTTCACACTCAGTTAGTGTTTGGTTATCGACGGTGACAGTTGTCTCAGTAGTCGTGCTGTGAAGTTATAAATGAAATTTATAATACGTGAAGTGTTTTAGTTGCAACGAAGATCCATTTGAGAGTGTAGCGATTGTTTCGTTAAAGGACCACACATAGGAAGGTATTGGAAATTTTGATTACTTATTAATATACTTATTAATACACAGTAGCTTTAATTTTTTTGCAACAAATATATGAGATTACTAGCGACCGCCCGCAACTTCTTCCGTGTTAACTTTAGCTTTTTTGAATATTTCACAGGAACCTAATATTTTTTCGGGATACAAAGTATCCTTTGTCTCATTCCGGGTCATAAACTATAAACGTGTCAAGTTTCATCCAAATCCGAGACGAGAAAGTTAGCACTTAGCGCAATTTATATTATCTTTAGCTCCCAGCTGCCGTCCACCTTTCTGCTTATTAATTCGATGTTATGCTTCTTACATGATTGATGTTCTTCATTATTTGTTAAATTTAAGAGAGTTTGGATTTAAACCAATCAGGTAATAGTAACATATTGTTTTAAAAGAAACCCACTGAAATTCGTAATGGACTATATTGTTAACTTTTTTTTTAAATGATTGAATGGCTAATACACTGAATTAAAAATGGAAGAATTATTCTTATATTAACACTGTGAAAATTTGAGCACGAAAATTACATTAAAAATATTAGAAACCCTATCACTCCGGCTACTCCAGGGTCTAGAAACTGCATTGTTCAGCTCTGCTCCGCTACTCTTTAAACTAGATGTTTTCAAGCATTTTGAAAGAAGTTTTAATCTAGGATTATAAATGCATAAAATATTAACATAAATGTATGAGATTATAACATTTTAGTAATATACGTTATTAAGGGATTGTTACCATGTACCTTGTTTTTTACGAGTTTCCGATATTTTGGCACTGTTGCAAGTGCCATGATCACGGAATTACCGCTTGCAACAGTGCCGAAATATCGGAAACTCGCTAAAAACAAGGTACATGGTAACAATCCCGTAAAGCACTTATATTACTATAATTTTAGTGACCATGAAAGTTTAAAACATTATTACATTTTACAAGAATCTGCTTAAAAAATAAATATAAAATAAATCGATACCAAATCTGTACTAGTTATAATAGATACTTAATTTATAAAATTAAAGTAAACTGGTTTTTGTCAAAACGAGTAGTAGAAGTTCATACGCTGACAGTAAAAAAAACTCACTCACACATTACAAATATAATTTTTATGTTTTCACCAATCCTATGCATCTACAAGTAAGTACTTTCACTGTATAATTTTGAAAAGTTAAAATATCCTAGGATTCAAACAGAGACGTAAATAAATATTGAAGTATAAATTGATTCATAGTTTTAATTAACAAAGTATATTTTTTAAACTATTACTTTTGCAGACTATTACAATATATTTTTCAAAATACCAGATATAAGAGCAACTTACAACAAAGCAGCAATAGTAAATAATGTTTAATTTTATCCTTATTCGCGTATAACAGTTGACAAATATAGAGGGGATTATATGTAACTGGATTTGGCTAAGCTTTCATTTAAGAACAATGGTTCATAAAACTTAGCACTATTTATTCATATACATCCTATTATGCTAAATAAAACTTTTTTTTTATGTGTGCATAACTAAGTACTCAGGTAGTATGTCTAAAGCCTGGTTAGAATGACCACGTGTCCATATTTCTATATATGTTGCAACACAAAACATTTGCGTAATTTATGAAAAAGTTTATTTTAATATACATTTTCTTTTTTCTAACGCTCACAACAATTAGCCTAGCCCCAAAGAAAGCACCTGTAAAGCTTGTAACGGAATACAAGGGTAACGGATAGAATGCATAAGTATATTTCTCTAGAATAAATATCCATGATTTGTGTACATACTCGTGTGGTCACACTTACATTTGCCCCA
Organism: Chilo suppressalis; assembly: GCA_902850365.2. Taxonomy (NCBI): domain Eukaryota; kingdom Metazoa; phylum Arthropoda; class Insecta; order Lepidoptera; family Crambidae; genus Chilo; species Chilo suppressalis. Next base: position 5,098,801 of record OU963908.1, read on the forward strand.
CCGGGATTCGAACCAATGACAGGCACGAAAGAATTTTGCTATTCATCTATAATTTCAATTTACCATAATTTTTACGCTGTCTGAAAAATTAGACTATATCAAATTGTTTTTAAAAATTAAAAAGAAATACTTATTAAAGATACTTGTAAATTATGCTTAGAGAAACTTACAACAAAGTCAATAATTAATCATGTTTCATCTTATCTTAAGTCACGTAAAACGGTTAACAAAGAGAGAGGGGGTGATAACTCGATTTAGCTTAGATTTAATTTAAGAACAATGGTTCATAAACCTCAGAACTGCTTTATTCCTATGGAGCCGCTTATGCTAAATAAAAACCTTTTTTTTAAATGTGCAAATATTCTGGTAGTCTGTTGAAGCCTTGTTAGATCATTAACGTGTTAATTTTTCTATATTTATTGCAACACACTTAATTAATGAAAAAGTGTACTTTGTGACTTCCTATTTTATGATTATAAAACCATACCATACAGAATCATGTTATGGGAAAACGTTGGTTATTATTTTAAAATCATGTGGGAATCCATAACAATATTATTTGAACTGATTCATTGAATAATAAATAATGATGAGATTAAATTGTATAATACAAGGGTAGAGCAAGATGCAATATGGTCAAGTAACCGCTTTATAACAAGTTTATACATGTATTCCAATTATAACATATTTCACAATATTGTACATTCTTTTCAATACAATCAAATACGCATTGCAGCATGCTAAATGAAAATAAATGATATCGTTATAAAAACATTAGCACTAGTATGAACTTGTTTTTTATCGAATAAGAAAATGAAAAATTTATCTAAGAAACTTCTCAGTCAGTCAGTCTTAGTCACGGTCAAAAGAATTACTGAAATAACAAAATTATCACTTCAGGCTGTGAAAATACGATATTGATACTGAATGATTCGGATGGTTCTTGTCAATAATACTTTTCAGATTTCAAAATTCAGGTCCCCATTTTAAATCGGCTCAATCTCAGCACTTAGCTTTACAGTAATGAAAATTTGTTTCCTTTTTAAAGTAAATCACAAGAAAAAGCGCCATTATCGAAGAAATGAGGACAGTAAATCAGCGAACGAAAATAATTATTGAAATTCAATCGTTTTGTCTCGAACAAAAAATAACCTAGTTCCCTCAATAGATTTCCGATACAGCGTCGCACGTTATTGTCTTGGCTAAATTCAACAAAGGTGATTTCCAGAAGGTCGCTTGTACTACTTGAAACAATATAACTATGTTATTAATACTTCTGTAACCGCTGCAAAGGTGACCTTATTATAAACACAGCCGTACTGAGGACGTTACATCAAAGACTATGCACGTGTTAATATCCCTTATGTTGACAATAACAATACCAGTACTTATATAAACAGATGGTAGTCCGTCCCACAAAGTGGAATATCGATCTCTGTTCAATCGATTGAGCATTGTGGCTTGCACAACTTCAAAACCATTAAGAATCATTAATATAATAGTTGTTAAGTAAAAGGTTATTTGTTTTTCATGAAAAAAAATATTCCAGGAATCTTACACATTTCTGGTTGCACTATAAACTAATTAGCCACTTTCTATTTAATAAAATTTGACTGCGACTTAATTGAGCAATTGCTCCTTTGTGAATAGCGTTCATTAGTATGCAATTTCTTAATGTGATTTTAATGTCATTTTTCTTTTGTTTCAGTTCTCATTCCGTTTGAATAATGTCGGCGCATTCTAGCAAAGAAGAAATTATGCAACCAACGACGTTACAAGAAGCTATCAATATAATCAAATTTTTAAAAACAACGCACAAACATGAAATAAATAAACTAAGAGAGTCGCATGTAAAACAGGCAGCTGTTATAAAAAAATTGGAAGACAATAGGAAAAAAGAACTAGAATTTTTATCAACTGAAATTCAAAAATATGAAATGAGCTTAGCTTTAAGAACAGAAAGAGTAAAAGAACAGTTAGCGGAAAAGGATGAAATTATTGAAAAGCAAGCTGCAACCATTGAAGAACTCCAGAAAAAAATAAAAGCACCAGAATTTGTTATTCCAGAAATCATAGTCGATTCGAACTCTGATTCGGGTGTTGCTATGGAGAATGATGAAAGTAGCCCCAAAATAGAGGATATCAAAGTTGAACTCAAAGCAACAAGAAAGTGTAGCAGACGGTTTGCCGATCCTATAAGCTTCTTACGTAGAGTTGATTTCTCACCAATGAAATATAAGCCATGTAACCGTGAAAATAATAAGAAGAAAGAAGAGAAAAAGAATAATTTGGAAGTCCCAAGCACCATGAAACGAGTTTTCACTCGACAGCTAAGCAATGAAAGGCCTGCCAGTGATGACGACCGGCTATTAGAGGACACCGTGTTTTCAGATGGTGCTATGGAACCTATAGTAGTCAGACCCAAGAAAATGAATGATAGTATGAATAATCACTTTACTGACGATGAAAGCGAAGATACTAGTGAAGAAATATTCAACAGGGTGATGACAAGAAGTAGCATACGAAGATCTGTTAAAGCAAATCCCAAGTATAAGAAGATAAATAGAAGTAAATCAAAACTCCTTGAACAGGTAAAATTAAACATCTTGGATTAAAGTTTAATTGTATTTTTGATACAAATTTTGTATATTTTTCTTATGTGAAAAATAAAAGACCATCTTATTTCATTTTATGAGCATTATTTATTTCTTCCTTTTCCTAAAAAATATTAACTTTGCTATAAATATTCGATGTAATATTTTTAATCTCAGTATTTGTATAATCCGCTTAAGGTGAAAGCAAAAAAAAATCCTGATTTTTTAAATAAAACTTGCCTTGATTTAATCCTTGATCCTTAAAAATGATATAATGTGTGATTGTATGGAAACATCCAATGTTCTTGACATCAGGCTTCTTAGTTTGCAAACATAAGTCAGGTCGTAGGTTAAACAAAAATGTTTCTTTAAAAAGTCTGCGCTCTCTGAAGAAGAAAAATATGCGAGGTCGCACCAAGACGGAATGTACACATTAGACCCGGATCAAAGGCCTGAAGGGTGGCAGTAAAAATAAATCATGCCCAATCTGGGAGCGGACAAATAAATAATAGTAGACCATTCGGGCCAGCTCCAAATATTTGTTTTGTATGAAACTGTATAAACAATGCTATACGGATTCTGGCGTACCTATCATATGATGTGTGTCCACGGTATTCGTAAGCAATCAATCTGGCAAACTTCGATGCTGGCTTTTGATTAATGATATAAAATAAATTTCGGAAGGTACACACACACCTATGTGTGAACAGAAATAATACATTGTCAATCGACGAAATAGTAATCTTTCAATTTCACGCCTTGGCCAAAATTAATGTTGCCACATAAAAGATTTATTAACATATTAAGCATCTAGGTACGAAATATTTGAATCTGTAGCACAGACGTCATATAAATTAAACCATAAGTTAACTTTTAAGTGGTGTTTGGTTGAGCTCGGTGGTGCAGGTGATTAGCGCGTTCGGCCTGCGATCGTGGAAGTTAAGTAACTTTCGCAATGGTCAGTTATTGGATGGGTGACCAAAACCTATTATCTCGAGCATCTCCATGCTTCGGAAGGCACGTTAAACCTACAGTCCCGGCTGCATCTGCAGTGCTTAGTAACCACCAATCCGCACTGGGCCATTCCATCCATAGCGGAGGCCTGTGCTCTAGCAGTAGAGACATAAATAGGCTGGTAATATTAATAATTGAAACTTATAAAAGATCAACATAGTAGAATATATATCCAGTCAGTCAAAAATAGCCTGGTGAATTTTAATAAAGACTACTACCTGTGCTACTAGTATATCTGCTGTACATAGTACTGTTCTTAATCAAACAGAATACATGATTTCCTGCATTGTCTGCCATATTGTAACATTGAATTTTCACAAAAGAAAATCACATATGATCAAATTAACACTGTACGCATTTACAAATGGCTGCGCTCCACAGGAATGACACAGATTTGTTCACGTTAGGAAGACCAACGACTATGAAAAAACTGGATATATTTAGAAGAATATATACCTACTTACAAGAGTACTATGAAAACACGAATAATAATTGAAGCATACGTTTGGAGAAGTAAACCACTTCTTCCACCTGATAAACGACATTATAAAAATATTATCTTTTATTAGCTTAATGCCAACATTAAAACATCCCATGTCCTAATCACCGATGATGATGATGATTTTTTTTTTCCTAAATGACTTCGCACGGCTTGTGCATTTAGCCAATGTCAAGTGTTAGAATGTTGACAAATTCTATAGCACTCGTGGTCAAAGTAATAAATCAAGTCAAAGTAAGTGGCAGTCAAGTCAATCCCCCTTTCCCTATGTTTCAGTAAATGTGTGGGGATTTACTGGAACCTCCCCGGGGACTTCTTGAGGGAACGTCAAAAGACACTTTCCGCCTATTTTGTTTCACTTGCCAACACTTGTGCATGTTCACGAACACTTAGTGGTTAATAATCCACCATTTTTAGACACTAACATCCGCCACAACACAATTTTTAACAAGAAAAACAAAACTGCTAAAGTGACGCTTTCCGATCCCGCCAAAAAGTCTGATGATATATTGTTGTAGTAAATTACATAAAACCACTCCTTCTCTTTTTCGATCCATTCCGCGCAAAGGGTTTATCAGACAGCCACAATTGTCACTGCTAGATGTGAGGTAAAAAATTAAAAAAAAAGAACATTGTTATACGACATACTGTCAGCTTCATAAAAATCTAAGTGTGAAGACTGATCAAAATTATCAAAGATACATAAATTCAAGTTTATATGCGCTGTTAGATAATCTTATTGTTGTAACCGGCGAGAGTGGTCGATATAATCGAAACAACATAATTCATAAATTATGTTATGTGTTAAGATAATCAATTGTATATTCGCAAATAACTGTTCAATGGTATCTCATTAACAAATATTAGACCACCTTATTACCTCATATTTTTATGAAGCTGACTGCGCCGAAGCTTTTCATGAATTTTAATTTTGGAACGGCCCATGGTTTCAGGATCTTTTATAGAGGATTTATATTATGACTGTAGATAAAGTCTTGTATGCTGTTCTAATTAGGAATTAAAAGTTCGAGATGGTAACAATGGCACATTACACATTTCCGCCACATCAACTTTCTACACGATATAATAAAGACTTTTTTTCACATAAACTTTATGGTTATAATTTTTATTTTTTAAGCATGTAACTTGATGTTGAAATCGAAAGAAAATATAACTAGAAAAAATTCCACGCGGACCAGACAGCAGACGGTTATAAACTTTATGGTGTAAACAAAATTCCACTTAGTCCATCAGTTTGATTATCACAAAAATTATGGACGCTTATTTTTTGTTTTGTCAATCAACCAAAAAATTACAAAGATAAAGGGCGTTAAGGATTAGTAGCTTGTGACGTAACTTCTAAGTAAAAATTGTACCAAGGCCTGACGTCATGCGACAATTCAAATCGATATACCTCAGCTATGTTTTGATTATGCAAAAAAAGAAAAATTACATGTCCCGTCCAATATTTTTTTCTTTCTCATCTTTTCTTTTCTTTTCTTTTCTTTTCTTTTCTTTTCTTTTCTTTTCTTTTCTTTTCTTTTCTTTTCATTTCTTTTCTTTCCTTTTCCCTTCTTTTTCTTTTCTTTTCTTTTCTTTTCTTTTCTATTCTTTTCTTTTCTTTTCTTTTCTTTTCTTTTCTTTTCTTTTCTTTTCTTTTCTTTTCTTTTCTTTTCTTTTCTTTTCTTTTCTTTTCTTTTCTTTTCTTTTCTTTTCTTTTCTTTTCTTTTCTTTTCTTTTCTTTTCTTTTCTTTTCTTTTCTTTTCTTTTCTTTTCTTTTCTTTTCTTTTCTTTTCTTTTCTTTTCTTTTCTTTTCTTTTCTTTTCTTTTCTTTTCTTTTCTTTTCTTTTCTTTTCTTTCCTTTCCTTTCCTTCTTTCCTTCAGAGGACCACGCACGCTGGCCTACAACGCCAGCGACTAACTGTGGCCACTATTCCAAAGCGTATTAAGAAGTTTGATGACTCATTTCTTTGTATTCTATGCCCGCTCACGTGTTCCCCAAAAAATAGAAGCAACATGCAGGCCGGCAGGGTGAGGATGGCTGGTGTTGCAGGTAGAACTGCTGTATTAGCTAACTACACGTCTGGACATCACCGTCACTTAACATCAGATGGGGTGGAGAAATTTGTCAGAACAATCTTTTTTTTTATAATCTACCTAATAGATGAAGAAAGACAAAATAAGTAATCAGCCTTATTTATTCAATAGATCCAATCAATTCATAAACAGAGCAATTCCAGAAACGATACATCTATGTTTCTTCTTCTTAAACAAAAACGAAGGTTGGACCACACCACTGTTTGCCAAATAACATTCTAAAAGGGAAATTGGAGCGCGGCTGGTCATAAATAATGCAAGCATCCAGCTGATTTACTTTTCGCCATGAATTTCTTATTTTAGTACAGCGCTGTATTCACCTTTATTCGCATTGTTTTAAAGACTATTTCCGCCTTATGGGTAAACTAATTTTTCCGTCTGTGAGCTACATTCCAGAAAAATGGAAGGAATCACTAAAGTGTTTGTCTGGTAGTACTAAAATAGTTTTCTTTTCATTATTTTAACAATTATTTATAATATTACTAAGTTTAAACAAAATTAAAGTTTTTTTTTATATCCAAATAAAAATTTTACTAGAAAATATTTCACGTGGACGAAGCGGCAGACGGGGCTCGAACCCGCACCCATCGCTATCCGGGCGAATGCACTGACCATTATGCTACCGCGGCCATCGTCAAATTTTTTCTAACCTTTTGAGAAAAGGCAGCGCCATTTTTTCGCATTGTAGGTAAACCACAATGTCAAATGAATACCTTTACAAGTATTAAACATTTGAAAGAAGAAATAGCAATTATAGTTATATTTGTTATTTTTTAAATATGTAACTGCTAGATGCTAAAATCTAAAGAAAATTTTACTAGAAAAATCCCCCCGAACCATATCAAATATAACTATAATTGCTATTTCTTCTTTCAAATGTTTAATACTTGTAAAGGTATTCATTTGCATTGTGGTTTACCTACAATGCGAAGAAATGGCGCTGCCTTGCAGCTTAAGAAAGGCTACATAAAATTTGACGAGGCCGTCAGGACCGCGGTAGCATAATGGTCAGTGCATTCGCCCGGATAGCGAAGGGTTCGATCCCCGTCATCTGCTTTGTCCGCGTAGATATTTAAAAAAAATGTTCTTTAGATTTCAAAATCTAGCAGTTACATGCCTAAAAAATCGGTTGCCTGTAAAGTCGGTTTACTGACGATAGTTGCACGTGACATTTTTTTTTTATAATGTACATAGTTTTTACAAGTATAAATGTGCTTTTTTGAAATAATTACTTCGATCGTATAATAAAGCAATTTCTACTCATCGTGAAATATTTCTGTTAACTTATTGTTATAGTTTTGTCAATTATAGCATAACCTACAATCGCTGCACTAGCAGACCGATGCTATTTATTTTAATAATGAAAGCACGATTATTCGACAATATCACTGAACATATATTTAATATCGAAAGAACCGTAACCTTTATCGCCGCAATTAACGTTGCTATAAACAATTGACACCACATTCAGTTTTCACTGCACTTCATACTTGACGAAAACATGTAAATGTATTATAGCTTAGCAGCTGTCCAAGCAGACGCATCGCTCACTCAAGTAGGAGAGAGACAAGTATCGAACGCTGCCGAACTCGGAGGCCGATTGTGCCTCTTTGTCACTCGTTGCGCGCTCTCGCTTGCACTTCAAACCTTAAATGGAAAGCCTCAGAGCGAGGTAACGCCGCATGAGTCATGTTTCTTCGTGCATGCAGTCGGCTCCATTGAATTATAAGACGTTGTCACGTCAAAATAAGAAATACGTATTTTTTTATGTTGAAACGGTGGTAAACAAGCGTACGGTCTGCCTGATGGTAAGCGGCCACCATAGCTTATAGACACTTGCGATACCAAAAATATTACTCGCACTATTGCCTACCCTGACCCAATCCCCTACCCCGTGGAGCCCTGGAGACCTTACTCACCGACACAAACACAACACCTCCAAAAGGTAGTGTTATTTTACTGTGATCTTCTGTAAGGTGAATGTCACTTCCCCAGACGGGCGCTCCGATTCCAGTGGAAAATCCGCTGTGCCCTACCTCTCTTAGTTAAAAAGAGAGAAGTTGGTATTAAGATTTGACTATTATCATTGTAATCACAGTAACTGCGTCCGTTTTATCAACAGATGCGTTCCTAGATTGACAATGAACTTTTACAATAACGGTTATTGCGCTGCTAGAGCAAAGTGCACTGGCGACTTTCCTTCGACATTTTGTGCTCCTTTAATGTTTTGTACGTAAATACTATTTTAATAAGAGCACAATATTATGCTTAGTGTAATTAGGGAAGCCATGTGCCCCTGCAGTGAGGACAATATGGGCATATTGCAAATGTAAATGCGGGCTGCTCAAGCAATAGGGATGATGACTATTTTTTTTTTCGTTTATCAGGTAGATTATCTCAAAGTATTGGACACGTATTTTTTCTTTTTTCACATAATATAAACATTACAGAGATATATTGATTTGAAAATTCGCAGACGTCACGTTTTACAATTATACAAGTACAATTTTCACTCAAAAGTGACGTCACGAGCCCTTACTCCCAAACTTTGACGCGCTTAAACTTTGTCATTTTTTGGTTGATTGCCCAAAGAAAAAATACGTGTCCATTATTTTTTGATCATCTAACTGACGGACTAAATAGAATTTCGTTTACTGTACCCCGTCATCACCCCCATTAAATACAAGATACTCTTTAAGAAAAAAAAATCGATATAATGGCAGTTGTGTCTCAGTATATTTTTAAAAATTTTATGTTTAATCGAAAAAAGATTTATTTATTTCCTATGATTTATAATAGTGATAAACACTCGGTTAGTACTAGAAATAAAAATGAATTAGCTGTACCAATTAATAGGCTCCACAAAATCAACAATTCATTTAAGTCTTTCTGTACGCTTCTACAATAAAGTCCTTAGCAATATCCAACAATTAAGCGTCAATAAATTAAAAGCTACTATGTAAAAAGTTTTTATGGATAAAGCGTATAATAAGGTATCTGATATTTCAGAAAAAAAATGCTTGGGTTTAAACTATTCCAAACGTTCCAACAGGTTGTTTCTGTAACAATATAATATTTTGTAAATATTGTTACATGATTTGATGCTGTGAAGCTTTTTTCGCCCGTTTTTCTCCAAAGCTTAAATAATTTCCTTAACCCAAGTGGGTAGGGAAAAAATATGGACGATTCAAAAGAGTTGTATTTTGTTTTCTATTTGAATAAAGATATTTTGAATTGAATTGAACTATTAAGCATCTGCTGCCGAACTCGTATGGACATCCTGTAAGTTGGAACTGTTGTATAGGCTGGCTGTGTGTGTGACAGGCTGGCAAATTTTCACTCTTATTACCAGGCAACATTTTATGTTAGACCAAACGTGTGTCGACGAGTTGTGCTATGGAAACAATATCAACTTCCAATGAATAAACGGTGTATATGTACATATATAAGATGTTAAAATGTTGAGGATCTCGATGGCGCGAGTGCGTGGGCGTTCGGCTGTGATCGTTGAAGTTAAGCAACTTTCGCAGTGGTCGGTTATTGGATGAGTGACCAAAAATTTACTATCTCAAGCTCCTCCGTGATTCGGACGGCACGTTAAGCCGCTGGTCCCAGCTGCATATGCAGTCGTTAGCACCCACCCAATCGCACTGGGCCCGTGGGTCATGGCCCAATCTCCCTATTTTGGCCATAGGAAAGACCTGCACCCCAGCAGTGGGGACGTTAATAGGCTGATGATGAATGTTCTCTGCAGTCTTTATATATTAGGTCACTAAATTATGGATTACCTACCTATTTTTTTTATGTGAGGCGCAACAAATAACTGATGTTAAGTGTAACTGGAGTCCAATCGCAAAGAAAGACGATGCAGCAGAATCCAGCCATCCTCATCTTACCGGCCTAATCACCAGTAGAAACATAACACCACTGAACTAAAAGTTAGTGTTATTTTTACTGTGTATGTAAGATGGAGATTGCATCCCCAGGTGGGCGCTCAATTTCGAGGTATGCAATAGCACTATCTGTCTTAAGAAACTTTCTTAAATTTTAACGTAAACAATTGTACATATATCTTTCTCCGAGGTTTCCCGCTTACTTTTTTGACATCATTTGGCAAAATAGCTTCCAACGGGTTAGGCCTGAACTTATAACAGACAGAAGAAAAGTAATATAATTTATTTTTAAGCATTTAACTGTAAGATGTATAAACCTAAAGAAAAATTTACTAGAAAAAAATCCACGCGGACCAGGCAGCAGAGGGGAGTTGAACCCGCACCCTTCGCTATCCGGGCGAATGCACTGACCATTATGCTACCGCGGCTTTGATGGCCGTGTCGAATTTTCTCTAGCCTTAGGCCGCAAGACAGCGCCATCTCTTCGCATTGTAGGTAACCCACAATGTCAAATGAATACCTTTACATGTATTAAACATTTGGAAGAAGAAATAGCAATTACAATTACATATTTTTTTTAGCATTTAACTGCTAGATGTATAAATCTAAAGAAAATTTTACATAAACATTCAACACGTACCAGGCAGCAGAGGAGACTTGAACCCGCACCCTTCGCTATACGGGCGAATGCACTGACCATTATGCTACCGGGACCTTGATGGCCGTGTCGAATTTTCTCTACCTTTAGACTACAAGATAGCGCCATCAGACAGAAGAATAGCTTTCGAATGTAAAAAAATAAGAATGGATTACTGCTTTAATAGTAAAAGCGCAATCAATAAGACACAGGAAGAAATTTTTGATCATAAAAATGACAAAACACGTAGCTATGGTTTGCGCTCAGCATTCACAATTTTCAGCGCCGCAGTGTCTGTCGGAAATCTATCTTTAAGTTAAGGAATGATCACGTACTGCGGTTCTGTGGATCGTCGCCCAAACTTGGAGACAAAGAACGACCAATCGGTAGATAAAGATGGCCCAAGTCGTAAGCTTAACGGGAAACGTTATTGTTTAGTAGCGCGTAGTATTCATCAACATTAAACTCAAACGCGAAAATCGTTTATTCAGTCTAAGCAGTCACAAGCACTTGTGAAGGTCAAGAAACAACATCATCGGATCGCAAGACTACGGCGAGGTACTGAAAAGAACCGGCAAGAAACTCAGCAAGGGCTGTTTTTTTTCTTCCTGTATATATAGGTATATACAGAATTGTCAAGTTGAAAAACGACTTCAGGGATACTTCTGAAGTCACCTTCCATTACATCATTTGGAATATAGCTATATACACAGTTACAATAAATTTTATAGTTAACTATATATTTTTAGTATGTAGGAAGCGGCATTAGATACGACATTACTGTTATAATAATAATAATAAAATTTTATTTCAGACTAGTGTCCATAGTTTTGTTTTGTTAGTAACATTTTTCCTTAATCTATGTTAGTAATACATTTCAATTTAATTACCTAATCTCTTATGGGAGGCCCACCCAATGTTGGAGTAAAGGCGACTCCCACCTGAAATGACCAATTCCAATTAAATTACAAGAAACACTATGTCCATGCATTACGATAATTTAAATTTTTGGAGCCTGAAAGATGGAATCATTATCATCAGCCTATTAATGTCCCCACTGCTGGGGCACAAGCCTATGGATGGAATAGGAGATTGGGCAATGGTGCTAACGACTGCAGATACAGCTGGGACCAACGGCTTGACGTGTCTTCCGAAGCACGGAGGAGCTCGAGATAGTAAAAATAGTGTCGTAGTTGAAATCAAATAATAATGCTTTGATCATCTAGGTAACAATAACTTTATGATGCAATATGGACTCATAATAGAATAAATAAATATGTATTTCTTACAATTACAACAATGACCCTAGCCCCAAATTAGGCAGTGTTAGTCTTGTGTTATGGGATACCAGGGCAATGTATAGAATCATCATCATCATCATCAGCCTATTAATGTCCCCACTGCTGGGGCACAAGCCTTCCCTATGAATGGAATAGGGAGATTGGGCCATGACCCAACACGCGAGCCCAGTGCGGATTGGTGGGTGCTAACGACTGCAGATGCAACCGGGACCAACGGCTTAACGTGCCTTCCGAAGCACGGAGGAGCTCGAGATCGTAAATTTTTGATCACCCATCCAAATGACCGACCACTGCGAAAGTTGCTTAACTTCGCAGCCGAACGCGCTAACCACCCGCGCTATCGAGCTCCTCTAATGTATAGAATACATAATCTGAATAAAATAAAACAAGTTTCAACGGGTTCTATGCAATGATTTTATTTATTTATTGACGAACGCATCCTTTGCAGGAATGCGTCGCTCGTCGGAATAATGAGTTTAAAAAAACATTATTCCGACGATGCATTGCTGCAAAGGAAAATAAAAAGAAAATCAGTGCATCTAACCCGTTGAAACTTGTTTTATTTAATGAGTGATGTGCGTAAAACCTAAGAAACAAATACATAATCTAATGCAAATATGTATATTTATGGAGCAATATATTTAAACAGTAAAACTGCTCGTTTTCATCATACAAACATTTGCCCCGTCGCGATACGAATCCAGGACCTTTAATTAGGCGACACCTTGAAAACTAGTGTACAAAGGACATACGAGTAAAACCCGTCCAATTGAGTCCCACTGTTCAACGTTTTTATTGAAATACAATAAAAATATACACAGTTCACTTACCTTCTCTGTTTTAAAGCGAACAACTACTTTTTAATGTCCTTACAAGGAACTTTAACAGATACAAATAATACTAAATTATAGTTATGTTTTTATTTTATTTTTTAAGCATTTAACTGATTTTAACATTTTACGCATTTAAACACGCGGGGACCTGGCAGCAGACGGAACTCGAACCCGCACTCTTCGCTATCCGGGCGAATGCACTGACGATTATGCTACCGCGGCCCTGACGGCCGCGTCGTAATTTCTCTAGCCTTAGGCTGCAAGGCAGCGCCATCTCTTCGCATTGTAGGTAACCCACAATGTTAAATGAGTCCCGTCCTGTTTACTGCCTGGTCCGCGTGGATTTTTTTCTAGTAAACTTTTCTTAAGATTTAATACTAAATTATGTTAAGGTAGGGCATAGCGAAATTACCGCTCGAATTGGAGCGCTCGTCTGGGGAAGCTACCTCCGCCTTACAGAAGAAGACCATATTATATAACACAGGCTATAGGCATGTCCATGTAGGCATGTCCTCTTACCATCAGGCGAGTCATATACTCGTTTTCCACCCTTATAACATTAAAAATTCTAACAGGCATGTAACACCAGTACGCTGCATCGTTCATTTTAAGTCGTTATCTGCAAATGGCACCGCGGTTTACCGAACGCTGTGGCAGTCAAAGGCGTCCCCCATGCGGGACGTCTGGCATTCAAGATTATAAGCACCGCAGATTGTCATGAACTCACTGAATCGTCGTTTGACGCTTAGGTAGGTTAGGACGCCTACCTACCAACTACCTACTTGATTTCTATGTGGATTCGTCAATGCTTCGTCAATTTTTAATTCTAATCTTCTCGGACTATTGATGTCGCCATTGCCGGGGAGATAGGTTTTCATATGATTGGATGGCTCATAGCATGGCTCGCCATGCGGGCCCTATGTGGATTGATGTCCTCGCCTCGGAAAATCTCATGTCACGAAGCGAGGCGAGTACGTTACGATTTCAATTAGTGTGTGTTCTTAGTCTTAGCCTTAAGTAGTACGGCAGGCTGTTTCTTCAACTCGACACCCAGTGCCTATTTTGCATGGGAATTGGCATCAGTCCTGCCATCCCAGTTCCTCCAGAAAGCTCAGCAGTCCCTGGATGTTGCTGCAGGCTTCTACTAGTGTCCGCGGGTTTCCCATTACAGTAGTCCTTTATCTTGCAACGCCTTTGCACTCCAGCAGAACATGGGCGCTCGTCTTCTCCTCCTCCAAGCAGGCTCTGCACAGAGGGCTGTCAGAAATACCGATATTATAAAGGTGTTAGTTGAAGTAGCCGTGACCCGTGAGTATACGCACGATTTGTTTCAGGGCTTGTCTAGGTAGTCTGATTAACTTACGTAATAGTTGCTGGTTGCATTAGTGTGTGTTGCAGTAGGGAGTTTCGTACTAACAAATCTGAATGGCTCAAGTTGAATCAGCCATTAGCCTGTTAAAAGAATATTTTTTAAGACACTTAAAACAATTGACTAACATATAATGCCTATATATATATCAACAATATTGGTGCGAGTGGCCCACATTATTTAGGTCACTTGTTCACGAACCATGCCATCAAAAACAATTAATTGTTTAAATTGCATAATTGTCAAAAGCTCTCCAATAATTGAATTACATATGCCACATGCAATATTGCGAGACAACTCACTTTATTTGTGACATTTTCTACTGTAGAAAGTAAGTAAAAACATAAAAAAAACTGTTTTTCAATTTTATTATCATTTTATTTTAAGTATATAACGAAATAATAAAAACTTCATACACAAAAAGAAAATATTGAAATGTCATAATTACACAAATAAGTCTCAATCTAATTACATATTTACTCTATACATAAATACTAGAACAATAAAACTAAAACTAAAAACCTTAAAAAATAAAATTAATAACTAAAATATATTATTAAAAGGAGTCCCGTTAGGTAAGGATCCGAATATACTGGCGGCGTTACCCCTTTGAATGGCTAGACTAATTCTTTGTCCGAGGTAGCTGCCAGCTCTTCGGTCTCCTGTGATGCCGACTAACCTTTTTGCTATTTCCTTAAATAGCCTTAAAGCGCTAGGACCCCACGGACCAAGGGTCTCGACACCGAATGGGACAAAATCATATTCGGAGCCTAGACCCCCTGTATTTGCGTGCTTTTGCTTTTTCAGTATTTAACTGCGGGATATTTAAATCCAAAGATGCCGTCTAAACCTGAACAGAGTGGGTTATTCTGTTAACGTTTTCCAGACTTTTTGAATATCACTTTGTTCCTTGTATTATTCCAAAGCTTAACAAATTACCATCCCATATTATAAGATCTTTTTAATACAGTTGCTCAAAAAGTGGCGTATTGCAGGGACGTGTAGCGTTCGGGATCTGGGCTATTTCACACTCGTGCTTTTTTTTTGCCTTTCCCGAACTCGTGCGTTTTCTTTCCCAACTGTCAAAATTATTTCTATTAAAAAAAACAACCATGAAGTTTTAACTAAAAAAAATCATAGAAGTTTTTGCGATTCATGCAAATAGGTTTATTTGTTTTTAAAAAGAAGCTACCTATACTAATTTGTCCAATATCAGAATTAATTAATTGATTGAATGAGTTAGGTAAGGTTTCAGTTCATTTCATATCATTAAATTTCAATTTCATTTCTTATAATAAAAAATACTAAGTACTAAAGACTTGGCTGTATGGGCAGTTCCCTTTGCCTACCAGAATGGGTGAAAAAAAACTGCTTACATTCTACGGTTGGCGCCATTTTCCGAAATTTTCTTTGCGAGTTTAGTTGTTTTTTACACAAAATGAGTAATTTCGACCTAAATTTTTTTGAATTAACTCCACCGGAACTCAGTATAATTGCACAAAATGCTTCGGAGAACATTTTACCGGAAAAGTCAAAAATTCGCTACATATCTACATACGATGAATTTATTGCGTGGAAAGAAGAGAAAAAAGCAAATAGTTTTTCAGAAAATGTTATGTTGGCATACTTTTCCGAACTCTCAGCAAAATTAAAACCTTCTACGTTATGGTCAAGGTTTTCGATGATAAAAAGTATGCTGAAAATAAGGAACAACGTGGATATAAGTCAATATCCAAAATTAAATTCTTTCTTAAAACGACAATCAGACGGGTTTACCAGTAAAAAGTCGAAAATATTAACATCGAATGACGTGGAAAGGTTTTTGAAAGAAGCTCCCGATGATTGTTATTTAGCCACAAAGGTAATTTATTAATAAGTATACATATCTACATTTTTCTTTAGTGTTCAGTTTACAAAATCGCAAAATACAGTCAATACATTATTTATATGAATCAAATCGTTTTTTTTAGGTTGCTCTGATTTTTGGCGTTGTTGGAGCTTGCCGCAGAGAGGAGTTAGCCAATATTACTTTAAAAGATATTGAAGCCCATGGAGAAATGCTACTTATCAAGATTCCAAACACAAAAAATAAGATACCGCGAAGCTTTGTTGTTGAAGGACATTTTCTCACAATAGTGAAAAAATATATGAACCAGCGGTCCCAAAAAGGAAAATCCGACCGTTTTTTTCAAAATTTCCAAAAAGGGAAGTGTACAGCTCAAGTAATCGGCATAAACAAATTTGGTAATATGCCAAAAGAAATAGCTACGTTTCGTGGTCTGCCGGATGCTGAGTGTTATACTGGGCACAGCTTCAGAAGGACCTCTGCTACATTATTGGCAGATTCAGGAGCCAATTTGACGTCCTTAAAGCGACTAGGTGGTTGGAAATCGGACAAAGTTGCAGAAAGCTATATTGGTGATTCATTAAACAACAAACTAGAAACTGGGAAAAAGATCACACAATCCATTAATTTAAGGTCCAGTCCGTCTCCTTCACATGCTGAAGAGAACGTTCGTCCATCTACGAGTACCTTCGTTGATAATGATAATTCATCAGATCCAATTCCATCAACTAGCAAACGCCATTGTATGACAAATATACATGAACAATCATACGAAATTAATAATAGTTTGTCTCAAACAGTAAATATGCAACGTAAAACTTCCCCAGTTACAACCATTCCGTACTAGTAATGAAATATACTATTGTAAAGTCCAGGTGATTTGCGTAGTAAACTTCGATACAAATGCCCGTATTAATCATACAAATATTTGCCGCAATGGATTTTGAAGCAAGAACCTCTGAACAGTTTCAATTCCAAAATAATATTAATAAAACAATCTTTATTTTCATGAATTATTTGATGAAATTTGTTGTTATTTAATATACTAAGGCATTATTCTGCTAGTTTTAAAAATAACTTAAAGTTACATTCTGTTCAAAAAAATATCTGTAACAAAAAAAGTTAAAGTTGTGTGTTATTAAAATTGATTAGTATGAGTGAAAGGTTTTTTGTGTGTTTGTATGATTGCTACTCAATCACGTTAAAACTACTGAACGGATTTGGATGAAATTTGGTATGCATATAGGTTATGACCTGGAGTGAGACATGGCATACCATTTGTCCCGAAAAAGTGTTTGGTTCCTTAGAGATTTTCCAAAACTAAAGTTAACGCAGAAAAAGTCACGGGCTGCCTAGTCATTTAATTCAACACTTCTTTAAAAACACTTCTTTGAACGGGTAGTTCGTTCTATAAGTGCGTTTTTTTCTGAAATATATCCCTAACTAAGGAGCGGTTTATAATGTCACACAAATGAATTGCGAATCAAACAAACTAGTGTGTAATAGCTATTTAACTGCTGCGATCGCACGCTCTGCTGAACTCTGCTGCAGCGTCGGATCCCGAGCCGGTCGGGAGCACAATGGACGTCGTTAAAGCTAGAAACGGGAGCAATTTGCAGAAGGAAATTCTTTTAAAGAATACCTAGGTTTATAGCCTTTTTGTGACCATATCTAGCGTGAGTTGGATGGAAAGATCGATCATTTGAACAACACTGGCATTCATTTATAATTTAGTAAAAGATAACTACTCGATGTCTAAAATTTACAGTCCAAATAACCTTAACCATTAACATGTATCTCTTATCTATTAGACAAGTCCGTCCGTTCGTCCGTCTGTGGTGCTGTTTCAGCGGCCAAACCGTAAGAGATAGATAAAGAGAATATTTAAGTTATAAGTTAAGAATAGTCTGATAAGACTACAAACCGGATTTGAGTAACGTAGCACTTCCGGTTTTCGAGAAATCACGAATTTCAAACGAAACCACACAAAATCTCTGAAGTTCTCAATTAATTAAATACATTTTTTTTAATTGGTGAACATTTGGTTCACTGGTTTGCTAGTAATATATAATTCAATATATAATTAACAAAATAAACTTCACCGTCAGGAATGGTGCAAAATAGGCTGGCAGCATTGCCACGTTGAATGGCAAGGTTGATACGTTGACCAAAATAGCTGCCAGCCTTTTGATCACCAGTCACCTCAGTGAGCCTCTTAGACAGTTCCTTAAAAAGAAAACGAGTGCTAGGACCCCATGGGCCCATAGTCTCAACACCAAACGGCGCCAATATGCAGTTCTCATTGAGAGCTGAATATTTGCGCCGCTTGGAGCACTCGGCTGAGGCCTAGGGAGGTACTACCTACATGGCACGGAGCAAGCGTATCCACGCAAGTTGAGTCCCATACAAAAAGACAACCCTGCTTTAAAAATATTATTTTTCAATTTATGTATCAGACATACTGATGGCGCGTTCTCATTTGGTCGCTAGCCCGTAGTAGTAAGAAGTCGTTAGTTAGTATTCGAGTAAAATGACACGAAAGACGTAACTCTAATTCGGGAACCCGATGCAATATTTACATTGCTTTTACTCGAACACGGACTGGAAGACAGCGTCGTGTAACCAAAACGAAAACTGTCCTAATACGGGCCTAATCGACCCTGTTCATTTACAAATAGTCGTTTGTCCGAATTCCAAAGGCAATCGTATTTGGGCTAACGATCAAGTGTAATTGCGCCATTACTCTTTATTTTTATGTTGAGGAAATGTTTATTTTAGCTTAATTGTCACAGACATAGATCGAAATGCATGTACTTCGCGTGCCAAAAAAGAGACCAATGGTCATCTTTCTATGCTAATTTATTTCTTCGCGTTACCGTTCCCGATATCGGACGTCAATCGTAACGTTTAAAAAATATCTAACTGTGTCTCATTTAGCTGTAAAAACGAACGAACTATAATTGAAATGGGTGACCGAGGCCCATGGTTATTCACCACTTATTTTTAGTTACCAATGTTAATGAAACTTTTCCCTTGTAACGAATAAGAGGCGAAAGCTACATAAAATTTTCATACAAATAGATATCTCTTTCATATAAATATGTAGTCAGTCTCTCAACGGACTTATAAAATAATGTTCCCCTATAACCGTATTCCGTCGGCCTACGCACGTTTTAGAGTACTCCGACGACGAAATCACCCGCGCCTACGCGCCTTCAACTCCTCCCACACAAGCCATAAACACCAACACTATACAGCTAGCATACTTGCACACTAGCTTAACACTAGGCAGACACCGCACCCGTAGGATAAGAGTGCGAAGACCGGGTCTACACACGACACGCTATACTAGGTACAGTGTACGTACCTGGGCGTTTTTCTCTGCCCCCCACGGCAACGGAGACGGCCTCTAGTTGAGTATTTACAAACTGTTTTACAAATAACATAAATATTATTTTTTATCACGTATGAAGTCTTGTAACTATTTTTAAAATAAATGCATTTTGTTAATGTTTGGTATTCGCGTATACTTCATTTACTTTGAAGTTCACCTACATTATTTTTACATTACCTACCCATTTCAGTTATACAGTTTTGCTTTTTCAAATGGCCGAATATTTAAAATACATTTTTAAGAAATCTTTTCATATAAATAAGTATTAACTTTAACAACTGAGGCAGTAGATCCTCTTCAAATTGACATTCCTTCCTTGTTGTATCATATGAAATTCATCGTGTGTGTCCACTGTGTGTATGTACTTTGCGGCTTCAAAAACTATGTAAGTTAGGCGATAAGCACAATTCCCCGCACCACGCTGCAAGGTGCGAGGCGATCAGAGCCACGCGCGTGTTTGCGGCGTGAGTACAGGGGGCCAATCGCCTAACGGAAAAGGGGCGATGACTATTTTTTTTTTCTTCGTTTATTAGGTAGATTATCAAAAAGTATTGGACACGTATTTTATTTTATTATTATTTCTTTTTTTACATAATAAACATTGCAGAGATCTATTGATTCAAAAAGTCGCATGACATTACGTTTTGGCACAATTTTCACTTAAAAGTGACGTCACGAGCCCCTACTCCCAAACTTTGACGCGCTTTATCTTTGTCATTTTTTGGTTGATTGCCCAAAGAAAAAATACGTGTCCATTATTTTTTGATCATCTAACTGACGGACTAAATAGGATTTCGTTTACTTTACCCCGTCATCATGCCTATTGGCATGGCTCCCGACCCGACCTCATTTCAAAGGACCTTGCAATGGTGATAGTCCAGTGCAGAGCATTGTTTTCTATATTAAAAATGGCTATTAATGCAGAATTCATTCATAATGCTGCAGTCATATTATCTGACTGCTTTGTGTATAATAAATTAGAAGAAATAGTGCCTATAGAAGATATGGGGTATCCCTTTTTACGAACAAGATTGATGAAAGGGTAATTTTTGACGAATTACTTGGATATAAGAATGTACGATAATGACGATCACAATATATCAAAAGGCGTTGCATAATATACTTTCACTAAAAGTTCTTAATTCAAATCTAAAAGCTAATCATGTTCAGCCGGGGTAAGAAAACCTTCGTCAGTTATCTTTTTCATTCCTTTGTCAAGTTGTAAAATCTTAGTACCTTTTGAAACCAAAGCATTACGCAGACAATCGCACATAAAATTATACTAATATAGTATGATAACAAGGGTCAAATTAGTGCAGACCTTTGACCACGCCTTTGACCTACGTCAAGTTTCATATCAACATCAAACCTTTTTCTATTTAGTTATTAAAAACTTTAATTAGTTACGATATCTTCTATGTAATTGTCAATGTCTGTCACTGTCACATATTTTGCAATAATAAATTATTGCCCTGACGAAATCCACACAAGTGCACCGCCATTTTCCAAAAGGAAGATGAAGAATAATTAATTGGTCCGTCGTGTGTAATTTGAGCTGCAATTATTAGCGAAATTTCGTCAAATCTCAACATAACAAGAGATACTGTAAGGTTCTTAATCATCAGGCACGCGGAAGAGGGTAATCTACTGATCATCGCCATACTAGTTCTGGACGCCGCCCTACCCGCACCCATGAACAATTAAATTTTATGAGGCAAAAATATGAAGAAAATGGTTTTGAGAAAACATTTTTTTTGAAATATTCAAAGTGTCTCCAATAATAATGAGAAATGCATTGCACTAAATGGGATTACATCACCGCCGTCCTACCAAAAAAGTGGCTTTAACTTGTGCTCATAAAGCTCAACGTTTAAGTTTTCTCCGATCATATTTAAATTTCGAATAGTATCAAAAACATTTAACGGATAAAAAGAGCTTCCAATCGTCCCAACACGGTAGATTACACTTGTGGAGAATAAATGGAGCGGGGTATTCGGAGGACATTATTGTGCCAAATTTCAGTACTGGACGCATATCTGCCAACATGTGGAACTCCATTAGCAGACATCCAACCGGATGTCTGCTGATGGAGTAGGCGAACTTGTTGACCTTCCGCTTAGAGCAAACGCTGCAAGTTACATAACTGTTCTGGAGGACAGCATGCTTCCAAGCGTTCGTCCTGTATTTCCGACTAATGAATTTACCGAGTTCAATTATGTCCACGACAACGACAATTTATGTTAAATATATTTTACCATCTTTGCTTATTATTTATATCATTTTATTTACTTTTTACTACTAACTATACATCCACGAGATGGCACTATTGAACATGAACTTAAGCCGCATACTCGTAAACAAGATACATAACACAGTTGTTATCGTTATCTCTTTCATAAGATACAAAGCAATTATCCTAATCTCCGATATTACACGAATATTCACGAAGCATAGTCCGTCGTAAATGCTTTGTAGTCTAAAAAGTTGGTAACCATTAATTGTAACTGTCATCTTGACTGGCGGCGAATGACAGTCGACCACCGACTGCAATATGTCATACTCAATCGGTTAAGCAGAGTATCGCTCATTCTGAGCAAACGAAATAGATCTTAAGGTGACGAACCTTTTCTTACCCCGACTGTACCTCTATTTGACTTTATACGTTTTGTCATTTTTCTACAGGTTAAATTTAAGTTGAATCGAAATGCAAATTTGCTGCAAGTGGATCTCATAATGAATGATTGGTGGAATGATGTGTTATACAGAATTAAATCTTAATTTGAATCAAAAATTTTGGTGCGAATGGCCTTTAATGTACGTTCGACTGAATAATGTGAAATTTCCTTTGTCCTGATATAGGTACATTGTTAACACAACTACACTGTTAAAGTATTAAACAAGTAACTTAGTTTTTGCTTAGAAACGCAGATGATCTAAGAGGGGTACGCTCGAAATGGAGCACCTTATCTGTAAGGTGGAGGTTGTTTCCCCAGACGGGTGTCTAGACAAAAGGCAGTGTTATTTTAGTCTGAGACCACAGAAAAATAACAATACCTTTTGGTGGTGCTATGCTTTTGCTGGTGTGTAGGGCTCCAGGGCTACGCGGGGTAAGGAATTAGATTCATGATTGAAGTCGGCGAATATCATTTCTCTGTGCAGATAGCGGAAAATGCTAGTTCCTATCCCGTCTAGAACCTGGACCTAGTGGTATTATGCGAGTAATATTTTGTTTAAATTTAAATACTGATAAGCATGTCATAAACGTAGTGTGGGACGCCCTGAGACAAGATGGGATGATGACATTCGTAGGCTGGCTGGCATGGGCTGGATGAGAGTGGCAGAAAATCGGGAGCAGTGGCGTGCATTAGGGGAGACCTATATCCAGCAGTGGACGAGCATGGGTCGATGATGACGATGATGATGAAGCATGTCATTGCATCACGAGCCGCAGTCTTTTTATTGGGCAGATAAATGATGTAGGGTCTTCTTGATTCAACTAAATTCAACCATCTTTATACCTACCAATAATTATTTATCAAACTCTCTTTAGCGACTATGTGGAAACGTACCGATGGAAATAAGTACTAACGCATTATAATATCAATAAGTGGCATGAATACGGAACTTTAAATGCGAAATTCATTAAAATATGACTATGAAAAAAGGTTTTATAGCTCAAACATTATTAAATGAAATTCCCAACTTTTGTATTACGTATTTAACAGTATTAAATCTGCGTTAAAAAGTTTTTACAGCGATACTCCAGTAAAACGCCCGCTTTGTAGGAAAATTTCACCCCGTGAAAGATTTCACTAAATAAAATTAGAATGTTTATTTTCAGTACGTACTCTCGTCATAATTTACTCTCGCGGATTCCGCGGACCGTAAATGAAAACGCACCTTGCATATTTTCACAAGAAATCTGTGGGTAGTATGAAAACCGATTATCGTTCGGAACCCGACGTTGTATTATTCTTCCACTTTTATTTGTAATGTCCTGACGAAAGTATAATTACTTGATTTTTTTATATATTCTTTTATTATAGCTTTTTTCTTCTCTTTGTTCTTGGTGCTTGAACATTATATTATTCCTGTATTTTCAAAAGTAAGTTTTGATTTTAAATTATTATTGTAAAATACTATTTTATTTGCTGAGACAATTGTGATTATAACTAGGCATTGGTTTAAACCAACCAGTACTGTCGCATGTTTGTCAATAATATTGTTTACAGATGCAGTGTTAAATATTAGTCGTCATTTACTTAGTAACCTATTTTATTTTTAGTTTATTGAACGACTAAAAGTAAATTGCCGCTTACCTTAATATAAAAAAAAAATTTTTTTTTTCAGGCATGTTGCATGATGACCTATAAATCTACACAAGGTAATTTCCGCAAACCAAACAAAAATAATAATGAAAAATATGAACAAATCAAAGATACATCACAAGAATCGCAAAACAATAAAAAGAAATACAAATCGAGAAAGAAAACAATGAAGAAAACATTTGCCCCACAAGTAGAAACGCCGTCGTCATCGAACGTCGGCGTTGTTAGAAGTCAAACCCATCAGGAAGTAGCCAGGACCACAACTGCAGCTACAACTACAGTTACAGCTTCCACTTCAGATGCGCCAACTGTGCCTCTGATACCTGTTAGGCCGCGTATGATACCCGTCCCTGCTATAAGAACTTACTGTACATATGGAAACCCACATGTCAATTACGTCTGTTCTCAAGGATGGAATCGAATAATGACAGAAATTCATATAAACAATCCCTCGTACAATATGGCATATTATGGCATGCCCGTCCCTGTATACAACCCAACACCTGTGCTAACTGCACCAATGTACGTACCTGCAGGTCATATGATACCAGCACCAATGGTGCCACTACCTTATATGCCACCTATGATACCACATATGCCACCGCCAGTAGCATATCATATTGAAGAATTGCCGTCGACATCAAATGATACAAGTGAAAATGAAATGATCGAATTCGTCGATTCATCGAATGATACAAGTGAAAATACAGTGATAACTAAAAAAACAGCTGAGCAAATTGTTCCAGCTCTAGATGTGACAAGTGATTCCTCGGTACCTACTGAAGCGAATCTAAGTGCTGATGCTTTAATGTACGATACATCAACATCAACAGAAGAAACCCCACCAAACCCAACGGATCCTTTAGAAACCTACTTACTGCTGTCGAGAAAAAAGTTCCCCCCCGCTAATATGTTCTCTTTGGATCCGAATCCTATGATAGACCAACTATGCAGTTTGGTTAACTTACATTCTCACGTGCCGTGGTTGCTTGATTTGGAATTCGGCCTTCCAAAAGGTCCCATAACGCGGCCGATACCAATATATAATGTTGGATACAGTAGTATACATTGCAAGAATACCCCGAACGCTATACATCCGGGATTCGAGAGTTGCAGTGATAGTTTCAAAGAAATTTTGAGATTATATTACGAGTGCATAATATCAGTTTGGTACAATGCTTACATGAAATTATACCAGACTCGTTCCGTGGAAAGTTTCCAGGAATGGCTCATTTTAGGAATGCAAACATTCGGTATGTGTTGGCCCTGATGCATGTGCATGCTTAGATCATGCAAAAACAAATAATTATAATAATATATTAATATAAATAAGTTTTAAGTTATGAATGAAATTAATAATTTGCGTACATAAATTTTAATGCATTATAAATGTATTGTAGATAAGTTTTAATCCAATAATGAAATTTGGTATTACCTTACGATTTCCTGAATTAAATTTTTAAATTATTTTAATGCAACATCTATTTTTTATTCCTGTATTCACTTTCCTTATTATTAATATTTTATTGTTTCATTTTTTAATAAATATTTTTATTACTAATTATTTTAATAATACAGATTTTCTTTAAATATATTTAATTTGTGTGACACATACAAGAGGTCATTTTATTTATTAGCTTCTGCCCCTAACTTTGTCTTCGTTGACCTTTAAAATTTGGTCAAGATTTTTATTATTTGTATCGTTTAATAAAACGATACAAACAAGAATATCATGCAAAACGCCTGAACTTATTTAATGAAATAGTGTATTATTATTTTATAATACGTATTTATAATTATAAAAAAGTATTGACAGGAAACTATTTTTTTCTTAATTTTCTTCTTTAGGGCAGGAGAATGTCTATGTTCTGAACTTCAAGCAAACTGCTTAGTTTAGGTATCTACTATGCAGTATCTCTTAAGTATTTCAAGAGATTTTAATAAATTTTTAGGGTTCCGTAGTCCTGAAAATGAAAACCTTATGGTTTTGTCATGTCCGTCTATCTTTCCGTCCCCGATTTTGCTTGAACACTGTTAGCACTTGAGTGCTGTAATTTTATGGAAATATGTATCAATAACGCCGATAAAATGATAGAATAAAATTTTTAAAATATTTCTGTAGGGTAACTCCCCTACATGTAACCTGGGGATCTTTTTTTTCATCGTCTACCCCATCATGTGGAGTATCGTTGAATAGTTCCTTTAAAATTAATTAGGGGTTCCTCAGACTATTTTCCGATTATGTTATCCGTTTGCGAACTATTGAACTTTAAATTGCTAATTTTTGTTCGGAGTCCGGAGTACCCGAACCCCTTTTAAGAAAAAGTATACGGTTAAGATAGATTTCTTAGTTCAAGATTAATAGTCGTTCAACTACGGTTAAAGAAAATTTCTTACCTTTTGAAAATTCCTTAAGAGAAAACATCAATAGTGACATGGATGAAGTTATTGTAGCGTAATACCTTGCGTTGGAAAACAAAATCTAAAAAGAACTATTTAAAAATATATTTTTTAATTTCCGATACCGAAAATAAAGACTCCTTATAATTTTTATTATTTTTAAAGCATGTAACTGCTTGATGTTTAAATCTAAAGAAAATATAACTAGAAAAAATTCCACGCGGACCAGGCAGCAGACGGGACTCGAACCCGCACCCTTCGCAATCCGGGCGAATGCACTGACCAATTATGCTACCGCGGCCCTCACGGACCGCGTCGAAATTCTTTCTAACTATTCTTAAGCTGCAAGGCAGCGCCATCTCTTCGCATTATAGGTAAACCCACAATGTCAAATGAATACTTTTACAAGTATTAAACATTTGAAAGAAGAAATAGCAATTATAGTTATAATTTTTGTTATTTTTAAAGCATGTAACTGCTTGATGTTTAAATCTAATGAAAATATAACTAGAAAAAATTCCACGCGGACCAGGCAGCAGACGGGACTCGAACCCGCACCCTTCGCAATCCGGGCGAATGCACTGACCAATTATGCTACCGCGGCCCTCACGGACCGCGTCGAAATTCATTCTAGCTATTCTTAAGCTGCAAGGCAGCGCCATCTCTTCGCATTATAGGTAAACCCACAATGTCAAATGAATACTTTTACAAGTATTAAACATTTGAAAGAAGAAATAGCAATTATAGTTATAATTTTTATTATTTTTAAAGCATGTAACTGCTTGATGTTTAAAGCCTTGCAGCTTAAGAATAGCTAGAAAGAATTTCGACGCGGTCCGTGAGGGCCGCGGTAGCATAATTGGTCAGTGCATTCGCCCGGATTGCGAAGGGTGCGGGTTCGAGTCCCGTCTGCTGCCTGGTCCGCGTGGAATTTTTTCTAGTTATATTTTCTTTAGATAAAGACTCCTGCTCAAATATATTGTGGTAACGATAGTCAACTACGGAACCCTACACTGCGCGTGGCACGACACGTACTTTGCCGGTTTTCTATGTAAATACATATTGTGAAATAAAGTCGATTGGTAAATACTAAAATGCCAGCAATACTTTCTGTAATTCACTTTTGATAATCCAGAAGAAAATCTATTCAGAAAATTTTGCGTGATTGAGTATATTTTTTTCAGTCAATGGCATTAAAATCCATTTCATTTATATAGAATTGACCAAGCTAAGCTATATAACACTGACTTTACCTTATTGTCTTGACTTGGTCTTTTTCGTCCAAGATTCTACAGACAGATATCATTTGTGAAATATCTTTATAACCATGATTTTTATCTTAACTCAAATGAAATAGTTTTTGCACTTACGTATTGTAAGCCCAAAAATAACAAATCGTCGATGATGCAAGAATTAAAACGACAAACATTAATTATTATTTTAATATTTCATTTAAACAATATTAAATCAACGTCATCATAAACTATTCATTCAAACAAAATTATAATAGAATATAATAATCGACAAACATCACATAGGTGCCATAAATACAATAGCAATGCATAACTTGTGAGGTCTGGTAAATCTTTTTTAGCTTAAAGCGTCTAAATTAAATGAAAATCTATTAAAAATACATTTGAAACGCGATCGTAGTACGAATAACAGTTTTGTCATATTTACAAGCTATAAAAGTGGAAACAAAGTAATACTGTATACTTATAAATAATAATATAAAAATATGAAAAATATAAAAAAGGCAAGATAATACGTATACAGTGTATTTACATAAAAATGTTAGCTTAACTATTAACTAAAATCACTTAAGTAAGATTACATCGTTCTTTAAGTACACAGAATTATTTACATAAACATTTTTAGGTCACAAGCGCGGTAGGCAGAAAATCTTTAAGCCTAAAATCTCATTTAGAAAGGCGTTTACGAGTATTAGCTTTCGAAGCTACGTCGATAAGATTTTATACAGAATTTCTGCATAAAAATCTTGATGGTTAATTGAAAAAAAACGCCTCAGAAAACGTTGAATCCAATCAACATTTTTGAAGGTAACTTCACTGCACTTGCGCGTTCAGTTTCGTAATGTCTTTTCAGTCGTTTGTCTTCAACAACATGACTTGTTTCAATTAAAACACACCACTGAAAACTATGGTATCATTAATATTATGATAAATTTGTATGGTAAACACAACAGTCAATTTCGTTTCGTCCAAATTTTAGGAATTCACTGTCTGTAGAATCCAAGGCACAAACTTGGATATTCTTGTGCAGACTCCGGGTAAATTCGCTTCGCCGCAACCGATGCCCCAGCTAATGATGCCGGCTAGGAAGTACTTTTGGTCTTTCCCTTTTACCTGAAACAATACAAAAGTTTTTAACTGGTTCACTTTCATTGCTTAACAAGCTTAACTACTGTTTTTAAACTTCGAATCCAGATTTCAGTGCTCAGACTTAATGAATTGTATTCAAACAACAAGTTGGTTACTAGTTTTATTATTAAAGTCAAAATATTATTTAAATAACTATTAACAACCTCGCTGTTAGTTGGAATTTGCAATCTGGAATCTAGTTTGGTATCACAGCAATGTAATTGTGATTTACCCTTATTTATTGCTTTAATAAAATAATAAATAAATATTTCCAACACTCACACCAATTAGCCTAGCCCCAAAGTAAGCACTGTAAAGGCTTGTGTTATGGGATACTAGGGTAACGGATAGAATACATATATTGTACATATATAAGTATATTTATATGAAATACATATTAAACATCCATGACTGGAGTACAAATGCTCGTATTCATCACACAAACATCTGCCCCCACCGGGATTCGAACCCGGGAACCTCTCGAGTCGGCGACGCCATGAAACCCGGCGTATAAACCACTCGGCCACGGAGGTCGTCTTTAATTTAGATGTGTTATGGTAGACGTATTGCAGAATTTTATTAGATGTAAATAATCGATATTTATACGAAGCAAATTTCACTTTCATTATAAAACAAAATTTTATAATTGAAGGTATTAACTACTACTACTATATCAAGATTATCGTCTCCCGACCTCAAATATTTGACAAATATTTGTTTGTTTCCATTTTACCTGTAGCGGCTCACCCGAGTCTCTCAGGCACGCACTGAGACATATTCCTGACGCACAGGAATATGTCCGAGATGAGCTCGTGTCGATCCAGCTTTCTATAATAATGTTTTCAGTTTATACCTATAAACCTGCAGCAATTAGCCCGAGTCTCCTCTGCGGGACAGGGAATGTGTCCGGGATGAACTCCTCCCGGGCCGCCTGCATTAACATCGACTTGCACCAATCGTTAGACCATTTTACCTAGTTATTTCTCAATATCAACGCCTCTTCTTCAGGACTCAAATATTCGTTTGTTTCTAGTTCACCTGTAGCGGCCCAGTCATCAGTAATTTCTCAAGATTATCGCCTCAAATAAATCTTTGTTTCTAGGGCCTGTAACGGCTCGCCCGAGTCTCCCTGACAGAAGTCGTTACCTCCCTGCTCATGTTCGGCGCACATGAATATGATCGAGATGAACCATCGACTTGCACCACTCGTTAGACCACTTTGGCGGTTAACGGTAACTCTGCTCAATTTTAGAGAGATACTTTCCTTCCAGCCAAAATTATTTGTTAATATTTGTTTGTTTCCAGTTTACCTGTAGCGGTCCACCCGAGTCTCCCTGGCAGGAGTCATGACCTCCCCGCTCGTGTCCGGCGCACAAGAATATGTCCGGGATGAACCATCGACTTGCACCACTCCTTAGACCACTTTGCCGGTTAATGGTAATTCTGCTCCATATTACAGAAAACCTCTCCTTCCAGCCACAATTATTTACTAAATATTTGTTTATTTCCAGTTTACCTGTAGCGGTCCGCCAGAGTCTCCATGGCAGGAGTCATGACCTCCCTGCTCGTGTCCGGCGCACCGGCGTCCAGGATGAACCATCGAACTGCCCCATTCGTTAGACCACTTTGCCGGGTTATGGTAACTCTGCTCAATATTACAGAAAGCCTCTTCTTCCAGCCACAATTATTTGTTAAATATTTGTTTGTTTCCAGTTTACCTGTAGCGGTCCACCCGAGTCTCCCTGGCAGGAGTCATGACCTCCCCGCTCGTGTCCGGCGCACAAGAATATGTCCGGGATGAACTCGTGTCTCCCCGCTCGCAGGAACATCGACTTGCACCGCTCGTTCGACACTATTGGCACTTGTACCTGGAAATTTTAAATATGGAAATATGTATTTTTAAAATCTATAGAAGGTTTCGCTTACTACAATAAATTCTGACCGGTCCAAGTATCAGACAGGATTCAAACCTGCGCCTTTCGCTATCAGGGTTTACGCAGTAACCAACGACACTACCGAGACCTCTATGACTGAATTTCTCATAGTATTTCATGGGTTGAAAGGCAGCGCCGTCTCTTCTCATTGTAGGTGACCCACAAAGTGAAACGAGTTTACACAAGCATTAAAGGACAATGCCAGAAGTTCTATAGAGGTTTAACCCACCCGATAAAAATGGTGTACACCAATGCGATAAATGACATTTCATAGCTGTAATATTAGGAATCAAAACAGTAAAGTTGTAAATTCTCTAGAAGCTGTGGTTATTGAATAATATACTTACAAAGAGTACAATTATCATGCGTTTCTTGAGCTGCAATTTGAGCAGAAAATTGGAATTTCTATAAATTATTCAACAGTGTCCGTATTGTAGCTGATAGTGTATAAACGACATGCCTATGTATTCTATCGACACATAAATAACAATTTATGCATCTCAACATGGTTCCAAATCACAAACGACAATGTCGTACAAATCCTTTTGTTTGAAATGTCAATCAAAAGGATATCAATCCAGAATAACGTTTAGTTTCACATAGGTACTACCACTTAATAATGTGTATGCGCATAAACAATACAAGGTACTATAATCGTTAAACTTTTTTATAAACATAAATTAATTATATTTATAACCGAAATGCTTATTTTATCCATAATATTAAAAAAGCGAACGATATTTTTCGAAAACTTGACTGGCATTTTATTGTTTGTCGTGATACAAAACGCATATGCCATGTTTTCGTTCTTCTCCTAACGGAAACAATAGATACAAATTATTTTAATATTTATTTCGTATCCGCCGCTTTTACAAAGTAATAATTAAATCGGTACGAGAAAAAAAGTCGTATATTTATTTTTTATAAATTTAATATTACTGTATATGGTGGGTCAGAATCTGTCATTGTCATTTATTATTATCATATTGTTATTTTTAGCGATTAAAATGCTATGTTTATTAATCTGGGGTAATTTCCGCCACTGAACGACATCAGAAACCGCTCTGGTCGTAATTGGATAATACTTGGGTAAAGAGGAGTAAAGATGGAAAAATATAGAAGATGCTTATGTCCAAAAGCTGACTACGTAAATGGTAGCAATGGATGAATGGAGATAGATATAGTCTGTTGCCACGGATAAACAAAATTATATTACAGTTACACGTAAACACATTTTTATTTTTAACACTTGCACCAATTAGTCTAGCCCCGGACTAAGCACTGTAAAGCTTGTGTTATGGGATACTAGGGTAACGGATAGAATACATATACTGTACATATATTATATAGAAATGCATATTAAACATCCATGACTGGAGTACAAATGCTCGTATTCATCACACTAACATCTGTCCCCACCGGGATTTGAACCCGGGACCTCCCAAGTCGGTGACACCATGAAACCCGGCGTACAAACCACTCGGCCACGGAGGTCGTCATTTATAAGCAACGTAAACAAAAGCGGCCTTATCGTTAGATTATTTTACTTCTAATTAATTGTACCTCTGAGCGATATCTTTTACTCTGGTATCAAGAAGTTAGTTCCAACTCTTATTTGTTAATTTTGCAAAGGAAATGGTGATAGATACGAAACTCCATCTACCGTCACTTCAATAATTGCTAAAGTTTCATCAAAGCCATTACGTATTCACCTCTTGTAATACCGAAGGCAGCACTCCACCTTCGGATAGCCTTCCCCAACCAGTCACCGTGGCATTCTCCCCGACGAGCAAATCATCCGAAGCCGGCAGACAAATCGGTGATATGTGAGGCGCAAACTGAACTGGCGACTCCAATTTGACCAACGCTAAGTCGTATTCGTAGGTGAAGAAGTTGTATTTCGGATGGACCGCTTTGCGAGCGACTCCTCTCTCGACGAATGGGTATTGCTCCGATATCGAAGAGAAGTCGTATTCTCCAACACGTATTCTTATTTGTGAAGTGAGAAGACTGAAAAAGATAAAGAAAAAAAGTTATACATATATTATACAGCCTATCAAAATGAAAACTGGATTGAAACCCTTTTTTAATTTTCGATTTTTCGCTTTGGTAATTTGTTTTAATAGCTTTAAATTGGGTTTGTTGAAAAATGAAATGAAAGAATCTAAGTTATTACTTCAGAACTAGACACTTAAAATTTAAAAGTTATCATTTAAATCATTATATTTATATAAACAAACAATATTAGAAAAGGTAAAGAAAATTTTACTAGAATAAAATCCGCGGTATACTACCGCGGCCCTAAGCCTTAGTAGCGTAATGGTCAGTGCATCCGCCTGGATAGCGGAGGGTGTGGGTTCGAGTCCCGGCTGCTGCCTGGTCCGCGTGAAATTTTTTCTAGTAAAAAAATCTTTAGATGGAGACATCTTGCAGTTAAATACATAAAAAATAAAAATATAATTATTAGAAAAGATAACTAGAAAATTTTGAAGTAAAATATGAATCTTTTTAGAAAACCTGCAACAGTTATCTATCAGGCGTTAGATAAAACCTACTAACGGTATCGGATGGATGTAGCCAAAAGCGCTATTTTGCGCCTATTCCTAGATATTCATGAATTAAAGAGATTCAGAGGTTAATGGTTGCGCTAGTATGGCATTTTGAATTGACCGCGTAAAATTCATATAATCGCCCATCGCCTTATTTTAAATTTAATAGTTAAATTGGCACTTTACTCATTTCCTTTTCCCATCTCCCTCCTGCACATTCCTATCTCGCATGCAAGAGTGAGACGACGAATGTCCACTGGGGACATCTAGCGGGTGCTGTAGTTAACATCCTTCTTAGCAAATCCGCACCTTTTGTTAATGGCTGCCGTAAATCGCGCTCTTCGTAATTAATTCGTTTGATAAACAAAAACTATAGTTCGAGTGATTCTCATTGTGAAAATAGAAGTGCAAGACTACCCATTTGGTGTTACCCATAAGAATATCAACCGGCCACGAACCCAAGTTCGGTTTTGGATAGCCGGCTCGACACGTCCGCCTCAGGAGCTTCTGGACTGGCCGTTGATTCAAGGTATTGTGCAACCTTCCTTATTGATTTCGAACTATTTCCTTCAGTTCGAAATCTCCTTTCTTTGATTATTGTGCCAATTTTAAATTTACAGTCCATTATAAAAAACAAATATTTAGCATTAAAGTAAAGTTAAAAACCAGTTAAAGTAAAGTTCTTTGGCGCATTTAAATGATTATAAAATAATAGTAATTGATCTTTAGGTTATCAATTATATTTTTGGGGATAATTTTAAATATATACATTTTTTATTTTCAGAACTTTTTTTTAGTCTAAATAATAATAGCATCTCCAAACAATACAATGCCGTCCAAAGTTTAAAGAAGGCGTACTTCAGTCATACATGTAAAGATGTTTCGTTGCATACATATACTTGTACTATTCTTAAAGGCCTCATTTATAAAACTATATTTAAGTTTGAGTTCTCTTTACATTGGACAGTGCAAATAGTTTCTTTGTAACTTTAAGTTATGTCTAGATGTGAGAACCTGTTATTGACTCTTTGTCGCTACTATTAATTTTTAGTTTATTAAGATAAGCTGTTGGTCTTCCATGTTACCAAAATCATTAAAAAATACCTACCTACCTTTTTCGGAAACATTAGAAGGAAATATTTCTTGGAAGGACATGCTTAGTTAACAGCTAGAAATGGCAGATAATAGATCCTGATAGTAATATGAAACACGTGTAAGTTAGTTAGTGGTTTGCTTTTAGGTTTAAAAAAATAATTTTCTCGTGCGAACTTTTTCAGACAGTTCACTTAAAATGAGATACATTACATAATTTTTACATTGCATTTGATGGTAGAAATTGTTTGCCAACAAAAGTGCCAATCCGTGCACCGATTTCGAGAAGACGAGGAGACCACAACGTGGTCTTGAACCATACGTACCTTGACGGTAGTAAACAAATAAATATTTCCAACACTCACACCAAATAGCCTAGCCCCAAAGTAAGCACTGTAGGCTTGTGTTATGGGATACTAGCCTGGCTAGGGTAACGGACAGAATACATATGCTGATACATATATAAGTATATCTATATGGAAATGCATATTAAACAACCATGACTGGAGTACAAATGCTCGTAATTCATCACACGAACATCTACCCCCACCGGGATTCGAACCCGGGTCCTCTCGAGTAGGCGACA
This sequence comes from Chilo suppressalis, assembly GCA_902850365.2. Taxonomy (NCBI): domain Eukaryota; kingdom Metazoa; phylum Arthropoda; class Insecta; order Lepidoptera; family Crambidae; genus Chilo; species Chilo suppressalis. The sequence goes on from OU963908.1 coordinate 5,133,548, forward strand.
CCTTGAAACCCGGCGTACAAACCACTCGATCACGGAGGACGGTAATAAACGATAGACGTGCTAGTGCTGTACAATATTTCAGCCCAAAATGCTAAATCTTGCAACTGAAAATTTGCCAATGATTGCCATAGTATTAGATAAAGATGATACGGCAATCAAGAAAAAGAAGAAGATTTTCTGTACATCCTATATGGCAAAAAAGAGAGAGGGAAGACGAATATCATACTGTTTAAAAAGAAAAAAAGAACTGTTAGACCATAAAACTCAGTTTTATACTTATTTCCGAATGACAAAAGAATATTTTGCAGTACTGGAAGAGAAGGTGTCTCCCTTTATAAAGAAAAAAGGTACAGTTAAGAAAAAAGCAAATTACTCTTCGCTAGCGACTAGCTGTGTGTTAAGGTATGATAATAACTAAAAAAATATTACTGATTAATTTATTATTATCATGCACGAATGTAGTATGTTTACTTATTTTCTTTATATTGTATTTATTTTTATTCATTGATTATATGCATACATTAATTTGCGTTTGTTGAAAAATGAAATGAAAGAATCTAAGTTATTACTTCAGAACTAGACACTTAAAATTTAAAAGTTATCATTTAAATCATTATATTTATATAAACAAACAATATTAGAAAAGGTAAAGAAAATTTTACTAGAATAAAATCCGCGGTATACTACCGCGGCCCTAAGCCTTAGTAGCGTAATGGTCAGTGCATCCGCCTGGATAGCGGAGGGTGTGGGTTCGAGTCCCGGCTGCTGCCTGGTCCGCGTGAAATTTTTTCTAGTAAAAAAATCTTTAGATGGAGACATCTTGCAGTTCAATACATAAAAAATAAAAATATAATTATTAGAAAAGATAACTAGAAAATTTTGAAGTAAAATATGAATCTTTTTAGAAAACCTGCAACAGTTATCTATCAGGCGTTAGATAAAACCTACTAACGGTATCGGATGGATGTAGCCAAAAGCGCTATTTTGCGCCTATTCCTAGATATTCATGAATTAAAGAGATTCAGAGGTTAATGGTTGCGCTAGTATGGCATTTTGAATTGACCGCGTAAAATTCATATAATCGCCCATCGCCTTATTTTAAATTTAATAGTTAAATTGGCACTTTACTCATTTCCTTTTCCCATCTCCCTCCTGCACATTCCTATCTCGCATGCAAGAGTGAGACGACGAATGTCCACTGGGGACATCTAGCGGGTGCTGTAGTTAACATCCTTCTTAGCAAATCCGCACCTTTTGTTAATGGCTGCCGTAAATCGCGCTCTTCGTAATTAATTCGTTTGATAAACAAAAACTATAGTTCGAGTGATTCTCATTGTGAAAATAGAAGTGCAAGACTACCCATTTGGTGTTACCCATAAGAATATCAACCGGCCACGAACCCAAGTTCGGTTTTGGATAGCCGGCTCGACACGTCCGCCTCAGGAGCTTCTGGACTGGCCGTTGATTCAAGGTATTGTGCAACCTTCCTTATTGATTTCGAACTATTTCCTTCAGTTCGAAATCTCCTTTCTTTGATTATTGTGCCAATTTTAAATTTACAGTCCATTATAAAAAACAAATATTTAGCATTAAAGTAAAGTTAAAAACCAGTTAAAGTAAAGTTCTTTGGCGCATTTAAATGATTATAAAATAATAGTAATTGATCTTTAGGTTATCAATTATATTTTTGGGGATAATTTTAAATATATACATTTTTTATTTTCAGAACTTTTTTTTAGTCTAAATAATAATAGCATCTCCAAACAATACAATGCCGTCCAAAGTTTAAAGAAGGCGTACTTCAGTCATACATGTAAAGATGTTTCGTTGCATACATATACTTGTACTATTCTTAAAGGCCTCATTTATAAAACTATATTTAAGTTTGAGTTCTCTTTACATTGGACAGTGCAAATAGTTTCTTTGTAACTTTAAGTTATGTCTAGATGTGAGAACCTGTTATTGACTCTTTGTCGCTACTATTAATTTTTAGTTTATTAAGATAAGCTGTTGGTCTTCCATGTTACCAAAATCATTAAAAAATACCTACCTACCTTTTTCGGAAACATTAGAAGGAAATATTTCTTGGAAGGACATGCTTAGTTAACAGCTAGAAATGGCAGATAATAGATCCTGATAGTAATATGAAACACGTGTAAGTTAGTTAGTGGTTTGCTTTTAGGTTTAAAAAAATAATTTTCTCGTGCGAACTTTTTCAGACAGTTCACTTAAAATGAGATACATTACATAATTTTTACATTGCATTTGATGGTAGAAATTGTTTGCCAACAAAAGTGCCAATCCGTGCACCGATTTCGAGAAGACGAGGAGACCACAACGTGGTCTTGAACCATACGTACCTTGACGGTAGTAAACAAATAAATATTTCCAACACTCACACCAAATAGCCTAGCCCCAAAGTAAGCACTGTAGGCTTGTGTTATGGGATACTAGCCTGGCTAGGGTAACGGACAGAATACATATGCTGATACATATATAAGTATATCTATATGGAAATGCATATTAAACAACCATGACTGGAGTACAAATGCTCGTAATTCATCACACGAACATCTACCCCCACCGGGATTCGAACCCGGGTCCTCTCGAGTAGGCGACACCTTGAAACCCGGCGTACAAACCACTCGATCACGGAGGACGGTAATAAACGATAGACGTGCTAGTGCTGTACAATATTTCAGCCCAAAATGCTAAATCTTGCAACTGAAAATTTGCCAATGATTGCCATAGTATTAGATAAAGATGATACGGCAATCAAGAAAAAGAAGAAGATTTTCTGTACATCCTATATGGCAAAAAAGAGAGAGGGAAGACGAATATCATACTGTTTAAAAAGAAAAAAAGAACTGTTAGACCATAAAACTCAGTTTTATACTTATTTCCGAATGACAAAAGAATATTTTGCAGTACTGGAAGAGAAGGTGTCTCCCTTTATAAAGAAAAAAGGTACAGTTAAGAAAAAAGCAAATTACTCTTCGCTAGCGACTAGCTGTGTGTTAAGGTATGATAATAACTAAAAAAATATTACTGATTAATTTATTATTATCATGCACGAATGTAGTATGTTTACTTATTTTCTTTATATTGTATTTATTTTTATTCATTGATTATATGCATACGTTAATTAAATGCCGTCACATAAGCAAGAATAATATAATTCGATCAGTTTTTGTCGTTCGTGATAGTTAGACAAATCATCACAACACTGCGGCGTCAGGACATGAATGCGCGGCAGGATCTTCACCCGTGACGATGTTTTTCCTCGTGCCGTTGCGTCCAATCCGTGTTTTCCGGCGCGTATATTTTATTGCTATATTTTCTTATGCAACGATGTCTAGAAATCGTCCCGTCCACGTCCCATCCCCTCCGGCAAGAGAAAAAACACGTCACGTATGCTGAGATCTTTACCTTACGGACACTTACTTCCGGAGAACAACACTCCTTTATAGTGTTAAGTACCTTTTATAATTTATTGGATAGTAAGATTCCATGGCTCCGCGGTGTAAGTAGTTGGGTACAAGCCGGCAAAGTGAGGATGGCTGGTGGGGCATACTTTTTATCCCATTTAGAATAAATAATGTTCGAGAGACTGAAGTCCACTTACACATGCCATCAATTATGTAATTTGCTATGCCTTGTTTAAAAATAACATTTATAGCGATTAACTTACGCATGTTGACCCCTGCTAATAAGTAAACTCAAGGATTTTTAACTGATGGCCCAGAATTATACGTACTCGTCGACGCAGTGTCCAGCTGTAGCAATCCAGCCTTCATTGATGATAGCTCCACCACATCTGTGTGTGGAGGAAAAGCCGAAGAAAGAGGTTCTTCTCACGGAGACCTGCCACGGCCACCGCCCAAAACTGGAGTCCTTGCCGCCCATGATGCGGGTCTCTGGTCGCGGCCACATTGCTGTCACCCCGCATTCTGGAATGTTGTAGACGAGCAAATTAATACAAGGCATGGTGCTAAACATGAATGCTGTAGGCTGTAGCTAATTCCCTATAGAAAAATAGTTGGGTATATCTTCTTGTTCAGAATTGAAAGATGTTTTGTCTTTTCCAAAAATAACCGGTTTTTTAGAATTCCACTTCGCAGTTTAATTTTAGGATCGAATTTAGACCGACTGGTTACATCATTTTTGAAAAAGATTTTTCTTTAAGCAGTGTCTAAATTCCAGAATCTCCTTGTAAACCAAATCATTCATCAATTTAGCAGTAGTTTAAACTACAGAGAATTTAAAGTAGAGAAAGTCCCCGGCTGATTTGTTAATGTCAGGTTAGTAGTACAAATATCACTAATCTCTAAACTTAATATAAATCATTTCATATAAAATACTTCCTATCATTTAGCCATGTAGACGATCCAATCTAACCACTAAGCTAACGTAGTATTGACTTTTTACGACTCGTCTTCAGAAGTTGCTAACAAGAAGTGTACAACATTAACAGATCCCAACAACAAGAACAAACGAAATCAAGAATACACCCTGCCCCAATCACGAGTGACCCAGTTCCCAATGAGTCAATAAAAAGGTCATTTCCCTTCCGCTGATTGGACATTTACGAATATTGCAAGTGCTTATACTTATCTGGTGGAATACTCCACTCAGCAGACGTCCCGAGATGCTTTGTTTAAAATAAATTGAGGTTTATTCTAATGCCCCTTCTTGATGAGGTCGAGATGTAATCTTCAGCAGATAAAGCGCTCTCATAAAACAAATTGTATGTTTTTATGGGACGAGAAAATATTTTTCGCTTCTTTTAATCCTTCTGCACGCGAGCGTGTATATATTGTAATCCTAACTTATATATTATTTTATAAATATGAAAGTTTTATGAATACGTGTTAATCTAAATAAGAAAAAAAGTGTGGTAACGAATTTGTATGAAATGACAAAGTTTATTACTCGCATTAATATAAAAGATAGCACTCTTTATGCTGGATAAATGTTAAAATCATTTGGGAGTATCAAAAAGCTAACTTAAAATTATTTACAACATCAATAGTAATTGTGTATATTGCATGTGGTAGTTTTCGAGGTCCATTGATAGATTTTCTAGCATTGACATCCCTAGTTAAAGTCCTCAAAGATTTTTTTTAATATTAAAGTCCACGCACTGTGGACAGTCGTGAGCAAAGTCAAGTGGGTTTAATATTTAAAACCTGAACATAATTAATAACTTATATCTAACATTCATTTGTTGTTCATGGTGGAATTATATATGGATTAGGTTTCGTCAATATGAATTGGCAAGTCATATTTAGCCCGACAAAATGTAATTCTAGAGTTGTACCAACGCGCTGAAAGATTATGAATACCTCCATTAACAAATGATTCCTCCTCAATATACTTTATATTCTCTATTGAAGTAAATTGTCTTTGTTCCATTTAACTAAAGGTAATTTTTCAAGTTCCCGAATCTGTAGATATGTATGTAATAAAACAAGGGGGGAAAATAGCATTTGTTCAATTCTTGTGACGCTGTTCCCAGTAAAAGAAAATTCTCATCGGAGATTTGTAAATGTCGTAGCTTTTTGACTTGTGCCTAGCGACAGCCTTTTATAGCTAAATTCTTATGTTCAGAATTGTATTGTGTCATTTTTGCTTTTATAAAATTTCTGTCCGGAAATATTTTTGAAGTGTATACTTCTTTAGCGGCGTTGTACACTTTTTTTGTACGGGTAAAACATGTTAAACTCGCTTCAGGACACGTCGCCTGATCGCGTCCAGAACACGTGACCTAATCGAAAATTCGTAAGACGAAAACAATAAAATTGGAAAGGTTGTTGACTTTCAATATATTGGAAGAAACATAGTAATAATAAATTTTATCGTATTATAATAATAAATCTCCATCTAGGACGTCCAGGTGGCAGCTTTATTGCGAAGAAAATGCATTTTTTTTATAATAGATGTCGCTAGGTGCACTTAAATGTGATTCATGTAAGTTGATTTTTCTGCGAGATAAACTTTTTAATGTAATATAAGTTTTCATGTTTGTGTACGATAGCGCAATAAATAAATATTGTATGCTACCACATATGTGATAGTACTTTTATACTGATAATTAAAGCAATTCATGCAAAAAAAAATCCCTAACCATTCCAAAATATCAAAAACGCACAACGTTAATATTCAAGTTTTCACTTCTGCCGGCACTCCTGGAGTGAAACCCGTCATTTTTTCAACAAAATGTACGTTCGGAGAAAAGATTAGATGTGGCACTTTTCCTTGAAATACCGCAAAGTTACAAAATGCTTTAGGAGACTGCGTCAACAAGTAAGAAATTTTTATACAAAATCTTACAGTTTTTCTGCCACACAGCTGTGCGCGTTGGCTTTGCTTTCAAGCCGTTTGGCACGTTTTGATAATGAACTTAGTAAGTATTCAGCAAATAAAAATAGCGTTCAGACCGCGCATAAAATCTTAATTAAAAGTCTAAGCTGTTTCAGATAAGTAGTAAATCACACTGCTGATCTTAACGTTTAACACACACACGTGGTAGAAACGCCACTCTTCCCTGAATTCTGAAAATATTAAATTGAAGGCTGATAACCTGTTGCTAATGTTACCGAAATATGTAATGATGTAATTACTAGAACTGATACCCATGACTTCATCTATATAGAATAATTGTTTTCCCATATTAACTGCCTTAATCCCCTAATGTACCCCATCTAATTTTGTTTACCACCAAGTGTGGTTTATTACCTTTTTTTGATGTTTTCTTCAGTTGCATACAAAAAATCATCATTAATTGGTTTAACGATTTTGGCACGAAAGCTTAACAGACAGGTAAATAGACACACAGAATTATCCTTTTTTTATTTTGCCACAGCAGCAATTTGTCTAATCTGCGCCTTAGCCTAGCCGGTACTACTAGGTAATTAATAATTAGTTGATTACTAATAGTATTTTTTTTTAATAATAAACTGATAGATTTATTTATGTCGAAAGAAAATTTTACTACCAAGATAAAAATCTAAACAGATTTTTTCCAGTACAGTTTGATTTAGTTTGTTTTTAGTATTTCTACTTACTCCTGCCGACACTATTGTAGTCTGAATCGGCGATAGTGTGAACTCCTCCATCTTGTTGACCAACACCATCGGCATCGGCTTCTTTGACTCCATGTAGTAGACTAGTAATCTTATGGGGCTTGATGGTCGTGGAGGTGAACTTCTTGGTGGACTTCAACTTACCCGCTGGCTTTTCCCATGTTTATTTTGTTCCCATACAACTTACCAACACTATTAGTAGCCGCTGTTGTCTGGATCGACGCTAGTGTGGAATCCTCCGTCTTGTTGACCATAACCATCGACATCGGCTCCTTCAGCTTCATGTAGTTCTTGTGCGGCTTGTTGGTCGTCGTCGTGAACTTCGTGGTGGGCTTGGAGTGGCCTGCTGGCTTCTCCCATGTTTATTTTGTTCCCATACAACTTACCAACACTATTATTAGCCGCTGTTGTCTGGATCGGCGCTAGTGTGGAATCCTCCGTCTTGTTGACCATAACCATCGACATCGGCTCCTTCGGCTTCATGTAGTTCTTGTGCGGCTTGTTGGTCGTCGTCGTGAACTTCGTGGTGGGCTTGGAGTGACCTGCTGGCTTCTCCCATGTTTATTTTGTTCTCATATAACTTACCAACACTGTTAGTAGCCGCTGTTGTCTGCATCGGCGCTGGTGTAGACTCCTCCGTCTTGTTGACCAACACCATCGACATCGGCTCCTTCGGCTTCATGTAGTTCTTGTGCGGCTTGTTGGTTGTGGTGGTGAATTTCTTGGTTGGCTTGGGCTTGCCCACTGGTTTCTCCCAGTTGGAAGGCCGCGGCTTGGTGATGAACGCTGGCTCTGTGGTCGCTTGCCAGTGTATCGTGTTTAGGTTGCTCGGCCTCGACATGAATTGCGCTGAAAACCATTGGAATAACTTTGGTTTTTACTAATGAAAATGGTTTGTATTGCTATAATGTAGGTGCTGTTACTAACATTATGGACTCGTATTTTCTGACATTAAATGATTTATTATTATCTTTCATAGTCGATATTATACTTACCTATACATGTATAGAAAAAAACATGCCTTTTTCACGTAATAGCAATTACCAGTACTACAGTAGGTAGGTACTACTAATGGACTAACATAGTCTATTTGTTCCTTGAACCAATCGTTAAATATTTCCAACACTCACACCAATCAGCCTAGTACCAAAGTAAGCACTGTAAGGCTTGTGTTATGGGATACTAGAGTAAGGATAGAATACATATACTGTACATATTTTATAAGTATATTTATATAGAAATATATATTAAACAACTGCAATTCAAATGCATTCATCAAACAAACAACTGCCCACTGCCCACTGGGATTCTAACCCGGGACCTCTCGAGTTGGCGACACAATGAAACTCGGCGTACAAACCACTTGGCCACGGAGGTCGAACACGTAAAGGTTTTTATTTATATATATGGTTGTAATTGTATTGTTTTAAAGTTCTATAAAAAAGTTCGGTACAGTATATATCTATCTTTTAATAGTGACCCACGTTATATTATTTCTTTTTTAGTGGTTTTGTTTTAATAAATTCGGGTTAGGTTTTTATTTTGGTAAAAAAGTTTTCATTTTAATTTTTTTATAGGCCAGAGTAAGATCAACTTACCAAGTACTTGGTACCTGGCCTGCATTTTCTGTTCCATATCTCTTAAAATAACCAAACACGAATTGAGTACAGTTTGTAACTGAAGAGTTCCATTGTTTGTAGTGTAAGTCAATATTTTTTCAGTTCGAGACCATATTTTTTTAAGAAAAATTATGATTTTTGTATGAAAATAAACACAACTTTTTTTATTATAACTAAACCCCATCGATTTCACTACTTTTTTTTGAGTACGAATTAACACTCATGGACATGCATCCCGTGTCTATTGCAGGGTGGGGACGGGGTCCACACAAAATCCCATAAGGTCATGGATTTAAAAACTTTGGTGCAACGAAATTTATAAGTGACAGCGATAATTCCTATTTAATAATTCTAATTTATGCGATTTCTATTAAATAAACTAGCAACTATTACAATAAAATATCAAAAGTGCCATCTGATTACAAAATATCAAAGCTGTACGTATCGTATGGCTTGGTTCAAGTGCCCGCATGCTTCGGAAGTAAATGGGCGAATAACGTTAGAGTTGTACAAGTTATTTGCTAGATGTCTCTAGTAGTCCCAATATCGTGTTCACTGAAATAAATTAAAATTATGATTTTTTTACTCACCTGAGGAAATACTATTTTCCGCGTGTTGTTCAGAGACGGCCATTGGCCGCGCGCCCGGTAATATACTAAGACTAGACGAAATCTTATTGTTGGGACTAGTTTCATCGCCACTCGGCCTATTTACATTTTGGTACTTATTTACACTGTTATAAGGTATTTTATTAACTATATCACTATTTTTTTCGCTACTCGAGTCTAAATTGTCTAATGTAGGTAAGTTTATTTCTGGCGGCCTATAGCTGTATGACGTGGGGGCGCCATCTATCGGCTTGGTCATGAACGACGGGCGCGGAGTTTGCCAGTTGGGCCGCGCTATGGTTTGTGTCGAGGCCTCGTAGGGCTTGTTTGTTGTGCTGTGCGCGCCGCTAGGTGGCGATGAGTACGGCCTCTCGGTGACTGTGACTGGAGGTTGTGTTTCTGAAAAATGAAAAACGTGTATTTTAATATTGTGACATGTTTGTTACTGTATTTATCAGAGGTACACAGAAAATAGATACGAAGTTTTAGCATTATTATAATATATTTATGTATACCTATAGCCTTCTGAGTGTGAGATAGACAGAGACAAAATTAAATCATCCCTATCTCTGTACCCGGAAACCATATTCACCTATAAAAACAACACATTTTAATTTTTCATTGCAATCTTCTATAATATCTTAGTTGCTTCCCGGGCATTCGATTCATCGAGGAGAATATTCACTGTGCACTATTCTCTCTTTTGTTAGCAGCTAGTGTATCTATGCCTTGATTAAAAAAAGGTAATCAGAATTTCCATGCACCTTATGGAATTTTATAAGAATTTCACACGGATGTTCTGTGCCACACAGACTCGCCCATAATGCCTAGATAAAACGTGTGTTATTTTTTGAGTTGTGAATCACTGAAAATTAAAACATCAGTTCAAATCGCGTAGTACTTATCTGGTATGCGAATTGAACTGATTTGGTTTCATACAATATTTTTACACGGCGGAACAAAATGAGTTGCTAGATAGTTACTAGTTAATATTTTCTTTGAAAGCAAACTACTTACGCGACTTGTTTACAATATTACATTGGCGATGCGCAACTCAAAAACAATGCTGTTTTGACCCTACCCTAATGGTAATTCCTACCTTATATACTTCTTCAACAACCTATGGCGCAATGTTCGAATTGCGATTGTGGAAGACAAGCCACTTTTCCTATGGTCGGTAAGAAGATGGGTGACAAAAATTGAGAGTCTCGAGCTCCTCCGCATTCTGGAAACCGTTGTCCCAGCTGCGCATGCAGTCGTTGGCCTATCTGCACTGGAGTCTTCGTCATATTTCATCCATAGGAAAGGTCTGTGCACCAGCTGTGTGTTGTTGATGATCCCTACCTTCTAGTTTGAACGGCTTCTCCGGCAGCATGCAGCAGGACCCGAACATGGATCTGTCGAGACACACGCCGACGCACGTCCCGTCCACCCAGCCGGTTATACTCCTGACCCACAAGCAGCGCGCAGCCCTGCCTCGCATGACTTGCGCGACATTTGTTATATAATCCATAGAGAATGCCATTAGGGACATTTGATGTTCATGATTCTACCTTCTAGTTTGAACGGCTTCTTCGGCAGCAAACTGCAAGGTCCGAACATAAATCGGTGAACATACACGCCAGCGTGCCACCCGCCCAGCCGGTTGTACTCCCGCCCGCGCTTCGGAAGGCAATCCATTTATAGGGAAGACTTGTGCACCAGCAGTTATGACATTTGCAAGCTGGTGGTGAAGATCCTTACCTTCTAGGTTGAACGGCTTCTCCGGCAGGAGGCAGCAGGATCCGAACATGAATCTGTCGACACACACGCCGGCGTGCCGTCCGCCCAGCCGGTTGCACTCCTGCACCCACAGGCAGGCGCCGCGCGCGCCCCCCGCCTCGCATGACTTGCGCGACATTTGGTAACCTGGCGAAGATAAGGTTTGATAAATATATTGAAATGAATTAAAAAAGAATTTTATACCATTGAACCAACTATCAAAACAGAATATAACTCCAGAGCCAGAATATTCAAAACATTATTTACATCACCTATAAGCAAAAGTAAGAATTAGATAAAAAATAATATTAAAAAAATAACAGTTGATAACAGTAATGTACAAATTCATTCGCTTTTTTCTCTTTATTGCCAAAAAAACGGTACAAATCGGGGACACTTGGACATAGTGTAAAATCTAATACAGATTTCACTGAGCTGCATAAATTAAATAACGTCAAATTTATTTGTCGGCGAATGGCAGTGTGAATTTTTAAATTATAATTTTCATGCACGCAATTGCATTCTCCTCCGGTGCTTAAAACCGTTTTTTCTCCATCTCTAATATTGTAGTCGGTAAAATGGCAAAATGTTAGAAAACAGAGCGTGACGGTATAATTTTAAGTATGAACGAATCTTGGAGAGTATTATTAGACTTTACTTGAATTACGTAGTGCTCTTAAGAAGTTCGTGATTTGTTGGTTTAGTAAGGTTGAAGAACTGGCGTATAAAATTTGATGAGCACTTCACTCCAGTGACACGAAAATCACTTTATCTGTATTTTCTTGATGAGGAAACTATTATTTATTTCCTCAATTCACTTACTATAACGGAAACAAAATTCAATTTAGACTTAAATCTATTTATCTAGAAAATCCATTTGATCGGATAGATGATAACGCGAGACTTATCAATTATACTGCTTTGAAAGATATTGCATAAAAAATGTTAAATTTTTCAATTACGAATGTTTAATTTGCTATAAAGAACGACAATATGTTTTATCTACATGATCTGTTTTGGCTTTTTTAAAAATTATTTTACAAAATACTTAAATCAAACTTAAGCTTAATTTCATCTTTATTTCAATTAAAGCAAATGATGAAGCGTTAGACATGATTAAGCCTAAATTTGGATTGTAAATTTTGGTGCATGTTCATAAATATACCTGAGGTTTAGAAAGCGATTCCATAGAATTGCATATAAATATAAGTTCCATAGAACTTAAATCTTATATTTATTTAATGTAATATTTTTCAACTTAACGACTCTGTAAATAATATAACACAGAGAGAAAAACAGTCCTTGCTGGGTTTCTTGCCGGTTTTTCTCAATAGTAGGGCCTTCCGCCGTAGATTTACAAACTAATGGCGTAGCTTCTAGACATTCATGAGTGCTTGTAACAGCCTAAACTGAATAAATGATTACGATTATACACAGAATATAGAAAGTATTCTCAATCCATCTGTTAGCAAGCTGTACCTCATGAACAGAGGCAGACAGTTAAAATGTTCACAGATTATTTGTTCTTTATGCAAAAAACTAGCACTTCGCCGTCCTAAAATACTCGAATAGAATATGATAGAAAAAATATGTGAACATTATTTTAACTATGTCATGATTAGAACTTAACGTTTCAATTTATTCTCATGAGAAGGAGGACCTATAGCAAGCAGTTTTATAATAACTCAAGTCACCCATCCCGTTATCGCCTAAAATCACCCCGCTTTTTACATACAATGTAAAACTAACAAAAATGAAACTGTACGAGTCCTCTAATAAACTTTCGTCAGAAACGTCAAAATAATTAGTAGCCATCCGACACGCAATGGTTTTAATATAGAACAAAGTGATTTTGTTGTTCTGAATCGTGTATTTTATTACCGAATGAATGTATATTAACATGTTATTATACTTTCAAATTAACTTTAATAACGATACTGTTGGTGATTTATGACACGAACAATTTACGGTCAGATAAGGAACACCGCGTTATTGTAGTTTGATTTTATTTGATCATATTATAAGTACTTTGATTGAGATTGCATTAGAAGTAATTAGAATTTTAGATTTAAATATAAATGATATAAATTACACAAACGTATAATTATGTAGCGATAATATTATTAGGTTAAGGTTGTGGCACAAATGACCGACAGGAGCCAATCTTCTACTTAGATCGTTCCTTTTTTTTGATCAATGAAAATACACGCACTCTGGGTCATGGTGATGGGATCGATAAACATGGTAACACCTAACGTCTGTAGCTCGATGTTACCATATTTAGTGACAAAATACCTACTCTTATATTTGTTTTTAATGATCACAGAGAGGAGTGTCGTTCAATGGTTCTTGTCGGTCATGCAACTAATGTAGTTTATCTATTATCGAAGTGAAATTTTTTTTCAGACGGGTAGTGAATGGAAAAGTCCCGTGGAAAGATGCAACGGAAATGCCAGAAGCGTTACACGCGACAATTTATTTATATACATTACAAAATTTATTTATTTATGAGTGATGCGAGCGCTACTCCATTTCCCTATGCCTCATGCACCGCCTAATGATAAGTTATCTAAGAAAAGAAGTTTTTACTTCAGATGTGTGGCCCGTGCACACATTTATTTTTATTTTACAAAATCTTCATAAAAATGGAAATTACAGTTAAACTAGTTCTATTTTAAATGCTGGGGTATGGTTATTTGATTTTGAATACATAATTAAATAAAAGCTAAATTATTTTCCAACTTAAAAATGATTTCTCTCAACAACTCTTCTTAAAAATAATCATATTTTCATAAATTTTATTCCAAAGAAAAAAAGGTAAGTAATTTGACTATTTAGTCAATTCTTGGTGCTTAGTGGACAGAAGGAATCTTATCATAACTTAAGCAAATATCACTAACAAAGGAGCCTTACGATAAAGCTGCCTACAATCTATTGGAAATAATATGACCAATGAAGCAAAATTATCGAAATTCAGCTGCCAATGAAACCAAGTCCTATCAAAATTCCGGTTTTAAGATTCTCTGTCACTGCTTTAATGATAATGCTTTTACAATGAACACTATCCGAACCAATGGCGTAGCTTTATCATTGAAGTTCTTGTTACAATAAGAACATTTAATGAAATATATTTGACTTAACTGTATTTGAAGTTGATAATGATGCTCAGTGTTTTTATTGACCTAAACAATATATCTTTCTATCTATATATATAAAACTCAAAGGTGACTGACTGACTGACATAGTGATCTATCAACGCACTGCCCAAACCACTGGACGGATCGGGCTGAAATTTGGCATGCAAGTAGTTGTTATGACGTAGGCATCCGGTAAGAAAGGATTTTGATCAATTCTACCCCCAAGGGGATAAAATAGGCAATGAAAGTTTGTATGAAACTTGTTAATTTTAAACGGAACGGGCTGAGACTTTGCATGCAGGTATAAGAATTCAGGTAAAAGAGTCGTTGTGTATAATACAAGCCTGAGAACAAAAACTGTAGTCTACACTTCAGCTCTACACCGAAGCGAAGCGAGGGCGGGCCGCTAGTAATTTATATAAAGCTTATTAGAGTTATTTAAATTAAAAAATTATATCGCTAACACTGAGTCAAAAAACTATTTGTCTTTTAAATTTAAGAAAGATTAATTAACTATTCTTAGTTTGTTACGTGTAAAGTTTTACATACTTCAAAAGTACCTACCTATTTGAATTCAATACAGACTGGTTTGAGATTTCAAACAAACATCTTTATCCTTTAAAGTGTACGCCGCATAAACTGTTCTTCGAGTAACAGTCGAGTCTTTAGTGTATTTATAAGTCAAGCGTAAGGAAGGAGGAGACCAGACAATAAATTTGTAGCGGCAAGCCCGGGAACGCCTGGAGCTAATGCCTCGATACATCTGGTATATTACTTCCTTTCTGCTTTGGCTCGGATTGGAAGAGTTTATTATGAAATATTGACTTATATGACATGTTACTTTAAATAGGAATAGCTTCACTTCAATAAAATATATAGAGGACTATCGATATATTTATTAATGTGCACATTAAGAATCTTTCTGCATATGATTGCAAAGAAGTTTACGAAAAACATTAAATTTAAATTAATATTCTTTTGCTCTATACGATACGTAATTCAAGTTTTTTTTATTGCTCATCATTTAGGACGCACGGCAAAAGTAAAAAGAACAATCAAACTAAAGTTAATGACATGTCTAAAGTGCTTTAAACTTTATTGAACTAGTAATATAATATCGAAGTTGATGTATTTTAATATTCAGTATTGCTTAAATAAAACGAGCGAGCTTTACAGTAGTCGCGTATGATCGCGACCTTATATTAGTAAAAAAAGAAATAAAACCTACTTCAAAAGGAATAATACATTTGAACATTATGTTCTAAAATCAAATCAAATTATGCGCGCTTTTGCGACTTCCTGTTACACACTTCCATCCCATTTCACGAAATCACTCCCACAGATTGCAGGAAAGCGAGAGGAAAGATGTTACACATCAAAATCAAAGAAAGGAATATTTTAAATAACAATTTCTGTTTAGAATTTTATATAGAGTCAGTCGATTGTGAAGTTAAGGAAGTGTTGACCACTGGGTCACTTGGCCACAGGAAAGTCGCGTACTCGCCCTGAAACGTTTCAGTGGGCAAAATCAGCAGAGGAACTGTGAATGTCTATCTAACTGTGAACGTTTGAAATTGATTTACTTCTAGGTGTTTTGTGTGAAATTGCTATTGTGAAGCACGAAAATGCCATCACAATTGCATGCCAATTTGTGTGGTCACGCCAATCGCTCCACGTGTTGGCGATCTAAAAAGTCTTGGACTGATTTTGTCCCTTGCAGTTTTGTGTACTTCATTAGCTATATACCTTTACATGGTTAAATTATTTGATACTCCACCAAATTATATACATATGTCATTGAAAAATTATAAAAACAATGAAGTTGGACTATGTGTGATAGTAAATTTTTGGAGTAAGGAGCTTACACAAAGTATAAATTCTTCCATTATATTAAAACTGCAGGTGGTTAAGCCTATCAGACAGCAGAACAACAAACAAACGATAAACCAGCGCTCATTCCGGATCCGTGTCGATCTGATTTGCGGCCACACCATTAAACAGCAATAACAATAAATAGGACCAATACTGCACAGGCTTTTGTATACATGTAACAAGGTTTGCTTGCTCCACCAGAATCTGCACCGTATTTTGTACCTCGGATTTTCATCGAGAAATAATTTCCAGTGACGATAAATTGTTCGGGATATATTGTGAGTTGAGCGGGCTACCGGTTTTAACGGGTATGGTGTAAGTCAGGAGCTGGTGCTAGTAAAATTTAAAGAAAGCAAAATATACCAGGTCCAGACAAGCCTATTGATATTGAAATGATCACGTTAAAGAAGATTTCAGTCATGTCGGTTTTATTCATTTCGTCAGGCATTGCTATAGTGGTTTTGTAAAATAAATCAAAATTCCTGCAAAATCATCAAAAAAGGAATGAAGAATCGTCTTAGTAAGCATTGCAAGCAAAATCAAATGATTTATGTTTTCAAGATACGATTTTTATGAATCTTTCGACATAGATAAGCTCTGAATTTACAAATTTACTAGTGTGCGTAAATTAACTTTATATATTTTAAAGCCCATCAATCAATTAATATAAAACTTTTGTAATATCTATAAAGCAAGATTTTTTCATTGCTTTCCTTGGATGGGCCACCTGATGTTAAATGGACACGGTCGCCTATTTTACATTATTCTTTACGTTTCAGATTCTTTACAGGTTCCGTGACATTTCCGCACTCATTCTTTTTTTTAATAATTCCGTTTTACAAATCTCTGTCCGCTCATCACTTGCATCCTTGTTAAATGGTTGTACTGTAGAAGGCTTCATCGATGCGATCGGCGCACGCGACGCCTTAGGAAAGTGTGTGGTACACTAGCAACAATCATCTTATACAGTGCTTATTGTCGAACATTAAATTGCTATTGCGATCTTTTAATTAGAGATGGGCAAGCAATATCAGTAATACCGAAAAAGTATTGTAAAGAAAAACTTGGATTCTTTGATGTTATATCACTATCAGTCGTATCAAGGAGACTTGTACAGAAAATTATCTAGCGCATTTGACTGATGTCTCCCAGATAGGCTGAAAAATGGTTACATATCATTTCCAAATGTCCTATGCTGCGTTTTCTTTTAAGCTCAGGACGAACGAGTTCGTACCACGATTTTTGATTGGAGTCAGGCAACGAATACTCTCTTGTTCAGTCATCAATGGAATCAACGCAACATTGTTTTGAGCATTCCATTTTTATCTGTTCTGAGCACAACTGTTTCAAGTGGCAACGCAGCATTAGATGCAACAAATATCAAATACTCGCATATCTACGAATGATATTTCAAACTTATACTACGATTCTCTAAACACAAAAAATCACGTGATCAAATACCGAATAATTTGTGGTTATTGCCTCAGCTCTAGCCAACTCTCTACTCGGATAGATATCCGTCTTCCCATTAAACAGTTTATTATTTAACGACCGGTTAGTCTGACGGTTAGTATCATCAGCGATGTATCGAAGCGCGTTATTGGCACGAACTATTAGGGCGCGTTAGCTTCTACCACACTTCATCATAGCCATAGACAATTACCGCCTTATTACAAAACGAAGACTAAAGTTAAAAACTGGACTAAACCTGATGCTGTCACTATTATTTCAAAAAAAGAAGACAAAGATAAAATTAGGTTTAAACCAAGCTGACTTTTGTCAGTAGTAATACCCTTGATATAGCAACAGATTTCATAACGCAATGATGCAACAGAAGATGTAAATGTCACTACTTTTGTAAAATGGTGAAAAGTTTCTTGTGCCTACTCTTCTCATTAACTATAAGATGTCCTGAATGGGTGGTAGGAATATATATGGGACGATTCAAAAGAACTTTCTAATAACACAATTTAATTAAAATTTATTTTCATTACAGAAAACCGTAGCAGACTCTAAATTCTTATCCTTGCAGACGAAGATGGTTTCGTTCATATTATGGTGAAGTAAGTAATTTTTGGATTAGCTGTTTATTATTTTTTTTAATGCAAATTTAAAATATATTTATGAAACACGGCCCGAGAAAAACCAAGTCATTCTAGTTATGTTTTTATTTATTTTTAAGCATTTAACTGCTAGATGTTTAAATCTAAAGAAGAGTTTACTAGAAAAAAATCCACGCGGACCAGGCAGCGGACGGGACTCGAACCCGCACCCTTCGCAATCCGGGCGAATGCACTGCCATTATGCTACCACGGCCCTATTCGCCGCGTCGAAATTTCCCTAGCCTTAAGCTGCAAGGCCGCGCCATCTCTTCGCATTTTTTTCTAGTAAACTTTTCTTTAGATTTAAACAAGTCATTCTATTTTAAATTATATATATATAGCAAAATACGGAAAACGAGTTCTCTTTTAATTACCCAAGACAATTTCAAATTTTCAAGTAGGTATGTATTATTATATCTTTGCCAACATCACTCTAAATTATAATGAATGGACAATACAAATCCAAACCAGCAAAATGTGAGAAAAGACATCTGTTGACTTTGAATTGTAGAATGTGTCATAAATAAATTAACGGTGGCCATCAAAGCTTACGGGGCGTGAACAAAAAGGCAGAACCACTGTTCAGACGGAATTATGTTATTTCTGTGTAATGAAGTCGAGTTGCGGTCTGCGGTCGGCAGGATGGGTCAATAACATCCGTAACGAGCACTAGTAACGGGCTACGTTATGATTAATGAATCTAAAATATAATCGCACAACGAATATGTTACTAATAAAGTCGGCAAACTCATGGGAGCTTAGGATATCTGAACTCCGTCCGCTGATTACTTAGCAGCTTAAAAGGTCATACGTTACATTTCAATCTCGTTTCTAACACATTCAAATTTTATCACGACCAAGTGCTATGTTTGCACATCAAACACGTCGTGTTAACAGTTACTTTTGCAAATAAGGCTTCCCAGTTAATAATTGGATACTGAGTATATTTGTTTGGGAAAAAGATATGACACACATTCAATTATGAATATTTAACAACGTTGAGAGCATTGTTTAATTAGAAAAGTGATGATTTTCGATTGGCATTTCTGTAAAATTCAAATTTATTTATTAAAACTAAATGAACAACTTAACTAAATTGTGAGTATGGAAAAGGTCGTTTTTATCTGCAATAGCCAAATGTCAATCTTTGGACTTCATAGACAAGACACCAATGTTTAATGAAACAGAAGAAACAAGCAAAAACAAATGACTCCAACCCTATCAGATATTAAGTATGTGTGAAATATGAGGCACTTGATCACAAACCTTAAATGAGTTCCCGATCGTAAGAAAGAGGAACACATGCTCTAGATAAAAAATGCATTCCCAAATGGTGCGATAGAACTGATTCTGTTACTCAAAAGTATTCTATCTCAAAAAGTTCCATTTACATTCTGATGGCAGATCATTAATAAACAGCCCGGGAGATTTGTACAGATCATCCCAATAAAATTTACAAGAAACGCGAGGGTGTATCCGAACGCAAACAGTCGCCAAATTACTTCAATCCTTCATGTTGATCCGAGGATTCACATTTCTCGAGTTATCTTGTAGAAGGAGGATCTTAGGAATGTTGTTTTCTGAATATATTCAGTTTTACTATCTAATTGTTTCACAAATTCTACGATTGAGTATTCTGTTATATACTTGCTAAATTGAGCATGAATTATTCTTATAACTTGTAATTATTATCTTTATAGTATTAATAAGTTTTAGCTCTAGTACTTTTTAACAAACATTTTAGAATATAAACAGGTTCTGGTGCCTCCATAAAATATGTAAAGAATAATTTGTTTCCAATACTATTTTATAATTCTTATTTAAAATATAAGTACGAATTTCAATAGCTACCATAACATAATAGCAATCCTAAAGTAGTAACAAGTAAATTTAAACAAATCCGAAGTACTTTTTTTTTTATTCATTTATTTCTAAAAAATATATAATCAATATATTTTTACATTAAGAATACATCAAAAAAACACTAAAGTTAGAATGATGCGTCACAGTTCGCCGCACATCATAATTCATCATTGTCACATAAAATATTACTTAAAACAAGTTCCGCTTTTATACTTTACCATTTATTACAAATTCTCCCATTTCGCTACCCTTTCAATCCGTATTAACATAAAACATCATTACGATCTCGTAAAGGCGCAACTGTTATGAGAACTCCCATTGCAGAGAGATGGTAATATGATTTTGCTTCAAATTTACATACTTCGCCACTAGGAATGGCAGCGGTGGGTATTTACAAAGCTAACACGTTTTGAGCATTATGAACCGTATTATAAACCTCACTTTGGTAACTAACTTTAACTGTTAGTACCTTATATCAAGAAAGGGCGCACTGAAATAAATCTGTTTTACAGCTTCTTTGTTGTGTAGCTAGAGGGGATTGTCCAGAAAGATTTCCGAATTCAAAGCTGGAAATAAATAAAAGAAATATGTAATGTATCGGGCGTGTACTTACAAAAAGGTGACCTTGCAAAAACAGCCAACACCAATCCAGGCCTTTTTTGTGACACGGTCAAAAATAGTGTAATAAAATCTAAAAGTGAGCGAACCTATTTATTTCATAGCTTAATGTCTACATTTGGCCCTATCTAGTCACCCAAGTTTACCACTGCCTTACGTTATATGACCGAAAGCCGAATAGGATATGCTTTGATGCAAAAGGTTAGATATTAAAGCCATATTTTTATACGTGTTTGGATTTCCGACACGTACGTACGTGGCTATTTTAAATCTTAGATTTAATTTTGGAACCAAATTGAAACCCAATACATTGACTGATGTGGGAATGTCAAAAAATTCCCCTGGAATACGTTTGGGAAGGAACACGGTTGCTTGAATTCGAGCTTAAAGTTCACAGATCTACATTAGTATCAAACTAAACTGTACGGATAAAAAATATGAGTACTTAAATAACCACACCCAATTTGTGTCTATGAGTATGACAGCTGAGCAGAAAATAGAACCCCTTCAGGTACGAGTGGTCTAGAGGCTTCAGATGGAGAGGAGGACCTTGTGGGGAGATGCCATCAGGCCTGGAATACCTCTAGAGGCAGTCGCTGATTATCAGCTTGAGTTCCCTTTATGATCTCGCCGCCCCCAAACCCGGTGACGCTGTAAAGGTCATCTACGACCAACAGCATACACACTAAAATGATCAATAAAAGATTAAGTTAAAGAAATGAACTGCGAAACTTAACGGATGTAGATACGGCCATATCAGTGTACTTTAGCTTTTTCTATAGTATAATATCGTACGAAATTGTATTGAGGGTAAACGCCGCCGACATTCAAACTACACACATCAAAAGTGTCTAGGGATCAACATATATTTTTGCAATAACTTTTCTCCTGATTGATATTAATTAAAATTTTCTTTAAGGATTCATCAAATAAAGTGTTTTCGTTTGTCACAGTAACGATAAACCAAGTCACCTTTGCATTAATAAAGAAATTTGCCATTTTCCTAATAAAGGGATTTTTGACATTTGAACCACTAACACAAAAGTTCGAAAAAAAGACTGAAATAACAGTTTTCTCTAAAATTTTATTGGGTAACTTAAACAATTAATAATCCGTATTTCTACCGCGAACACTAACAACACAAGAACATCGGTTTGGCATACTCAAAATGAGTTCATCCAAATCACGCTGTGGAATGGCCGCCCATGTTCGTTGCAACAACAAAAAAAGGTCTTCTTGCGACTGGATACCCTCCATATTCGGCAGAGCTCTTCTCTGTAGCATATCCCATGCATGCTCAATCGGGTTCAAGTCTGGCGACTGAGCAGGCCAGGGCAGGACATTGATGTTAGCTGCGGCGAGAGTCTGTCTTACAACTCTTGCGGTGTGCGGTCGTGCATTATCATGCATTAACTGAAATAAGGGACCGATTTGCACTTGTAGAGGAACGATGACGTCTGATACAATCGTCTCAGCATAAATTTGAGCGTTGAGGTTGCCTCTGATCCAAATCAACTCAGTTCTTCCGCCGATCCAAATACCCGCCCATACCATGATGGTTCCACCACTATAAGGATGGACTTCCTGGCAGGATTTTAATCGCTGTTGGCGTCCAGGGGTTCTCCAGTGTCGTATACGTCTTGTATCCGGTCTCATACCAAAACGAGACTCATCAGAAAAGCACACGAAACGCCATTGTTCTTCTGCCCAATTTCTGTGTTCAAGAGCCCATTGATATCGAATCCTACGATTGTGCATTGCTATAGGTGGTACCCGTAGCGGTCTTCGGGAATGAAGGTTCACTTCATGCAAGCGGTTTCTGACTGTTTGGTCGCTAATTAAGTTCCCTGAAGAGTGATGAAGCCTCACGGCTAACATCATGGCGGTTATTGTTGGAGCTCTTCGAGTTAAGATTTGAATGTATCGGTCTTGTCTCCGTGTGGTGCAGCGATACCGTCCTCCATGGCGCTCAGCCACGGTACCAGTGCTTCGGTATCGTGTCCAAAGTCGACTGATAACACTCTGACTTGTATTCAGAGCTAAAGCCACAGTACGTTGCCGGGAACCAGCTTCTATCATTCCCACGGCTCTGAGCATTTCTTCCCTGCTTAAATGACGTCGCCGCTCCATAATAACGTTGGTTTTAATCAGTAGTAGGGAAACAGTAGCACTAATAACGTCTTCAATGCGTTGTATGTTTTTATAGGGAAAATATTGACAGCTGATTTTCATCTTTTACTCGAATTTGATTCACAGTTCCTGATTCAAATTATGAAATGCACCAAAAAGGATCCATATAAATTTATAAAATCATAAATTTATTACAAAGCCACATCTCAATCTCAAGAAATCCGCATAAAAATGCTTGATCCCTAGACACTTTTGATGTGTGTATTTTGTACTGTAGAAGAGAGCTCTATTCGATCAATTTATAATCTTAGAGTTAAAGAATTCTTCAGAGATAAGTTTAAAGAATTTGGCATCATGACGGTCGCATCACAATACATATACGAAAATTTAATACTTGTAAGAAAAAATATTAATTTGTTTCTTAAAAACAGCTATGTTCACACACTTAATACTAGAATCAAAAATAAACTAACTTTACCTGCTAGGCTTCGCAAAATCAATAATTCATTTAAAGGTCTTAGTGTTCGCTTAAACAATGAAGTCCCAAGCGATATCCAAGAGCACTTATTAAAAAACTTAGTATAAAGTGTCTGTTTACATTACAGACAAAAATGCTTGGGTTTGAACTGTTCAAATCATTCCAACAGGTTTTCTATATTAAATAAATCATGATTATTTTGACTTTGTAACAACATAATAATTTGTAAATTTTGTTACATAGTACTTTTAATGTTGTGGAGTTTTTTTCGCCTGTTTTTCTCCGCAGCTAAAAAATATGTCCAATAAGGTAAGTAGGGAATAAAAATATAGGCGATTTAAAAGAGTTTGTTGTTTTAATTTAAATAAAAATATTGTCACAAACGCTCTCGAAACAAAGCCGCGGAAATACTGAAGACAGATTTTACCAGAATACCGCGGGTTGAGACGTGAATGTTTGGGATAAAGCCTTATTCAGTGCTGCGTAAGGGGCGTAAGTGCTACGACATCTGCTCTTATGCGCGTTACCTGCGTATAAGTAGTTACTACGCACTCGCGGGTACTAGTTAACTCTCAATTTAACGGGACTATTCTAGAATGCTTCGATTGATCGGCGCCGCGCAGCAGACAGTTTCAGTTTCAAAGCGATAACATTTTAGTTTCAACAGCGATTTCGGAACGAATACAAAGGCGATCAAAGTGAAATTAAAGTGTTCACGTGCCATTCATTAAAGACTTGTATAGTGGAGTACAGTGTTTAGTGAGTGTTTTGTGATTAACATTGTGTATTAACTGTGTGGTGAATAAAGTACTTTCAAGCGTGAACTGGCATATAATTTCGAACCCTATCTCGACACGTAACAATATAATGATTTCTGATTTCTGAAACAGAAAACATCTCAATATTTCCAATGGTTATCCAGCAAAATATTGAGATTAAAACGAGAACCCAGTGGCCCAGTTAGCTGCATTGATTGTCGATAACGAACACCTGTGTTGCTCTTTCGATTTCAAAGCGGAACACGGCTGAATGGTAATGAGAAGGTCTGAATGCGAACTATATTTCAAAACTAGTAGTATCACGCTTTGGAGACCAATTTTGATATAAACGAAGTTTAGGGTGGAATTTATTATATATTACCTGTTGTACGTTATTTAAAGGAAATTTGCGATAGTTTGATGTTCGTGAATGTTTGTTTAATTTTTTTTAGTACAAGTTCTGTTGGGGCTATTCAATCGAATAATGTCAGTTTGATGTTTGCAAACGTTTGTTATCGATATAACAGATACTGACATAAATTTGAAAAACAGACAGCTTTTAACCTGGAAAGAGGCATAGGATACTTCCAAACGCGAACGATAATTACAAACTTATTTGATAGCCACTTCCCATCAATATAACCATTATGCTTGACTGTCTCCCCTTTTAAAAGTAAAATAAAACGCTGAATAGTTTAATCCATATTTCTTTGCTTATAATATTTGATAGCGAAAGTAAACTACAAACGGCATGGTATGCATAATGTCATTGAACATTTTTTATGTGATTTTAGATTCGTAAAATTGACATTCAAAACGCGTTGCTTTACTTTATGAATGAACGATTCACGTATGGAATACACACTAATTCCCCTTGGTTCAGAACTTTCGTTTTCAAAAGGATCACATAACAACGACGTGACTTCACTTTTGTAATTCATACTGTCAACTCAATGTTGTTCTTTAGAATTATTCCGTACTTTAATAAATATAACTCTTGTAGTGTTTGTTTTTAAACAGGGCGTGACACTGACACACGTAGCACAGCTGTTTTGTCTATGATAGCGAACCGCTTACGTCGGCGTAGCTGTCAAACTTCATTGATTGGGTTGGTAGCCTTGAGGATTAGTCGATTTTTCTATTCGACTAAAATATTCGCCTTGAGACTTATAAAAAAAAAAAAAAAAAAAAAAAGTAATCAGGCAGTGAATCTCTGTGGGGGCGCGTGGATGAATGGATGGAGTTTGACAGTTGTTGAATTTTGAATAGTTTTTCCCATATCGATTTGAGTTCTCCTTATCGGGCGCTGTTTTTAATCGATTTTGAATTTTACTCGAAATTGAATTTCCTCGCTGATTTGGGTAGGTATTCCCTTTTCCTCAGCTTACGGCGAGCGTAGGTATATAGTTTTGAGTTTATTCTTCGGTTCGTCTCGAATGCGGCGGCTGTCTGTTTGACTGACGGCCTTTGCCTTCAGTTGGAGTGAGAAACAAATCATAGACACATGTTTGGGAGTGGACGACCCGTCTATCATCTATGAGCAATTGTCAAAACAACATTTAAAATTTCACAATCTGTTTGTGGTACAGTTAACTTTTCATCGTTTCTTCTGCCCAAAGTATATTATAAGGCATATTATAGTCGTCGGAGTCGTGAAATAGATCCGAAAAGTTTATATCCTGAAGGATATTGGCGGAAATAGCGCGGAGTCGCTAACCGAACTGAGTTTCGCAGGTATATTGGAGTAACTCTTTTTCCTACTTATTTTGCAAGTTTGGGCTGTGAAAAATAACCTTTCTGTTGATATTCTGTATCGTAGGTGGACGAACACGAACCTTCGCAAGGCGTTGCAATAAGGCAGTAACTTGTGATAGGAAACAAAATACTTACGGATAGTTTCATATTTCGAACGGTAAGCTATCATCTGACCTCATATTTATTCCCCTAGCACTAATTGAACTGCATTATGCACAATATAGTGATTCTTGTCATCAAATATACCTAATCATTCTTGTCAAGTTAGTGAACATGAAAGTGATTTCCTTCAACCCGGTGGGATGGGCCCCAGTCATGTAGTGATTCAAATTTTAAAGTGTAAACATTGACCGTGAATATCCCTCACTCCCTCACTCACTACAGATGTGGTAATCTATGTATTTTCCCCATATCTGATCATTTTTTTTCAATGTGAACTTCAGGCTTGTACGTTCCCCTCAAGAAATACTGGAGGAATAACAAGGAGACTCTTTCTCTGTACACGGACCAGAAGGGACGCGGGAGTTTATTTGCCAGCCGCTCTCCGATTTTATGTAACCCGGCCGTAACAGCGGACAGATCATACACTGATAAACCTATCCTAATCAAGGTATTTCACTACTAACCCCGGGTGAGCGTGGAGAAGAACCACAAGGCGAGGTTGGACCCCGACCTACCCATTTCCATATATATTCATATATCTATATAACTGGTTATCTCACTGAGAACTGGAATTAACTAAGTTTGTCACCAATATCGATCAAACGAGCCGTAGAACCTCTGAAATCCACTAAATAGCTTATTCAGTCTAGTCTATGTGGTTTGTGTGGATAAAATATATTAGATATAGTTGAGAACTCATGTAAGTACATGGTAAAGTGTTATGAATGTCTGATATTCATATAATTATAACATCTCATGACAACTTGTTGGTTTATATACACTTTAACTTTGAACTAATGTATTCAGCTTAGATATTTATAATTAGTGAAACATAGTTATTATATAAATAATAAACATAGTTAGGCTTGTTGATTTATATAAGCAATAACTTAAAACTACTGAATTCCTCTGCTTTGGTATCTAAAGTGGATAAAATATACTTATAACATTATCTTAATTCTTTTGGTTTTCTTTCATGGTGGCGCCCGAACAGGGACACATGTGATGTTTAATCCTCCTCCACTGCCCTCTTTTAAGCTCACACAGAGCACCGGGGGAACAATGAAAGAAAACCAAAAGAATAATAATGACATGTATTACTAGTAATAAGTCATCATATCAGCCGGGAGACGCTTACTACTGGACAAAGGCCAGCAGTGTGCTATGTCCAGCAGTACTATAGTAATAAGTAATGTTAAATAAATCATCATCATCATCATCAACAGCCTATCTTGGTCCACTGCTGGACATAGGCCTCTCCAAATGCACGCCACTTAGATCGATCTTGGGCTACTCGCATCCAGCTCCTGCCAGCCACCTTGCGCAAATCGTCACTCCATCGCGCCTGAGAACGTCCTACACTACGTTTGCCTAGACGCGGTCTCCACTCCAGAACTCGTCTACCCCAACGGTTATCGGTTCTTCGACAAATATGGCCAGCCCACTGCCACTTCAACTTACTAATCCGTTGGGCTATGTCGATAACTCTGGTTCTCTGCCGGATTACCTCATTTCTGATGCGATCCTTCAGAGAAACGCCGAGCATAGCCCTTTCCATAGCGCGTTGAGCGACTTTGAACCTGTGGACCAGCCGTACCGTCAGTGTCCACGTCTCGGCTCCGTATGTCATCACAGATAGGACGCACTGATTGAAGACTTTCGTCTTCAGACACTGTGGGATCGACGATGTCAGGACTTGACGTAACTTCCCAAACGCTGCCCAACCTAGCTGAATTCTTCTATTCACCTCGTCCTCAAAGTTGTTTCTACCTAACTGCAATGTCTGCCCGAGGTACACATATTTTTGAACAACTTCGAGAACGGCACCGTGTATTGCAATCGGTTCCGGTAGAACATGTTCATTGAACATGACCTTGGTTTTATCCAAGTTCATCCGTAGGCCGATGCGTATAGAAGAGTCAGCCAGGTCATTCAGCATCTGTTGTAGGTCCTGCAGGGTTTCTGCCATGATGACGATGTCGTCTGCAAATCGCAAGTGAGAGATGCGTTCGCCATTTATGTTGATGCCACGTCCTTTCCAGTTCAGCGTCTTGAACATATCCTCCATTGCATTAGTGAACAATTTCGGGGAAATAACGTCCCCTTGTCTCATTCCACGATGCAATGGTATGGGACTTGTTTGCTGATTCTGTACTTGGACAGACATGGTGGCGGCTTCGTACAGACATCTAATCACTTGGATGTATCGCCAGTCGACTTGGCAACGCTGCAGGGACTCCAGAACAGACCAGATTTCAATCGAGTCAAAGGCCTTCTCATAGTCCACAAATGCTAGGCACAGGGGCTGATTGTACTCTTCAGTCTTCTGTATAATCTGCCGCACTGTGTGAATGTGGTCTATGGTGCCGTATCCGCTCCGAAACCCAGCCTGTTCCGGTGGTTGGAAGTCATCAAGTCTTCGCGCAAGACGGTTCGCGATCACTCTTGAGAACAGCTTATACACGTGGCTTAGAAGGGATATGGGTCGATAGTTCTTAAGTTGGGTCTTGTCCCCCTTTTTAAAGAACAAGACAACCACACTCCTACTCCACGCCTCCGGAGTTCTCCCTTCGAACAGGACAGTGTGGAAAAGCTTTTGGAGCTCCCTCAGTACGGGTTTACCTCCAGCCTTTAAGAGTTCTGTTGAAACACCATCCTCTCCAGGGGCTTTTCCATTTTTAAGCTGCCCAAGAGCAATTTCGATTTCGCCAATACTGACTTCTGGCAGGTCTTCGGTGAAGTGGCGTGTTAATGTGGCTCTAGAATCCTCATTTCCGGGATCGGGTCGAGATGCATGTGATGCGTACAACTGGCTGTAGAAGTCTTCCACTTCCGAAAGGACTGCCGGCTTTGAAGCAACAACTTCCCCACTTGCTGTGGTCAACTTCGTCAGATGGCTTCTTCCAAGAGATTGTACGAACACTTTGGATCCTCGATTCTGCTCGATCGCTCTCTCGATCGAGAGAGTATTGGAGCACCGGAGGTCGCGTCGTACGTGCTTACTGATCTCTTGGTTTAGAGTCCGCTTTGCCGACGAAGTGACGGGTGGATTTTCACGTCGTTCCTTCATTAGCCCTAAAGTCTCTTCCGAAAGCTTTGACTTCCTGCCCTTACACTGCGTTGCACATAATCTCGTACCCTCTTCCCTGAGGATCCGAACCACATTTTCGAGGTTTTGGTTTACGTCTGTTGTGGTTTCCACGGCAGCAAATCGGTTCTCCAGATTTGACTGGAACGTTTCAGACCCTGTTATAGATTGAAGCAGAGTAGGTTGGAGCCTGGATTTCATCAAACGGACGCGCTCGGCCTTAAAGTTGATATTCAAAGAGCCCCGGACGAGTCGGTGATCACTACCGGTATTGAACCTGTTGATCACTGAGACGTCTCTGAATATGTACCTCTTGTCCGTCATGATGAAATCGATCTCATTTTTAGTCATAGTGTCGGGGCTTTGCCACGTCCACTTCCTTTGGGGTTGTTTCTTGAAGAAAGAGTTCATCAAGAAGAGCCCCTCCCGTTCGAGGAAGTTGACGAGCATTTGCCCCCTATGATTTCTGCTTCCAAATCCATGGGATCCTACTACCGATTCGCTGCAATTCTGTACTCCCACTTTAGCGTTGAAGTCCCCCATAACAACGTTGTAGTGGGTCTTAGTAGTGGAGTGGAGGGCCCTCGATATATCATCGAACATATCCTCCACTTCGTCGTCCGAGTGTGTCGAGGTCGGTGCGTACACTTGCACCACCTTGAGGCTATACCTCTCGGTGAGCTTTATAATAAGGTACACTACCCTGTTCGACACGCTGGATATTTCCACAACGTTATCGGCAAGGGACTTATTCACCAAAAACCCAACGCCACCTTGGGACTGTTGGTCTCCCCCGCGGAAGTACATTAGGTGGCCAGATTCGAGCGTTATGGTGTCCTCCCCCTCTCTTCGGACTTCACTTAACCCTAAAATGTGCCACCTAATCTTCCCAAGTTCACACCTCGAGTTGCGCTAGATGCGAGTCAAGCCGTAGCGTGCGTCCGTTGTACGTCGCCAGGGTCAGTCTATTGTGGTGGCCTTCCGTAGCCCGGAGATTCTTCGCACCCCCCGCCCCGCCGTTACCGTGGTCGCCACCGTGACCAGGAATAACGGGGCTACCGGGAACTGGGGGCCGTGGCTTTTTGTTTGTGTGCATTCAAGGTATTGCCCATAATCGCCACGCTGGGCAGGTGGGTTGGCGATCGCAGAACGTAGGTTATTTCACTGATGACGCTGCTGCCCGTCACCAATGAGATTTTCCTCCCCTACGTCATTGGATGGTTATACCGCCATCGGTCGGTTTGCCAGAGCCTCGTCTGTTGGTCAACAGGGTGCACCACGTGAAGGTGAGGTTGGCTTGGGTTCTTGCAGGTATATTAAGAACCCCTTACACCCCTTGTAAAATAAATAAGAATTGGAAAATCTCCATGATGAACGAACTACCTTCATACCTACTCAGTTTCTACGGAAACTTCTATACCGCAATCCAATCTTATAGTTTTTTTATATTTGTTTATAGGTTTTCATGCACACTACTCATTAAATAAAACAAGTTACAAAGGCATAGATGCACTGATTTATTGATTTATGGCGTTTCGCATCATTTTCAGGCTGTGTCGTCAGAATTATGATTTCATCATGTGATTTTATGTGATTTCATCATCATAATTCTGACGACGCAGCCTGAAAAGAATGCGAAACGTCATAAATAAATAAATCTATACCGTTGAAACTTGTTTTATTTAAAAGTTTTTTGTTAATATAATGGTAATATTTTTATCATAATCCACTAAACCTAAGTATTTTAATCAGGCACCATTTTGAAATCTCTTTGTACAAAGACATTTATTAATTAAGACCTACCTCATGTTAGTTTTCTGAATAATGCTAGAGTTAATCCCATTTCGTTAGTTCTATTTAGAAATTAAAATACACTGCCGACTTTAAGATCGTATTTGTAACTATCGAATAAGATCAGTATTCTTTGTTCAAGTGCAGTTAAAGAACCTCGACGTGATCTTTGATGAGTACTTGGAAGTCTGAACTTGAAACCGGCAACAAATTTCGGTACCACATCGCCGAACAATTGACCTAATGTTCGGGTGACTTTGCCAACGTCAAAAATTAATTGAATAATCGGGCTGAAGCGATAATTGACACGCTTAAAAAAATGTTTTCGGAGATGATACATTTGTATGTGCAGTTGAAGGGGCGTACTTAATCAAAGTTGCTACTCCAATTATAGCGCATTTTAGTACCAGAGTGGCTATGGTCAGGAAGCTGCGTCACGCAGGTGTGGAATTAGAATCAGATCTCGAATGCACAAAGAGAAACGCTTTTAAGAACGACAGACAATTCGTACTAGGTGCAAAAGGGCACTTACGTCTTAACATTACGCTTACGCGACAGCTTAATGTTGGCATAACCGTGGACCTACGTAATTCGTCCTCATTACGTTTTTTTGTTACTCATATATTTCCACATACTGAGGTCCTTCATTATACCCTTGAAACCGCAAAAAAAACCAACGAAATACCAGTTTCGTCACACAATGTGTCACACAAAAACAAAGGAATCGCAACAATCGCATATTAAGGTCACGTTAATAGAAAGCTTTTCGGTCTGAAAATTTTTGGACAAAGATATTATGTTGCATCACAAAGTGTCGTATCGTGATGTTTGTTTAATGTGCGTCTATTCATCATTATTTTGTGATGTGTGTATTGTACATAATTGGATTTTGTAATACTGCCTCTGACGTTTTTTGGTCTAGCTGACTTGAATGGGTGAAATAAAACGGCAAAAATATTATAAGACGATTATAAAAAGCTTGAATTAAGTCAATTTGAAATAAGTTTGTTTCCAATAATTCCAATTGGATGTCAACAAAATAATTTAAATTAAAAAAAATAATAACATTATAAACTGGGACAAAAATCTATTATCTTGAAATGATTTATTCGGTATAACATAATGATGGCATTTTCTATAAACAAAAGTTTGACCGCGCAAAATTGTTGTGCGTTTGATTAGTCACTCTTAGAACAAGTAGTAAGAAGATTTCAGAAATGGTGACATAGTCAGCCTCCTTGAAAACTCGTGCATATACACCGAACAAACGACAAGCCCTGCCATCTGAATTAAAATAAAGACTTTGTTCATACGGAAACAATTTACATTATACAAACTTCCATGTTATTGTGAATAAACGGGAAGTTATATCAATCCATTGTTTAGACAATATGTGGCAGCACGCAAAAGACATGACAGTGGCTAGAGATTGTATAACGTACGGTAATGATGGGGTGAATGGCATATGTCGATTACTCCAACAATCTGAATGCGTGAAGCCGACCGACGACGCGCTGCCGAGTTCAATGGTAGATGTTTTAAAGTTCCGTACGAAACATGAAGAAGATGTGTTTTGGTTATTTCATCTTTGCTTCATTTAAAGAGAATCATTGTTTTTACGAAATCATTATTCAATAATCATTATTTAAATAATCATTATTATTAAGAAAAAAATGGGTGCGTGTACTTATGTAGGCGCGTGAGAAGTTATCCTTCTTTGGCATCGTTTAAAATTAGTTTTTAATTGCATGCAAATAATTAATTACAATAAATTAATAAAAAGTCTGGAAAAGGACACAGTCAATAAAGTTCAGTTTTAATTTGAAAAAATAAATAAATAATCAAAATATTCAATTAAAATCGCTACTGAATATAATTTATTAGAACATATGTGATTTGCACTTGTATGAAACTCAAACACGTATTCCGAATATACAAACTAGAAACATGTGGATAAATATTATAAATATGAATACCTATAACTGTTACTTTATTACAAAAAATAAAGATGTGGTTTTTGGTTCTACTACATCAATGGTCAAGAGATGGCGCTGTAGTCTCCTGAATCGCGCTTAGGTTCCGTTGTTCCAGATTAATAAATACTTTTGATATTATAAATATGAATACCTATAACACCTATAACTGTTACTTTATTACAAAAAATGAAGATGTGGTTTTTGGTTCTACTACACCAATGGTCAAGAGATGGCGCTGTAGTCTCCTGAATCGCGCTTTGGTTCCGTTGTTCCAGATTAATAAATACTTTTGATAGGCCTTCACAATGCAGTCGTTAGCACCCACTAAATAGAGATTCTATTTCTATTTTGTTGGTAGATTTTCTTAATGTGCGGTAAACACAAAAGTAACAGCATGAAGTTGGTCGCTAAAGCGACCAACTTCATGCTGTTAAAATTTTGTGTTACAGTGATGCGCGCGCATCTTAAAATTTCACTCTCATCATTTTTTCATAACGCGCCTAAAGAAGTATAACTTCAATAGTTTCCTTTCAAATGAAGCAAAGATTGAATTAACAAAACACATCTCCATGTTTCGTACGAAACTTTCAAACATAAAAGAATCATTGTTTCGAAAAATCATTTCAAAATGGTAACCGTTTACCTTGAATGAAGAACAATCATGGTATACGGCTACAATAGCTTATAATATAAGTCCTAGAGATACCAGTCTAAAAGCACGCAGTTGCCTACCCTGACCCCATTCCTGGAAAAATCACTATTACACTGTAACTTTCTTTACTTCCCCAGACGAGCGCTCTAATTCGAGTGGTAAATCCCTCTCATTACTATCATGAAAAGTCACATTGTTTACTCTGAACGCATCCCTGAATTTTGTCGAGGTTGTTAGGAACACAAGAGAATAGTTTTATTTCATTACAATGTTCTTTAAGTAGGTAGTTGTAACCTTAGTATTTATTCAGGCAGAAATGTAGATTTCTGCCTGAATAAATACCAAGTTGAAATAAATTTCAAACATCTAGTACCTATGTCTACCGTCCCTTGGGAGTTGTAAGTAAATAGTTATTCCAAAGTCAAGTACAACAAAGCGTATTTTATCTACCTGGCTAGATCGCAATGTATAAATTTCGAAAAAAAAACTAACAATTATAATTATTTAAGATCCTATAACATATTTATATATATATATAGCTTTCAATTCCTCAACGATGTTATGCTTGTTATCACAAAAATAATAATAACTTCCATATAAAATATGTTCTGTATTAAATTCCAGTAATGAGAAAACTATTCACGAACAATTTATTAAGGAACCCTTGGTACACAAGTTCGATCAATGCCTGCCTAATGAGTTTTTGCTTCGCAAATCTTTCACAAAAACTTTTCAACCGAAGTAGCACACAGGAGAATAACTTCGTCAACATCATTAGCATTAGTTTAAATCTTTTGGATAAAAATTAGGTTGTTACATACATTGCTCTGATCGTTAAAATGGAAATAGAAAACGTTTGCACCTCACCTACCCAAACAGAAAATAAAATAAAGTTTAGCTAAATAAAGCTATCTACATTTATCAGATGGCCAGGTATTTTAACATAACACAAATGACTATAGAAGCCAAATCCGGCACGCTTTTCTCACAACAAAAAGAGATCATCAAACTTTGATACTTTGCTAAAATTATTTATCTTAGTTCTAAACCAGCAGTGTTATTAATGTGAGCCTTCCGGAATTCATTAATATAATCTATAACAAATGCGACTCCACTATCTTCAGTCCACACATCAACTGTGACACCGTAATTTCTTAGATGCGAGCCATAATTTTAATGCGCTAAAACCAGTAGCTATTAAGATGCAGATACCGTTAATACCAAGGACGTGCCTTACAGAAGCACTTACCTCGGCACTGCCAAGCAAATTGTAGTGTATAAGCTCAAGGCTGAGATGCTTAAAGTTATAGCTGTTTAAAGCGAGACGTGTTGTGCACCTTGAGATTTCTTCATGATTTGTGTCAGTCATACGGAGTTTGTGTGAACTTTAATTATTCTTACTCGTTCATTATTTTAATCAACAATAAATAAGATGTTCCAGTTTACCTGGTACTTTATCAAACCATTTCTTTTTCTATTTTATTATCATGAAATTGCTAATAGACTAATTTTCAACATTGAGCGGCGCGGACTCATTACGGAACCACTTCTACTGAAAAATTCGAGCTATGTAAGCTGAATTTCGGATTTTAGTGAAAGGCAAGAACTATTAGAATATCTTCTCAACAATTTTCAAAACATTCCCGTTTCTCAACAGTGAGCATAAAGCTCGGAGACGATGTTCTAGATTACAATACAGGATAATTACGCATG
Source organism: Chilo suppressalis (assembly GCA_902850365.2). Taxonomy (NCBI): domain Eukaryota; kingdom Metazoa; phylum Arthropoda; class Insecta; order Lepidoptera; family Crambidae; genus Chilo; species Chilo suppressalis. Next base: position 5,168,716 of record OU963908.1, read on the forward strand.
CATCCTATTGTAAGATTCCCTAGGCATAACAATTCTCAAACTAACACAAACATAACAGTATGAATTTGAATTTTTGCTGGAGTTATATAAAGTTCGAGGAAGCTGTCAGATTTCATGATATTTTGTCATATCATGTATCTTGATGACTAGATACAGTAAATTTTCAACAAGCCTTGAGGTTTTTTAACAAACTCTGCCTACAAACTATTGTAATAGTTTGGCAGAGATTTAATTTATAATCATTGTGTGCACATAGAAAAACAATGAAAAAAATGGTATCATGCGCACGAGTGCTTTTTCCTGAAGTTATGCGTTTTCCTGGGATTTTACACGTGGGTAATTTAATAAAATAGTCGAAGCACTTAGTGTACCAGAATAATTGGTCATTGGAAATAAGATGATGTTTATTTATTTATTTATTTTATTCTTCATGCACATACTGTACAATGGCGGACTTAATGCCGTCGGCATTCTCTACCAGTCAACCATAGGGTGTTGTGGAGATTTTAGTGGCAGGGTGCACAACTGAGGTGGAGATCACATTTAAAGAAATAATAAATATTTTAATAATATAATAATAACATACTCATATAAGTAAATATATACAAATAATATTACTAAACATATACATACACATACATACATATATACTTCACATAATACATACATAACGACAAACTACTTAACAAAACGTTGTCACTCGTTTGGACACATCTTTCTTTTAAGATTTACTTCAGCGTCAAAAAGTTCCGTTTTTAGCATTTTGTTCTATTTGACATTGACAGAATAACTAATAACTAAGTTGGCATCTTTCTTGTTGCCGTTCCAAAGCCTGCAGCCTAATAATCGCGTTGTAAGCCCGAATGGCATTTGTATTCGTAATCAATATGATTTCTTGAGTCATTAAGTAGACTCGAACCCTTACTATGAACATCACATCGATTTAATGGTAATAACATTAGTGTGAGTTTATATCTAACTATTAAAAAAAAACTTTTGTTTTATTTGGGAGGACATTGTTTCAAAGTAAGTATGACTTGAAAGGTTAAGTTCGTTCAAATTTTAAGCCATAACTGACTAAAGAAGGAACTAATAAATAAATAAAGATTTAAAACTCATCTTTTGATTGAAAACTCGAACTATATAGGTAAATCTTCAATAATTACTATTGTACACTTGTATATTTTAGATTAGTTTCATCAAGTAATATTCTCATAGTATTTTCAAATATCGATTCTCGTTTCAGGAACAATATTTCCTACTTTGAATTTCTGACCGTTAGACGGCCGTGTAATAAAGTTTAAACATTTATTTACTCATTAACATGGTAGCAGGATTGGATCGTGTTAACATCCCATAGTAGGGCCCGTGGCCTCGGGTGGGCGATTATTCAGCCCACTTCTGTGGGCGTGGGGATGGCCTCGCAAATACATAAATAACGATAGGATAAGCCCACCAAAGACTGGTAGGAGTGAACAATTTGCATCGCAAAACGTTCGGGATGGCGACGTTTAATAATTTTAAGGTGTAGTGTTTCATCGGCCTGTTGCGGTTTGGGGATCTTGTATATCAAAATTAAATTGTGGGTAAACGTGCGAAGCTAAGTAATTAAACGTATATAATTATAAGATTATCATAGTTTGCCGATCGCGTTAATATTAACATAGCCTAAGATATAACATCATGAGACAATCGTAAAATAAAAATGGTCAAAAATATGTATGTCCGGTTTGCTGGTGACGGGTATGGGTGGTGTGAATGAAGTGCATTACAGGCCTTGCCAGAATACCAGTGTTGCTGTTGACACGTTTGGCGACGTGTTGCAACAGCATAATGCTGAGGAAGGGTCCTGATTGACCAATAGGGACAGTAGCTTAATTCTATGTCTAATTAATTTTATTTATTGTCTTCAAGTTTGTATGTTTATAATTATAGTAAGATTAGTGGCCCGCCCTCGCTTCGCTTCGGTATTTTATCCCCTTGGGGGTAGAATTGATCAAAGTCCTTTCTTAGCGGATGCCTACGTCATAACATCTACCTGCATGCCAAATTTCAGCCCGGTCCGTCCAGTGGTTTGGGCTGTGCGTTGATAGTTCACTATGTCAGCCAGTCAGTCACCTTTGAGTTTTATATATATAGATACTGGATTGTATTGTGTAAATTTCTTGCATATGTAAGGGTATTAAATGATCGAGCTTAATCCTCGTCTCGTAAACGTAACGTAACGTAAACCATAGATCCTGAGCTAAAAGTTTACATAATCGTCGGTTGCGAGTTTAGTCCAAACCTTTTTTTAGTAATAGCATCAGCTCAAATTCTAACACATAATGATAATACATCATCGGTATTTCAATATCATTACGATGAGTTAAAGGAGATTGCTCAGCTTCCATACATGTTTGGCCTAAAAACCAATAACCATGAAAAATTGTTTCCTAGATTCGAAATTATATATAAATTACCGTAGAAACGAATATTATCGACGGCCACTCCTGAGAATTTCTATAAACCATATAAACTGAATGATTTTGAGGTTATGTTTGCAAATAGGCACATAGGTATTAGAATAATAAAAACCAAATAACTTATATAGGAAAATAGGGCAATCAAGCCAAGTACCGATATTATGTATTAGATTCAGGTATATAGAGCATGTAAAATAACAGATAATTGCCTGTTTTTAAAATTAATGCACAAGAGTAAGTTTTAAAATCATGATTATGCCATTGCGACTTTCAGAAGCAATCTTGTTTCATTTGACAAGTGTCTAACACTAATTACACTAACAAAATGCATGTCAAGGAACTGGTACCTGCTTACCTACGTTATGAGAAACATGGAACTGTTATCATAATTTTATAAAAACCAATAGGATATTTTCTTAGTAATAATTAGGTTTTTAATGGTAGAAGGTAATGCTTATGTAATAATATATTGCGTAGGTTCATGATAGTTCTGATCAATGTGTGAAATATGTATATTCCTGACATAGCTTAAATATTCTGATAAGGTAAATTAATGAAATAAAACAACTTAAGTACTTTTATGTTGCGTTTAATATTACATATCATCTACATTTTGAATTAAAATATCATCGAAATATTTTATCAATCTTTACAAAATAGATTTGTTTTGATGTTATATAAACAACCTCGATCAGTCTTTGTGAATGTTACTACACCCATAGCCAATAAAAATGATTCGTATGTTTTCCAAACCGGTAAAAATAGAAGTCCTTTTTTAAAATTAATATATTATTTAAAGGTGGCCGTTAAAATCTAATGACTGTAAAATAAAGTATAAATTACGCCAAGAATTACTGTGTATGTCAATATTTTATTTGCATTTAGGCCAATTTGACCAATCTCCTTTAATATTGTAACAATTGATAATTATTATTCCTGTTTTATCTTGTATTCCAATTGTATACTCTGAAGTAGAAATAATTAATCTTACATACGTACTACTAAATAAGGGCGCTTGTTAACAAGAACATTTTTAACCGGGTCTAGGCTCGGTTTTAAACAGTGTCCACGTGCGGTCGTCAGTTAAGTATAGGATAGTACGCAGGGGCTAGCGACGGTTTGGGCACGGATATATAACCCAATGTAACGAGACTAAATACTTGAATATTAATAAAAGACCAGATAATCTGAGAAATGTGTTGGATCGTAGAAAGTTTTTGTTGCCGAAATGTAATAATGTCCACGGAAATAGAAAGCTATGTTATTTAAAACCTTCCTATCTTAATAAGTTGCCTAGTAATCTACAGGAAATGTACTCAAACCATGTAATCAATAAATATAAATATAAATTTAAAAGACATTGCTTACAAAATAGTCAACTTGAAAGTGTATAAAGTGGTAAATGAGTGGCTCCCATACACATATAAACCTTAACAGGTTTTCGTGTATGGGTTTTTTTTAATTGTATGTGTATGATTGTATTTGATAATAAAATAAATAAATAAATATAAACGTGCAAACCGTGTTTGTAAAAAAACTGTGTGAGTCCTCCCACACACAAACAAACACCAAAACTACACAGCTAGTATACTTGCACACTAGCTTAGTATTAGGCAGACACCGCACCCGTAGGATAAGAGTGCGAAGACCCGGTCTACACAATACACGCTATACCAGGTACATATCTGGGCGATTTTCCCCTCCCCCCACAACAAAGGCTAGCTAGAGCCGAGGTCCGAGTCTCAGAAAAGCCTTCTAATTGAGCTAACCCAGGTTTTAGTGGCCTAGAGGCTCCATACGGGGAGGTGACTCCTCCCGTGGGGGGATGCCATCCGCCTGGAATACCTCTAGAAGCTCTCGCCAATTCTCGGCTTGAGGTCCCCTAAGGATCTCGCCGTCCCCAAACCCGGTGACTCTGTAAAGTTCATCAGCGACCAACAGCATTATCACACAAAAAAAAATAAGAAGCTTAGCTGGCACCGACCCGAGTAGAAACCGTAGACCTGGCGGAAAACTAGTCGTTCACCTTGCCTTGCCCTGTATAATCGTGGATATCCGTCCTGAACTTACCAAAACAGAAATACAACAAAACAAAAATTAATCGAAATACAAAAAACTCGATCAGTGGCATAATGCATAGGTACTTTATATTTTTTTAGCCATTCATTCGATTACTGATCATTGCAAAAGTTCCTTAACTTCTACAATCACATACGAATATCGTAACTTTTACACCATCAAATATAAATCCATCCTGAACTTACCAAAACAGCAATACAACAAAACAAAAATTAATCGAAATACAAAAAAGCTTGATGAGTGGCCAAAATGCATAGGTACTTTATTTTTTTAGCCACTCATTCGATTACTGATCATTGCAAAAGTTGCTTAACTTCTACAATCACATACGAATACCGTAACTTTTACACCATCAAATACAATACTAAATGTACTGTAAATCTTAATACTTACATTAACTCTCGGCATTTGCAGTTTCTAAGAATTGAATGTAAATGAATCTTTAATAGTTTAATGCCCGATGTTCTGTTTTTATGACCACAACTTTCAATCTAGTCATTCTATTTAATGATCGCTTAAACTAGAAATAATTGCACTAGTTTCTAGTGACATTGTAATATTATAATATAGAAATGAGCCTGTTTCATGCAAGTGTCCATAATCAATGTTGTTGCGAAAAAATAATAAAATTGAAACATACATTATTCTTTTTTTGAAATTAATACAAATATACTGAATACGATCGATCGATGACACCCTTTGCGCGGAAGGGATCGAAAAAGCGAAGGAGTGTTATTATGAAATTCAGTACAACATTATGTCATCCGTTTGTATGACAATATAATGGTTATTATGACATTGGTTAAAATATTAGCAATAAGCTAACACTTTCAGAATCTTTCATGGAGGTTTTAAAGCATGGGTGTAGATAAAAGTACTTACGTATCTTAAACGAGTCGCGTCATCTTCAACGTAACGCAACCTGTAAATATTAATAAGCAAGTCCCGTCTTTGATTTCCGGCGAAGGTAGGAACAAGCTCGTCTTGAATGTCATAAATCCGCTTAAGACATGTTAACGCGAACATCCCGTGCGCTTAATGTCGATAGAGAGTTTTAAATTAAAGCTTCTATAGCTATAAAAGTAACACTTCATAAAAAAACTACAAATGTGTATGTAACATTACTCATAACACGATAATTATAAGCCTTCGATTGTACGTCCTATTTTACCTCGTGTCTGCTTTTTATGTATTAAAAGCATTTCTTCTCATCGATAAAACTGTCACCAACATTGGAGTGTCTTAGTACTGCGGCGACCTACCCTGAAGGAATAGATCCTGGGGGCATAGTTTTATCAAATGGAAAACAACTTATATGTTTAACTCTTTTATTTTATTAGAAATTAGGCGAATATAATAATTCAGCTTAATCTATCAACGTATAACCTTTGGTGCCTGAAGTCCATCTCCTGGAATCTTCTATCAAACGACAGACGATTCCTAATTTCAAATATTAAAATAATGACATTAACTTTTTAATATGACTGCCAGCCGTAGGCATTACATGAACAAAGAGTTTACCCAAACAAGGAGGCTGTAACGCAACGGACGTTACAGTACTAAGGTGGGCTGTTTCCACAAGTCGACACCCAGTGCCTATTTTGCGTGGTGAATGGCATCAGTCCTGCCATCCCAGCTCTTCCAGGAAGCTCAGCAGTCCCCGGATGTTGCTGCAGGCCTCTACTAGCGTCCGCGGACTTCCCATTAGAGAAGCAAACAGTGGAGGGTACCTCTTTCAGTTCTCGACATTAGCAGTGAGCCATAACATTAATTTCTTAATATCTGAGACTGCATACCCAGAATAAATAAGCTAAATTGTGATTATGTTCTCTTGATACTCAGAAAAGTTCACAAAGGAATAAAGAAGCAAGACGCAGCGCGTCTATACAAAAAATAAAAGTCTGACTCTTTGCTTAGAATAGGATACCAAATTTCTGGAAAAAGTCGCCTAAAGAACATTGTGGGATTCACTTTAGTAGCTCACAACTTTCGACGAATGAAAGAACGCTTTAATTCCGTTGCAATAAGAACGACATTCGTAGTGCAAATCAATCGGCCACGGCTGTACTGCAAATGACACACAAGAATATTGTTCGATTTGTTAATACTATACTCGTTAGATATTACACGCGAAAACTTGTGGCAAACCGTTATGATAAAATCCAAAATAAATCACGAACGCAAAATTAACTTTACCGCTCAGAACATAAGGTTATCTGAATGTTGCGAGTATTCCGTATTTGTATTCAATTAAATTAATTGAGATGACTTGCGTCTGAGGCAATGGAAAAAGTCTTGCTTCCCAACGTGTTCGAGGTGTATCTTTTCGCGAAGAACTTGTACGGTGGGCGTGTGTGTTTTATTTCGGTTGGGTTGTACGATTGTCGTCGAGATAACGAGACGATTATGCAACCGTTACTTTAACAACTGGGATGATACGGTGGTTGTTGACACGATGCGTCATCCCACATGACGCCTTAAATGTAACCATTCCTTTGTTAGGTTTACAGCACGCTATGTGGTCTTAAACTAGAGTTTTTTTTAAGCATTTAACTGCTAGATGTTTAAATCTAAAAACCTTCAATGCGAAGAGGTACCGCTGCTTTGCAGCCTAAGAGATGCTAAAGAAAATTCGACGCGGTTGCATAATGGTGAGTGCATTTGCCCGGATAGCGAAGGATGCGAGTTCAAGTCGCATCTGCTGACTGGCCCGCGTGGATTTTTTTCTAGCAAAATCTTCTTCAGATATAATGTTCTTTATTATGACAGAACATCTAGTCTCATCTCATCTAATTTTATCGGCTCGAGATGTATTTTCGATAGGTTTTTCGGTAAACGCATGGTCCATGGCTTAAAGGAAAATATTACAATACTTAATAACCGCATTCCACTTGGCTTTGTATATAAATATTAGGTACTTTCGAGTATATGTATGTAACCTTCTCACTATGAAGGTACCTATGTCATATCTCACAATTCATCACACTGTTTTTTTTTATTTAAGGAAAACATACAGCCTTATTATAATACATTTGACTATAAAATATTTCATTTATACATATACATAAGCCAAATCAGTTTCCACGACATAAGGAAACTTTACATTGAGTAGATTATTAATTAAATCACATAACTGTAACAGGGATAAACAAGATTTTGTATAAATATTTGAAATTTTGAATGATATTTGAAATTTTTATGAGTCTTTTATTACTTATGTAGGTATGTCATTACAAACAATATAAATACAAAATGTAACAAACATTGATTGATGATAATGGGCCTAATAAAACAATTCAATTAAAACAAGACGATATAGAATTTTTAAACTTAACTAAGCTAAGTTGTTGAAGAAGTCTTTCAGAATTAACCCTGCTATACTCACATCTTTCCATTGAATGAGCTTCATTTTATTAAAAGTGAAACTTATTACATCGCTCTAGTGTTTCGTTCATCTTTATATGCCGCATTACATTTTAATTGTTATTAAAATATTAGGACCTTATAAATAAGTATCGGTGATTCAGTGGTAGGTATCTCCCGTGCTACGTAGGCGGCCTGAGATCGATCCCAGCCACGGAAGAGCTTTATTTTAATAATGATTTTAAAAGTATCATTGCATCGAGGTTTTATAGAACCACGCCATTTTTTTGAACTACATAATTATTTATTTTATAATACAACTTTATTAAACAATTGGACTAGGTATCCATAAAACATTTTATAGTGTAACTTTGACAAAGAAACCGTTACATTGAACTTAATTCGATCCGATAAAGATCAAAATAACACGAGTAATTCGAGGTGAATGCCCATGTATATCGAATATTCTAGATATCCCTCTTGATTAGGTTTATGTTAAATTTCATAATTAGATTCGGTAGGAGGGACAGACGTAGGATAAAAGGATCGAGTGGGCATCCCGTTTCAACTCCTCTAACAGAATTGGGACGGTCGAAAGTAATTCGAACAATTTCGTTTGGGAACGAAATATTAGATTACCGTTTGCCTGGTTAGCAACCATTTGCTGGACCTATTTACTTGGACGATGAAACTTAGTCCGTTTTCTTGGATTTTGGAAAAAGAAAACCAAATGAATTTTCGGACCTCAAAAATGTTTGAGTACTTCAAAGTCAAAATATCTTTATTCAAATTGGATGCAAAATACAACTCTTTTGAATCGTCCATATTTTTTCCCCTACCACCAGATAAGGACATTTTTTTTAGCTGTGGAGAAAAACTGGCGGAAAGGACTTCACAGCCTTAAATAATTATGTAACAATATTTACAAAAAACTTCATTGTTACGGTGTCAATACAAAATCATTTCATCTTCATCAAATTTCATTTCATCCTCATCATTTTTATAGAAAAAGCCTGCCGGAAAGTTTGGAACAGTTTAAACCCAAGCATTTTTGTCTGAAATATTAGACACGTTATAATAAGCTTTATTAATAAGAACTCTTTTAATAGTACTTTTGAATTTATTGACGCTTAATTTTTGGATATTGCTAGGGACTTTATTGTAGAAGCGTACACAATTTTTTTTTTATGAATTATTGATTTTGTGGAGCCTTGTAATTCGTACAGCTAATTTAATTTTGTTTCTAGTATTAAGCGAGTGCTTATCACTATTTAGAGTGATAAGCACTACTAAGCGGATATACTGATAAAAAACAGACCAATTGCGAGTCGGGCTCGCGCACAAAGTGTTCCGTACCATTATTGTATCTGTCACTCAGGAATAATTAATATTGTAGCCCCCAATTTCAAACGCCGACTTGAGTTAAACCCAGTCCAAGTATGATTAGGGAAGACAAAGATAACATTAAGTAAACACCAAATATAACTTTGTTCACGTTTTGGAATGAAGTGGTTTATGATACAATGTTTATGACCAAATCTTGTCCGACATTAACACAAATGCCATCTAGCATAGATGAAGTAGCTAAAAATAATAATTGTACAAGGAATAAACATTTTGAATCAATCATTGATGAGACTTTCATTGAACAAGCTCTCTCAAAAAGTTGTAATTACATTGCTGCAAAAGAAACGTGCTTATACTGGCTTATATGGACACCAGCCATGACCGAGTACTTACAAAAAATATGTCTTAAAATGTTGTAAATGATCCACGTAATGATAAGGCATTCCGTTACAACATGCTTTGGGTCCGTACGTACGACGCCAGTATTTCAGACTGGTACAATTAAGTGCATTAAAATCTCAGTGTCCGATGAATGCGTGTACAATAAAATTTTATTGATTCGTCAATTATGCAGCTCATACATTTTACATGTGATATGTGCCAATTATGTGGGTACTGTTAATATGATGTCACTCGGAGTCCAAGAGAAACGCTTTGGAAGAGAGCTTTTGACTTTGATATGCGTCAAAATGTTTTGCATAATTCTTATTTTATCTAAAGAAAATGTAACTAGAAAAAAATCCACGCGGACCAGGCAGCAGGCGGGACTCGAACCCGCACCCTTCGCAATCCGGGCGAATGCACTGACCAATTATGCTACCGCGGCCCTCACGGACCGCGTCGAAATTCTTCTAGTCATTCTTAAGCTGCAAGGCAGCGCCATCTCTTCGCATTATAGGTAACCCACAATGTCAAGAAAAGAATTTCAGCGCATTAAGTACCAAGCTTCGTCGCGCAGGTGTGGGAGAAGCGAATGGCCAAGTAGCGACTGTATTATGTTAAATAATCATCATCATCAGCCTATTAATATCCCGACTGCTGGGGCACAGGCCTTCCCTATTAGATTGGGCCATGACCCACCACGCGGGCCCAGTGCTGATTGCCGGGTGCCAATGACTACAGATGCAGCCGGGACCAACGTTAACCGTCAACGTTGACCAAGCTTAACGTGCTTTCCGGAGCACGGAGGAACTCGAGATAGAAGATTTTTCACCCATCCAACGACCGACCACTGCGAAAGTTGCTTAACATCAATGATCGCAGCCGAACGCGCTAACCACCTGCGCTATCGAGCTCCTCTTCTTAAATATATCTTGTTAAATATAAAACGATAATTGAAGACTGTCCAATATTTGTATAAGGAACAAGCCATTTAACAGAAACAAGTGAATGTCTGGACTGGTCGCCAAATATACAGTCAGACTTTTCGAACAATTTGCAGAACGGTACTTTGAATCACGTTTCGAGGTGATTCAATTCGGAGTTAATGCAAAAGGGACCGATGCCAATTCGTGCTGTTTTCGGTCCAACAATTATGACGGCTCGTGCCAGACCACGCTTTAATTAGCGCTGTTACAATTAACCGTTCCGAGAATTAGAGATTATTGTTCATTTCGTTTTGATAATAAATTTTTTTGTTGTCGAATAGGTATTGAAATTCATCAAAAGGAAAGCGCAAAGCAAACATTTCGTACGTAAAATGTTGCGTTATGATTATGATGAACAAAATTTAAATGTTGTGGAAATGGAATTTTCGTTCCTGTACTATTTACCCAACACTTATGGCTGCTTTCACCAGTTCCTGATAAAGTTACAGATATAAAATGTCATCATATTTATTTAACAAACTAGTGGCCGTCCACGACTTCTTCCGCGTTAACTTTGATTCTTTGAGAATCCCTCAGCAATCTAACTTTTTCCGGGTAAAAATTATCCTATGTCTCCACGTCATAACATCAAGAATATACGTGCATTTGCCCGGATTGCGAAGGTTGCGGATTCGAGTCCCGTCTGCTGCCTAGTCCGCGTGGAATTTTTCTAGTTATATTTTCTTTAGATTGAAACATCAAGCAGTTACATGTTACATGTTTTAAAAAAAATAAAAAATATAAAGGATATACATACCAAATTTCATCTATTTTATCGTCCAGATACGAATGAAGTAGGCTAGAAGATCACCCGTCGATCGTTTCGGTCTAAAACCATACTGATGATCATTAATCAGAGAGTGATCCTCTATGTAGCGGGTCAGATGGTTGTTAAGGACCTTTTCTAGGGAAAAATCTAAAAATCTAAATCCATTCCGTTGCTTTTGCGAGATTGAGTAACAAACGTACAAACTTTCACTTCATGTTGGTAGGATAAAATTGATATTTGCGGCTTTATCTGCCAGATTTTAAACCCGCACGTAAAAACGAGCTGTCATAAGATTGATGCTTCTGTGTGTCTGCCATTTAGATGTAGATATGTTTTTTTGTTTATTTTTAAGCTTGCCTATGGCTTTCGAATAATAGGTATTAGTTAAATATGAAGATGATGAGTACAGAAAGACAGCTACTAATAAAGTTATCAGAAACTGCAAATACATTGTGAATCTTATATCAATCAGTATAAAGCTCAAAGTGGCTAAAATTTATAAAAATCCACTCAACTATTCATATGTCTAGAATACAATAATATAGTGGAAAGTGTATAAATAATGATCATAGGCGCCATCTAGATGACATGAAAGATCGCCGTAAATGTATATAGAATGGCACTGTATTTAATATACTTATATATTGTGTGTCTACTATCTAGATCTGTTCTGACAATTTCGCGAGTAAAGTTTTCTGCTCACGTCCCACGAATCGATCACACGCACTATCATTGGTATGGATCGGTACGAATCTCAGTTTCTTATTCCGGGACTTCCCATATCTGGTATGTGGACAAAAAAACTCGTGTTAAAATATTTATTCATTCTCACAAATAAACTGATAGAATTTTTCATCTAAAAGAAGCAATTAGAGACCGATGTATTTGTGTTTACTTCATTACTAGTTACTTTACTTCATTACTATATTTTGAGACGATACCAGCCAATGCAACGGCAAAGCAAAGTCACGTTTATTTAAGACTAGAGGTCGCCCGCTACTTCGTCTGCGTTAACTTAGTTTCTTGAAAATCCCTCTGGAACCTAACATTTTTCGGGATAAAAGTAGCGTGTGTTAATCTAGGGTGTCAGCTTACTCCATACCAAATTTTATTAAAATCGCTCCAGCCGTTTAGATGTGAGGAAGTAACAAACATACACACTCACATACTCACACACTCACAAACTTTCGCCTTTATAATATTAGTGTGAATATTTATTTTACTATTTATTATTCTTACAGATAGATTTTTCCTCTAAATAAACCAATTAAGAGGCCGATGTAATTGTGTTAACTGTTTATTCGTTTTTGTTTACAAAAAAAATATTAAAAGCAACGGCAATATAAGAACTTCTTCGTTGTTAAAATATCAAGAACTAAGGAGAATTTGCAATGAACGCGTCTAATAAAGCCGTTAAAAAGATTTCATTGAATGAGAATTTATTCTAGTCAGCCATAATCTTGTTTTCTAATACGTGGAGCTTTACATCTGTGTTTATTAGGAAGAGATAAAATAACAGAATTAAGTTATACATCTAGAAGCAGTTTTGTCTAAGGAAGGTTTTCCCACAACCTAGTTGAAGGAAAAGAAAGCCTTTACACAACTAGACAGCTGTATTAAAGCTTCCATAAGGGCCAACGAACAGCTCATATGTACATATCTTAATATATATAAATCTCGTGTCACAATGTTTGTCCTCAATGGACTCCTAAACCACTTAACCGATTATAATAAAATTCGCACACCATGTGCAGTTCGATCCAACTTGAGAGATAGGATAGTTTAAATCTCAAATTATAGTCGCAATTTTAATTTATTGCAAATTATTACTTTTGGGCGGTACGAAGTTCGCCGAGTCAGCTAGTATATCATAAATTGTTCTTTTCCGTTGGTCACGCTTTACATCAAAATGTTTATGAGAAATCATTTTCGAGCTCACCTTTCCACTGGGTTTGTACCACAAACTAACAAATCTTACTGAACCATTTTGAACTTTGTGTGAACGCGGTTAATGTATCAATTGAAATGAAACATTTCTCAATTTTGTACCTATATGCTGATGTTTCCTTGTTTGTACTGCACAACTCGCAACAATGTTGCTAAACGCTAACACTTATTTGTTAATGGAACTATAGAGAAATTATGATTTTCACTAGCATACAACTTTGTCCAGAGATATTATAGGGGCATGAGAAATGATTTAGGGAATTAAAATCAAATGTCATACTATATTTATCTAGGATATTCTCAAGTATCGAAATTGTATTTGTGATTAAAACATCATACAACAAAAAACAGCACACGGTAGTAAAATAAACTTGTAACTTCGGAAAAGTTTAGGTACTTATATTTTTTTCTTAATTTGGCATGAAAAGCAAATGATGTCTCAAGCAATATTCGTCCTAAACATTACTCTTAGGTACTATTTTAATCTGGTATGCCATCCTTCTAATATTACAAATGTGAAAGTTTGTAAGTTTGTATGTCTGTTACTCAATCACACAAAAACTTCTAAACGGATTTGGATGAAATACGGCATCTTCATATAGTTGATTGCCTGGATTGAAACATAGAATACATTTTATCCCGAAAACATTCTAGGATCACAAAAATTTGAGAGATTCTCAAAAACTAAAGTTAACACGGACGAAGTCGCAGGTAGCCGCTAGTAATTACTATAATCCAAGTTAGTAACTGTTTAAATTACTCTAGATACCGCTCGAAGACGATATGCACCTATTTTATTATTATTGATTTATTCAGCTTTTAGTTTTATAAACATTAATAACTATTAATATAATAATTGGTTTGGGTAAAAGCTCTTCTCAATCTCAGTCTCTTCCCTTCTCTCTTGATGAGTTCAATAACCATTTCTCTGTTTCTGCTTCCTTAAAACCCGCTACCAAATCTAAAACCATTGATATAATAACTTCCATGGCTCAAACTCACTCTGAATCTTTTTCCTTCTGTCCAGTGTCAAATGATGAAATTAGGAAAATTATTATGTCCATAAAGTCGAAAGCCGTAGGATACGATGAAGTGAGCAGGGATATGATAATTAATATTCTTGACGTTACTGTTCCCATCATTGGACATATCATCAATCATTCCTTTCTCACTGGTTCCTTTCCTCTTCCTTGGCGTAAAGCCTACGTTATTCCTCTTCCCAAAACTTCCAATCCAAATCAAATGAATAACTTTAGGCCGATTTCTATTCTCCCCTTCCTCTCCAAAATACTGGAAGCTACTGCTTACCAACAAATTTCTTCCTTCATATATTCCAGGCAGTTACTTACTCCTCTCCAATCCGGTTTTCGACCTGGGCACAGTACGTCGACTGCTCTGCTTAAAGTAACCGAAGATATTCGACTTGGTATGGAGAACCAGTTGGTCACCATTATAGTCTTAATTGATTTCTCCAATGCTTTTAATATGGTAGACCATGATCTTCTGCTTGCTATTCTGAAATCCCATAATTTTTCAACTTTGACATTGGACTGGTTCTCGTCTTACCTTTCTGATCGCCAGCAGGCAGTGCGCAAAGAACGTGAATTATCTAACTGGAATGACCTGACTGCTGGTGTTTCTCAAGGGGGAATTCTTTCTCCTCTTCTATTCTCTTTATTCATCAATTTTCTTTCCTTCTCGCTTGGCTGTTTTTATCATTTCTACGCTGATGATCTGCAAATTTATGTGCAGACTACTGTCGAGGAAATGGCTGCTGGCATATCTCAGCTAAATAAAGATCTTTGCAATGTAAGTACGTGGTCTACAGACTTTGGAATCGCTGTTAACCCTACTAAATGTCAGGCAATCGTTGTGGGTGATTCCAAGCAGATCTCAAAGATCGATTTTGGTCTGCTCCCACCTGTTGTGTTTGAGGGTTCTACAATTCCATTTAGCCTCAGCGTCAAGAATCTCGGCCTTCATATTGATACAACGCTAAGTTGGACATCGCAGATTGCTGAAGTTAGCCGAGCCGTTACTTTTTCATTACGTTCCCTTAATCGCTTCAGAAATTTCCTCCCCATAAAAACTAAGATTACTCTCGTTACGTCTCTTATTCTACCACTCATTGATTATGCCGATGTCTGTTATCCCGACTTAAACGCAGATCTTCTCAACAAATTGGACCGCCTAATCAATAATGCTATCCGTTTCATCTTCTGCCTCCGCAAATTTGACCATATTTCCTCATATCGATCTCAACTAAAATGGCTTCCTATCCGCCAGCGCAGGCAGTTAAGATTACTCTGCACTCTTTTTTCGATAATTTCCAATCCGCATTCTCCAGAGTATTTGAAATACAAGTTCCAATATCTCTGCGATAGTCACGAACGTCCTTTCCGCTCTTGCGATTCATTAGCTCTCTTTATCCCTCTTTCTCATTCAGGCTATATGTCCAAGTCCTTTACCCTTCAAGCCATACGGCTGTGGAATGACCTACCCGACTCCATCAGAAGATCTCCAAATAAACTCATATTTAAAAGGAATGTTCGCACTCATCTGCTTCAAAATTTAAGATAAAGAGTCACTTTATTAATCATCATCATGTGTATAGTTATGTGTATATATATATATATTTGAATATAATTGTGGTATGTATGTATGTATGTGTATTCCTTTCGTAAGTAGTATCTATTTATATATGTATCTATGTTAATTCGTATATATTTTAATATTATTTATTATTTCAATATTTATGTGTATATTTAGCTTTATACCGCCGTTCGCGTTTTTCTTTTTTCCCAAAGGTTGACTGGGAGAGAATGCTATTAGCATTAAGTCCGCCTTTTGTACCATTGTTTTGTATTTTGGTCAATAAAGTTTAAAATAAATAAATAAATAATAATATAGCGAGTATAGAATTAACTACACACAATAAAACTTATTTCTTTATCAAAAACTTATCACACTCACATATTATGGAACTGAGTGATTTGAAATAAGGAAAGTTTTAATTACTTTAAAATAGAAAATTATAGAATAAGGTACTTCACCAAACCAGGTTGATCTAATAGTTTTGCCGAACCTGTACTCATTATAATATATAGACTTAATCGCGTTTAAGGTTCGCTAGTTTGCCTATCGGATGAGATCTACCTCAATAGCATCATTTAATTTCACACCCATTCTCGGTACAACGTGTTTCCATAGCACTTCAAAATCGCCTTATTTGACGTATCTACCTACTTAATTGAAACTGGCTTAGTAACCAATGAGAAACGGTTACTCGGAATTGCCGTAGGATTGTTTTAACTACATCATTAAGGTTCTTGTGATCAATTTTACGAGGAGAAATGTGGTAATAATACCTAATCTAAACGACTTTTACAAAGTTATGTGCCCGGTAATTAATAAACATTTATTGCTTGCAATTCAGTTTGACAGGAAAAGAAAAAAAAATTTACTACCTCGCTGACAAGATATTTAAAAAATCTACAGCCCGGTCCGATGATTTTTATTTAGATGAAGTTGGTAACTTTTCAATATGAAAACCTGCTTTAAGCGAATAAATAAAAATAACAAACTACAAGTATTTAATTTATTTCAATTAAAATACAATGAATTGTTTCGAACAATCGAAACAAAAATTCTCGAGCATCTCATCGGCAGACAACTCTTATTCAAATTCAAATTGAGAACAATAAGAAACAAAAGACGGCGCGACACCCGTTGGGGATAAAAAAAGGATGAATAAAAACTGCCGTAAGAGCAGCGGGCACGCGCGAGACGCGCCGCGCCGATTACCTACACCGCGCCCGCGCACACAACTGGAGTAAAATGGCATTTCACTTTCATCTCCGCATACAGTTAGTCGGGTGCCCGTTGCCGAGCCGCACGCTTCACTGCGACCGTCGACTATAGAACGGTGATGCCGTTCGATAATTAAAAAAAGACTCGCCTCTTTTTACTTTTTATTCAATACATGCTATACGAACTAATTTTAGATCGCCAATAATAAACGAGGAGTTTTTATGACTGCTCATTATAACTGCAAAATGACGTGCACAAGGAAAATGTTTACGGCCAGTAGTAAACTCCGTCTTAATATTGATTGGGCTTATCAACAATTTTGGCAATTGCTTTTTATCTCCCAAAATGAGTATTTAAAAAACCCATTAATGATGTAACGACCATTATCGAAAAACGAAAATGAATAACTAAATAAAGTTAGTTCTGTTGAATTAACTGGCAGTTTGCCACTTTTATGCAATATAGCTGTATAAAAAGTATCGAAATAATTGATCCTCATAAATTACACATTTATACGGGAAAACTCACACCGCAATGTTTATTTATTTTTTCCAAGAAAAATATTCTCCCTCTTTTGGGATTCTTGAAATGAATGCAAACGCAATACACTATACTACACTTCTTGTTAAAAAAAGCAAATACTCGATTGAAATGAAGTTACAAATAAACATAACTGTAGAACTACACACAATAGGTAAGCTACGAAACAGCTGACGATCGTGACGGAAAAATCATACACTTTTTTTGCCAAGACCCCACTCGCCAACTGGGTACCTTGCGCTAAGGAACTTCGTTCTAAAAATAAACTCTATATGGCCAGCCAGCCTTGGCAAAAATTGCTTGAGTATTTCCACATTTGTATAATAGTGGTCTAATTATTAAAAAACCAATTGATAAAGTTAAAGTTACATAAGACGAACGTAATTGTTTTTCAAGGATTTCAATTTAGTTCTCACTTGCAATTAAAATAGAGTAGGTATATTTTAAGTTGCTAAAAATAATATTTTTGTTATATATAAAACATAAAATGTATTAGAAAAAAGGAAATTCAATAAAACATAGCAATTATTTCCAGTTCAGCTTTTGAGTGTATAAATAAAAAACATATTTGTCTTTGGAAATCTTCATCGTGAGAAAAGAAACTCCGACATCATAAAATGGGACTGAATTATACAAATTATTAAAATAATGTATAAATAATTCTGTCAGAAGTCACCGAGTAGGTTCAACATAAATTTCTGGCAAAGTCCAAGTTAAAAGCTTCGTTCATTTTCATATGCAAATAGAGTCTAAATATAAACAAATCCGGCGTTAATGTTGAAACGAAGAAAAGTTTATGAAAATTGATTGGCAATATTAGGGTCGCTGTTTCCATAGTTAAAATCGATACGACAGTGGATATTTAAGCCCTTACTGAATCAGTAAAGTCAAAAGTTGCGGGTGAATAAAATAAAGTGTCGGGCATTATTTAAGGAAGAAAACAACTTTTTGTAATGCCTCAAGGCCTTATTTTTCGGTGAGTTTTATTCTAATTGATATCTTGTGTGTGATAACTCTGTAAGCTACAATAATTAAGTTCTAAACTGCCTAGTTCATTTGTTGAATTACACAAAGCTTATTTGCTTCTCGGGCTCCAGCGATAGTATTTCTTTTAAATGACCTCTAGTCGTATAAGAGAAAACATCTACAGAGATGTTTCGTTGCGAATAGAGAAATAAGTTGCTATGGTTGTTGTTAGCCAACCAAACAGACAGACCGACAGCCAGTATGCGGATAAAACGAATGTGAAAGTCTAAAATAATCACCTCAGAATACCTACTTACATGATAATACGATTGAATTCGCTAGAAATGATATGATATTGTCTTATTATGAATGTGTAAGTAATTAAGAATTTATGGTGCTATTTCATTCAAAAGAAATGAGTGATATGCTGAAATATTAAAGGAATTCCAACAGAAAACAACCCACGGCTTTAAATATTGGTGATTTTAAATGAATGTCATTAATTTTGGGTTGGTTTGTACGACAAAGCTAATACTACTTAAGCCACACGAAGACCAAGCCGTGTTTTAATAGGAAATGGCATTGAATTCTGAATAATTAAGGGGTGTTGGAATGCGAATATTCTGAGAAGTCAAAGCTTAATTTAAATATTGCGATCACTGAATAATAGACTTAAATGTTAACCTTAAATTTACATGAATTGTATACAACCATCAGTCTGTAAGCTACAAAAGTAAGGAGCATTAGGGCCCGCCTGGATCATTATCAGCCTATTAATGTCCCCACTGCTGGGGCACAGGCCTTCCCAATGGATGGAATAGGGAGATTGGGCCATGACCCACCACGCGGGCCCAGTGCGGATTGGTGGGTGCTAACGACTGCAGATGTAGCCGAGACCAACGGCTTAACGTACCTTTCGAATCACGGAGGAACTCTAGATAGAAGATTTTTGGTCACCCATCTAACGACCGACCACTGCAAAAGTTGCTTTACTTCAACGATCGCAGCCGAATGCGCTAACCACCTGCGTCATCGAGCCTCCGTCTTCGTCCCGTCTGGATAGTCATGGTAAAAAATCAAATTTTCCTATTCCATTAAAAAAATTATCAGCTAGTTTAAAATAAAAAGTACAAACAATGATACAATTGAGATTGCAAACTATACTTTAACTTAACCGGCGTGTATAAAACACTTATATGACGTGTTTAAGCTTCATTCGTTCGTTTCAGTTTTATAGTAGTCCTAAAAGATGCTTGCTGACGCGCTGGCTTTATCGCGCCATTAACGTGTCAAGTCTGAAGCAAACTGTTACGTTGCTGCTTTAAACTTAAACATCTAGGTTATCATTTAAGTTAAACAATAATTGTCATGAGTTTTAGTTAAAATTATGTAACCAACTCTTTTAGCTATTTTGAGAACATAAACTTTTTTTTTATTTGTTCAAAATAAACTAAAGAATGTTTTAATAGAGTAAAATCCTAATTTTTAGCTTGATTCTGTAAAATTAAATCTCACTTCCAAATTAGATAGATCCCACTTTAGACTAGAATAGTCAAATATTCATTATACTATATTATACATTATAGCTTGCACAGACGAGGGTTTTTTAACCGCGGAGGACTTTTGTCCGTCGTAATAGATCGCTTACTGCCTAGTAACGCATACGATAGATTAAAAATACTGCGGCCAAAAAGTCCCCCGAACTACCGCGGACACCGTGGGATCGGACAGGACACGCGTACGAGGGAGATAATGTGACAAGAGGCGTCAACGCACACGGTGAACTTAATTCAGCGGTGAGCGCTCTATAGTGATGTACGTGGTAAAGAAGTGGCAAAAAAGAACTGTATGATACAACGAGAAGAGTATCACAACCGAAAGAACAATGGCGAAATATTTGTTGAAGGAATTCTTTAGCGTCTATAGATTTCATGCTAATACATATTTTTATGTATATATAGAATTTTTGTTCTCAAATACATAATCCATCTCCATCTTCATCTTCATTCACACAAAATTTTAAGCAACATTAATTAGAAAACAACAACAGTTGGAAATCAACTAGCAGTGAAGTTTCACAATCGCACAACATAATGTTTGTGCAATGTTTATAGCCCTAAGCATTAAACGACTCATAATGAACGATAAGCATTATGATCACGACTATACCTTAAAGAGAGATATCTCTCTAGCCAAATTGAGATGTAATCGGAATTACATCGAATTTCCAAGGCGTTGCGTGTGGGCATAGAGTAATTACAAAATGGGCGGAGCGCTCGTCAGCTGCGTGCATCGAGAAAGCAAACACATATAGATTGTTAGATAGAGCCACATGAATAAAGAAGGAACAGAGACAAAACTTCTAACAGTTGCGCGTGTGTGGGTGAGCACTGACGTCAGAACAAGAATTAAAGCATATAAATAATGCTATGACGTTTGAGCATACACTCCCGTAGACAATAAATAAATGATAAAAAAATCAAAAATATTAATCCACAATGTCGCACAAGGTATCCAATTTGACGTTTGTATAGTAGTACACAAGCTGTTTATAGCAACATATAATTGTCCTAAGAACTAGCAACATATGAATCGACTTTATGAGTTAAATTTAAACTTTTTCTATGCTTTAGTTCTTGTTCTGAGGCACTGACACTTGTCGCGTACGCAGAGAGTCGTTTCTATTGGCGGTGACAGCCCGCCAGTGCTCACGTACACATAAATGCTACGTGTGAAGCTCTGCCGTTGTGCCTTCTGTACTCATGTGATACAGCGCGGAAAACAGTGGACCGCCAAAGATTTATCTGTTTAAACTGCCATATAGAAGTGAAAACTGCAATGGTAAAGAATGCGACTTCTCTTCATACTCTCTAAACGTCTAGGAAACATTTATAAAACTACAAGCGCTATATGGTATTTTACGATGTTGACGGTGTGTACGCAAAATAGTGATGATGCGGTCGCGCCACTTAAATGACTACTATTTATCTGTTTTAATTCGATAAACCTCTTCAGTGTCAATAACTGAAATGTTACTGTACCCTTAGCACGAACCAATATCGAATTTGTATCGTTTGCGAGTACGAAATGTCATTGTCAAATTTTGTATGGAAACTTGAACAGCAGCGCCACAAAGTACGTAACGAAAGTAAAAATCAGTACACATTTGACAATGACATTTGGGATTCGCAAACTATTCGAATTCGATAATGGTTCATGCTAAAGGTCATAGGACCCTACTGCTGCTGCTACTGCTGCTATAAATATTTGATAAAGAGTATAGACTCTATATCAAATATTTATATAACAAAAACCTGCAAAATTTCAGAGTAAACCAGTATGGTCTTATATTTTGCAGTTTTCTATAATCTTGCCATATACATAAGTATTAGTTTTTGATCTTTTCAAACAAAAACAGGAATCAAACAGCGACGCATTTATTATAACAACATAAATACTCAATTATTTTTATTAAGATAAAGGAAATGAAACAGCTATTCCCATTTCAATAATAGTTTTTTTTACAACCTCCGTGGCCGAGTGGTTGGTACGCCGAATTTCATGGTGTCGCCTACTCGAGAGATCCCGGGTTCGAATCCCGGCGGCAGATGTTTGTGTGATGAATACGAGCACTTGTACTCCAGTCATGGATGTTCAATTTATATATAAATATATTTATATACATATATGTACAGTATATGTATTCTATCCGTTACCCTAGCATCCCATAATACAAGCCTTACAGTGCTTACTTTGGGGCTAGGCTAATTGGCGTGAGTGTTTGAAATATGTATTTATTTATTTATAGTATTATTTTTGGTATAGGTAAAATAAAGAAAATCTATTCTATCGCACTAACCAATGAAATACATACAGAATAATGGACAGACAGGGTTTTATATACCATCCTATTAGTTAGGAACCCTAAATAGCACGTTTAAAAAAGCATTTATGAAATTCTTCATTGTCTTTGTGTTTCATCATCATCACCAGCCTATTAATGTCTCCACTGCAGGGGCACAGGCCTTTGCTATCGATGGAATTTATAGACCGGGCCGTGACCCACCACGCGGACCCAGTGCGGACTAGTGGGTGCTGAAGACTGTAGATGCAACCAGGACCAACAGCATAACGTGCCTTCCGAAGCACAGAGGAGCTCGAGATAAAAAGTTTTTGGTCACCCATCCAATGACCGACATTGCGAAAGTTGCTTAACTTTCATGATCGCAGACCGAATGTGCTAACCTCCTGCGCCATCAAACTTCTCCTTTGTTGAGTTAGGAACCCTAAATAGCACGTTTAAAAAAGGGCTTCTGGGAATTTTCCACTGTCTCTGTGTTCAAAGGTAAGCGAAAATATACATTAGTTAGCCTCATTTAGCCTTAGCCTTGAGAGGTTATGAGCCTAAAAGCTCGACAGCAAAATGTCTCCAGAGGTGTCTTGGATCGTGCATTAGTTTAATGATGTTCCTGTTTACCCAGATGCGATAAAATGTATTCAGTACCTAAATACCTTTCGAATTAACTTCAAGCTGAAAATAAAATACTCAATCAGGAAGGATTTACTATGGATATCTTTAAGTTATGGATCTTACAAAACTTATTTTCTTTTAGAATCAAATAGACTTTGCAATTGATACATCTATCACTTTTTTTTGTTTTTTTTTTCTGGAAAATGCCTTACGCATCCTTCAACCACTGGGGGAGCGAAAAGAAGGTATGTGGGACTCCTCCCTGTCCCCTTCAGCCAGCCCTGGAAGCTCGCTGATGTGAACAGGGCCACGGTAATATTATTACCGTGACAGGGCCCTACCTACGCCCTGAACAGGGCTACTAAAAGCCAGACAATACTCCTGCACCGTCACCCGACACGCACTATGAGGACCGCGGTCCTCCTAGTGCGTGCCGAGAGGGCGGGTGTGAATACATCTATCACCTGAATATATCTATCTACCAGCAAAAACACAGCACCACCAAAAGGTAGTGTTATTTCGGCATATTTCTTGTAGTTTTCATACATTTTATATGGACTCGCCACACACGGTACGCCGGTGGCCGCCACACGCTACAAATTGTCGTTGCTCGCTTCTTGTGGCCCGCACCGGCCACTTAATGCGCCGATACAAAGCCACCACAAAATACACCAATCTCTCCCTTACCTTAGTCGGCCGCTGTAGCGCGCTTCAGCCACTTTAGTACGCTTCTAGCTTCTCGTGGCAGCGTTTGTGGCTGTGGCGTGTGGCCCGTGTGCGGCGACACTTAATGTATGGTAGCCGCTTACACCATGCGAACTTCATGTAGCCTTGTTTATCACCCCTTTTCAAAATAAAATCAGCAATAATTTGAATTCCTCTTATAACTTGTGTTCATTTTCCATTTAGGTTAGTCCACACAATATTATAATCCCCCATTACACAGGACACAATTTTAGTTAAGCCAACTAAATTAAGTCCCTTCATCGCGTTGTGGGTAAGGATTAAACCGACTTAACTATTTAATGCCACCAAAGCTTCTGAAATGAGTGTTGTTATCAGAAACATTTAGTGCGTATTTACGATTTTCTAATTTGACAAGCGAAAGCTTTATTAAAAACCAGTGGGAGGATTCCGTCTGCGTGGAAATATTGATTTCTCATACAAACTTTCACCCCCCTTTCCAATTCCCATAAAAGAAGACTTCTAGAATAAAAACTATCCTAAGTCCTTTGCTTGGAATTTAAACTATCTTTATACTATAATTTTTATTCAATTCGGTTCAGTGGTTCAAAAGGTGACAAACAGAGACACTTCCTTAATTATAACACAAGTATAGACAACTCACAACGTGAAATATTTGTAGTACACTATACAGGGTGACAGGAAAAGTCAACCTAGATGTTTATGGATATTATTGTTTAGGTAATTGCTGATACATTTGACCCTATTGATCTAACTGTCAAAAAGTTAACCGTTTTCAAAAAATTGGCTTTGAATTTTTTCTTATAACTACCATTTTCTGCTCTATTTTTTTTTGTCTGTTCGATCAGACTTATTCCTCTTTTTATGGCAATGGCATGAAGCAAGAAGGCATGCTAGGTCATCAAAAAACAATATTGAAAAAACTGATACGTTAAACTGTTTGAATGTAGTTAGTTAGTAGGACAAATTTTTGACTCCGTTTTCGCAACTTTGCTATAGTTCTATTAAAAGTTGTGAAAGTTTACCACGATGCAATGTGTATGTTAAAAATGTAAACAAAACTGATAAAGTCACTGGTAATTTTGAATATAGCATGAGGTAGTAAAAGTACTTATATTATTAATACAAGGATGTTCTCGACACTGTTTATCTCAGAGTGAAATTAAGAAATTCCTATACAAATACCTCTTAAAATTTTCCAAGAACGAACGCTGTTATTAAAGTTAACAACCCTCTCATTCAATAAAGTTGAATTATACCCTAACATGACTCTTACCCAATAAGTTAGCATTCTTTCATTAATTACGTTTTGATGGTACTACATTTTAAACAATTTAGGGTTCCGTATTCGAAGGGCAACAACGTAACCATTTTGTATACTTCATCACAAACACCGGCTGCACGCACGAAAAGTGTGACGTCATGTCACGTTGTCACGAGTTAGTTCAGCGTTCCGCGGTATGTGTGAGGTGTGGTGGATGGGTTTCTTCGACCCCCTTCCCCTCCACCCTCCCTGATCCCCTGTCCACCCTTAAACCCCTGACACCCCTTCCCTCTACCCACCCCCTCTGAGACCCCCCTCGAAGAGTACCTCACCCGTACTAGACCCCATAGAGTAACGAAGGAAGGAGGACAAACGAACCAGAATAAAAAGTCCCACAAAACTGTCCCGAGGAAACAACGAACGACACGTTATCACGTAAACCGACTTTACAGGCAGCCATTTTTTTTTATTTATTAACATCAAAAAAGTTACTATAAAAACAAGCACGATCAAAGAAATAACTTTCTTTATCAGAATTAGAGCCACATGTAGGATTCCGTAGTTAAACATAGAAACTAAAGTAAAAAGTTTAACGAAAACAAAATTTTGTAAATAAATAGATCGATAAATAGATTGTAAAATATTATTCATAGTAAAATACAGATATTATTGAAATTATGTGCGTGCGTTGTCTTTTTGAATTCGAATTACAAGAGGGAGAGTGAATGTATATAAAACTAATGACTGACTGAGTGATGAATGTATGAACGGACGATGATGATGGACCGATTGCAGCTTCTCTCGTCGAAGTATGGATGGCGTTAACAGGCACTTTCGATTCTTACAAAAAGAAATACCATAACACATCAAAGCTTTTTAAATTGACGGCCACAGTATCAATAACCGTAATGGAAGGGGATTGTTTAGTAAACTCAATGCCAACCGATCTGTTAAGTAATAACTTTAATACCATAAAATAATCTACATAATTCGGTTTAGAGTGTTGTCATTTATCATCGTTCGGGTTGATGGATGGCACTTTAAAACGCCCGCGGCCCTTGGAGGTTGTAATGGCCCAGTTACTAACCGATACCGGTGTCAGTACGATATTGTGTAATTACTCAACGGTAATACGAGAAACATGTTGATCGTGAAGTTAGTGAAGTTATCAATTATTATTATTATAACTAGTGGGTGCCCGCGATTTCGTCTGCATGGAAATATTAGTTTCCTATACAAACTTTGAATGTCCGTTTTACTCCTTTAAGAGATATTTTAGAAAATCCTTTCTTGACACACGACTACGTCATAAAGAGCTATATGTGCGACAAATTTCAACGCAATTCGTTCAGTGGTTTGAGCTGTGCTCCGATAAATAAGTCAGTCAGTAACGGCTGCCTTTATATATACAGATAATTTCTTGGTTCGATAACTAGATGGACAAGGTCGTGAATTTACCAAATAAATGACGTAGTTCTAGTATACATCTAGTCTAGATGGGCAAACTGCGGCCCGCGGGCCATCTCCCACCCTCGAATGGTTGAAATCCGGCCCGCGACCATGAAACAAAAATCGATGTTTCTCACCGTACCATTTACCCCGCTGCCGAACCTATTTACTGCTGCTGAGCTGCGAGGTGAGGGGCTTTCGTTACTATATTTTGATTTTGTAATTGAAAGATTAAATGACTACTGCTACAGGTGATGCATTCATACATGCATACAATTGACTGGTTATTCAATCAACGTTTTCCAAGTGGCAATTTTCCATCGTCAATGGGTAGCGGTTCTGGCGACAGATTGGTGCAATGGTGTCATGTAGCACCTGGTTTTGTACCCTTGTGTACCCTTCAACGGCCAAGTCGCACAACATTAACTATAATAATCGCAGTAAGGAACCTTACACTTGGCACGACTTTGTCTAGATTTCATTACTTTTTGGAGATAAACAAGCAGCTATATCGAGACTTGGCTAGCTTTTTACAGAATGTTTTTGGTGGGATTTAATCTTCCAGTTACAAAATGACGATACACCTATCGTTTACCCTGTACACCAAGTTTTTTTTAAATAGTACATGAGGCGTGGGCTCGTTGTCTGACTGCACCTACTTCATTGTCTTTTGGATTAGAGGTAGGGTAGGTATGACGGTCGAACAATGACCAAATGCTGGATTGCGACTCATTTTACATAAAAAGGTACCAGCATAAACTTTATTTCAAGTAGAAAATACGTCTCTAAACTCAGTAGACGCAGAAAATTCATTTCTAACGATGTTTTTTTTTTTGTCAGGAGGATATTTCCATAGACGGATATTTGAATTCTCTATCCTATCATCCTATTATAAAAATATGAAACAAAATCCTCTTTTCATGCGTCTGCTTGACAATGGTAGGGAACATTATTATTATTATGTGCAAAAATAAAATTGACAACCCTAAACGAAGGTGCCCAATGGCACTGCCAGCCATAAATCCCATCCCAGCTTAGGTATAGACCAACTTATTTCGAGCTCTTTGAAATGTCCGATTCTATTTAGTAGGGTACGAACTTATTGACACGGAGTGTACTTATTATTAAAAAAAAAGTTAACGTGGAGACTTTTTGCAATAAAATGATTTTCGGAAAGATTACCTTAATCGTTGTCTGAATAAGCTAGTAAAGTTTCTCAGATAACTCGGAATTCGCTGTGTATATTTTTTTCATCAGGTTCGTGTTTGTGAGGCGATCAGCGCATTTGTCCGAAATTATAATCAGAAACAGCTGAAGAATATAACTAGAAAATATTTCACGCGGACCAGGCAGCAGACGGGACTCGAACCCGCACCCTTCGCAATCCGGGCGAATGCACTGACCAATTATGCTACCGCGGCCCTCACGGACCGCGTCGAAATTCTTTCTAGCTATTCTTAAGCTGCAAGGCAGCGCCATCTCTTCGCATTATAGGTAAACCCACAATGTCAAATGAATACTTTTACAAGTATTAAACATTTGAAAGAAGAAATAGCAATTATAGTTATAATTTTTATTATTTTTAAAGCATGTAACTGCTTGATGTTTAAATCTAAAGAAAATATAACTAGAAAAAATTTTCACGCGGACCAGGCAGCAGACGGGACTCGAACCCGCACCCTTCGCAATCCGGGCGAATGCACTGACCAATTACGCTACCGCGGCCCTCACGGACCGCGTCGAAATTCTTTCTAGCTATTCTTAAGCTGCAAGGCAGCGCCATCTCTATCATCATTGTGGGTTTACCTATAATGCGAAGAGATGGCGCTGCCTTGCAGCTTAAGAATAGCTAGAAAGAATTTCGACGCGGTCCGTGAGGGCCGCGGTAGCATAATTGGTCAGTGCATTCGCCCGGATTGCGAAGGGTGCGGGTTCGAGTCCCGTCTGCTGCCTGGTCCGCGTGAAATTTTTTCTAGTTATATTTTCTTTAGATTTAAACATCAAGCAGTTACATGCTTTAAAAATAATAATAATTATAACTATAATTGCTATTTCTTCTTTCAAATGTTTAATACTTGTAAAAGTATTCATTTGACATTGTGGGTTTACCTATAATGCGAAGAGATGGCGCTGCCTTGCAGCTTAAGAATAGCTAGAAAGAATTTCGACGCGGTCCGTGAGGGCCGCGGTAGCATAATTGGTCAGTGCATTCGCCCGGATTGCGAAGGGTGCGGGTTCGAGTCCCGTCTGCTGCCTGGTCCGCGTGAAATTTTTTCTAGTTATATTTTCTTTAGATTTAAACATCAAGCAGTTACATGCTTTAAAAATAATAAAAATTATAACAGAAACAGCTGAGTAAAAAAGAGTCCACTTTTATCCTTTTCGCGTTAATTAACAGAAAGATCGGCGAGAAATAAAATAGAAATGCTAAACCATTCTTTCAGCAATTAGTTCTGCCAATTCGGAGTTGAATTAAGGTTAAATTGGGAATTTCTATTTATATTGGATCAAACTCTTATTTACTAGCTAGCTGATACCAGTAGCTTGATCTAAATTCAGTATTTTTAAATAATAACTTCACAAACTTGGCACAAGCACGCAATACTTATCATTGATTATTAATATCCATTTTAATAAATTTTTTACGGCATATTTAAATTTCAACAATATCAAACTTAAAAAAGGCAAATAAATTTAATGATGGGGTCTACGCAAGGGCTCATATACACAAGCGGATCGCAACCGACGGCAGTGGCAACTGCAGCCGTTGGTCACCATTCCTCCAACGAGCCGTCAGTCATAGACCAGTCGATGGCAATAGTCGCCCCGTCGGCAACAGCCATAGCCACCTTTTGATGCAGCCGCCGCTACCTTATGACGGCAGCCTTTGAGGAGCCGTCAGTCGTTGACCGAACGACGGTTGCCCGTCGCCACCTTTTGACGGCAGCCTTTGAGGAGCCGTTAGTCGTTGACCGAACGACGGTTGCCCGTCGCCACCTTTTGACGGCAGCCTTCGACGAGTCGTTAGTCGTTGACCGAACGACGGTTGCCCGTCGCCACCTTTTGACGGCAGCCTTCGACGAGTCGTTAGTCGTTGACCGAACGACGGTTGCCCGTCGCCACCTTTTGACGGCAGCCTTCGACGAGTCGTTAGTCGTTGACCGAACGACGGTTGCCCGTCGCCACCTTTTGACGGCAGCCTTCGACGAGTCGTTAGTCGTTGACCGAACGACGGTTGCCCGTCGCCACCTTTTGACGGCAGCCTTCGACGAGTCGTTAGTCGTTGACCGAAAGACGGTTGCCCGTCGCCACCTTTTGACGGCAGCCTTCGACGAGCCGTCAAGAAATCGAAAATGAATACTCTAGTAAATTTAAAAAAGGACAAATTACTTACTTGCGTAAATTTTATAACAAATCTATTCCTTATTGACAGTTTCGAACCATTTTCAGAAGCCGTGTGCTTGCGAGTACGACTTTGTGTAAAAATGTTTTAAAATCGTGTAATATTTGATAAAGTTAAATAAATATTTCCAACACTCACACCAATTAGCCTAGCCCCAAAGTAAGCACTGTAAGGCTTGTGTTATGGAATACTAGGGTAACGGATAGAATACATACATTGTACTTACGTATATTTATATATAAGTATATTTATATAGAAATACATATTAAACATCCATGACTGGAGTAAAAATGCTTGTATTCATCACACAAACATCTGCCCCCCTTTTCGAGTCGGCGACACCATGAAACCCGGCGTATAAACCACTCGGCCACGGAGGTCATCAAAGGTCGGAGGTTTCTTCTATTAAATGATTCGGGTCCAATTCCAATTGACAGAAATAAATGAAATTTAGGAGTTAGAAAATTATGGGTAGTTTACTGAATAAAACAACTTTGCTCGGCTTTCCCAACACTAAAGTAAGCCAAGATACATTAGCTAATGCAATTAATAATTTTGTAAAACGGCAACATAGCTATCAGAAGCCCATTAAAAGGGTTTAATCGGACCATCCCGATAACGACTGAAGTTACTAGAGTAATAAATTTAACAATAAAGCTACGAGTTAAACGTCGTTAATTACCGTTAAGATAGGAAAAAGGATTAAAGTATCTCGATCATGTTATTGGTATCATAAAGATTTAGATTGGCAACAATGTGCCGCGCTTTTTCTGTAAGAACAAGCTCACTTTTCGCTGCGGAATCCGACTGTGATTTGAATTTAGAATACATTTTTTTTTTCAGTATATAATGTGTGTGTGTGTACACATGAGTACATGAGGCGTGGGCTCGTGTACTGACTACCTGATGACAAAAGACAGTGATGTCTTTTGACTTACAGGAGTACTTTGTCGAGGATGGAGGTGTAGGTGTATTGCAAGCCATGACGGCCGGGCAATGGCCAAATGCTTGATTGCCACTCATTTTACATAAAAAGTACCATCATAAACTTTATCTAAAGGAAAATAACAGATGTCTCTAAGCACAACAGAAGCAGAGAATTCAACTTTATATCGAAGTACCTTACATGTAATGAACATAAAATATACCCACTAGATACCCAACACCTCACCACTTAATTTAAGAAACATGAAGTA
This sequence comes from Chilo suppressalis, assembly GCA_902850365.2. Lineage (NCBI taxonomy): Eukaryota > Metazoa > Arthropoda > Insecta > Lepidoptera > Crambidae > Chilo > Chilo suppressalis. The sequence goes on from OU963908.1 coordinate 5,199,857, forward strand.
CACACAATATGGTAATACACAAACATTTAAAAGCACGTAAACAATACCTTCAATCATTAAAGTCAAACTTTAATCAATATCTACGCCGTAGCGTTTAGCTGGGTGTCGAACACGTTTAGTGGTAAAGTATATAAATTAATGTATGCTGGTCTGAGGAGCTCGATGGCGCAAGTGGTTAGCGCGTTCGGCTGCGATTGTTGAAGTGAAGCAACTTACGCAGTGGTCAGTCATTGGATGGGTGACCAAAATAAATTCACTATCTCGGGCTCCTCCGTGCTTCAGAGGGCACGTTAAGACGTTGGCCCCGGCTGCATCTGCAGTCGTTAGCATCCACCAATCCAAACTGGGTCCGCGTGGTGGGTCATGGCCCAATCTCCCTATTCCTACCTTAGGGAAGGCCTGTGCCCCAGCAGTGGGGTCATTAATAGGCTGATGATGATGATGATTTGGAACTTAGGTTTAAATCGCGCTTTTTGCATAGTGTTTTATTCTAGTAGTGATTTTGAAAGTTGATTCCATTATACAAACCGTGGCAACGTATAAACCTTTGCTTCTTTCTTATAATGTAATTTGTAATTAACTTAATATAAATTTGTGTTGGCTCTAGTACCGATCATTGTCAATCAAGTCGTTATTTGGATATATGTGGTATACTTTATATTCTCCTACAGGTATTTTTTATATGTAGAAACTTACTTTGTTAAGATCGGTTACCTTACGAAGAGAAGGGTACTGGTACACTGAGATACAAGCTTTCGCTTGTTCAGATACCAGTCTCTCGCAATCTTATGAAACATACAAATAATGTTAATATTATAAGATGTTACATGTAGATTGTTGGATAAAAAATAAATTAAGTTATTATTATTTTTATTATAACAGGATCTAGATTTTCGGATGCAGAATAGTTATCATTCCTTTCGCCCGCTTTGTTTCAACACTTAGCATTGAAGACTATTCCATCATTGTTTTTTCTTTATTTTCATGTTTTGTTTTTGGTAACTTAGGTTTACTTATGCTATTCCAGCTGTGTATATTTTTGCTGGCCTTTTGGCTGTTTAATGTACCTTTATAAATAAAAATAAAAAAAAAAATGGTTGCCTGTAAAGTCGGTTTTACGGGCGAAGATTTTACGTGACAACGTCTTTTTCTCGGTAGAATATTTATTGATATGAATATAATTAAATTGCACAATAGGAACAAGGAATTGAATGAAAATAAGAATTGCACAAATTTTAACTATAGAAATATATTTTGTTTACTAAAACATTGTACATGTAAACTTAAACTTAACACGAGAGACTCATCGTAACGTTACCGAGCGTTACACTTTTTCATAAGTGACTCCCAGCCGCAACCTAATTTAAGACGTTGTCACGTCAAAAAGAAGGCGGCGCTGCAATTGCAGTTGAGGAGCGCGGCCAATCGAGCAGGGTACTGCGGAGTTCTACCCTGATGGATAGAACCTGGGGGCGTAGTAATTTATTGAAACAACGACTTGATTATTATTTTATTAGATTTCAGGCAAATACAAGTTTTTAATCTAACTACGAGAGGTTTGGTGCCTGAAGTCCATCTGCTGTGGAACCTTCTATTAAAAAACAGACGATTCCTTATTTCAAATATTAAAATCATGACGTTAACTTTTTAATATAACTGCCAGCCGTAGGCATTGCATGAACAAAGAGTTTACCCAAACAAGGAGGCTGTAACGTAACGGACGTTACAGTACCGCATATCACCCGCACTCCTAACGCACATTGGGGGGACTGCGATCCTCAGAATACGCGCCAGGTGACCGGTGCAGCAGTATTGTCTGGTTTTAGTGGCCCTTGTCAGGGCGTAGGTAGGGCCCTGTACACATTAACGAGCCTTAGGGCTGGCTGAAGTGGGCAGGGAGGAGTCCCCCACACCTTCTTCTCTCTCTCCCAGTGGTTGAAGGACGCGTAAGGTATTTCCCAGACACAAAAAAGGTGTGCTTGAGGAAAGTGTGCTCACACCACTCATAGGTTCAACCTCGCTACTACTGGGATAAGAAGGCGTAACCGTATCGCTCTTGACCGCATCAGTTGATGATTGATGTGGTGTTCAGAGCCTGTCTCATCCTCTTCCCTTTGTTTGTCAGTGGCCAAGAAGGTGGTGCCGTCAGGAAGCTCCAGGACCACATCTTTAGTTGGTCGATATGCCGATGTATCTGCCTACTATAAAAGTCTCGCCCCTATGGTTTGTCAAAGTTAGTATCTCTCCCGAAACCCATTTTTGTTTATCTCCAAAGTTTCTCAATTGAACTGGTTCTCCAGGAACGAATTCGCGTTGAGAACCTCCAACCTTATGCAACTGCCTTTCATGTGATTTATATACATGTACGCTCCTATCTGTATGTTAAAAATACATATTAAACATCCATTACTGGAGTAAAAATGCTTGTATTCATCACCCAAGCATCTGCCTCCTCCATCCATCTCCTCTCGAAGGACCTCTTGAGTAGGCGATACCATGAAACCTGGCGCGGTGGTCGTCAAAAAAAATATTATCAAGTTTTCTTGTACTGAGGATGTTCTCTAATATTATGTGGAATACTATATTCAGGCCGTCATCGGTGATGGTGAAGCTAGCTAAGAAATATGTTTTTCTCTCGCATTTATTACTTCGTAATAGTCATCTATTCGGACATATAAACCTTTTTCCAAGATAATTGGGTAGCTGTCCTTGTGTCCCTAGGTAGACCCTCTTATTCAAATTTCGCAAAGCTAAAGGATAATCGGAGTCCCATTTCACATTTCAAATAGACCTAAATGCTTTTTGAAACAAGGTCGAGAAATCAAGTATTTTAACGAGTTTATTCGTTATCTTCAGAAAGGGTAGAATAATTTGTGGCGTCAAAAAAATATATTTTCTACTATTTACAATCAGCATTCATCTTACCGTAAACTACTATTTTAAAAATCTACTAATGATAACATTTCTGCAACATTTTCTTTCGCTTCGATAATACAAAAATAATTTTATCCACAGAACGCGCCGCAATTGAACCCACGTGATTTAACAATACATCCAATATATCCGCGTGCGTGATTCGGAATCGCGACCTTACCACCTTTAATCTCGTAAACGCTGATTGGAAAATTAATTATAAATCATAAAAGATGGCGGTAAAAAACAGCCCTTGCTGAGTTTCTTCTCGGTTCTTCTCAGTACAAGGTCTCCCACCGTAGATTTACGAACCGATAGCGTCGTAGCTTCTGCACATTCATGAGAGCTTGTAACAGCCTTATCTGAATAAATAATTTTGAGTTTGTACTTCTATTGACGGCAACAGGCTACCAGGGATCACTTAAACAGGTGCACTATAAGAAGCTTTGCGTCTGTAACTGCTTTTCTCATGTGCCAATATTGCCTGCTACCTAGGTGGCCAGGTATGTATGGGTATGTGATATTGCTCTCCGTTTTACGCTTCAGCTCAACTGAGATTTCGTGACTTTTCTAACGGCCGCACACTTACGGTTTATGGTATAATAACCCGTTCATGTATGAGTTTCACCTGTAAGTAAGAACTATAATTGGTCAACGAAACATCTCAAATTGTCATCATCATCACGAGTTACCCTCGAGTTGGGAAATTGCCTGTTTCAGTTCAGAAGTTATGTTCGAACGTCCATACATAATGTTATTCAATTATGCTAGTCCGTGCTCACTATATCTTCTCCGTGTAATGTTGCTCCTTTTCCTTTACAGATTTTTTAAAACATTTTTTTCATGTGTACATAATAATATTGGTATGTGCATTTCTTAAGTAATGCCAGTATTGCGTCACTTAACTATTTGTATGTGCATCATCATCATCAGCCTATTAATGTCCTCACTGCTGAGGCACAAGCCTTCTCTATGGATGGAATAGGAAGATTGGGCCATGACCCACCACGCGCGCCCAGTGCGAATTAGCGGGTGTTAATGACTGCAGATGCAGCCGTAACTAACGGCTTAACGTGCCTTCCGCACGGAGGAACTCGTGATAAAAGATTTTTGGTCACCTATCCAATGACCGACCACTGCGAAAGTTGCTTCAACGATCGCAGCCGAACGCGCTAACCACCCGCGCCATCGAGCTCCTCCATATTGTATGTGCATAGCTAAAGCAATATATTCTTGCAATATATTTTTATGTTAGCAATATATTCTTATCATGCTTTATGGGGAATGAAAATGAGAAATTCCTGTCATTATTTTCATTTTATACACTCGGATCTAAAGAATGGTACTCCAGAGTCTAGATCCGAATGCATAAAATCAACTTCATTTGTATTAAGAAAATGCGTACATTATATCAACATGCACTCATTTATATTATAACAAATTGAGAAATAGTAACAGCTTACTATAGTTGAACAAACTTATAAATACAGTTTCATAGATATTCGTTATTAAAGAGCAGTAATAAAGGTTGCTTGGTATCAGAAATGAGCTGTGAATGGGCTATCGGGAAAGTAATAAATGGAATTGCTCGCAGTTACGACCTCAATATCAGTCTTCCCGGTTCTGGGGACAGGAGAAACTTGGAAAAAGTAGCATTTCTTTATTGTGGAGCATAGGTACAATTATGGGGTGTCACATCCGTACATACAGTTCAGTTATATCTATTAATATTAATAAATTTTATTAAATAGCACCTTGTCGTTACATTAGCACAAACCATGCGGTATCAAATTATGGGTCCCGAAGGCGTCCATTTTGTATTTTACCCACTTTCCACAGTGTCATGTGAAAATGTTTGTAGATAGCGAAAATACAACAAGTACTTACGCCGCCCTACAAACTCTTATCCATATACAAGATAGATATATACTGAACGGAAGCGTCTGTTGTTTTTTTTTATAAAATCTGTGTTTTGCACATGCATATTTAAATATTACGGATTATAAACGCACGTATCTGACCGAAACGTTTGTTACGAAAGGACTCATATAACTTTAAGTAGGAGTATAAAATCCAAATGTTTATGATTAAAAATTTAAAGCACATAAGAAGATTTATTTGCCGTTCGTCCAATTGGTTTTTAAAGCCTTTATTCGTTCAACGCATATTTCGTCAAGGATGCATTTTGTCCAACGTATCCGTAATTTTTCCAACCTGGTGTTGGAAATTCATTATACCTCATTACATGATTCGTTACTGTAAGCAGAATCGCAAAAGTTATATGATTTTTATTTTCAATTTGATTCATTTAGCTCACAGAAAAGAATACAATCACGGGAAGAAACATACACATATAACATGCAACCTTAATAATGGTCCAAAAAAAATAGACTATCTAAATTCGAATGTTGCTGTCAAATTTTTTCCGTTTTTGGAAGTATCCTACTTCCAAAAATTAATATCTTCCTTACTTCAAAAGTCTCAATTTGAAATGCATGCATGAACTTCCATAAACTTAATAAAATTGCCTTTTTTTTATATTTCACATGCAGTAGACAAAATTCAACATAGCACTTTCATATATTTTTTCCAGACGACAGCGACACGCTTTTACGTTACTATAGACTCAATTAATATATAATTTTATAGCAAAACGAACATATCGGTTAATATTTTGACGAACTCCGTGGCCGAGTGGTTTGCACGCCGGGTTTCATGGTGTCGCCTACTCGAGAGGTTCGAATCCCGGTGGGGGCAGATGTTTGTGTGATGAATACTGGCATTTGTACTCCAGCCATGGATGTTTAATATGTATTTCTATATAAATATACTATTATATGTACAGTATATGTATTCTATCGGTTACCCTAGTATCCCATAACACAAGCCTTACAGGGCTTACTTTGGGGCTAGGCTAATTAGTGTGAGTGTGGGAAATATTTATTTATTTAATATTACCGATATCAATATATAAACCGATATTGATACCCAACCGACCCGGGCCCAATGCAAAAGGAATATTATTTAAAAAGACGATTTATGAAAATATGAAATAGTGATGGCCGATTAATATTTATACATGCATGTTAAAATTATTTTAGGCTTATTCTATTGTTATTTTAAGCATGAAACTGTTAAGATATATAAGTCTTAAGAAAATATCATTAAAAATTATTATTAGAGTGGGTTTCTAGTAAAATGTTTTTAGTGTATTTTCTTGGATTTTAACTCTGTCATTGTATCGGCCCTTTGCTCTCAATAGCAGCTGTCCATCAGTTTCACCCGGAGTCCGGAGCGAGATTCTTTGAACAGATCAGTCATAGGTTACTGGGTCGAATGCTCCAACTACCGTGCCACATACTTTAGATCAATCTTGTTTGCGAAATAGAAAATGACTTTAAATAAAAATCTTTTGAGACAAAGAACTGGTGCAGTGCAGTTTCATCGGGATTCTTTAAATGAAACTATTTCACATAGCACAGTTAAATGTTACAGAAATAAGTACTTACAGAAGCAGGACCTAGAGGGTTTTCCGCCCGTCTGGGAAAATAGGCTCCACCTTACAGAATATCACAGTAAAATAATATTACGTTTTGATGGTGTTTTTTTTAAGTGTGTATGCTATTGGTCGCAGATGACCTTTACAGCGTCACCGGGTTTGAGGACGGCGAGATCCTAAGGGGACCTTAAGCCGAGAATTGGCGAGTGCCTCTAGAGGTATTCCAGGAGGATGACATCTCCCCACGGGGGGAGACTCCTCACCATCTGGAGTCTCTAGACCACTCGAACCTGAGGGGGTCGGCTCAACTAGAGGGTTTCTGAGACTCGGACCTCGGCTCTAGTTAGTTACCCGCTGTCGCGGGGAGGATGGTGCTGTGTTTCTGTTGGTGAGTTAAGTTCCAGGGTTCTACGGGGTAGGGGATCGGGTCAGGATAGACAACGGCACTAGCACGGTAATAGTATCATACAGTATTCTATCTTCATACAAACGGTCGGAAAGCGAGTCATACCTACGCCACTCGAGTTCGATGTGCTCTCGGCGGGCACCCAGTCGCGAATGCGCCGCCGCGCCGCAACGACGACCGAACGGTCTGGATTGTTTTTTATGCAGTTAGCCGTGCTTAAACGTGCGTTTTGTATTGTAAATATTTGATTTAATTAAGTAGATACCTTCATAATTTAGTATGGAAAAGAACAAACGACGATCAATATCGTACAAAGGCACAATTGCTGTTTTTGGTTGCTTGAACTCTTCAATAACACACCCAGAGATATCATTTTTTAAATTACCTGAAAATTGGAAAGGTGTCTTACCTTTATAGAATATTTTTTATATACCTATCTACTAGTACGTTATTTGTTTCTAATATTTAGGTATTTTGGTTTTTCCATCGTGCAAAATATCTGGAATAATATATAAATAAGTGGTTAGGATGAAAAAAGAGACAAACGAGTAATCTACCTACACTCGCGTTAAAAACAAAACTACATAAAATACTGTAGGCTGGCGGCCCTACCGCGTGCCAACGCAGCGCTCGGTGTAGGCATTTATTTTCAAGGACAGGGCGGAGTCACAATACTGTATAGATAATATTACCGTGGCACTAGTGCTATTTTTTGTGTAGCACGCGTCTGTAGGCTATGGTGGCCACTTACCACCAGGCGGGCCATAGGCTTGTTTGCCACTCTTTTCTCATACAAAATGTCATCCACCATGGTCATAAATGATGACATATGAATTGTATGCCATAAATTCAAGTTTTCACTCGGAAATAATTGTGACGAAAGACCATCTTATCCTCAACAACAGTCTTCGAAACCTAAAGTCAATGAATTTGAATGCGGGAAATGCAGGATGACGGTAATATTTTAAACTACGATGAATTGCCAAAATAACGGCGTCCCAGTCGGCTCATGTGATGATGAGTATATTTTTTACATATTTATATGTAAATGTTGCGACCAACATATAAGTATGTATTACCTATTGCTAGAATAGAATGAGTATGAGATTATTTTGTGTGTATAAGGTTGACAAAATGCAAGTGATATTCTTGATGTCACAAGCATGTTATCTGAACCAGTCTATACTAATATTATAAAGCTGAAGTATCTGTTTGCTCGTTTGGTTAAATGCGCTCTAGAATACTGGTAAGATTTGAAAAATATTTTCGAGTGAAAAATTTTATATGAATTTATCGAGGAAGGTTACCTATACTTATATAAGAAAAGAACACGACTATTTTAGTCATGGTCTTATGCTATATAAGCTATAGTAAAAAAATAAAATATGAAAATATATTTTGAGCACCCATGAAAAATTATGCTACCGTTGGGAAAAAATATTCCATATCAGAGCTTCCTTTGCGTGCGCAGCCTATAATAATAATAATAATAATTTATTGCATAAAAATATGGTATAAAAGGTGTTTGATCATTTTCATGTCTCACATATTTTACTGTTAAACAGCATGCAACAGTTTTTAAATCAACTTAAAATTAAAGTGTAATGCAGCGTAAGCGGTCAAAGTTACACAGTTTTAGGACCACGGCCACGTATGACGAAACTTTCGAATTTATTTGTTTTATAAAAAACAATCTCGACAGCATATGTCTATCTTTAAAGGGTGACCCACTACAACCTTATTCCTCAAATTAATGCGGGTGAAACCGCGGGGCACCTGGTAAGCTATAATGGCCGCACACATCATCCCTTTCAGCAGGAGCACCGCGCTATAATAATAAATCTCGTTTTATCACGCTGGATTGTGAAATTACTTGTGATTGACAGTTAGACGCGATAAAAAACATGAAAATGTAAGTATATTCTGGTGATCATGCTACGTGGACAAGTTGGCATGCTGGGCTATAACTCTTTTAAATAAAATATCAAACCGGCCAAGTACGAGTCCCACTTGAGGCGTATAGATGCAAAAGTGCCACTGTACACTTTTAAAATAACATGTATTTTTTATTACGGGCAACCTTCTACTAATGCTCTTTGGTTTCATTTATTAATTTTGTTTCAAACACGCCTCTATCCCATTCAAAACTTTCATAAGTTTACTGAAGTTAGGAGCAAAACCGCCTCTATTTAATCTCTTAAAAGCGCTACTATCTTGGCTCAGTTCAGCTGTGTTCATACTAGCGATAAGTCGTGAGCTAAGTAAATTCTACAAGATTGTAAGGACAGAGCTCCAAAAAAATTTGAGTGGAACCAAGTCTCGCCTCTTACTTAAAATAATTTTGTCTTTTTAACAAAGGGTGTCGTAGCATTGTTTAATATTGAAAAGTGAATCGAACAAAACACATTAAATATATGTATGATGATACGCTTTAATTTTTAGTTTTATTTATTTTTTACTTAACGTACTGATAGCAACATAGTCCGCATTCTCTTAAAGTTAAGACGTCTTCCTATTTCTGTTGAAGAGACAATGAAGCCTTTTGATACGGAGCCCTAAAAATCTATTAAGCAACCGTTTACTGTATATGAGAGCACTATGACGCAATCAGTGCTATCAAAGCCATCGGTCACCTAACAATCGTATCTTTGATTCTGCATGGTTTTTTTTCTACCATTGGGGCAGTGACTCGGTCGGCCGAGGCCTGATAAACGAACCGAGTGGTATAATGGAAACGAAAAGATCCTTCCCAATCCTTCCCAATTGATTAATAGATGGAGAGATAGGATGAGAGCGCAAAAAATCCAGTATCGAATCTATTCCGATTGATTAGATTTCTATTATTGTTCGTGTCATTAATCTTCTGCAATTGATAGCGACCGTTTGAAATGATGAGACACTATTAAGTTTAAAGAATAATTTTACTTGAAAATATTCCACGACTTCTAGGTACGAGTGTTAGACGGAATCCGCCCGCACGTTCCGCTAGCCGGGCGAATGCACTAATCATATTTATTTATCACTAGTTGTGCCCGTCGGTATTACCCGCGGGTTATTAGGGATATTTTCCTGCAGTAAAACGTAGCCTATGTGTTAATCCAGGGTGTCAGCTAACTCCACACCAAATTTTATTAAAATCGCTCTTGCCTAAATTTTATTAAAACACGTGAAGAATTATCAAACATACACACTCGCACACACACAAACTTTCGCCTTTATAATACTAGTGTGATAATGACAAATCATTTCTTCACTTTATCCTATGGACAGATGGAAAGAGCCCTTTTTTGGAATCTTGAACATTAAATGAAGTCATATTTATGTTTGTTGTAGCTTAGCTAATTAACTATTTCCTTTATTTGTCATTTAAGCCCAATAAATTCTTCTACTCTGCCAGATGTTTCTTTGTCCATTCAGTTCTACAGTATTATCGGTTTAGCAAGTCCAACTAAAATTCACATTGCAAATACATAGTAAAACTAGCGGCCCGCCCTCGCTTCGCTTCGGTGTAGAGCTGAAGTGTAGACTACAGTTTTTGTTCTCAGGCTTGTATTATAACACAATGACATTCATCTATGATTCTTCTTATACCTGCATGTAAAGTATCAGCCCGATCAGTTTAAAATTGACAAAGTTTCATACAAACTTTCATTCCCTATTTTATCCCCTTGGGGGTAGAATTTATCAAAATCCTTTCTTAGCGGATGCCTACGTCATAACATGTACCTGCATACCAAATTTCAGCCCGATCCTTCCAGTAGTTTGTGCTGTGTGTTGATAGATCACTATGTCAGTCAGACAGTCACCTTTGAGTTTTATATATATAGATAGATAGATAGATAACACTAGGTACCTTTTGGTAGTGTTGTATTTCTGTCGGTGAGTATGGTTCCAGAGCTCCACGGGGTAGGGGATGGGGTCAGTGTAGGTAATGGCGCGAGTGATATTTTTAGTATCGCAAGCGTCTATATGATATGGTGGCCGCTTACCATCATACAGGCCATAAGCTTTTTTGCCACCCTTCTATAATAAATCTCTGTGCTGTTTCAGCGGCCAAACCGTAAGAGATAGATAAAGAGAATATTTAAGTTATAAGTTAAGAATAGTCTGATAAGACTACAAACCGGATTTGAGTAACGTAGCACTTCCGGTTTTCGAGAAATCACGAATTTCAAACGAAACCACACAAAATCTCCGAAGTTCTCAATTAATTAAATACATTTTTTTTTTAAATCAGGTTTTGGTGAACATTTGGTTCACTGGTTTGCTAGTAAGTAAATAATAGGACTAAATTGATATTTTCTCCTTTTAGTCATACTAGTAGAACTGAACGGAAGGACTATACGGACTAAATCGGCAAATATGACTTAAGCGGTGTTGTTAACAGTTTCTGCAGCAATCATATCCTTTGTAGGCATACTACTACAAACTATATGGTCTGCGTTTCCAGTTCAGTATGGAAGATAGAATTACTAATATTAAACATGAAATTTATATGAACTTTATATATGTTAAGCACCGCCTATAAATTTTCGGAATAGCCAGGTTTTAAAGACTCATAATTCATACGAAAGAATGTATTACTCTAATGAAAGTCATACTTCCTTGTATATTAGCTCAGTTCTGGAAAAGAAAATGAAATTAAATTTTCTCAGACATACACGGATTCCCGTATTTCATGCCCATTGTAAGAACCAAATACGACTCAGTCAAGTGCTTTGAAGTTCTTAATTTTACTTTCAATAGCTCTCAAATTGCACTGAATACAAAATATGACATACTAAATAAATGGCCAAAATTATAAAATGATTACGTATTTATTACTCATAAACTACAGGAAACCGCGACATTGTACATTCGTATTTTAATTTCAAAATAAACATTTATATGAAGATTAAATTGGAGAAATAACCATGAATAAGTGGTGAGGAAAAGTGTGATTTATTTATTGCCCACCAAGCATGATGCGTAACCACAATATCCCATGTGATGAAACCGAACACAATTCTTCAACAGTAATGGAACGCGAAGAGAAAACCCATCGAAGAAATGAAATCTTGGAAGTGCTTATACAAAACGCAAACCAAACGAAACAGAGGCTTTAAATTAACATGGTCTTATTAATATGAACAATAAGTGTGCTCCAACATTTCCTTATTAGCAAGCATGCATTGACTGAGGGCAATCGAAAGTGACAACTGAGTGGCTCAGAAGTAGTTAACGAGTAACAAATTGTGTAGGATGACCATGCATTAGGATAGAGAGGCCACTTGAAAACGTTATTAGATAAGCAAATATTTTACGATATTAGTGTACTTTCCTTTTGAAGTATATAATATGATACATTCTAATGTTTGATATTAAAAGTAAATGTATGAATGATACAGAAAACTGTAAGAGATTTTTAACATTTTGTCAAAATATTAACTTCGAAAATACACGTAATAAAATATGTGGTGGTACAAAACCGATAGGGGAAGCTAGTGATGAATCAGTAGAAATATTATTTTTCTATAGTCAAAAAAATGGGATATAAAGTATTCTGTCTCAATCCAGGTCATAAACTATATGTGTACCAAATTTCACCCAAATCCTAATTTATAATATATGTAGGATTCATTTCTGACTTTACTAAAGTAACAAAGTTAAGAAATTGCGGCAAAGTTAAGCATAAATAAAAAACATACACTGCAACAAAACGCGATGAAACATTTGGTTTAAATGATCTTTATAAATGTAATTTCACACGACAGTTAATGAAGAGAGTTAGAATTAACAAAATAAACAATTACAATCTATCAATGATATGCCGTTAGACACACTGTCTACAATAATACGTGTTCACCATTTATCATAATAACAATATGTGGGCGGTGAAACATATTCAAATAACAATAAACTGTACATTTGTCTAAATCATTAATCATTAACGAAAACAATAAGCTTGTTTGGTGAAGGCCGGATAAAGAGATAAATCGAGATACTATAAGGGGAAGTAATAAATAAATGATGTTAAGAAATCCCGTTATTAAAAATGTCCTATTGAAAACTAACCGATCTATTTTTAGGTATAATTTATGAATGGACAACAATACCAATACTGAGATATTTATACAATATACTATTATATTGTATCTCATTTCACGTTTTTATGTTACCATTAAACCTATATTAATTACTATAACATTAAGTGATCATTTTATCAGTTTAAAAGCTTTATTTTTCTGAGACAGCGAATAGTTATAACTTTTAGTTCCATCTTAGGTCAATAAATTTTCATTAGGACGTTCAATGCTTTATAATATTGATGTGAATAAAAACTTATTTACTTACTTTTATATTATGAGAGATTATGCCAGTTTAGTAAGCTCAGATACCGCAGAACTCAGACAGATGATGTAGAAATTATAGACCGTAAATAAACCCCAAATTCTATTTTTGAACAAAGGTATTATAGGTTACCTATATACTTATACTTTGCAATCATTAAAAAGCCGACAAGACTGTGCATAACAGATTCGTATGCGCAAAAAATCAAAAACAGAACACTATCACGAAATAAACTCAAGCTAATTAAACTTTGAATTCCCAAATCATCCTGGATAGGCTCGAAGTTTGGTGACCCTACGCATCAAAGGGCTTCGGCTGTCGAATGAAGGTGTTTAACCTACCAGGTGGTAATTTGTATGAAAGTGAAACCACTACGCTTTTCACTTTCTTTCATCTCGCTCGCACCGCTTATATTTAACGACTCAACTGGGGTCACATTGGAAGCGAACTTTATGATTTTATGAAATAGGGAGATTAAACTATGAACCACCATGCGGCTGCTATGTGGATTGGTGTGTAGGGTAATTTTTTTAATGATGGGATAGGTATCTTCTTCTTAGTCGGGCACTCTTGTCAGAGTGGTCGTGGTTGCACTGATGAGGTACATGGTAGGGTGTTCTTTGGGTCGCTATCAATGCCGAGGGTAGCTCTCCTGGCGATGTGCTTCCATTTCTGACGGTTCGAGGCGTCGCGAGTACACTGGACCATGGTAGACTCAGTAGCCTTTGTGATGGCGTCTATCCAGCGGGTTGGTGATCGACCGCGTGCTCTCTTGCCTTCCACCTGGCCTTGAACCACCAGCCTTTCCACCGAATTCTCATTTCTAGAGATGTGACCAAAGAACTTCAGTATTCGTAGTTGCACAGTTGACGAGAGTCTGTCTTTAACACGAAGCTCTTTGAGGATGGATATATTGGTACGAAATGCCGTCCACGGGATCTTTAGGAGGCGTCTCCAGCACCACATCTCTAATGCATCGATTTTACGGCGATCCTGCAGTCTCAAAGACCAAGTTTCGGCTCCATAAAGAAAGATTGGAAACACAAGGCATTTCATCAATCTGACTTTAGTCTTCTTGGTAACTCTCCTGTCCCTCCAAATCTTTCCTAGCCGTTCCACTGCAGACCTGGTGATGGCGCACCGCCGTCTGATCTCGTCGCCACATCCTCCAGTACTTGATATAGTAGATCCGAGGTAAATATAGTTCTGTACCACTTCACAGTTGGCTATATTGTGTACATTGGTTCCAAATTGTTCGGCTCGGTCTACTATCATCATCTTCGTCTTGTCTCGGTTTATAGCAAGTCCGAATCGGAGACTGGTACTTTCTAGACGGCTTAGAAAAATTTCCATGTCTTCTCGAGTCTGTGCGAGAAGGGTAGTATCATCAGCATATCTCAGGTTATTTATCACGCGTCCCCCAACAGATGTTCCTTTGTCCCAATCTTCTAGGACAATGCGCATAATATACTCTGTGTAGGTGTTAAAGAGTAGTGGCGATAAGATGCATCCTTGTCGTACACCGGCCTCAGTCTGGAATTCACTCGAAAGGGCATCATCGACTCGTACCGCTGCAGTACCGTTCTCATACAACCTCCTCAACAGAAATATTAAATGGGGTGGTACGCCCATTTTCGCAAGTATCCTCCAGAGGTGTGTCCATATGACGGTGTCAAAAGCTTTCCGAAAGTCCACAAAGCAGATGTAAAGGGTTGTATTGAATTCTCTGGCCTTCTCAATAATCTGGCGCAATATAAGAATTTGTTCACGTGTGCCTCTTCCCTTAACAAATCCGGCTTGCTCGGGTGCAATTTCCCTTGAGAGGTAGGCCAGCAGCCTGGTATTAATTATGTGGAGCATCACCTTACTTGCATGAGATATCAAGGATATGAGTCGGTAGTTATTACATTTCTTGGTAGACCCTTTTTTGTGCAATGGAATAAAAATTGATTTCAACCAGTCATCAGGCCATATTCCAGTCTCCCATATTTTACTGCAGATGATATGTAAGACTTCAACTCCAGATTCACCCATTGCCTTGAGGACTTCGATCGGGATTCCATCACAACCTATGGCTTTATTGCATTTGAGGTGTTTAATTGCTGCTCGTACTTCATCCCACATGATGTCTGGTTCACGGTCATGTATTTTGTGGGTAGGACATGTGAAACTTGGTGTCAAATTGCTGGAAAATAATGATTGGCAATATTCCTTCCACACATTCACAATATCCTTAATATCCGTAACCGTTGTTCCGGCGGAGTCTTCAATAGCCCACGTCTTAGGTTTAAATTGGCGTGTTATGTATCGCACCTTATCATGCAGATCTTTGGTTTGATACTTATCGGAGTGTTGTTCCAGTTCATCACATATCCTACTCAGATGGTTATTGCGGTCACGTCGACAAGCGGCTTGTATGATAGCTGACTTAGCATTTAGCATTGTAATGCTAGCACCACTGGCTTTAAGGTTTCGGCGCTCTTCAACCAAATGCCAAGTGTCTTCCGTCATCCAATGTTGCCGTTTTGGTAAGACTGATTTCGGTTGTGACTCTGCAATAGCCTCCATAATATATGTTTTTGCCGAGGTCCACAAGAAGTTAGAGTCATTGTTTCCGATACCTGCTCTCCATGCGACATGTCTGCTCTGTATTGAGGTGGTCAGTGACTTTGGATCTTTCACCTCCATTCTTTTACCCAATTTAATTTGTCTTGCTCTTTGTAATTTCAATCGCAGGTTTCCAATGAGCAGTTGATGGTCGGAATGACAATCAGCACCGCATAAGGTATGCGCATTGGTTACTGAGCTTCTCCATCTGGTTCTCACAAGTATGTAATCTATCTGATTGCGGTGCTTGCCATCAGGGGAGGTCCAGGTATATAGGCGTCTAGGATGGTGTTTGAACATTGTGTTTGTTATGGCCATGTTATTGTTGGCAGCAAACTCTATCAGTCGCTCACCCCTTGGGTTACGAACACCATGGCCATAGTTCCCAATAATATGTCGTATGCCGGTATCCATTGTGGTGTTTCCTACCTTAGCGTTAAAGTCTCCAATGATGAATAATAGCTCTCTTTTGGGAATCTTAGCTATAGAAGACTCAAGTTGACAATAGAAGTTCTCTACTTCCTCTTCCCTGGCAGAACTTGTAGGAGCATAGACTTGGATAATGTTTAGTGGGGTCGGTGATGCGCTGAGTTTAATGGAAATAATTCTATCATTAATGGGGTGATATCCAAGAACCGAGTTTTTCCATAATTTAGGGATTGCAATAGCCACACCTGAAAAGCTACTCTTATCGTTGCCGGAGAAATAGATAGTGTGTTTCTCAGTGTAAAAATGGCCGCTATTTTTCCAATGTGTCTCGCTGATTCCTGCAATAGTGAGTTTGCATCGCTCTAGTTCCCGTTCCAGAATATGAAGCTTTCCATCTTCAAGAAGCCCTCGAACGTTCCATGTACCTATGCGGAGATCTTTTCTTAGGTTGATATTTTTTCTTCTTCCAGTAGCAGTTTTTCCATAAGATGCCTGGTTGCCTGCATCTTGATGGCCGGTATCCCATTTCACACCCTCAGCCCCGGAAAACTCAGGGCGCCGGTCGCTACGCGGGTTGCCAGGCGGTCTTACTCTGTTGTTACTCATACTCATCATTACAACTCTCATGGGATAATTAATGTAGTAGGTTCCCGTTACTTTCTACATCGCGGTACTATAACCTCAGTGGTCATAGTAATCCAGAAGTGAACCGGTCTAGAACATATGGTTCTTTCGCTTCACTTCGGTACTGATGGTTACCGCTGCCCTCCATCAGGATTCAGGTTCTCTCTAAGCCCCTGTGGCTCGCCTCCTCCGCTGGTAAGTCCGTACCGACAACTATTGCCTCCGCATTCACCACCGTTGAGGTCTTCACCCGTAACCCTGGGCACGGGTTCTGCGTTATACCCCACAGTACTGGGTCCCTGCTGAACTCCGCCATCTACACACTCCGGCTTACTGAAGCGTAAGATGCCCACCCCCGCGACGTGGACGCGCCAGACAGGACTTGCCCAAGTGAAGAGTAGAGGAGGAGACTCTACTCTCCCAGGGGCCGGGTTAATGGGCGTGTATAACCCCACGCCCAAAGGCATAGGTATATTGGCCCTTAACTCGCCACGCGGGGCCTGTGCGGAATATTTTGCCACTACGCTGGCCCAGTTCGGATTGGTGGGAAGAATACGTGTTTTTATGAAATATGGTCATCTTATATAAATGTTCTAACTTCGTTTCTTTCCACTCCCTCCGATTCCGTCGGCCTAAGCAGAGTACCGCGACGAAGAAATCACCTCTGACTCCTCCCACACATGCCACAAAACCAATACTACACAGCTGGCATACATGCACACTAGCTTAGCTTTAGGCAGACACCACACCCGTAGGATAAGAGTGCAAAGACCCCGGTCTACACACGACACGCTATACCAGGTACAGGTGTGTACCTGGGCGTTTTTCCTCACCCCCCCACGACAACAGCTAACCGAGGTCCGAGTCTGAAAGACGCCCTCTAGTTGAGCCGATCCCCTCAGGTTCGAGTGGTCCAGACTGAAAGGAGAATTCCCCCGTGGGGAGATGCCATCCGCCTGGAATACCTCTACAGGCAATCGCCAATTCTTGGCTTGAGGTCCCCTTAGGATCTCGTCGTCCCCAAACCCGGTGACGCTGTAAAGATCATCTGCGACCAACAGCATAAACACTCAAAAAAAAATATCTTTTCACTTTCGTCTCGCTCGCACCGCTTATCTTTAACGACTCAACTGGGGTCACATTCGAGGCAAACTTTATGATTTTCGTATCTGATTAAAACGTTTTTAAGGGTACTGCGGGCTTTTAATAGGCCCTCAAGGTAATGAATACCTACTCGTGCGTAATAATTCCATACGTAAGTAATGAAATTATTTTGGAGATATTTTATTAAAAGCTTGTTCTTATTAGATTTCTCTTGAACTCAATTTAATTGAATGTAAGTAATATAGCTCTAAGGGTCTCATTGATTAAAATTTCTTCAAACTGCTGAAGCACATAAATTCCCTTTAATTATAGAATTATATAAACTAATGCCAAGAGGACTGAAAGGTTCCAGAGAGTGTGGATACTCACACTTCTTTTTTCTTAAAGTACACCATCATGAGATAGATAATAAACAAGCACTCCAATACTACGCTGTCACAAAGTTAGACCCCAATATACTTTACTGAAAAAATATTCTTTTATCAATAAGGGGTTACAGTAACCCTCATAATAAAGGCGGTATTATGGCCCTCAAATAAATGAGTATTTTCTATATACGTATCAAGTTATCTATACTTATAATAAATCTGTAGAGAGGTCAATTCTGTACATGAAATATATTTTCAAAATAACTATCAGGGGGTGATAAGTGATCGAACCTGATGCCAAAAATGCAATCAGTAAAATTTTTGTCTGTCTGTCTGTCTGTCTGTGTGTATGTTCCTTATAGAAACAAAAACTACTCGACGGATTTTAACGAAACTTGGTACAATTATTCTTCATACTCCTGGGCAGGTTATAGTATACTTTTCATCACGCTACAATCAATAGGAGCAGAGTAGTGAAGGGAAATGTTGGGAAAACGGGAGAAGTTACTCCATTTTTTAAGCTTCCGTCGCGTGTGCCGCCTTAATGGTTAAAGTTACATAGAAATCATGTATGACGGGAATATTCTACATAAAATTGTCAAAAAAATATCCCGCAACAGCATATGTCTATCTTTTATGGTTGACTTACAATAACACGTGTAATCTATACTTATAATAAATCTGTAGAGAGGTCAATTCTGTACATGAAATATATTTTCAAAATAACTATCAGGGGGTGATAAGTGATCGAACCTGATGCCAAAAATGCAATCAGTAAAATTTTTGTCTGTCTATCTGTCTGTCTGTGTGTATGTTCCTTATAAAAACAAAAACTACTCGACGGATTTTAACGAAACTTGGTACAATTATTCTTCATACTCCTGGGCAGGTTATAGTATACTTTTCATCACGCTACAATCAATAGGAGCAGAGTAGTGAAGGGAAATGTTGGGAAAACGGGAGAAGTTACTCCATTTTTTAAGCTTCCGTCGCGTGTGCAGCCTTAATGGTTAAAGTTACATAGAAATCATGTATGACGGAAATATTCTACATAAAATTGTCAAAAAAATATCCCGCAACAGCATATGTCTATCTTTTATGGTTGACTTACAATAACACGTGTAATTATATAAATAAAGTCATTGTTTATAACACAAGCCCGAGAACAAAAACTATAGTTTACACTACAGCTCTACACCGAAGCGAAGCGAGGGCGGGCCCCTAGTATGTAATAAAATCTCTTTAGTTGTATGTTAAAGGTTTATATACGAGTATAGCTGTCCCAGCAAACTTCGTACCGTCCTAAAAAATTGAGGTTGGTGGAAGAAGAGTGAAAATTTAGGATTGTACGTATTTTTGTATGATGTTTCATGAAAAAATAAAAGCAGAATTTTGTCCAAAAAAATACCCTTAACATTTAGGGGGATGAAAAATAGATGTAGTCCGATTCTCAGACCTACTGAATATGCATATAAAATTTCACGAAAATCGGTCGAGCCGTTTCGGAGTAGTTCAATTACGCACACCATGACACGAGAATTTTATATATTAGATATTGTGCGTAGATGGCGTCACCCAATGTTGGTATTATATTAAAGAAATTTAGAAGCTGAAGACACTTTTCTTGATGCTGTATGGTGGGATTGGTAAGATATAATTCATTAACAGATGTACTCATATAAGAGAAGTCAATTATTTTTTAAGTTTAACTAAAGTTCATGCGGTCCCTTCCTTTGTGATACCAAAGGAATGAGACAGGACGTGACTAATTGAATAATTGAAAAGAAATAGAGAAATTTGATTTTTATTGAAAACGGAATCGATTAACGAAAATAGTATGATCTTTCATCTGCAGTGCTATTCTGTAAAATTTTCCCGTGCGGTTCCGATGGGGATCCGCGCGAATTAATATCGTGAAAATTTTCTGATTCTGATATTTCTGGTAACATTTTAAACATCGCATATACATAATAAGTTACCTTTAGGAATGTGTTTCAAATAATATTCTTTGTTTTTCAAGTTATTCACATGGGTACTACAGCTTCGTTCAGTTTTCCCTTCATTAATATTTAATAACTCCCTAAAATTATATTTTTCTTGCATTTTAATATACAGCCGGCATAGAGTGAGAGTTAGTTTTTGCATATTCATGAAACATTATGAATGTGTGTGTTTCTGTGTCTAAGAATCTCTACGCTTATTGGGAACCATTTGCACTTATACGTGAAAATACTTAGTCAGTACGTATATGTTTTCATAATTACAATATAATTTGTGAAATTAATGAGGCACCAGGCTCACATTGAGCTATTATGAGATAGCAAACTTTCAGTATTTTTGGAACTACATGCCAAATGAGTTACGGTCAAAACGGTCTGTAGAGAGAAATAAAAAAAAAACGGGTAGCATACTGAGACTACGGAAACAGAAAAAGATTTTTTTTTGATTTGGAAAAATTTACTGATTACAGTAAATTTTAAAGCTTAGTTAGTGGTTAGCGCGTTCTGCTGCGATCGTTGAAGTTAAGCAACTTTCGCAGTGGTCGGTCATTGGATGGGTGACCAAATATTTACTATCTCGAGCTCCTCAGTGCTTCGGAAGGCACGTTAAGCCGTTGGTCCCGGCTGCATCTGCAGTCGTTAGCACCCACCAATCCACACTGGTCCCACGTGGTGGATCATGGCCCAATCTCCCTATTCCACCCATAGCAAAGGCCTGTGCCCCAGCAGTGGGGACATTAATAGGCTGATGATGATGAATGACTTAGCAGTTCATAATCAAATCTGCTATCAAAGTTTCCATCCCAGCTGTCATACTAGCCGAAATACTATTTTATTTCCTATAAAAAGCGTACGTCGGTTAGGAGTAGCGAACGAGCGCACTTAAACAAACTCTGTCACCATCGGAAAGTACTTTACTCGCGACTTTGTAAAACATTATAGTACCTATTTTCGGAGGAGAAAGAGGAAGTTTGACGGTAAAGGGGGATTGGGCTATGTCCCACCACGCAGGCACAGTGCGCATTGGTCAGTAATATACTTTTTTATGAAATAGAGAGATTAGACCATGAACCAACATGTGGCATCTGTGTGGATTGGTGGGTAGGAAACTTTTTTTCTGATGGGATAGGTATATTGAGCCATCCCCGTCTCTCACCCAGAGGCGGGATATGCGTCACGCATTTTCCTAACAATAAAAAAAGGTATATTGGGCCATGACTCGCCACGCGAGGCCTGTGTGGAATGTTTTGACACTACGCGGGCGCAGTTCGGATTGGTGGGAAGAATACGTGTTTTTATGGAATAGGGAGATTGAGCCAAAGAAACGATCAGCATTATCTCCAATTTACGA
Organism: Chilo suppressalis; assembly: GCA_902850365.2. NCBI lineage: Eukaryota > Metazoa > Arthropoda > Insecta > Lepidoptera > Crambidae > Chilo > Chilo suppressalis. The sequence goes on from OU963908.1 coordinate 5,221,488, forward strand.
CCAGTCGTAGTCGTGGCCGCAAACTTGGCCACAGCCCAACCGTAGCTTTTGCAACCAAGGTTGCGTCCACGGCCACGAATGGCCGTAGCTGAGACGGTCTAGAGCGCGCGGCGCCTAAGGGGCAAATTAATGATGATTGTGTCAAAATATTAGTTAATACAACATAATTATAAAAAGTTAAACGGCATATTTTATTTCTTTATAATGTAAAAAAGATTTCTAGAATTATTTGTTAAATTAGAATTTGCATTATAAATAATACATTTTATAAATTTTATATGTATCATATAAGATCATTTATCGAAATATGTGCTATGTGCTTAAGAAGGATTTAAAATGAAAATTTTAATTATCAGTTACTTACATCTTCAATAGTGCCCGTGAAAAGATGCCCGATTCTTTAAGAAAGTACCGTGGATGCATAATACCGTGAAGAAACGCTGTGTGATTGCCATTACGGCGAAAACGCCGCAATGAAATGACTGATTTATCGAGAGAGATGAGAGACTCTACGTCATGTTAGCTAGTCGGTGTACTCGATGACAGCGGGTAGCGGAACGCAACCAAATAGATGTCCATTTAAATAGAAGTTTTAGAAAATATTCATTTTTAACAGTGAGGAATGTTTTTTTGCATTACAGAGTCTGCCCTACCCTATTTGTTCAAACTTTCATTTTATTCAAATGACCATTATATCAAAATAACATTTAAATTGTGTCATTCTTTATTAGAAAATTGCACACCCCTACAATCAACCATTCTTCCTGCTATGCAATTTTAATTATATACAGATCGGTTCTTGGGATTTGACATTTCAAGAGGAGTCTCTCACTTTTCAAGAGAAATTGGATGTAAGTTGAAAATGAGCAAGAATTGAAGTTACACCCAATTTTTGGACATTAACGAGTTTCAGGCCTGCTATGTTATTAGCCAAATGTTTCCTCGCACATAACAGTTACAGCCCATTTCTCAAATGAAAACGCAGCATTATCACGCGTCGCGCCCCGTCACGCTCTGACTCACCCGTCACCCATGTTCACCCGCTGTCACACATACCGCAACCTTACCGCAGCATTATGACAGCCGCGACGGCGACGCTTCGTGGAAATGTGCTATCGGAGTAGCGTATATAGCGCGTATATACGAGCCACGGTTACGCCTCATAACTGTGACGTAACGCAATTTTGTCGAGATCTTTTATACTGATAATGGAAGCATTTATCAAATTGCTTTTACTATGTTACTTACATAAAGTAAAATATAGATGACTAATAATATTGAGCGAATCCTATCACAATCAATGTTTTATTTGTATGAAGAATATTTTAAATAATACGGTTGTAATTGGTAAGCATTCACACAGCGTTTCTGTAGTATCACCATCAGCTGATAAACAATCAGCCGATGAATTGTTATAATAAAATTCTACTTCTTTGATCACGATCCTTTTTAGATTCTAACCATAAACACGCGGCTGCTGTACATGGTATATCGAAAGTGAACTTTAAAAGGAAAGACGTTTATTAATAAATCTCCCATGGAAATTCGTTTGGTGGAGGAAAATATTTTTTTCGAACCTTCGTTATTTTACGCTGATGTTACTGTTTCTGACGACTACAGACTACTTTTGAAATGAAACTTTTTTACGCACGCTTGACTGGGGGGGTAAGCTGGCGAATGCGTTACGAAAGCGTTGCGAAAAGTGTGTTCGGGCGAGGCGAACGGGAGTAGACTACTTACGAAGTCTTTTGCTCATATCACTCAAATGTCATTGAATTATCAATGAACAGAAACAAAACAGGAGTACCTAGTCCAAGGATATTCTTCATTTATGAATAAGGCCGGTAGAATCTACTTCCAGCTCTTTTCGAGACCCATTCTTTATCAGACCCCTTAAGCTTCGTATCAGATCGTTTTCAAAGAACTAAAACCTTACTATATTTGCAGAATCGGGCGACAGATCGTGCGCATAAGGTGATGCTTACTGTAAAGGAGCTCACCGTTGCCCGCCCGGGGCGCGGGGCGGGCGGGCGTCGCGAGCGCGAGCAGCGCCAACGCCCACCACCATATCATCACAACCACACCTGAAACAAACAAATGAAAACGTTAAAAGGAGTTTTTCAAGTGAAACTTCTATACGCACGCTTGATTGGGGGGTAAGCTGGCGAATGCGTTACGCGTTACGAAAAGTGTGTTCCGGCGAGGCGAACAGGAGTTGAGTGGGGGATATAAGCAAGAGACAGCAGTGCGTGCGCACATTTTCTTTCTTTCTTTCTCTTATAGGTAGTAAATGAAATGTATATGTACATACATGTATATATTATACGCAGTACACATGTATGTACATATACATTTCACATACATACATTTACATAGATGTACATATTGTACTGGGTACAGTATATACATGTATGTACTATATATTGTGTGTATATACATACAGATGGAGCTAAAGAAGTTTCACTCCACACAGTCGTATGGTCAGAAGCACACACGTTTTTTTGTTTTTTTTTTATGTTAAAATGGTGGCAATCAAGCATATGGCCCGCCTGATGGTAAACCTGAGGTGTGTAACTTTGGTCGAAGAAGCTACGGTTGGCTGTGACCAAGTTTGCAGCCACGACTACAACTGGTCGTAAAGCGGACATATTGCTGATCGATGGCGGAGGTGGCTAGCTCGTGCGGCCTACGACCGTGCAAGTTAAGCAACTTTTGCAATGGCCGGTAATTGTGACGAAAACCTTATAATCTCTAACTCCTCCATGCTTCGGAAGGCACGTTAAGTCGTTGGTGCCGGCTGGATTTAGCAGTCGTCAATACCCACTAATCCGTACCGGTGGTGGGTCACACACGGCCCAATCTTCCTATTCTATCAATAGGGAAAGCCTGTGCCCCAGTAGTGGGCACATTAATAGGCTGATGAAGATGGTAAGCGGCCACCATAGCCATATACGCTTGCGATACCAAAGCTATCATTCGCGCCGTAGCCTAAATTACGTGTCACCGACTCGAGAGGTCCCGGGTTCAAATCCCGATGCGGACAGATTTTTGTGTGATGTATACGAGCATTTGTACTCCAGTCATGGATGTTTAATATGTATTTCTATAAAAATATACTAATAAATGTACAGTATATACATTCTATCCGTTACCCTAGTATCCCATAACACATGCCACAAATAAGCACTATATACTTTATGGCTAGGCTAATTAGTGGGTGTTGGAAATCAAACAAAAAATCCTATAGGAATTTCCGTAATCAAACTAGTGACAATTTACGATATCATTCCAAAGTATAAGATTTTACAGTACGTAAAAACTAACTTCTTAACTACAGACTAACACAGTTAGATTTTCTCCATTTCCTCTTTATTAAACTGAAAGTAATGACCACCATTAATATGGTTAGTGCAGTGAGGTTAACCATTAATGATCTCTCTTTCGTATTAATAAGCATCTTAATAATCATTTATATACTCATATTGTAGTAAACTAACGTTGTGAGAGACCTGTACCTTAGGTGGACAGTTGTCCAGGTCACCAAGTCCCGATAAACAGGATAGAGAAAGTCAAGCATATAAAACGAGTGAATTTTTTTCCAGTAAAATTTTCTTTAGATTTTAACAGCTAGAACTTAAATGCTTAAAAGTATAAATTTAAACGTATAAAAGTCGTTTATGTAGATATTAAAAACTGGATTGACGATAAACGAGATCTAAATCTAGCCTCAATAACTGAAGTAGTAGAAAGACGAATGACAGCTTAAGTATGAATAATAATAATGGAAAATATTATAAAGCAAGTGTGTACAGACCAGAAAGAAGACCAACGATTAAATTAAAGTAATTTAATAAAAGTACGGATATGATTTCAGAAAGATGTGTATTATCATTGTATCACAGCGAAGATGCGATTGTCTATATATATAAAACTCAAAGGTGACTGACTGACATAGTGATCTATCAACGCACAGCCCAAACCACTGGACGGATCGGGCTGAAATTTGGCATGCAGGTAGATGTTATGACGTAGGCATCCACTAAGAAAGGATTTTTAACAAATCTACCCCCAAGGGGATGAAATAGGGAATGAAACTTTGTATGAAACTTTGTTAATTTTAAACCGACCGGGTTGAGACTTTGCATGCAAGTATATGAAGAATCATAGATTAATGTCATTGTGTATAATACAAGCATGAGAACAAAAACAGTATTCTACACTTCAGCTCTACACCGAAGCGAAGGGAGGGCGGGCCGCTAGTTATAAATAAAAGGAAGACAGCTGACCAAAGAGAAGAGGCGGTAAAACAAACTCGAAAATCAACCAGATTGAATAAACTTCTCGCAAAGTCCAGCAAATATTGTCACATTTCCCCGAATCAGGTTATACTGATTACTGTATGGAGGATTCACACGGAGAAACACCGACGAGTTAAATAAATAAAACTCTGCCAAATAAATTAGCAACTGAAGTAGAGAGACCCACATAAAATTATCCCGACGGCATGGAGCGGTTTTAATGAAACCTTCTCATTTACCCCTTTCCCAGGAACAACTTTACATAATTAATTATGGCTAAATAAAGTTTTAAACACACTGAAAAAAAAATGATCTGTACTAACTTTTGGGATTGTTGCAGATTTTTTCACTGAATCGTGAAAAAACAAAAAGAATACCCACAACTTGTTTTTACATTTTTATGTATATATTTTTCAAGATTAAATATAATAATTTGCAAGGCAATCGAGACATACTGATCATTATAAGATTCAATAGTCCAGACTGTTGCTGTTACGAAATGCATAATATCATACTATTTCATGCTCCTAATCTTGCTATCTTACATTCCTCGTACGTTGAACTATGGCCATCAAAAGAAATTCAGTGTTTTCATCAAACTTTGATAGCAAGACTAATGCTAATCATAAACCAGGATAATATAAAAAAAAAAAAAAAAAATTAGCATGTAACTGCTTGATGTTTACATCTAAAGAAAATATAACTAGAAAAAATTCCACGCGGACCAGGCAGCAGACGGGACTCGAACCCGCACGAATTTAAAATTTTTTTTGATACATTTAGTGTGAAGTGAAACTTCTTTTCTTAAATAACCTAAAATTAGATGGTGCATAAGGCATAGGGGAATGGAGCTATATATATAAATATATGTATATATATAGCTCCAATCCCCTATGCCGTATCCTCTATATGGAGTATATATATCATCGCGTACGCATTTCCGTTTCATCTTTTCCATAGGATTTCTCCATTTACACCCCTCCAAAAAGAAGTTTTACTTCAAAAAACGACTTTGGCCTTAAATTTATTGCTATCATTGTTAAATTGGGCTTTAAATCAGCAAAATCATGAACCATCTGATCCGGTACCTAAAGGACCTACAACCCGGGATCCTTTAAAAGAGGCGTGAAGAATCAAAGTGCAGGCTGGTAATTCCCTCCGATTCCGTCGACCTAGGCACGACTGAGAATACCCCGGCGACGAAACCACCCGCGCCAACGTGCCTCCGACTCCTTCCACACAGGCCACAAACACCAACACTAAACAGGCTGCAATTAGCTTAGCATTAGGCAGAAACCGCACCCGTAGGATAAGAGTGCGAAGATCCGATCTACACACGACACGCTATACCAGGTACAGGTACGAACCTGAGCATTTGTCTCCGCCAACTACGACAACGGCTAATTAGAGCCGACGAGCCGACGACCTAGCCCTCAAGTTCAAGTAAGTGGTCTAGAGGCTCCAGACGGAGAGGAGACTCCCCCCGTGGGGAGATACCATCCGCCTGGAATATCTCTGGAGACCCTCGCCAATTCTTGGCTTGAGGTCTCCAGAGGATCTCGCCGTCTCCAAACCCGGTGACGATGTAAAGGCCATATTTAAAAAAAAAGGTATAATTGCTATGCCAGCTATCTTCGCATCTGTACTTCACCGCCTCTTGACATGAGGTGGGGTGGAGTCATTTATTTAGACTTTTTTTTTCTAGAATTTCATTATAATACACATAGTCGGGATAACAACACTAAACAACGACATCCTGTATACGAAAATCGTTGCATTCGATAGAAAACAAAGCTCGTGTACTAGTAATAAATATCAATACGGTTTACTCACAAATCGGCGAACAATATTCGAGCGAAACTTTGAATATCAATGAGTAATCAGTGGTAAGGCTTCGTTGCAAACGATTATTGTTCGAGCGTTCAACAATGCGACTGCGGCGCGGTGCGTTTCCAGTTCATGTCGTTGTAAATGTCACACAAATAGTCGGCATAAATCATGGTGTCTGTGCGTTATCAGTAACCGACGTCAATATATGAAACGGGTGTTTCGAAATTTCCATTTTTAAATGCATTCTGTTGGCACATTTGCACTGTCTAACTATGTAGATGATAATAATAATAATAATAATTTTAATAATAGCCAGGCAGTGCTCATCGATATCACCATCCCGCATGACGAGAACCTCGTGGTGGCCGAGAAGGACAAGCTCAGCAAGTAGCTGGACTTGGCCCACGAGGTAACCGCTTTGTGGGCTATGGATTCGACGATCATTGTCCCTATAGTCGTTAGCGTAAACGGTCTCATAGCGAAGAGTCTCGACCAACATCTAAAGAGCCTCTCGCTAGATGGTTGAGTCAAGGGGCAGATGCAAAAGGCAGTACTCCTGGACACGGCGCGCGTCGTCAGGCGGTTTCTTTCTCTGCGGCCCTAACCACCGGTAGCTTGGGCCTCGCTCCGCTGCTGGTGGCCTTCTAGGTTAGGTTTTTTATACTATATTTATTTTGTATTTACGTTTTTGTATTTTACTTTTATATCTATTTTATAAAAAACCTAACTTGTGAAATGAAATAAATGAGAGTATAATAATTTTTATTTGCAATAAATTACACGTATTTACATGGTAATATTCTTTTAAGACTCTTCGCACTAAGGCTAATATTTTACATTAAATATTAAATGACATTTTCAGCCAAACTAGGACGTTCATCCTGTATTTTACCTTCAGCACCCTTCCCCTATTTTCAGATACAGAACAAAGCCAATACAAATAATAAACAAGAAAAAAATACAAATCACCTAACGTTATTATTCAAAATTACAAAAGATGATCTATAAATGCGTTGGTTTTAAATCTTTTGTCCTTATTTTTTATTATTCTTAATACTATGCTACTTGCCACTCATCGGTGTTTCCTATGGATATTATAGTGCACAGAAAGAGATAGAACTATAACCTACTCCAGAGACCGGCCTCGTTCCTCCTTTCTCCAAAACGTGGACTAATGTAAGTCTTCTTTATAGCAAACAAAAGTGACAGCATCAGTTTTAGTCCAGGTTTAACTTTAGTGTACGTTTTGTAATAATTAACTTTGATAAAACTCGGACCATATACCTGAGCGAACCAACGTGGTTCTTGATAGCTAATATTGAACTCCGTAGTAGAGCACTAGAAATATTTCATTCGGGATCTGTATAGACTCAAGGTGAGCTCATAATGGGTGTTGCCACCATCGTGTTAAGAAACCTCGAACGAGATTAAATTCACTATAATATAGGTATTAAAAAGCTATATACATACATATTATTTACATTTAATAATTTATTAATAAGGCTATGTCGTTGCCATAATACCACCGAGTACTATTGTTTTAACATAAAAATCGAAATACATTTAACGAACTGCTTACACACTAAGCACTAATATAAAAACAAACAAATCCATACGAATCAACGTGTTTTGTAAGTAGAAATTTAATTTTCATCCCATTTCAATCTGTTTGAGAAACATTATTATTACTTATAACGGTAACCGTCATAACTTAGCTTATAAGTTAAGCGCAAGAAGTTTCCATTCCCAAATTTAGGGACTTTCCGGAGCATGAATTCTCTTTGAGTTCAGAAGTTAATAATTTAGTGCTGACTTCATTCATATATTCTCTAAGGGATCCCTAGTTATTACAAAGTTGAGAGTAAACTTATGGGTCAAGTAAATTCCCCAAATAAGTAAGTGGCGACGGTAAAACGTACATATTGACAGTGGAGAAGCAAAATCAGTTATACGCCACTTTGGTACTGCTTAATAATTAACATTAAACATAAATAAAAACTGAAATTAAGTTAATTTTCAAGCAACACCAAAGTGGACAACGGCTTACTAGATCCGAGGTCCGAGTCTCAAAGACGCCCTCTAGTTGAGCCGACCCCCTCAGGTTCGAGAGGTCTAGAGGCTCCAGACGGAGAGAAGACTCCCCCCGTGGGGAGACGCCATCCGCCTGGAATACCTCTAGAGGCACTCGCCAATTCTCGGCTTGAGATCCCCTTAGGATCTCGCCGTCCCCAAACCCGGTGACGCTGTAAAGGTCATCTGCGACCAACAGCATACACACCAAAAAAAAAACAAAGTGGCGTTATAAGCGATTTTACATTTGCCGATATGAACTGAGACGCTAAATACATACATCATAGAAACGAAGAACATGCATCATCTACGCAAACTGCAAGTTTTATCAGATTATATTTTATGACTGCCGCGCGTGACTTTGTCCGCTTTAACTTTAGTTTTTTGGGAATCCCACAAGAACCTTACACTTTCCCGGGATAAAAAGTATCCTATGTCTCGATCCAGGTATCATAAACTATATGCGTACCGAATTTCATCCAAATCCGTTCAGTAGTTTTTCGTGATCGATTAAAAAACAAACAAACTTTTATATTTATAATATTAGTAGGGCGAGTAGGATTATCGTTATGAAATATATAATTTATTCAAAGGTTTTAGTGCTTTAGTCACTAATAAAATATCAAATTGGTTATTAACAAGAGAAATTAGTATTTTAAATCAGTTAAAATATAAAAAAGCGTTCATGTTGCTTACTCATTTGACGAGTATATTTCACTGTGATACAGAAATAAACAAATTACTATTAATATTATTTACTGTATGTGTAATGATTTAGTACAGCTCATATCGATTGAGTTGTGTTACCTAAATATTCGAACTTAAATATCGCTATTTAAGCTAGGTTGTTAAGAGCAATTTATGAAAGTCTAAAAGCTAGGTCACTGGTTCGTAAATCAAGTAGATTTACAACCCGATGCCCTAGCTTTTCGACTACACCTGTAATTAAGGTAGCTAATAATTACTTTGAGGCGATTACCCAATCTTTTATTAAATAGTTTCATGCAGAGTGGACGATATATCAAGACCAGGTCAATCCCCTGTTATGTTGAGAATAAAATAATATTAATAATATTCTTTATTGTATCACACCATAAGAAACACAAAAGTAAGATTACACTGTCAGGAGACAGACATTATACAATGGGCTGCCTTTCGCTTAATAACAATCTCTTCCAGATCCTTTTAATAAGAAACAAAAAATTGCTTAAAACAAACATATAGTACAGAAACGTAAAAAAAAAGAAGCTCAGGGTCGACAATAGAGTTTTTTGTTTTATGTCGACATCTGTAGTAATATATCGCACCTTTATTCCAATACTGTCATTATCTATACTTATAATAAATCTGTAGAGATGTCAATTCTGTACATGAAATATATTTTTAAAATAAATATCAGGGCATGATTAGTGATCGATACTGATGCCAAAAATGCAATCAGTAATTTTTTTGTCTGTCTGTCTGTCTGTCTGTCTGTGTGTATGTTCCTTATAGAAACAAAAACTACTCAACGGATTTTAACGAAACTTGGTACAATTATTCTTCATACTCCTGGGCAGGTTATAGTATACTTTTCATCACGCTACAATCAATAGCAGCAGAGTAGTGAAGGGAAATGTTGGGAAAACGGGAGAAGTTACTCCATTTTTTAAGCTTCCGTCGCGGGTGCAGCCTTAATGGTTAAAGTTACATAGAAATCATGTATGACGGAAATATTCTACATAAAATTGTCTAAAAAATATCCTGCAACAGCATATGTCTATCTTTTATGGTTGACTCACAATAACACGTGTAATTATATAAATAAAGTCATTCTTTATAGCACAAGCCTGAGAACAAAAACTATAGTTTACACTACAGCTCTACACCGAAGCGAAGCGAGGGCGGGCCACTAGTCATAAAATAAAATTAAAATACAGGATTTGAAGTAATGTGTAGATTTATAACGTAGCAAATAGATGGCGTTGTAAACTATTTTTTGAAGATTTTTTTTTAATGACAGTATTGGAATAAAGGTGCGATATGTCAGTAGTAGTTGTTGTTGTTTAGCAACAATATCGTCCTAAGGTAAACCTGCATCTAATACATTAGTTAAACAGACTACATAGATAAGTCCTAAAACAAATAGTGGGGCTACTCACAGCTATTTCATTTTTTTTTTACTGTGTATGCTGTAAGTCTCAGATGACCTTTACAGCGTCACTGGGTTTGGAGTCGGCAAGATCCTAAGGGTACCTCAAGCTGAGAATTGGCGAGTGCCTCAAGAGGTATTCCAGGCGAATGGCATCTCCCCACGCGGAAAGTCTCCTCTCCGTCTGGAGCCTCTGGACCACTCGAACCTGAAGGGGTCGGCTCAACTAGAGCGCGTCTCTGAGAATTGGACATCGACTCTAGTTAGCCGTTGTCGTGGGGGGTCAGCTACAAACACCTTTGTAATATAGGTATTTCTGACAGAACTCTGTGCAGAGCCTACCTGAAGGAGAAGGAGAGGAGCGCCCATATTCTGCTTGAGTGTAGAGGCGTTGCAAGACAAAGGACTTTTTTACTGGAAAATCCACGGATACTAGTAGAGAGGTCTGCAGCAACATCCGGGGACTGCTGGACTTTCTGGAGGAGCTGGGGTGGCAGGACTGATGCCACTCCCCACGCAAAACAGGGACTTAGTCTCGAGTTGCGGAAACAGCCCGCCGTACGCGGTTACGTTAAGCAACTAGTTTTATTTTTAATTTTAGCTCACGCATTACGTGACACCCTCAGTGATTTAAAATTAAACCGTTTTCAAATATAATTGAAGCAGGCTGTAACCGATACGTCAATTAATTTTAATGCTTGTGGGTTGTGAGAGCGTTTTTCGACTTATCGCAAAAAAGTGTCATTAAGTATGCCTATAAATATTTTTCAGACTTAAAACAAATTGAATGTTATGATCGTAAAAACTATATTTATCCTAAAACTACCATTGATTTACAAGTATTATGTATTCGGTTTATAATTTTAGGCTTATTGTAATTTGGTTTGTGATTTTAGTTTTCGTATTCGGTTGTGGGATTTTTAAACTACACTCTGTCTTAGTTTAGGCTTTATTAATATTTACCTAAACATTTCTAGTATCTACAAAATATGTAATTGGAGTTCGAATTATAGATAGACTGCTTAACTGAGACCTCGCCTGTGGGTAAAAGGGTAAAAATATGTAGTTGGAGTTCGAATTATAGATAGACTGCTTAACTGAGACCTCGCCTGTGGGTAAAAGGGTAAAAATATGTAGTTGGAGTTCGAGTTATAGATAGACTGCTTAACTGAGACCTCGCCTGTGAGTAAAAGGGTAAAAATATGTAGTTGGAGTTCGAATTATAGATAGACTGCTTAACTGTGACCTCGCCTGTGGGTAAAAGGGTAAAAATATGTAGTTGGCGTTCGAATTATAGATAGACTGCTTAACTGAGACCTCGCCTGTGGGTAAAAGGGTAAAAATATGTAGTTGGAGTTCGAATTATAGATAGACTGCTTAACTGAGACCTCGCCTGTGGGTAAAAGGGTAAAAATATGTAGTTGGAGTTCGAATTATAGATAGACTGCTTAACTGAGACCTCGCCTGTGGGTAAAAGGGTAAAAATATGTAGTTGGAGTTCGAATTATAGATAGACTGCTTAACTGAGACCTCGCCTGTGGGTAAAAGGGTAAAAATATGTAGTTGGAGTTCGAATTATAGATAGACTGCTTAACTGAGACCTCGCCTGTGGGTAAAAGGGTAAAAATATGTAGTTGGAGTACGAATTATAGATAGACTGCTTAACTGAGACCTCGCCTGTGGGTAAAGGGTAAAAATATGTAGTTGGAGTTCGAATTATAGATAGACTGCTTAACTGAGACCTCGCCTGTGGGTAAAAGGGTAAAAATATGTAGTTGGAGTTCGAATTATAGATAGACTGCTTAACTGAGACCTCGCCTGTGGGTAAAAGGGTAAAAATATGTAGTTGGAGTTCGAATTATAGATAGACTGCTTAACTGAGACCTCGCCTGTGGGTAAAAGGGTAAAAATATGTAGTTGGAGTTCGAATTATAGATAGACTGCTTAACTGAGACCTCGCCTGTGGGTAAAAGGGTAAAAATATGTAGTTGGAGTTCGAATTATAGATAGACTGCTTAACTGAGACCTCGCCTGCGGGTAAAAGGGAGGACGAGAACCGGGACCGCGAGAGGTGCGGGCGGCAGTCACATTCTTGTCAAAATTACAAGCGCCCGTCGCCAGCACCTCTCACGGTCCCCGTTCTCGTCCTCCCCACACAAGCAAGGACTCAGTTAAGCGGTCTACCTATAGTATGAATTATTAAAATTATTTTTAAATACCCACAAATAATAAGTTGATATACTTACACTGCCAGTTCTGTCTACAAAACCAACGCAGCAATTTCCTAAGTTATTTCACGGGGTAGGTATAACAAGCGTTATCAAACCAATTTCTATTCACAACAGTAACCCCATAGTTCCAAGCACCCTCAGGCAGGGGGTTATCAAACCCACAGTACGGCTCCTATCGTTAAATGATTCACGATATTAGTTCACCGTGGCGGTAGGCAAGATTTATTTGCTGCATATATTTTTGCTGGCCCAGTTATGATATGGCCGTCGTGGAGGCGGCGTGAGGATAACTGAAACCATTTGTAATATTTATGGCAACAGAAACGCTTTATCTTACCTGCACTATGTATTGTTTAAAGCCTCATTTGAAGAGGAGTTGAATTATGTAGTTTCTTTAATTTTTAATGGTGCAAACGAAATAGATGCACAGATGACACCAGCTTTTTTTTACAAGGTGCAGAAATCTACCCAAGTGAACAACAGTTACGAAAATTGCTGATGTGACAGAAAAGTGTGTCTTCATAAATCGAAATAGATAACGCAAGTTATGTACTTCGCGTGCCAAAAAGGTAACTAATGGTCTACCTTTTACGCTAATTTATTTTTCGAAGTCACCATTCTCGGCACTGGACGTCAATTGTAATGTGTACAAAATGTCTAAGTATGTAATATTAAGCTGTAGAAACGATGTAAACGAAATAGGTGAAATTTCTTTTCGAACGGGGTGTAAATAGAAAAATCTTATGGAAAAGATGAAACGGAAATGCGTCAAGATCGTCACACGACTATATATATATATACAGTCAAAACCGGATATAACGACATTGAAGGGACCATATAACTTCGGACGCTATGTCCGATAGTTGTTATAAGCAATGTACACAAGTACTCATAGTATTGTCATGTGTATGTATGTAGCATGGCTGTAGATAATGAATATAAATAAGCTTGTTTTCAAATAAATTACGAAAGAAGAAGTAAAAAAGTTTACTATGAAAATAATTTAAGGACCTACAGTATATTTTCTTTTGCTGGAACAAGTAAAAAGGTTGGTCGTTATAGCCGATGAATATCGATATGAGCTTTATCAATGTTCAGTGGCTATAAGTCGTTTTAAGCGGTATTTCGCTATATCCGGTGTATAAGCTTATAAGCGGTAAGTATTATAAGCGGTTTGTTTATTTAGTAGTTTACATAGGAGTCGGGACCTTGCCAATTGGTCGTAATAACCGATACGTCGTTATGTCGTTATAAACAATGTTGTTATATTCGGTTTTGACTATATATATATATATATATATATATATCATCATCAGCCTGTTAATGTCCCCACTGCTGGGGCACAGGCCTTCCCTATGGATGGGTTAGGGAGATTGGGCCATGACCCACCACGCGGGCCCAGTGCGGGTTAACGTGCCTTCCGAAGCACGGAGGAGCTCGAGATAATAACTTTTTGGTCACCCATCTAATGACCGACCACTGCGAAAGTTGCTCAACTTCAACGACCGCAGCCGAACGCGCTAACCACTGGCGCCATAGAGCTCCTCTTATATATATAAATATATATATGCGTGCACTGTTCCATTCCCTTATGCCACAATGCTTATGTACCGTATAATTTTAGGTTAATTAAGAAAAGTAGTTTCACTTCAGATGTGCGGTCCGTGCTAACAATTTTTTGGATCTCGTGAGTACTCAAAATCTTACACGCTCGGTTTCATCATACCGCACCTTGCCGGTTTGAACCCAATAACTGATGATACCGTGGAGTTCCAAAAACTTTCTCACCAATGGAGAATTAAAAATATAATAACATAGTGTGGCAGACTTAATACCTGTCAATCATCGGACTAAGAAAGAAATTTGTCTATGTAAAACAAATCAAAGCTCAATAAATTCAAGGTAATTTTTTTTATATATTGTTTTAACCATTTAACTGCTAGATGTTTAAATCTAAAGAAAAATATATAAGGACAAAAAATTATACGCGGTCCAGGAATCAGACGGGACGGGACGGGAGGAGATCTTCTTAATCCCCTTCCCGATACAAATATAGCAATATTAAATGGATCGCGTCCAATAAAAATCACCGCTATCTCATCTTCGGACGAAGTTACCGGAAACAATTTCTCATCACCCGGAAGAATTTGGGAAACTTGAAAATTACTTTTCGAAATCTCCTCGACGAGACAAAATAACAATGTTTAGAGTATTTGCATGATATTTTATTGAACGCATGAAATATTAATTTAAATTATTGCCAGCATCTTAGTTGGACGAAATTAACTACTGAAAGTTCCGTAATCGTATCGCATCGTCGAAAGTCTCTATGAAAACTTAGCAGCGCCCCTACCGGACGTAAGGACAAACTGGCTCCTTCCATACAAACTTGACGATGACGATACGATTACGGATCTTCCCTCCGATGCCGTCGGCCTAGGCACGTCTTAGAGTACCTAGACGACGAAATCACTTACGCCAACGCGCCTCCGATTCCTTCCACACAGGCCACAAACTCCAACACTTTACAGCTAGCAAACAAGCATCTTAGCTAAGTATTAGGCAGACACTGCACCCGTAGGATAAGAGTGCGAAGAACCGGTCTGCACACGACACGCTATACCAAGTACAAGTACGTACCTGGGCGTTATCCCCCGTCCCCCACGACAACGGCTAAATAGAGCCGAGGTCCGAGTCTCAAAGACGCCCTCTAGTAGAGCCAACCCCTCAGGTTCGAGTGGTGTAGAGACTCCAGACGGAGAGGAGACTCCCCCCACGGGGAGATGCCATCCGCCTGGAAATACCTCTAGAGGCACTCGCCAATTCCTGGCTTGAGTTCCCCTTAGGATTTGGCCGTCCCCAAACCCGGTGACGCTGTAAAGATCATCTGCGACCAACAGCATACAAACTCAAAAAAAAAAAGATTACGGATCTGTCAAAGTTCGTCCTTGGGCCTCTGACTTAATCGTTGCTTAACATTCCCAACAAAAGTATGTTCAACGCTACGCCATCGATTTTCTCTGTGAAGTTTTTAAAAACTACTTAAAAAGTGATAAGGCTGTGAGACACTTCTATCTAAAGTCACCGCATGAACTGACGAACTTCAGACTTTGACTTGAATAACGCCCCTTCGAAAGTTTCGTCACCGTCTAACAATTTCCATATTCGAGATACTTATGCTGGAATAGTTTGAGAAGATTACACATTGCATAACTATTCACTTGGTAAAGGTTAGAAGGATTTTTAGATAACTTAAAAGATAAATGACGAAAATTTAAATGATAGCGGTCTTATTGTTTCAGAAAGGTTTAACTTTAATACAGAATGTATTGATATTTGAAACACACTACACTCGTCTTCTGACAAAATCAATAATGGCCGACAGATTGGTAACATGAAGTATGCAAAAATCTGAATTGTTGTTTAAACGTAAAATTTAAACTACTTTTTTTACCCAGTCATCTGAAAAATGTATCCAAATTTTTTGTACGATTTCAATCAGTTAAAATGAAAAATCTTTATTTTACTATATTTTTCAGTATAATTACATATTATCTCAATTATAAATTCTAAACATGTATCATAACAGTAGATCTGTAACAATCGTAAATCAAATTAGCTATTAAATGTCACATTGAATGTACAAGATTAGAATGTTTCAGCAACGTACAATATTAATTTATTGAGCCTAGCTCTAAATTAATCAACTTTACCAATAGTGCCGCTATTAACATAATAATTACGTATTGAATATCGAACACAATGGCTCAACTGCGATTAGTCACGACAGCCATGACCTAACTTGCATACGTCAGTACCTACACATCTGTTTAAACACTTCAGCGTTTCCCAACGTTAAAGCGACATAAAAGAAGGATTAAAGGTGAAAGTAACGTAGAATTTCATCACTGTTGCATCGGACACATTGATTTTACGAGCGACAACACATTACTGCATTTATTTTCCAGTTTTGTCTAGAGATTCATGAGCACTTAATGCTGGGCCATAAAACTAGACGTTTTTGTGTACCGGCTCCAGTGAAAGTGTGACACCGTTTGAGAACGTATGAAATTCAAAATTTGTCGCTTTTACTCGCATCAACAGATCATCCACTGTTGTTTGTCATTAGTTATGAAATATCATTATTATTAATAGCCATAAACAGTCTGTAAATTTTTTATTCAACTAATTGACAGTAAAATTTGTAGACACAGAGAGATAGAGTCCAGCGATATCACAACCATGTCCAAAGAGCATTATGTTATGCAAATTTAAGAATAATTAAAACAAAAAATATACTATAACAATGAACCTAAAACTAAAAACCTTAAAAAATAAAATATAATAACTAAAATACATTATTAAAAGGAGTCCCTTTAGGCAAGGTTCCGAAGATACTGGCAGCGTTCCCCCTTCGGATAGCTAGACTAATTCTTTGTCCGAGGTAGCTGCCAGCTCTTCGGTCTCCTGTGATGTCGACTAATCTTTCGCTATTTCTTTAAAAAGCCTTATAGCGCTAGGACCCCACGGGCCAAGGGTCTCGACACCGAATGGGACAAAATCATATTCGGAGCCTAGACCCCTGTATTTGCCTGCCTTAGCTTTTTCAGCCGCTTCACAAGCCGCACCAAAAATAACATAACTATACATATATAAAACAAAATAAATGTACAATAATATTCACATCGTATAAAGTTCTACAGTGACATATTTTAACTGACTTTTATGCTAATCCGTTAATTGATAGTGTATCCAATCGCTTTTTTCGTGGCACCGTGTCATACGTTCATCGTAAATAGAACTATCTGTCAATAGAACTTTTATTGGTGAGAGTTGGTGGATCTTCCCCCCTGCCCCCTACGGGGTGTCGCACCGACACAAATATTCGTCTCTGGAATTTTTATTAAAGAACCTATTTGACGAATCCGGTCCCAAGAAATTCTATCTATTCAATATAATTCAATTCGTTTAAGTATTTGGTTACAAGTCAATAAAAATGCATTAGGCCCGCCTGATTAGTGTGTGTAATATAATAACGTACAGTATTTAAATTTTAAACGAACGAAGATTACTTTTCGTTTCGTCATTTTGAAAGTGAAAGTTGAAAAAGTTCAGTGACCACTTTTTAGTATTATACTTTATTACGAAGAGTTTTGTATTTTCAAATGAATTGATTTTGATAACAAAAAAATATTTTCACCGAAAAAAGTTAAAATGAAATAAAATTGAGAACTCGAGAATAAGATACAAATTTAATTTTGATTATCATCAATTTCTTTGAATAAATCACACTAATATTATAAAGGCGAAAGTTTGTGAGTGTGTATGTTTGTTACTTCTTCACGTTTAAACGGCTGGAGCGATTTTAATAACATTTGGTATGGAGTTAGCTGACACCCTGGATTAACACAAAGGCTACGTTTAACTGCGGGAAAATATCACTAATAAACCGCGGGTAACACCGCAGGGCACAGCTAGTATAGAATAAGGAAAATACCTATATATTATATTAGCTAACTCCATACCAAATATTATTAAAATAGCTCCAGCCGTTTAAATGTACGAGTGTAAAAAATACTTATTCAAAAATATAATAAAACTACTTATTACTTAAATTCGTGAAACTACCGAAGTACCGACCCGCCCGGCTTCGCCCAGTTGTAATGAACAAATTCGTAAGTGTTGAAATTTCAATAATAAGCACCATCTGCTTTCCCGAGCTTCCAATTGGATTCTTACCAAAAATATCTTTGATACAAACATTAACATTATAACGAACACAAAAAAAGCAATTATCAGATTTGGTTGAGTCTTTCGAAAGGTATGTGAAAATCAATTCCGGCGATTTATTTTTTATTATAAAAAAAATCTAAAAATAAAGGAAAAAACGAAACGCGGCGCCCGTTGCGAAATAACTTCACAAAGAGCGGTTTCATAGAGAGACACTTTCCTATTATCTATGGAACGTTCTCCTTATCTCGCGTGCAGAAACTAAACGCAGCAGCACTATCAGTGGCACATCTTTAGGAGAAAACTCCGGTACAAAGTAGAAACTCGGTAAAAGCTGGAAATATCATTTTTACAGATATACTATGTATATATATGTAGCCTTTATTAAGCCATGGGCAACTGCTCATCATCAGGCTGGCTGTATTCGTTTTTTATATTAAGTGACGCATCTATCTTGTATAAAACAATTGATTTGAATCACGACCTTCGTGGCTCGAGCGGTATGTATGTACGCCATGTTGAAAGTATCACCTACTCAGAGTTCCCGGGTTCGAGTCCCGGTGTGGAAAATGTTTGTGTGATGTAAACGAGCATTTGTATCTTACTGAAAAAATATTTTAAGATTTACAGTCAAGTACTCGGTAACGGTATGAGTTTCACATAATTGATAGATGTTTTCTATTTTGCATGAATGATGATTTGTCAATAAGGAATCAATAATAAAATATATTATTATATGAATACGAATCGAAATTATGTTATTACACTTCGATAAAATTAAATGAGGTCGTTTCACTTTTGTTTTACTTACCGGAAAAACGAATTTGGAATAGGTGACTGTACTTTATTTATTACCATTTTAAAATTTAAGATAATTACGCAATACTATTTCGCATGATCGGTTGTGAAAGAGCAAGTCTTAATTTTCATTATTTGTATTTTATAATTATGCAAAGATTTTAACTGACTAGTGGGTGGGTAAAATGTCTAATGAGCAGAAAGCCTAATTAGCAAAATGTCCTTTTAGCAAAATGTCCAACTCTCAGATAGCAGTCAGCATAAATTAGTCTTCTTATCAAATATTCATATTTATTTATGTTCTTTAAGCATGTAACTGCTTGATCTTTAAATCTAAAGAAAATATAACTAGAATAAAATCCCCGCGGACCAGGCAGCTGACGGGACGGGAAATGTTCATATTCATAATATGTCCGTATGTATCAACTCATTTTTTAAAACAAATAAATTTCCATTAGTTTTCCACATTCTGATTTCCACAGGTTTTATTTCTGCTTTTTTACTATAATTATGTACATTTTGCTAAATAGGCTTTCTGCTCATTAGATGTTTCGTGGTGTTAGACGTTTTGCTACTAAGATCTTTTGATCGTGAAGCTCCGAGACTACGTTGTTCTTAATTTTATGTTAGTATAGTTATTCCACTGCTGGACATAGGCCTTCCTCTATGTCCATATCCATAGGGAATTACCCAAGGATTGAAGCCGTCTTTCGTGATGATAGTTATTCAATTGTAATAGACTTGATTGTATAAATATATGACTGAAACGTAGATATGCGTTTTTATTTTCAAATATTAAATAAATGTACATGTCCGTACACATAAAAATACATGCGGCCCGCACTGATACTCTGGCAACATTTGTGGCCCGCCTATAGCAAAAAATTGACAACCCCTGCTCTAATTTTTTGAAGTTATACTTCTTTAGGCGCGTTATGAAAAAATGATGAGAGTGAAATTTTAAGATGCGCGCGCATCACTGTAACACAAAATTTTAACAGCATGAAGTTGGTAACAGCATGGTTGACCAACTTCATGCTGTTACTTTTGTGTTTACCGCACATTAAGAAAATCTACCAACAAAATAGAAACAGAATCTCTATTCAGTGGGTGCTAACGACTACATTGTGAAGGCCTATCAAAAGTATTTATTTTTTATGTTATACGGGGGCATACGAGCAGACGGCTCACCTGATGGTAAGTGATCACCGTCACCCATGGACACTCGCAACACCAGGAGTATCACAAATGCGATGCCGGCCTTTAAGGAAGGAGTACGCTCTTTTTCTGAAGGTTTTTTGGGTCGTATTGGTCCGGAAACACTGCTGGCGACAATATATTCCACAGTTTTGTCGTACGTGGTAAAAAAATTCGACAAAAACGCACGGTTGTGGATAGCCACGCATCAAGATGATGGGGATGAAATTTTTGTCGCGATGTACGATGGCGAAATGCAGCAGCTGGAATTAATCCGAACAATTCCTCAGAACACTCCCCGTGATAAATGCAGTAATAGATAGTTTATTATTGCAGCGGCCAGCAAAAGAGGCATTGATGGACGAACGTGTTAGTGTGGGTAGACATACATAGGTTTAACAATGCCTAGTGGTGTGTGGCCACCACAAGCTCTGGGGCTTGTATTAGTACTTTTCTCAAATAATGCGCGGAAGTTAAAACTAAAAATTACTTACGCAGAACTTTTGAAATTCTGGAAAATCAATGACGAACAACCTTCGATTAAAACAAAAAGGGAAGATACGGCACTCGCGGGTCAAAAGTGATCCGCTTAAATTGTGGTGCATGACCATAATTCGCTGTAGTCACAATTTGACATTCAAACACGCTGCATGTGCATTCAATATAACAATATTACGTATATTCTTTGTTATAAAGATAAAACAATGCCTTCGATGCTTCTATAAAGAACACAAATCGTTCAAAGTTAAATAATAAATGCCTCGGCAACACTTTTCATTCATAAAACTGTAAAAACATTTCTTTTTTACCAAAAATCACGGTTAGTCGTGAATGTTTTGTACGCCAATCGCCATTTTGTTATCAAGAAAAGGACAACAGCACGCTTCGCTCGCACTGTTCAACGCAGCGCAGTACAGTTCTGTCTCGCTCGCTCGATTGAATGTTTATATACAGGCGTGTGCGTGTGTTGGAGTTGCTTATGTAGTTGAGTCGGATCACATTTTGTTTGATGCTAGTATTAGCGTACAGTATCTTCCCTTTTTATTTTAATCATCTAAGCGAACAACCAAATTGTTTCGTGTTAAATTGTAAATAATTGTTCTTGTTTTTTTTATAAAAATCTTTCCATTTCGAAATCCAGGTTTGAATTTAAACTACACCCATGATATGTTACCTCTTTGGTTACTATTTTCTGAATAAAAGATCCTTCCATTTTTAATTAAACGACAGATATGAGTACATAGTAATGTAATTTATTTGGCCGCAAAACACGACAGATATGTATTTTCATACAACTTTTGCCCGCCGCTGCTCGTATATGGCCATCACAGCAAGTTCACATTATCTCTGAAAAAGTGGTCAAAATAATGCTCACATTTCCAAACATGTTTGAGAAAAAAATATTACAACAGTCACACATTTTAACCAGTCGAAATATTAATTTCTCCATCGCATCGTTTTATACACAAAAAGGTTTTAATAAAAGTTCTTGTATGAAAATGTTTTCACAAAATGTCACTTTTTTTTCTCTGTAAGTACCAAACGTCACCTCCAGTTGCAGGGTTGTCACGCGACGAACGTGCGAGCGACAGCAGACGTGATGCGGACTAATCGCCGTGTCGCGTGCTACAGAGTGACACGAGTTATGTGACGGTAACATATTCATGATAAATATGTTGTCACTTTATGATGACATACATTATTTATGTTGTACATATAGTACATCTTTTAAGGGTGTATTTGGCACGGAAATCCCTTTGTTGCGTGCCACAGAAACCAAAAACTATCGGACTGATGACAGGCGCATATGCGGACGTCAAATACCTACGCAAATCTACGGCGGGAGACCTTGTACTGAGAAGAACCGGCAAGAAACTCAGCAAGGGCTGATTTTTTCTCCCTGTTTTATTTCATACAGTGTCGTTCAATTGAAAGTTGACATCAAACTTGCAAACATGTGTTGAGGTCAACTTCCATCACCTAATGTCAAATCACAGATGCGGAAACTACCGTCTACACGTTTGCGGACTCATCCGCAGATTCCGCCGATGTGTATAAGTAGCATTACAGATTACTTACTACAGTTAAATAACACTACCTTTGGTGGTGTTGTGTTTCTGTCGGTCAGTAAGGTTCCAGGGCTCCACGGGGTAGGTGATTGAATCAGGGTATGCAGCCGCGCGAGTGATATTTTTTGTATCGCAAGCGTCTATATGCTATGGTGGCCGATTACCATCAGGGAGACCATATGAGGCCATGAAAACCATAGTGGCCTTACTCATTTTTTAACCATTGTGACCTATCTTACTCAGGCCAGTCACCTCAAATTTAGATCACAGACTAAAAACCGTAACAGCGATTATGCTGCCATCTAGTGAATATTCGTTGTATCACTTTTAGATCACTCCGGTTCTATCAAATTGATCTATTTGAACTGGAAGAATCATAAACTCAATATTGTAAAAAAATTAGTTAGGCCACTATGGTTCTCATGGCCTCATATGCTCGTTTTCCATCCTTTTAAAATAAAAAGAAAAAAGTATTTTTTGTATGAATTCTATGGGAAGTGAACAATACAATTCACAACAATACAATTTCAACAGTATTATACAATTAATCAAATAGACATTTGAAAATGACACCAGCACCGTTACAACGAGATATCAGTGCTATCTCAAGCATTTCCTTTTTAATAACGAAGAGGAATTACAATTGCGTGCGTTATATAAATATCTCGGTCTAATTGCCCACCATCGATCAAGTGAAAATGTACTTTCGTTCGTGAAAACAAAGTGGAAAATCGGAAACGCCCGTTTGCCGCATTAGAATGCATTAAAGACGGCATAGCGTGCCGGCGTACATCATTATCTGTTTGTCCATACAATATTATGTTCCGTCAATTCGCTGGAAGAATAGTACGTTTAGCACTATTTAAAAACGAAAGTATGATATTGTCCCCATTTGGAATCGTACGCTTGGTTTCAAATGTTCGAAAGCTATAGGTTTCACAATGACATCGGTAATGGTACGCAATTATCTCTAATTGGCATATACAGAGCGGGACCACCCGTTTTATGTCCAAGAAACACACATCTCTCTTCACTCTGGCTTATAGCAACTTAATTTTACTATGAAATGAATTAAAAGGTTTAATTAAATGGAACAAAATAAAAATAAGAGCATTAATGCTACAGTGTATTTTACAAGTATGTTTTTTCCGATTCCGAGAGGCTTATGTATTTTTTTTTCCTTAGAAACTATATTTTAAATAAAATTATTTCGGTTTCTTTCTCAAAATATTTAGAGGTTTTTTTTTATTTGTTTACAAACAGTCTTATGTATTATTTAGTTTAATCAAGGGCTAACTCTTTAACTAGACGAAACCGCAGTACAAAAACAGTTTTGATAGGTTAACTCCTATTTTAGATTAGTAATAATAAATATTTCCAACACTCACACCAATTAGCCTAGCCCCAAAGAAAGTAATCTAAGACTTGTGTTATGGGATACTAGGGTAACGGATAGAATCACACTAATATTATAAAGGCGAAAGTTTGTGAGTGTGTATGTTTGTTACTTCTTCACGTCTAAACGGCTGGAGCGATTTTAATAAAATTTGGTATGGAGTTAGCTGACACCCTGGATTAATATAGGCTACGTTTTACTGCGGGAAAATATTCCTAATAAACAGCGGGTAACACCGCGGGGCACAGCTAGTATATATATATAAGTATATTTATAAAGAAATACATTATTAAACATCCATGACTGGAGTACAAATGCTTGTATTCATCTCACAAACATCTGCCCCCACCGGGATTCGAACCCGAAACCTCTCGAGTCGGCTACACCATGAAACCCGGCGTACAAACCACTTGGCCACAGATGTCGTCAATTAACTTTAATATCTACACGGTCAACTTTAGCCGGTGCAGGCATTTAATTTTCCTTTGCCTTCCGTTTCTAGATAAAAATAACGATTTGTATAATTATTGAGAAAGTTGTCTTTAACAATTATAGATTTGACGACCTCCTAGGCTCGAGTGGTATGTACGCCGGTTTTCAAGTCGCTTACTCAGAGGTTCAAATCTGGTGCGGCAAATGTTTGTATGATGAATACGGGTGTTTGTTTTCATCATACAAAATGGAATGGGTGGAAATTTATTATGTGTATATGTATAAATAAAAATATATATTTATTCTATCCGTTACCCTAGTATCCCATAACACCAGCCTTACAGAGCTTACTTTGGGAATTGGCTAATTTGGTGTGTTTAAAAAAGATTGTTATTCGATAAACAAAAGGATCGTAAGAGCGAGCGTGGGTAATATATGCACGGGGTTTTCCTCGAACCGTTAGCAATTTGTTACGGCAGTTTCATTACATAACAAAATCATTATTCGTACAGCCAGAAGGATGTACAATGCGTTATTTCGTAAATGTTTTCGTTGACTCAGACGCTCCGTTCCGATTTTGCAACGAATTTGTCGCTTGTCCGGGTTTAGTCAGTGTGAATCATTGTTCGTGTTATTTTATTTCTCGATAATGCAATACACTTTAATGCTAAACGTTGAATAAGAGAGGTAAGACGGATTTTCCGCACGAACTGTACGTGGAAGTTCCTATACTTCTCATTCCATCTTTCCATCTGTGAACTTTACATTTTTCAATGAGAAAATGTGGTGCGGACTGTTACATTAATATTTTCCTTAAAAACTCCGATATACTTCAAAGCGCCGCGCTTGCAATCACACTTATATTAAAAATAAGAAAGTTTGTACGTTTGTTACTCTTGACTCAGGCTACTTCAACAAACACTTTTGTAATATAGGTATTTCTGATAGCCCTATGTGCAGAGCCTGCCTCTGGAGGAGGAGGAGACGAGCGCCCATGTCCTACTGGAGTGCAGGGGCGTTGCAAGACAATGGACTTCTGTAATGGGAAGCCCGAAGACAACAGTAGAGGCCTGCATCAACATTCGGGGACTGCTGAGCTTTCTGGAGGAGCTGGGATGGCAGGACTGATGCCAAAATAGGCACTGGGTGTCGAGTTGCGGAAACAGCCCGCTGTACTACTAAGACTAAGACTACTCTTGACTCAATCACGCAAAAACCACTGAACGGATTTAGACGAAATTTAGTACGCGTAGAGTTTATGACCTCAATACAAGTTGAGCAAAGTAAAGTTAAAGCTAGTCATCGTAATAAAACTACGAAAACGTATTTCGTTCGTGCGTAACATCATTATCTCATCACCGTCATTCATCACAGGTCTAACAGCGCAATCCCAACCTTCAGCTTTCTTTACGCTCTTGACATGTGCACACATCTTAGCTTTCCCATCTCCAATGATTGACGAGGCAGTACTGTATCACTTTCACTACAACGAGATTTGATGACAATTGTCATTGTGTTGTCTTGTCGAGTACCATCGAGTCCAAGCTCGCCAATTAACGGAGCACCGTGAATGACAGCCGAACAGTTATCGGAGTTAACTAGTATGCCGTAACAGTTTTGTGGGCAACCCGTGAAAGTTGGTGCAACACTGTTGGCTGTAAGTGTACTCGTAGTTTCAGTTGACAAAAGCTCACGATGGCAGGCGATGTGTTAATAATAAGATACATGCTTACTTATCAACATTTAGTAAAATAGGGATGATGACTATTTTTTTTTTCTTCGTTTATCAGGTAGATTATCAAAAAGTATTGGACACGTATTTTTTCTTTTTTCACATAATATAAACATTGCAGAGATATATTGATTTGAAAAGTCGCATGACGTCACGTTTTGGTACAATTTTCACTTAAAAGTGACGTCACGAGCCCCTACTCCCAAACTTTAACTTTGTCATTTTTTGGTTGATTGCCCAAAGAAAAAATACGTCTCCATTATTTTTTGATCATGTAACTTACGGACTTAATAGAATTTCGTTTAGTGTACCCCGTCATCATTAATTTATGTTTTTGTCGCAAAATCGTTATGTCATTAATTCATGAAGGTGTCGTTTAAATTTAATTTTACAGCTAAATGTAAGTTTTAATTTCTTTTTGTACAGAAAATTTTCTAGGTAATTCCTTCAATAAAATCTTTTATTTCCTTTTCCTCAAATATATTTTTTCAGCGAATATCAATTTAAATACGCCATAAAAAAAAAAGTAGGCCAGCCGAAATACGAAGCCGATTCCCGGAAGGTTCAAACGTACTAAATCATAGCCAAACACACAGCTGTTTAATTTGCTAAATCTACAAAATGCAAGGGAAACACGTTTGGAAATGGATTCGAAAGGAAAGCATTAAAAATGCTATTAGAGTTTGCGAGTACGCCCTAAAGCGCCTTTCTAACCGGGTCGGTTCGGTTTCTTTTCCTTTTTTCTGTACCGAATCTGTATACATTAAAAAAAATCCAACACACAACAATTAGCCTAGCCCCAAAAGTAAGTACTGTTAGGCATGTGTTATGGGATACTAAGGTAACGAAAAAATATTTATTTTATTTATTCATTTATACATAAATATGTATATTTAAGTAGAAATACATATTAAACATCCTGACTAGAGTACAAATGGTTGTATTCAGACTCCTTGAGTCGGCGACACCATGAAACCCAGCGTACAAACCACTCGGCCACGAAGGTCGTCTACATTATTTACCAAATGCATGCATTAAATGAGAGCTTACTCATTGAGTACTTTCTGGTAGATTCTTTACCTAGCGCTTATCTCCATGTACCGAGTACTACCGAGAGCTGCCGAGTTCCACCGTACCATTCCACTCGTTCCGTCACTACCGCATACAAAACTTGGTCTAGAGGCTCAAGACGGAGATGAGTCTCCCCCCCGTGGGAAGATGCCATCCGCCTGTAATACCTCTAGAGACCACTGCCAATTCTCGGCTTGAGGTCCCCCAGGATTCGCTGTCCCCAAACCCGGTGTCGCTGTAAAGGTCATCTGCGACCAACAGCAAACACACTCGAAAAAAAAGCATACAAAACTGTAGCAAATAAAACGCAACGTAACCGCATCGATACCGAGCCGGTCTAGAAGTTGTTTTGGGGAAAGAATCTGTACAGAAACTAAAACGAAACGAGCCCGCACCGAGCGAGTGAAGAAGGCGTCTCATGGGCGTACTTTGGAAAATTTGATCCAACACTTGTTTTGCTTTATGTGTTATATTTCGCCGTAATATTTTCCCGAGCGTGGGACCTCGACATGTTGAGCAAAGATGTACCGACCCATCCAAATGAGAGAGAGAAATTTATTGTAAATATGTACAAGCGGAATTTGTACGGACCGTAAACTCGCGAAGCGGATAAAGTTGAACACGCAAAAATTGAGCGTAATGATATTGCAGTAAGACGTAGAATCATCTGTTCATTGAATTTTATTTCGTTGGAGTTTACCATTGAATTGAGCGGACCGTTTTCAGGCGAAAAATAGAATACTTGGCCTTTTTTGATATCAATTTTGATATTGAATGTATTCTCAGATCTGACATTTCATTTTGTTATCGAAAAGGACTCTTTCAGACGGAGCTTTTTGTTGCGTAATCTGAGGAAAAGGGTATCTATAAAAAAACCTTTTTATTCCATTTACGACATCTAAAGAATAAGTAATATATATGTAATAATACTTTGGAACAGATTAGAAATAAAACCAACAAAAGAAGAATGGCGAATGTGGGCCCAAATGTTTTAGAAGCCCTTCAATGAGAGAAACATTAAAAATTTAAATAAGGGGACTGACAGTAATTTTTAAAATATAAACCAGATTTTTAAAAGCTTTCATTGAGAAATAAAATAATTTAGGTTTCTATATCGAAAAATCACATTATCCATAGCAATAATAAAACGCGAAAACAGTGTCGTGGTTCACTTCCGGCTAATGCATTAGTTTTCACTTTAGAACAACATTAATAGAACATTATTTGATAAATTAAACAAAAGAAGTTAACGTCGTCAAAATAAAGAAGAAAATACTTTATTACATTTTTCTAATATATAAACGTAGGTATATTGGTATTTTACTTCTGTGAAACGGAAAAATATTTTAAAATTCTAATGTCAATATCTGTAAATTTTTTGTTGTTTCGTTCGTTTCGGTGTTTATTTTACGTAGAATATTTTATTGCCATTTTCTGTCTATGATGTCGGGTTTTTGTATAGAGAAGAAGAAAATATGATACAAATTCATGTAAATCACATTATAAATACATCATATTATTATATACTTACGAAAAGTAGAAACTCATAATTTTAAGTAAAACATAACCTCACTTTTAATATGAATCCTACTACTTACATCTTTTTTGTGCTAACTCTAATTGATTATGTATAATTGACTTTTTTGTTAATCTAATTTAGCAGCGAAAATCTATAAATTTCATTCGTGAACGGGGCCTTGAAGTCTGGGTCTCAAACTATATGGCAGTTCCCATTCTTCTTTAGGAGATGTACATTATGGGACCTGCGCTCATAAGCGCGACTGCCCAAATGCTTTTCAAATATAGGCTGTAATTATATGTATAATTTTGCTATTAGCTCTTTGTTATGCGTCTCCATAAACCGACGACCAATTATTGCCTATAGATATTCAAAAAATTATCAAATAATATATATATGACTGACATACTGATCTATAAACGCACAGCCCAAACCACTGAACAGATCGGGCTGAAATTTGGCATGCAGGTAGATGTCATGACGTAGGCATCCGCTAAGAAAGGATTTTGATGAATTCTACCCCCAAGAGGATAAAATACCGAATCGAAGCGAGGGCGGGCCACTAGTATGTAATAAGTTCGTGATCTATAAATATACCAATAGTCAAAAATGAATAATACGATGGCCAATATCACAATCTTGCAAACACGGAGTCTGAAAATGATTTTTAAAAATTATATTAAACTCGTGTAAAGGTTTTATTAAATTATATTGGTGTGAGTGAAAATATAATTGAACACTGACACAAAAACAAAAACAATTGGTGCAGCTTAATGAAAACACGGTGCAAGTGAAACTTTAAAAAAATGAATTAAATAAGTTCTTTTTCGGTCGGTATTCGAACCCGGGCAGCTCGCGTAGCAGGCGAGCTTTCTGCAACTGACCTACCAGTGCTTGTTAAGAAAGTCAGAATTTTTAATAACAACCAATAACGTAATGCAACATACTAAAAATTAGCGTAAATAATTGTAGCAATGCAAGTTTTATTTAAAAAACAACTTATTATTATTTTAATTTATTCTCACACATAATACTCACATCATCAAAGTAATAACATCAAACGAATATTATGTGATAAATGTGGGGATGTCGGCACTTGTGCAGGGTTTCCCTTTACGGGAAAAAGTACGAGTAACACAGTCATAGCCCTGGGAAATGGTTCAATATGTCGTTGTCGGACAAGATCCATTTCTAATGTGGATACGTGTGTTACCAGTTGCCTTATCGGGCGATATGTCAGCGAAGCCGAGAGGAATATTTCAAAGGAATAATTGCGACCGTAAGAAATTATTGTGTTTCGAAAGTAGATGTTTTCGTGCTGCTCCGAATGCCTTTTCTAATTGTTCGGTGTTTTATACGACATTTTTGTTAAGTTAATCCGGTATTCTATACAATACCTAGGAAATGTATAGAATTCCTGAAACGTCAAGTAAGATATATTATTCGTTTTATACTTTGCCTTAATATTTACGAAGTAGCATACATTGTTATATATGCAAAAGAAGATACTGAGTCGAGTTTTCCCTTTTTTATTTCCTTTTATCTATAATTACAATTATTTATTTATCTATCAGGTGGCTGGTACTTATACTGAAACGCACACTGATAATGCCTCGGGACACGAACTTCTCCGAGGCGAGACGATTACGTTACGAATTCGATTAGAGAGCGCTGCAGTACGATGTTTCAAAGAATAGTGAACTGCTGGAGTTTATACCGCGATGATCCAATTCCGAGTTAATAATTATGTCTGCTACGACCATGAATTTTAATAACGCATCTTAATTAGGATAACGATTTCGTATCTGCTGTCTGTGTTAAAAACTTAATGTACAACATCAAAGTTACATCGCTGGTACAAAACTTAGCCATCAAGTTGTTTTTATGACGTCGATGTGATAATTAATGTGATTAAGCATTTCATTTATTAATCATAATGAACTTGTATAAATGAGATCTCAAAAAACCACCATTAAATTTTATATTTCGTTGACACTAAAATGTAAGAAATATTGCACCAAACGTGTTTCGCCTGTTGACGATAAAATATTTTTTATTTCTATTTAGAATCAGATCTGTGCACAGGATACTACATAACTGTGTCAACAAAGTGATTCTTACTACTAAGAAAGTGAAGACTATGTTTTTTCTAAGTGGACGAATTCAAGTTTATTTTATGCGCTCGGTGATAAAAGTCATTTTAGCAAACTTGTTGCAAAAAAATTTGGATACGGTCAGCCGGATATTTCAGCTGACCCAGGAGGAGGTATAAATGTAGTAAACAATCAGATCAGTTTCTTAAGCAGTTTTATAATAATCAACAAGATAATATATAATAATAGACTTAATGAAAGCTTATGAACTCGGTTTTTTAGTATGTATGCTGTTGGTCGCAAATGGCCCTTACAGCATCACCGGGTTTGGGGGACGGTGAGATCCTAAGGGAATTGGCGTGTGCCTCTAGAGGTATTCCAGGCGGATGGCATCTCCCCACGGAGGAGTCTCCTCTCCGTCTGGAGCCTCTAGACCACTCGAACCTTAGGGGGTGGGCTCAACTAGAGGGCGTCTCTGAGATTCGCACCTCAGCTCTATTTAGCCGTTGTCGTGGGGGACGGGGAAAAACGCTCAGGTACGTACTTGTACCTGGCATAGCGTGTCGTGTGTAGACCGGTTCTTCGCACTCTTATCCTACGGGTGCTGTGTCTGCCTAATGCTAATTTAGTGTGCTCGTTTGCTAGCTGTGTTGTCGTTTGTTTGTTGTCGTGGGGGGTGAACTCGATCTGTAACGAAAGTCATTTTAAAGGTCACGATTATATACTTTCTTGACTAAATAAAGATTTTGTTAATATTTTTTAATATGAACTAGTCTTCACCTCGACTTCGATGAGATACGTAATTACGCAGAAAATCGTTTTCTTTGGCAACTCGGATGAAAAGTCATTTTTTTAACAACAATTTGGCACCCAAGTATGCACGTTATATAACTTATGTAGCCGATTTTGAATTCTACGTCCTATATTTAACCTGCATCTGCTTAACATTATGTTGATCATCTACCAGAATTATATTAATTTCACCAATGTATGGTGGAAAGTTGAACTGCAAGAATTAATTAAAAACTCATTAAATTTCAATCAATGGACATTGACTTTATCCGGCCGTGCCAGTAAAGAGGTTCATATCGGAATAATATCAGGCTTCAGATAATATTATGAACTATATTACCTGTGCCAAATAATACATTGTATTGTTATGTGTGATAATTAAGAAAAACGTTCTCTGTAGTTTTTTCCCGTTATAGTCGTGAACCAAATTCAATTGCGTTCTTTATTTCGTCGTACAAAGCGAGCTTTCGTCCACCAAACAGCGCTTAAAAGCGATATAAATTTTACCTTTACACACCCCCCGATAAAAATAACGTTAAGTGTAAATTTTTATAGTTATTTTGTACCTCCGAAAAAGGGATGGTAAAAACTGATTTGTAAGCCTGGCGACTTTATGGCCCTTACGTTACCCTCAGCGAACATAAATTTCACTTCGGAGATCGCGTATTCTTAGACCCTACTATAAAAACTCGATAATTTTATTTTACACTCGACAATCCCCTCCGTATACGGACGTTATCGTTTATGTAAATCACAAACGTAATCGCTCGAAAACAAAGCAAGCAAATAAAAATAAAGGCAAGTAGTAGTTAAAACGTTATATATTAAATTATGTAACACATGAAAAATGATTTTGTATTTTATTTTGGGTGGAGATAAAATGATGATAGTATTGGAAAAACCCATACTGAACGAACTGTAAACTACTACTGTAAAGAGTCAATTGTGTCGCACAAACATTTCACTTTTCTTTTTTTTATATCTCACATGGTTTAAAGTACATTTTGATGCAAGTTTTCTTTTATAGTCTGCCAAATAGATGAAAATTTACATGAATTATGAAACAATTAGCCAAAACTTACGGCTTTGATTACACGATACGGATAAAACTTACGTGATATTATAAACTCTCCCACAATCAAAGGCAAAAAAGCATATGTTTATTTGACAGAATTGAAATATTAAAAAGTTGTCACTCTCCACAATTACTCGAATATAAGTCACCGTCTTCTTATACAACATGCGTTACCGTAGTAAGGTATTCGAGTTGCAAAAGATATAGAGTTACGACGAGGCGGCATGTCGCGGTTTTCTGAAATTCGGCGCGCGCCTTTAATAAACCAAACATAATGGTTCTTCCGAGAACCACCGACACTCAACATCAAATTACTGAATTTGGCACACATTCGATAAAATTCGGTTAATATGAGACGGATAATGAGATAAGTTTATGTATATTTTACAGGTGTTAGTAGGTTCTATAATTATAATTATTCGTCCAAAAGTGTTATTTTAATATACCCACTATTGGCCAAATAGTTATTAAAACTAACTAAAATTGAATTAAAAGAGTCCAATAGTGAGAATGTTATCCGTAATGTAAAAATCCTTATAATCATAGTGCCAGCGATAAAATGTTAAAACTCTTTACACTACTTGAAGAACTGAAACCTTACATTATAATAATTACGTTATTTAAAACTAAACGAGGTGCCATTATTAACATGCGACCGTAGCTAAAAAAATATCATCAATGACTTAAGATTTATTTGAACGTAGCTTCTGTTTTCTGTTTCTTCTTGGAATCTTTGAAATAACAATAGCCATTCTACGAATGTCTGACTTATATAACTTAAAACTGTAAACTGTAATTCATAACAATCAATGTACAGTAATTTTTCATCTCTCGAACAAATAACTTAATTTTTCAATTATAGGTTCGTAGGTATATATGCAGCCACATTCGTATCATGCACTTCAATTATTTATTTATTCTTTATTACCGAAATACAGTAAATGGCGGACTTAATGGCATAGGCATTCTCTACCAGTTAACCAGTATGGGTGTATGAGACGGATGTTTTGGCGATAGAGTGCGAGCTACTAAAGTTACAGAAAAAAAATCCTATAGAACTATACTATATTATATATCTATATAACTATACAGACAGAACTATACTATATATATTAATAATCAATATGTTTGCATTTGATTTACTAAATCACAATGATGCGCTTATACTTAACAAATATTAAGTTGATAAAACTTTCAGGTCATTCTAAAAATAGCTGTCAACATGAAAAGGGTGCTTTGAAATTATGTTTAGCATAATCAATAGTAAATTCCAAAGCACGAAATTGCCCAAACATAAAGTTTGTATTTATGAAAAACCGAAGTGAATATATATACTAAATATTATGTGAATATTTCAAGCGTCTACATGTTACCGTTATTAATATAGAGCAAAAAGTCAAAATTTTGCACCACCGTTTACTTATACAGTTGAGTGCCATAGAATAGGACCCAATTATATTTAAGTGATTATTGTAGGTGTCTAGTTAATCTGATGTTGCTTAGCATCTCACTATAAATTGCAAAGACTTTTTTGTGTAAGCTGTGGATAGTATATTTGACTGCATGTTTGTTATTAAAATTAACAGTAATACTAGTTTACATATTGTAAATGTGAAGTTGTTAACTATTCCCAATAAATGAAAAAAAAAACGCCAAAAAACGAAAAGGTTTATTGTATGGGGGCCCCCCTTTTTATTTATTATATTCTATTTTTAGTTATTCTAATTTGTTGTTATAGCGGTAATTGAAATATTATCTGAGAAAATTTTAAGTGTCTAGCTATCATGGTTTATGAGACACAGCCTGGTGACAGATAGATGGACAGTGGAGTCTTAATAATAGGGTCCCGTTTTTACCCTTTGGGTACGAGACCTTAAAAAATATATATTGTCAATATAGGCGGTTTACCTCCGTAGTCGGTGTTACCGCTATTTAGATAAAATATTGAATTTAATCACTACTTAGGTTACAGCAAAGTCGCTTCCCGCTGTCTGTCTGTCCCTATGTATGCTTAGATCTTTAAAACTATGCAACGGATTTTGATGCGGTTTTTTTTAATAGATCGAATGATTCAAGAGGAAGGTTTTTAATGTAAGGTCGTAAATAAACACATTTTTTGCGCTTACATTACAAACGCTGGCTGAAACCTACGAGATAGATCAAAATAATTTAGTACAGTATTGTACACCTTAAAAAGGTCTACAGAAAAGTCCGCGGTGGTATATGTCTATCTCTTAGGGATAACCCACAATAACCATTTTTTATCCTTAACTTATTACGAGAAAATAATGGCTTATTTACGAAAAACGATTTTAAGCAATACGGCAATAATCCTTATCCCAATTAAGTACCTTAAATACATTGCGCATGTAATATAGATCAATATGTCCCTTTACAGAATGTAATTTAAATAAATATTTTCGTAGATATTATAGATTTAAAATGCAGGGACATAGCAGTTGCGGCGGTACCGGCCGGGGGTGTATTGTCTAATAACAAAAAAGCTGTGGACATTGTATATTAAAATTCTGTAGTTATTTAGTATCAGCATTGTACCCGTGCAAAGCCGGGTCGGGTCGCTAGTTTCATATAAATTTAAAACAACGACGGTAATGCGACAGCTAAAATTCAACACAATATCCTCAAAAAATCTTGTATTGATCCAAATGGAATTTAAAGCCTGTTATGACAATATGTATGGCCCATTCACTTTTGAAACCGCGTGACCTCCAATTATATATGATAACTAAAAGACTTCAATAATACGTAGATGATATTATTCCAACATCAACGAAATCAATAGAAAAGCTAAAGGGCCGTAACTCCCCACTCTAAATGCTAATACGAGTACAATACTAACGCCGTCCACTTCCTTATAAGGCGGTCAATAAAACCGATTATAAACTAGATATCGGAACGATTTCAGCCAGGGTTGTCTGTCGCCCGTTAACAACAAATTAACTTCCATACTACAAAAACATATCTAAAGCCATCGAGTTTGCTAACATCTTGTAACTCGCACCGTGTCATCGGCTTTTCTACCATCTACTACTCGATGATACGGGGCGAGTTTACAGGCTATAAGCGAACTCGCTGGCTTGTCGCTTGTAATCTCGCCCCGTGTCATCGAGGCTTTAATAACATGTTAATTGCTAGCACAATTTTTAATTTAATTAATAATATTCAATTTTAAACGACGCCACAGATATCCGTGTACATTTTGTTGTATTACACTTTTGCAACACAATCGCTGAACCAATTTAGATGTATTTTGACGCGGAGATAAAAGAGACTTACGAGAAGAATAAAAATACCGAACTAAATACTGCTTGTAGTAAAATTGGAATGGAAGACGAAAGTTTGTATGGGCAACAAATTATTTTACGCAGACAATATCAGCTTGTTTATACCTATATTTTGTCGTTATCTAATTTATTATTTTTGTCATTAATCATTTAGCCATACGACGCTCACTGCTGAACGAAGGACTCATTATTAGTTTGTTTTCTTTAATTTCATTAAATTAAAAAAAACGAAATTATCAAAATATATTACCGACTACAAAAACTAAGGAGCTTGTGTTTTCGTCATATATATGTTATTATTTAAAGATATATTTTTCAAATTTTGTTTCTTAGGTTTTCTTAGTTTTTTTTTTAGTTTTATTTAATATATTTTTCAAAATAACTTATACCGAGAATATTATTATTGTTAGCATAAAGTATCCAATAATATTATCGCTAACTTGACAGAGACAACCTTGACGCCAACGAAACCGCGAGCATAATTGAGAGCTCCTTGTTATACATTGCTTCAATAAATCATGAACTCATAAATTGTAATACATATTTTGACATTCGTTGAATCTCGTTCTAAAAGATATTCTAAATAGGCACTTCTACACAAAGAACATATTGAGTTACAAATAATGTTTTTGTAATAAGGTTAGTATTTCTAGTAGGCGTATTTTCTTAGAAAGGTATTTCAAGTGAATTCTAAGAAACTACTTTCAGATAATATTCTTAAATTACAAGCAATTTGTACGCAAATTTTTATTCGTGTTATATTTCTATTGAGGCTTTTTTTGTATTTTTTCAAGCTTTTCTCAGATTTCCTTGTTATGGAAATATTCAGGTGTCGGTATGAACGTGCTTAAAATTAATGAAAATGATGAATTATGTTAATCGTTTTTTTTTTTGTTTTTAAATTGTCTCTGAGCTTTTGGACTTACCCGCAAAATGTATGGTATGGTTATGATTTTATGAATTATATTACTACACAGTCTTTTTTTTTAATAAACCGTACAATTTATACGGAAATTACTATATACGTGCTTTTTTGTTTTGTTTTTGGGATGATATAAAAGTAAAGTATTTTTTTAAACACCATGTTTTATTTATTAAATTAAAAAAGTACAATAAATGTAAATAAGTACGGAATTGAATTTCCCGTTGGAATAAAAATCAAATAAGGTGTCATTGTTATTAACGTATTTTATAAACAGTTATTATTCATAAAAACTCTTTTGAAGTGCAAAATACAAGACAGCAATTTTTTTAATATTTCTTTCTTTTTATAACAATAAGCAGGATCTTATTCCACCTGTGCATCGTCCGACTATCATCACTTGTGTCTAAAAGTATGTCTCATTACCGCTATATAAGTAGTAAACCGAGTTTTACGCGATACGGTCGCATAATCTCAAAGTAATCAAGACAAATCTCTTATCAAATAATTTTACAACATCTTCATGAGTATTAAAAGCTATTTTATTACCGGCGCAGATGTAGACATTAACATTTTCTTTATAATGGATAACGTGGCTGCAACGTCTGTTTTATGCAGCTTATGGTAAAAGATTTTTAATTAAATTATCTTATTGGGAAGGCAAAAATACTAAATATACTTTAAAACCTCTGTAAAATATACTAAAACAGCTTATTGCCAACATTAAAGCACCTAATGCCCTAATAACCAATATTATCCAAAACGGATGATACAATGTCGTACTAAATTTCATAATTTTTCGCAAGAGTATTACAGAAAATTTATTCAACTTTCTCGATAAGCTTTCTTGAGTTTACTAACTCACAAAAGCTTTTCGAGAAAGCAATAAAACAAATTGCTTCTATATACTTAATCTTAATTTTAATTTTGAAGGCTTCATTATTCATTCAGTAGTTGAGTTACGAATCTCCACGAAAACATTATATGACCAATTTAGCGAATATTTGAAATACAGCTACAAGTGCTGTCGAAGAAACGGATTCGACAAAAAAATTCTTCGACGTTTCTTTTAACATTTAATTAAAGTGACTGGCTATAAATACTGCTGACACAATGTGTATGACAGTATTAATTTTAAACTTTCAAAAAATATATAAAATAAAATTTAACCTAATAATTTAATATTTAAAATTTTCAATAAACTATTAATCTTATATATAAAAATCTCGTGTCACAATGTTAGTTACCATACTCCGCCGAAACGGCTTCACCGATTTTTATGAAATTTTATATGCATATTCAGTAGGTCTGAGAATCGGCTATTATCTATTTTTCATACCCCTAAGTGATAAGGGTTGTCCACCCCTTTTTTTCTGATACAGACAAAACCTCTATTTACAGACGAAGGCGCCTTCAAAAAGCACACCGCCAAACGGACCTCACACCTGGCTCCCGCAAACTTTATGGGCCCCCGTAGTGGTTGCCCAACGAGGATCCCGTAACTCTTTTGGACGCTTTACGGCATAATATGCGCAAAAAAAAACCCTGTGAATACCCTCTAAACTGCTTAGTGCGAAGCCGCGGGATCCCCGTTTAGGGATTCTTCCGCGTTAGGGTTGTCTACCCTTAATTTTTATTTTTTTATTTTTTCACATTTTTTTTATAATGTGGCATTAAAAATGCATTCAACCCTAAATTTTCACCCTTCTACCACCAGCCCATATTTTTATGGCGGTACGAAGTTCGCTGTTTTTTTTACTTAAAACTTTTGTTTAACCGCACCTGCTGGCACAAAATATTCTCTACAATAAGTCCTCATACTCATATATAAATGAGTAAAATTTTGCGTCGCTGTGTCACCTGATACCTGAAAATTGGCCCACAACACAAGTTAGCTAGCGATTATATATACGTTCATTGTAAACACTAATACTACTCGTTAATCCATATTTTGTCCATCAGAAAAAAAGGAAGGTCTGGCGGTCTTGGGATCTTACTCTGATACGTGTGTACCGACCCAAAGCCGTCGCTAGCGTCAGTGTCGTTAACAAACCTCCATACTGTCCAATATCGAACTGGCGACCCAGTGCCTAGACCAGGCGGAAAATCCTCTTTTTTTTGAGTGTGTACGCTGTTGGTCACTCGTGACCTTTACAGCGTCACCAGGTTTGGGGACGGCGAGATCCTAAGGGGACCTCAAGCCGAGAATTGGGGAATGCCTCTAGAGATATTCCAGGCAGATGGCATCTCCCCACGGGGGGAGTCTCCTCTG
Source organism: Chilo suppressalis (assembly GCA_902850365.2). NCBI lineage: Eukaryota > Metazoa > Arthropoda > Insecta > Lepidoptera > Crambidae > Chilo > Chilo suppressalis. The sequence continues at coordinate 5,260,451 of OU963908.1, forward strand.
CGTCTGGAGTCTTTAGACCACTCGAACCTGAAGGGGTCGGCTCAACTAGAGGGCATCTCTGAGACTCGGACCTCGGCTCTAGTTACAATCGCCGTTAGAGGTAGTTGAGCCTATACAGTTAAGTTTTCAGTATCATTTTCTTATCTTACCTTTTCTTGAACAACATACTACATTCAACTTCAATCCCATGTATCAAATATTCAAACAGATTCTTTACATATATAAATAAAACCGTTTCAATACCTAAAATATAAATTATGATAATTTGGCAATCGGATTAAACGACTCAAAAAAAAATATACTAACTTACTATGTTTGAGGTGTTTGACTGTTAGGTCTGCGATCGTTGAAGTTAAGCAATTTTTGCGATAGGATGGATGGGTGACCATAATTTACTAGCTCTTCCGTGCTTAAAAGGCACGTGAAGCCATTACTCCTGGCTGCATCTGCAGTGGTTAGCACCTATCAAACCGCACTGGGCCCGCGTGATGGCTCATGGCCCAATCTCCCTATTCCATCCATAGGGTAGGCCTGTGACCCAGGAGTTGGGACATTACTATTCATTATTCTCGAACATCATCATCAACAATAATCAACATAGATTGATGATGATGATGTGTCCCAGCAGTGGGGATATTTTTGAAGTTATACTTCTTTAGGCGCGTTATGAAAAAATGATGAGAGTGAAATTTTTAGATGCGCGCGCATCACTGTAACCCAAAAGTAACAGCATGAAGTTGGCCGCGGGCGCGTTATGAAAAAATCATGTGAGTGAAATTTCGAGATGCGCGCGCATCACTGTAACACAATAGTAACACCATGAAGTTGGCCGCGGGCGCGTTATGAATGTTAGTGTCTAATAATGGTGGATTATTAACCACTTAGTGGTTAATAATCCACCATTATTAGACATCTGTTCGAAAGGTACTTTGAACGATCCACGGAGCTCCATAAGATGATCGCGTTGTCAAAAACAATGTTGGCACGCTCGTCGCCTCTGATCACTGTTTTCATATTTATAATATTTATCCACATGTTTCTAGTTTCTATATAGACACAACGTGTTTTAGTTACTTACAAGTGCTAATTACATATGGACTAATAACTTAAATTCAGTAGTGATTTTAATTGAATATTTTGAATATTTATTTAATTTTTCAAATTAAAACTGAACTTAATTGGCTGTGTTAACTATCCTTTTCCAGTCCTTTTACTATTTTATTGTAATTATTAGTTATTTGCATGCAATTAAAAAATATTTTTAATGATGCTAAAGAAGTATAACTTCTCACGCGCCTACATAAGTTACACGCATCCATTTTTTTTTTCATATTATATTTATGAAAAAACACATTCGAATCGAAAAATTCGAAATTCATTATCATCATCAATCTATGTTCATTATTGTTGATAATGATGTTCGAAAATAATATCTTTTCCTATTCTTTGATAAGTTAAAAACCTTACTCGGCTTCTTCATCTATATTTTCCTACAATAACAAAAAAATCACTCGCTTGCATTCACTTTTCGTTTCATTTGGCCGATACCGAAGTGTGCTTTTATTCATTTCCGACAGATATAGCTCTCGTATTGGCCCATCCCAATTTCTGTAAGCGATTTAGAATATCACACAAAATGGCACATTCTATCTGAATGAACATCTCATTTGTCACTCTTTGGAGGACGCCCCTCGAGAGTGTGTTGAAAAGCCGAACCTTCCGCTTGTTGTGTACTATTCATGCTATATTCAATTTTATTAGAAAGGCTTTCGGCAGATTTTCGTTATTTCGGTACTTTCAGTTGGCTTATGTTTTACTTCGCTCTTAAAATTGCTTTTGATAAGATAACTATTTATAAACCTCTAAAATAACAGCCAAATTTGCCGACGATGCATTCAGTTGCGAGGTGGCTGTCATTGCCAATTTTGTAACGATAAACTATAGTCATCAAAAGAGACTAAGCTACATATTTTTGAAGTGAGACTTCTTTTTGGGCGGGGTGTAAATGAAAAATCCAATGGAAAATATGAAACGGAAATGCGTAACGAGAGTCACACGTCTATATATATGTATATGTGTGTGTGGGATGCATGCGCAGCTTTGAAGCATGAAAGTTGGAGGGTTTTTCTCGTCGCGAGCGGCACACTCTTTATATATACAGAATGTTACAAAAATACAAATAAAGCTTGAAGGGCGTTGAAGTACATCATATAAGGAGTCTTCTCTAATTTTATTAAAATATTTGCATGAAGTTTTAACTTTTTATAAAAACAGTTATTTTTAATGATTAATAAAAATATCGATCATTTTAAGATACGTCACTAGTTCGAGGATCATTAAAAATAACTGTTTTTATAAAAAGTTAAAAAATTCATGCAAATATTTAAAGAAAATTAGAGAAGACTCCTTATATGATGTAGTTCAACACCCCTCAAGCTTGATTTGTATTTTTGTAACACCCTGTATATGAGTGATGCGTGCGCTGCTTCATTCCCATATGCCTAATACACCGTCTAATGTTAGGTTATTTAAGAAAAAAAGTTTCACTTCAGATTTATGATCCGTGCAGACTAGTTTGTTTGAACTTATGACCTACTTTAAAGTTTAATACTATTACATATCAGATTTTCAAGGAAAAAATATTAATATACTTATGTATATTTCATTTATGTATGATGATTTTGACGACATGGAAATAATCGACTTCTTTAGAAAAAATGACTTAAATTTTAATACTTATATGCTTTTGTTAATAATAACCAATTGTATTTATAAGATGACTTGAAGATTAGATTACTAAAGCAAATAAAAAACCTTTGAATGATAAATTATACATTTCATAGCGATAATATAAATTATAAAGTGACAAAACTTGCAGTTACACTTAGACTTTTTATGTGTGTGTATATTGAACTAAATTTCAGTCAACCAGAATGGAACTTAACAGAAGTTAATATGAACATAATATAAAATGGAGCAGACAATCTAAAAACATATAAACATTTATGTCCAATATAAAAACATCAATTAACATAAACGTTAGCAATCCTTTCATCATTCTAAATAGCTGGAAAGTTGAAGTGAAAGACATAATTGTGATAAGTAAAGCAGAGAATATAACACTGTAGAAATTGTAGCATTAACTCAACTATTATATGTATGTATATTTTGCCTTAAACACAAACACGACTCGTGGTTGCAAATTAGACCCATGCCGCAAAAGAATAAGATTGAAAACAATATATCACTTAGTTCTGCGGGTAATATGCACTGCTATCTGTTAATTTCATTTAATTATAATAAACAGAGGATTCGTTGCATATTGTGAAAGTAACTGTTCCCACGTTATATGTTTGATTGTACTGTAACATTAATAAAGTTTTGTTATTTGTAACGGAAATATACACATGTTTATCATCATCAGAATTTTAATGTCCCCACTGCTGGGGAACAGGCCTTCCCTATGGATGGATTAGAGAGATTGGGCCGTGACCCGTTACTACGCGCGCCCAGTATGCATTGGTGGGTGACATATATATTTTATAATCATAGAATGTCGCTCTATACATTATATAATGACATCAATGTTTGATTGTACTGACATTAACAAAGTTCTGTTATTTGTAACGGAAACATACACATGTTTATCATCATCAGTCTTTTAATGTCCCCCGGATGGGGAGCAGGCCTTCCCAATGGATGGAATAGGGAGATTGGGCCATGTGGTTAGATTGGTGGGTACCAAGCGGGCCCAGTATGGATTGGTAAGTGACACACATTTTATAATCATTGAATGTCACTCTAAACGTTAGATAATGTCATCATCATCATCAGACTAAATGTCCCCAATGCTAAGGTACCGACTTTCTTAAGGAATAAGAAGAACAGGCATGACTATACTGTGACTGCTAATGCAGACGGAACCGAATGCCTTCACATATCTTCCGAACAGAGAAGCTCGAGATAAAAGATTTATCGCATGAAATAGGTGACCAAAACCTATTATCTTGGTTATATTAGGCGCACTATAGTACATCCATCCTTTTCTTGGCTATTTATAAATAATATCAGTTCTACAACTTTTCTGTAGAACTCAATCATAATATCTCTCATCACTATGGCAGCTTTCGTAAGAACAACGTGTCACATTAAAAAACCTGTAACTGAATTAATTTTAATATATTAACCTAAAAAAATTAACGACTTTCACATGGTATTATATGACACTTACAAATAACGTAGCTTTGTATTGGTGAAAGAATTTTCAAAATCGGTTCAGTAGATCCAGCATTTACCCCCCACAACATAACAAACTCACAATTCACAACATTTATCTGTTAATAATATCAGTATAAATAGTACTTTGTAAATTAAACATTCCAAGTATATCACAGAATAATCTAGACATTATCTTTAATCCTAAAAAATTGAGAGGCTTCTAGCTGCGTTCCATTTTTATGACCTCGGCTTGGCAGTACTTGAAGGTCGGACTCTTTATCCCTAAGCTTAATTCCTACTTATTTACACACATAAACGCGTTCGAATCCCTCAGAGTTGAGTATTAGTCAAGTCAAAGTAGGTCGCTACAAACGTCACACGCGACAATACACATGAGTACATATGAGTGATGTGTGCGCTGCTCCAATCCTCTATGCTTATGACCGCCTAATGTTAGGTTAAAATATAAAAAGGAAGTTTCAAAAGAAAATATAAGTAGAATTAAATCCACGCGGACCAGGCAGCAGACGAGAATCGAACCCGCACCCTTCCGCAAATCAAACACGCACACACACAGAGGGAGAGAAATACAAGTCTGTATACCACAGAGAGTTTCATCATCAGCCTATTAATGTCCCCACTGCTGGGGCACAGGCTTTCCCGGTGGATGGAATAGGGAGATTGGGCCATGACCCACCGCGCGGGCCCAGTGCGGGATTGGTGGGTGCTAACGACTGCAGATGCAGCCGGGACTAACGGCTTAACGTGCCTTCCGAAGCACGGAGGAGCTCGAGATAGTAATTTTTGGTCACCCATCCAATGACCGACCACTGCGAAAGTTGCTTAAGTTCAACGATCGCAGCCGGACGCGCCAACCACTTGCGCCATCGAGCTCCTCCTCCTCCAGAGAGTTTCGCTAAGCTGTAACTAATATTCAATGTAAAAGAAATAAAATCTATTCTCTCAGGAGACATTATCAATTTTATATGGAAAATATGGACAGGATCATTCATTTCCTCCTAAGGGAATGCCATTGTATGACAAAATTGAATCCTTGGTATTATGATGATTGACAAGATGTTTTTCGATTTATTTCCGTTTTTCCACGTCTTCTTTGTATCTGATATTGATCAGATACAAGAAGACGTGTGGAATTTTCATGACACATACCTAAGTTATTCCGACAGCCAATAAATAATACCACAAATATGTTCACATATAAAAACTGGAGACGCAAGCTTAATAATTACTTGAAATAATGCTGTTGACTTTTCACATTAGCACTGGCATGTTTTCGCTTTTACCTGAAACAAAAAGTCAACACTGTATATAAATAAAATTACAATTAGAAATAAAATAATAATTGAAAATATGTAATTAATGACATCACTGAATGAACTAAAGAGTACAAAAAGGATTACAAAGTCTTTTTCTATTCAGTCTAAATCTAAATGATCCCCCGACTGCGATTTTTTTTTGAATTTGAAAATGTTTTTTACTCTTTAGTTTTTATTAGTAAAAAAAATCATTTAGTGTTTATTCCAAAAAACGAGACCCATGTCTCACCTGTATCACATTACTTTCGTGCCCCAAACACTCAATTTCTATGAGAAATTTAAAATACCGATTTGGTCATGAGTCTCGGAATATCGTCATAACGGAATCTCTGAACGCAAGTTTCGATATTACAATTCCATATATTCAATATTCAATATCGTTTACTCAGTCAAGGCTGGTTACAAGCACTTGTGAATGTCGATATGCTACCTTGGAGACCTTGTATTGAGAAGAACCGGCAAGAAACTCAGTAACTCAGGGCTGTTTTTTTCCCCTGTATTATACACAGAGTCATCAAATTGAAAAATGACTTCAATATGAGATAACTCATGATATCACTGTCCTTCCATAGAAGATCAATGTAAGTTTCTTGCGCGGACATTTATTTATTAGTTACCTAATATGTGCTGCTACCTTCAGTATTGAACGATATAAAAGAAAAGCAGCGTATGAAATAGAAATCAGTTTTTTTTATTGCAGCTGAATACAATTTTTTTAATCAATTTATCGTCTTATATCTAATAAAATATTGTATTCACTTACGATCACTTTCACTTTTATACTATACTTTTATACAGCAGACGCCGTTTCGAAAACTTATCTTATAATAGCATTCAAGATTGGTAGTTAATAGCCCCATAAAGTGTAACCTATGTCAAATAGTAATAAGCTTGTGAAGGCCCAGCTGAATAATGTTAGCTTTGTCAAATGATATGACTTAAATTTAAATCTAATTAAAATATCATAGAGAAATAAATTGTCTTCACCGTTCAATTTTATGAGCGACTTTTGTGTGTAGACTTCCAATATTTTAATTTTACTATTTTGGTCTGAACACTGTATCACAGCCTCTTTAGGTACCCACTGTTGAGGCACAGGCCTTCCCTATGGATTGAATAGGGAGATTCCCATTCAAGTATTATTTAAGATTTATAAATATTCCAATTCATCTATGTTAGTAATAATATAACCATAATAATCATTGTTTACAAAGGAATTTAAAAAAATCTATGTATATTATAACAATGAACCTAAAACTAAAAACCTTAAAAACTAAAATATATTATTAAAAGGTATCCCTTTAGGCAAGGTTCCGAAGATACTGGCAGCCCTTTGAATAGCTACACTAATTCTTTGCCCGAGGTAGCTGCCATCTCTTCTGTCTACTGTGATGTCGACTAACCTTTTTGCTATTTTCTTAAAAAGCCTACGTACAAGCCTTAAGTACTTGACATATTTGACATTATGTGATGGAAGTTGACCTCAACACATGTTTGCAAGTTTGATGTCAACTTTCAATTGGACGACACTGTATGAAATAAAACAGGGAGAAAAAAGCAGCCCTTGCTGAGTTTCTTGCCGGTTCTTCTCAGTACAAGGTCTCCCGCCGTAGTTTTGCGAACCGATGGCGTAGCTTTTCGATATTCACAAGTGCTTGTAACAGCCTAGACTGAATAAACGATATTGAATTTTGAATTTTTACTAATTTATTAAGCATTATGCTAGAGTGGTATGTACGTCTCAATGGGTAGCCTGCTACCGGGTTCGAAATAGTTCGAATCCAAGTGAGGTAATGTTAGTATGATGAATATGGGCGTTTGCCTTTGTTATACCGCCATGCGTCGTTTCGATTTCCTTAACACAATTACTTTAACTACACACATTTCAATATAATTTAGAAAAGTAGTGTTTATATTATCCTTAATCATTATTTGTTATTGTTATTTATTTGTTTATAATATCTATATGTTCAAGAAAATATGTATATTTCTCTGTTTTTTCTATCTATCCTTTTAATCTATACGTTATTTATCTATCCTTAAAAATAAAAATGTATTTATGACAAAGTAACACTTTTTTTTCATTTATTGGGGTCAAACATCCAGTTTCACAATATACGTAAAATTACTTATTAGTTCTTAGTATAAGTAAAATTTATCTTATTTATTGTGAAGCACTGTTAACCACAATTAAGTATCTAAATTGAGAGTTTTCAAGAAAAGAGCAAAATTATATTAATCTTATGCTATCTAGTCAAGATCTAAGCAAAATGCTTATTGATTTCAATGTTTATTCATTTCATCTAACTTATTTGTGATGGATTTCTTAAAAGAGCTAATCTTGTTTATAAATATAATAATTACTCTTGAAAATTCTGGATACATATGGCTGATTACATTCCTTAAGCTGGTTTTACACGTACCACAACTATACACCACAAACCACATCACAACCACAACTACTAGCGACAATGCAACCACATCCACATTTCGTAGGTACCACAACTCAACCGCAAGAAGCCGCAGCGACACTATTCACTCTAACCACAGTTTGACCACTTTTTGTCGCGACGGTGTGGTGTGGTTGTTGTACGTGTGAAACAACACTTATATTCATGACAAGGCTTGTATTAAAGAAAATTTGTTCAACACTCCACATTCACATTTACTTCAAAATTAAATTACATCCATGTCAAACCATGTGTAGTTCGTTCTAAAAATCGATTCGGAATTAGTTCAGTTTATGTATAGACGCGGCCGGCTGGCAGTTTAACTGCCACCATTCCGCTATTTGGCTAGCTGGCACTCAGAATAATAACTAAAGGAGAGCTGGCATCACGTTCTGTGCGTTTATTGAAAACCGGGCGAAACTCTACGAAGTATTCCGACCATCCGATCGCGCGGAGCGATTACAAGAAATTTATCTGTTTTCACCTGAAACAGGAATGTCATCTCTTTGTTCTGCGGACACGATATTTGGCTGGTTCAATTCCATCTCGTGACATGCATCCGCTTTCACTGCTTTCATTTCAAATTGCGGGATTAAAAATCAATGATTTGCAATCAATGAATTGGCAACTGTATTTTTTTATATTCAAGAGTTAAAAGAGTAATTAACGAATTGAGGATAACTCGTGACTTATTTTGTTTCTTCACTCTTCTTAGTTATAAAGTCGGGAAACTGTAGGAGAAACTGAACTAGAAACTGTCGGTAGGAAACTGTATAAACTAAAGGATCGAAATACAAAAACAGGTGTCATAAAAAATCACAAATGCCATTTCGTAATTAAGACCTAAAGGTATATGTTAGTGATAATGCTAATACAATTTTTGTATTTCATACACTTACATGTTATTTCACTTTAAACTTCTTATTATTTTCTATTGGAGAGATAATGAACAAGCACCTGCCAGGTAAAAATCGACCACCATGACCTTTTTTTTTAATTATGTCTGGAAAATACATGATGTAACTCTTACGCACCGGAAACGTGCACGCACAGGCTCCGTGGGTTCCTCCCTGTCATTTCCTCCAGCCCTGGAATGACCTATAGACGCTTGCGATACTAGAGTATCAGAGTTCCCTCAATGCTATAGCATCTTCAAACGAGGCTCAAAATGCGTGTTCCGCGAAAGTCAGCGGCATGGCTATGTCACAAGCCAATGTTGTTGATGTCTACTGGGGATGGCACAGCGATGGTGTGACCACTTAACATCAGGTGACCCGACTGTTCATCTGCCTTCGAAGGCAATTAAAAAAATTAAAAACCCAAACCTTGTCCTGAGGATCTCCTGGACCTATTTCATCAACAGGAACAGCAACGTCACCAAAAGATTAGCTCAACTGACTTTACAATAAACATTTTTTTCCTAAATCCATGTAGCTGAACTCATTCGAAGCAAAAACAAGTCCACACGCCGTAATAAAAATACCCAGAAAACATATTTTACATAATATTTAACTCTCTTAAATAAATAAAAAAAAATGATGAAACACGTAGACAGAAATATATAAATACTATCACAAACTGTCATTTACTAAAAACCACGATGTAAGTGAAACATTTAAAATCATTAATAAAAAAAACTCTTTCCTCGGCTGGGAATCGAAAATAAAACTGGTGATGTAATAAGGATTTCAGTATAATAATAAAATTTAAAAAAACCATCGAAAAAAAACAAAATTCAGCAGACGAACAACTAAATAAATATGATAACAAGACAGTGCATTGGCCCTAACCAGCCTCAGTTACTAGGCTAAACCAAATACAGTAAAGCAGAAGTTTTCACCGACAAACCGCAAGGTCAGTTGTTACGGAAAGCTAGTAGCATGCCAGTGAGTGCAGACAAGCCAGTCAGTAGGCGAGTATGGATCTGAGCCACACGGGACCGGACCGGTCGTATTGGACTGCAAATAACTAGGGCTGTGAGTTAAAAACAGGGTGTTTTTCCAAGTGCATTGAATAAAATTTTACTAGAAAAATATCCATGTGGTCCAGGTAGCAGACCCGAACTCGCACCCTCCGCTTGCATCCGCCCGGATAGCGGTATATTTTTTTCTAGTACAATTTTCTTTATATTTAAACATCTAGCAGTTACATGCTACAAATAAATATTATAAAGTTCATTAAAATTTGTGTTCAAAATTGTATAAGCTGTGAGGCGTATAATAAATGTGACAAAGAAAATTTTAATGGCAAAACACCAGGTTTCAAGCTGGATTCGAACCAGCGTTTTTCGCTCTCCAGGCAAATAAATACCCTGACTGGCGATGTTTCAGGCACCCTAATGACATAACGGATTTCTTTGGTTAGCCTAACAGTTTATTGCTGCAAATACTAAATTCATAATCCGTCAAATCATTAATTTACTTATTATTTTAACAAAGCTTATTAAATAAAAGTATTGTCAGAAAAAAAAATAAGTATTAATCAAAAATCTCTCAACATTTTATATGCATAAGAACACAGAATTATCATATTTTTGCCGCATCTTCTTGATGGAGCCTGTTTAAAAAGTATACGAATTTTCCTCCGCATCAGGCAACACAACGTTCTTTCTATGACACTGTTTACCACGTACGCCAGAACCTTTAGACATATGTCCAAATTTTATTCTATTTGTATTATTTAAATAACTGCTACGCATATTCACAAATGATAAATAGTGACAACCCTATCCATTTTACACACTCGACGTGATGTTAGCTCAACGCGCGATGACACTTTGTTAGTTATTAATCGTCGTTAAGTTGTAAGTAATTTGCATGGGAAATTTCAAACGGCTCATATATTTCTCATAATATGATGCTTCCAATTATTTATTCGAGTATCTGTCGCTGTCATCATCGTTATCGTAATGTAGAAGATTCATAACGAAACTTCTGAACCGAATAATGTAAAAGGTTCCTTCGTTTTTTCGATAGACAGGCTGAGCGTGGCGACGAAATCATAAAACCTACTCTAATATAAGGAAAACCTCAAAAGTCAAAGTACTTCCGCTTAGCTGAAAAATATTTAACGTTCATCAAAACGAATATTTCTTTGTAAAAAAAAAGTATTTCACTTTCAAACTCGGAACTGTCCAAATTTTTTTAAAAGAAAAATTGTGAGAATCCTGACAGAAATAGCGACCATTCCCGCCAGAGAAAATAAAAAAATTCCTCCTCAATTAATAATTTCAAGGAATCTTACGCCCAAAATACCTATACAAAAACGTATTCTCCCAAATAGCTTTGTTAATTTTTTTAATCATTCTCATTGAATCCTAAGGGAATCCTTTAAAAGTGTCCTAATTGAGGAAAACTGTTGAAGAAATGTCATTAGCAAAATGGCCCAAACTTGAGAAAAAGAAGAATTTCTCCGGAGATGTCTCTATTAGAGACTCGAAGCTTTATTACACTTTAACAATTAATGTAATTCCGCAAATTTATTACTTACATGACGTATATTATAAGAAACATTAGAAAAGTCCTTCCGAAGGTCATTACTGTTAAAACACACTGGTTAAAGACTCTGGTCTTGAAACACTGGTATTAGGATTTTTGACAAATCTGGATTTCCTAACTGCACTGTCGGCCCCAAGTTTTCAATGTTGACTGTCGCAGATACAGCATGGGCATTGGCCATAAAGTTTGTCTTATCCATGTTCTTTAGAAACGCACCCTTTGGCAAACACTTCCAGCATTGTGTTCAATTCTCAGCAAGACAGATATAAAATTTTTGAAAACCGCATTTAGTTCTAAGTAATTATCTAGTGTTATGAGAAATCTGAGCTAGATAGCTGTAAGATCTATTGACCTTAATCACACGCAATAGAAATGCAACCAACACAGAAAATGTGCATCAAAGTAACGATAAGAGAAACAATAAACCAGCTTTTTATAGTAAATGAATAATGATCCATAAACGTCTGTCAAACGAATAGTTAGAAGAAGCCAACAAGGTACGTCTGACGCGTGTATGCGTGTAATTGAAGAAAGATGATAGGATTGGTTTGATAGTTGACTGAGATAATTGAATCCTAAAGTAAATTAAATGGAAGTACCACAAATACAATTAACTACACTGATAAATGTTTTACATAGGTACTGAAGACCAAGGGAATATGTATTGAATAACAATCAGTTCAGCTATAAAAACTTAAAAAAATATTTTGCGATGCTGTGAAAATTCTGTATAAAATTTATTAGGTACATAGGGAGATTATGTTATTAATAAAAATAAACTTGATTCAATTTATCTATTGAAAACTCCTTTCGGATTTAGTAAAACAAAAAATTGCTATCTTACGTTCAGGACATCTTTTAGATGACAAGAAGAATAGGCAAAATAAAAGCAATATAAACTTTTGAGCTTTTAACAGTAGTGGCGACATTTGCATAAAAATACGCAGGTTCTTGAAATTAAAATAATTTAATTTAATATCATATAATAATTAAAAAATATGTATCTTCCTTGGCTGAATTTCCTGTAATTTGTTTTTTACATAAGTTATGTTTTTTATGTCTACAATACTTAATAAAATTCATTGGTCGTGTTCTTCCCTTCTTGACGGTACCATGGTTTAAGACACCCATTCGTTAAACAATGGAATATCAACCAAACCTCTAACTAGTCCACGAGTTTTCGAATCTATCGCTTAAATATAAAACACCATTAATCCTATCAGTAGTGTCAATATTGACCGCAGTAGCAACACAAAATAGATAGTACAGAAAGCAATCTACATAAAAAGTGCTTTCGAGCATCGGACACACAGATACCGCTCACAGACACGATATCTCGAACCAGTTGAGGCCACTGTGAACGCAAGTTCCATCCTCTTGAGACACGCGTCTGTGAAAATTTGCAAAAATAGTGCAACAAAAAACCAGTTATTACCTATATCTGTGAGTGAATTGTCGTCTTTTTATTTGTAAGAACAATGGTGTCCATTCTGGCAGGGTTCTCTAAACTTAAAATTAAATTTAACATCAGTCTCTCTTTTTCATTCTGAAAAAAGAATGACAGGGATACCCTGTTGTAAAATTTAAGTTTAGGTTTAGAGAATCATGCCAGAACCGAGACTAATGTTAAATTACAAATAAAAAGACGACAATTCACCGTTTAATGTTGAATTTAAACAACCAGCTATTGAACAGATATAGGTAATAACATGTATTTTGTTGCTCCATTTTTGCACAAAAAATTTCACAGACGCGTGTCTCAAGTGGATGGAACCTGCGCTGGCAGTGGTCTCACCTGGTTCGAGTGTATATGTTGCTCGTGTGTGTACTATGTATATGTTGCTCGAGCGCACTTTGCATGTAGATTACCTTCTGTACTATATATTTTGTGGCAGTAGCGAGCTAATTGAATGCAATCGTCACATAACAGATTATATCAGAACCAAGTAGGACAGAAGCCCGTTCCATCACAACCACTGGTTCGGATTAGCCCCGTTTCTAACAGACCAGCTTAATTCCATTCGAAAGTGTATGAGTATAATTCTGAATGCCATCGGTGGGCCAATCTGTACTGTACCTAATACATTCAGTCTGATTTTGTTACGAGCGTTTAGAAATTACCATAAGTTTGCATTTGTGTACGAATTTATCTATTGAATTACTATCAGGTTTATTGGGAACTACTTCTTTCCCACACACGTAAGGCATCCAACATGCATTACCGGTACTGCGGTCTTCTGAATTGCGTACCGGGTGGCCGGTGCAGGAGTATTTTCTGGTTTTTACTGGGTAGGGAGGAGTTCACAAATATCCTCGTCGCAGGCTCCGGTGGCGAAGGAAAGCGTCAAGCCTTCTCCACAAATGAAAAAAGGTTTATTCAGAGCGGGTCTTTAGTAAATACTAATAATTTATTTATTTATTATGCGACAGAAATTAATATTTAAAAACAATGGGGAGCCTATTTTTAGCGAAATGGAATGTTGATGATCGTTTTAGTGTAGTGTAGTATAACAATGACATGATTAAATAGTGTGCGCAGTGTATAAATAACCTTTAGGTAGTTTTATTATTAGTCTAAAATATAAAACAACTGTGGTCCAATCACATTTTCCAATGAAAATTACGTCTTAGCTAGGGCTTACAACGAACATCCCATTACATGAAGTAGAACATAAGTCCCTTCCACCCAGAGCTTTTTATCGACACTCATTGATAAAAATGTATTGAAGAAAAGATGAGAAACTTATCCCTACTGTCGTTTTCTTGGCCTCTTGACATCCTTGTAGCATCATCGTAAACCCTCATCCGTACCGTAATGAGGATATCATTGTCATATTTGCATACGTCGAGTCAACTATTGGGTCAAGCGAACCATCTAGTCAACCATCCACGAATGAAAAACACGCGCACGTTTTTACGACTTAGATGATAAAGTCTGTAATTGCTTGTTGTAATGCAGGAATGGAAATTGCGCATTGATTTGAAATCGACCGAGAAAATGAGGATTCGTGAGTTTGAAGTCACTATACGAGTATTATGAGGTAATATATTTGTAAAGGGACAGTTAAAGTCAAGGGATAACCTAAACTTGGTATAACATTAGCGATGGATTGTTAAGCTTTACTAAGACTTCTTCCGTCGGAAGAGTGTGGACGTCGAAAGGGTGTGTGTGTGTGGTGAACGAGAATGGACTGGAATCTCGAGCGAATTATTCCATCTCGCTAAAGATACGAGATAAGGAGAGAAGTAAGGAGACGAGAGATGCTGAGCTGACTACTAACCTTCGCAGTTCGGAGAGGCACTAAAAGAAGAATAAATAAAATAAATAAATAAATATTTCCAACACTCACACCAATTAGCCTAGCCCCAAAGTAAGCACTGTAAAGGCTTGTGTTATGGGATACTAGGGTAACGGATAGAATACATATATTATACATATATAAGTATATTTATATGAAATACATATTAAACATCCATGACTGGAGTACAAATGCTCGTATTCATCACACAAACATCTGCCCCGACCGGGATTTGAACCCGGGACCTCTCGAGTCGGCGACGCCATGAAACCCGGCGTATAAACCACTCGGCCACGGAGGTCGTTAAAGTTAAGCTTAAGGTATTGTTCCCGAATTTAGATCCAGCATAAGAATTTAGGCACTTTGCGCACTAGACGGCCACGACCACGCCAGTGATCGCAACGACCAGATTAACTAAAGAAACCATAAGTAGCGTTTTTGACCGCAACAGCCAACTTAGGTTAATCTGGTCATCTCGGCCACTGGTTGAGGTCGAGGACAAGGAGTCGCTACTCCTAATAGTCCGATTCCCATGGCTATTGTTATGACTATAGTATAGTAGTTTTTACAGTTGTCAACTCTGGACCAATTACACAAAAAAGTCCCACGATGGAGTTAGAGTTGCCTACAACAACATTTTTAGGCAATTAATGGGTTATACGCGATATTGTAGTGCCTCTGAAATGTTTACACAGGCACGTGTTGACTCGTTTCATTCCATTCAAAGGAAACGGGTAGCGTCTTTTATGTCTCAAGTTTGCAAGAATGATAACAAAATTATCACGATTTTGGCGGAAAGTTTGATAGCGACCAATATGTATAAACGTTGGGTACAAATTACAATTTCAGATAAATTGAGAATTTAAATTAATTATTGATCAAAATTTGACTGAATGTTTTAAATTATTTTATTCTGTTTTAATTTAATCTCTTATCTATTAGACAAGTCCGTCCGTCCGTCCGTCTGTCTGTGGTGCTGTTTCAGCGGCCAAACCGTAAGAGATAGATAAAGAGAATGTTTAAGTTATAAGTTAAGAATAGTCTGATAAGACTACAAACCGGATTTGAGTAACGTAGCACTTCCGGTTTTCGAGAAATCACGAATTTCAAACGAAACCACACAAAATCTCCGAAGTTCTCAATTAATTAAATACATTTTTTTTAAGGTTTTGGTGAACATTTGGTTCACTGGTTTGCTAGTTATTTTGAATTCAATGTTTAATTTAAATTTAATTTGACATATGTGTTTTTTAAATGTAATGTTTTATTGCTATTATTATTTATTTTAATGTAATAGTTGTATTGTTTTTTTTAAATTTTGATACGGTTCTCATGTCTGAAATAAACGCTTTTTATTATTATTATTATAGCCCACCTACAAGCGGCTATATGGCTATACTAATATCTACCCCATCGCTTTTATATTTTTCACCACTGGATGTGATTATGTTTATTTTGGGCTCTGAACATGCAAAAAATACAATATTCACATTCAAACATAGACAATCTTCTTAAAACTGTTTAATAAAGGCGGTATTTTTCTATGATTATAATTCATAGTATTTTTAACAACCTTATCATACTTCCAACATAAAATATAAAAAGTTTTAAAAAGAAAAATTTTAACTAAAGATTTAGCCGAATACAGTCTGATGTATGATAAAGCACGTTTCTTCTCATAGAAAGAACTAAGAACCCCCTAAGCACTTATTAAACGCGGCTTTAAATTTTGCCAATAGAAATCGTAATAAATCATTGCTCATCGTGAGTCTTTCAAAGCCTTAAATTATTCCACGGCTCCTTAAATTTTATCAATTCACTATCAATTATGAATTTTCACTCCCCAAACTTTTATCGTTCACAAAAGAGCAATCATAACTTTTTGTGGGACCAGCTAAAGCACTTAGCTTTTAGCATTTGAGTGCAACTCGAGACGGACAAAAGTTTGCAGAACTTACGTGAATTTAT
Organism: Chilo suppressalis; assembly: GCA_902850365.2. Taxonomy (NCBI): domain Eukaryota; kingdom Metazoa; phylum Arthropoda; class Insecta; order Lepidoptera; family Crambidae; genus Chilo; species Chilo suppressalis. The sequence goes on from OU963908.1 coordinate 5,277,220, forward strand.
CTTTTTATTTGTCACTAAAAGCACTATGACACACTTAAAGATGTTCGATTACTTCAAAAAAGCTTTTAATATTAGGCAGGTACGTAAGTATAGTGTGATTTGTTGGCTATCGGAATTCTGGTCAATTGAGCGGATGAAAAGCCATTTCTTTTTCATCACATTAATGGTTCCCATGATAAATTCACCTTTGACATTATTATAGAAACGGAATACCATTCGCTGACGGACTAATCACGAAAGAGCAGGAAAATACGTAAAAACATACTTTAACATTGGCCTGTATAAAGTCGCATGGCTCTTTGTTTAAGGTTGTACTTTTGATAAGTAACAACTCCCTCGTGACGTGATGGTGTCACTTAAAGTCTGTATGATCATTAAAGCTTAGTAGATTGGCAAAAATAGGATCCAATAAATTCTTATTTCTATCTTTGAAACATATCAACTGGTTTTTAGATCTGGCTTTATAACACCCCTCAAAGGTCCTTACGGCGATTAAAATATAACAGTTGAAAGATAGAGTTTAGTATAAAAAGATGCAGATCGAGTTGTTTCTATTTTTGAAGTGAAAACTTTTTTAGTGGCGTTGTACACTTTTCTTGTATTGGTAAAAAAATTTAAACTCGCGTCAGGTTAAACACGTTGGCTGATCGCATCGTGACACGCAATAAAATTGGAAAGGTTGTTGACTTTCAATATATTGGACCAAACATAGTAATATTTTACTTTACCGTATTACAATAATAAGTCTCTATCAAGGACGTCCACGTGGCAGCTTTATTGCGAAGAAAATGATTTTTTTTTACAATAGATGTCGCTAGGTGCGCTTAAATGTGATTCATGTAAGTTGATTTCTTTACAATAGTAACGCTAAGTGCGCTTAAACGTGATTCATGTAAGTTGATTTTTCTGAGAGATAAACTTTTTTAATGTAACATAAATTGTCATGTTTGTGTACGATAGCGCAATAAATAAATATTATATTCTACCACATACATGATAGTACTTTTATACTAATAATTAAAGCAATTCGCAATTAATACACAATTATTCCCTAACCATTCCAAAATATCAAAAATGCACAACGTATTATTAATATTCAAGTTTTCACTTCTGCCGGCACTCCCGGAGTGCAACCCGTCGTTTTTTTTTCTCCTTTAAGGTAAACGTTTTTTATTTAATACTATTACGTAAAATGCAAGAAAAGGAGGTCTAATTTGCCAAATGGCAATGTTGTTATCCAGTTGGGGCTTCACAAAACCGGTTTCGATAACAGATCGCGCTGCTCTTAAGTAACGGCATTGCACTCAATCAATTGGGACGGTTTTGATAAAAATTATAATCAGTGTAAATTAGTTTTTTTCGTGTCTAATAATATCACTGTATTTTATTATATGTATTTTTTGCTTTGTTTTAAAACTATCTTTATTTACCTACATTATGTTAGTTATAATACATGTAATGCATAACAACCAACGCGAAAACAATTCAAACAACTTACCACAAAACTTATTCAACTTTGACATTCCTTCATCCTTCCTTCTTAATTCGGAAAACGATATTTTTTTAAACACTTTTTATCCTAGCTCTAGCCTAGCTCTATAGAACGCACTGTAAGGATTACGTTATGGGAAACTAGGGCAGCGGATAGAATACATGTACTGATACATTATAACGAAAATATATATAAATATCGATGTCTCAAATACAAATGATCGTATTCATCATACTAACATTGGCCCCACCGGGATTCGAACCGCTCTCGAGTAGGGGACCCCTTGAAACTTCGCGACTATATTCAATTCAATTCAATTTATTGCACTCATGTGGTTACATCGATGGTTACAAAATGCTTATAGTACCTAACATGAACCCTGTCAGGGTATCGCAATATACAGTACAGTTAAAGATAAAAATTAAAAAAGCATCCAATTAATAAACAGTTATGTATATAAGGAACCTAATTTGTATTAAACCACTTAAATCTCAAATTATGCATAAATGTCATCTGATTCCATTTGTTTAACAATATAACTTACTCAATTGATCTTATTAACAGTAGAAATATAATAGAAATGGAAATTCATTTATAAAATTAAATTAAATTTGTCAATAATTAAAATTAATAAATATGTCAATAAAAATAAAATAATATGTATACCACTCGGCTATGGAGGTTGTCCATTTTATTTCTCTGCATTCGCCGAAATCGTTGCTTAATCTGATTTTTCAACCACTTTTACTTTAATATTTATTTTATTTTTTATAGACCGCATCACTTTTATTTTATCTTGACGAGACATCAGTGATAGCTTTGTGTCGAAGAAGACTGAGTTGAGAATTCAATAAAATATTTATTTTATCAGATAACATTTAAAGAAATAGACTTTTAAATTACGCTGCATTACATATTTGTAATATTACCGTCGAATATTTCTATAATTTAACTATCATATATGCTTAAAGATATCCATAATTTCATTTAAAAAAAAATGGTTGCCTGTAAAGTCGGTTTTACGGGCGAAGATTTTACGTGACAACGTCTTTTTCTCGGTAGAATATTTATTGATATGAATATAATTAAATTGCACAATAGGAACAAGGAATTGAATGAAAATAAGAATTGCACAAATTTTAACTATAGAAATATATTTTGTTTACTAAAACATTGTACATGTAAACTTAAACTTAACACGAGAGACTCATCGTAACGTTACCGAGCGTTACACTTTTTCATAAGTGACTCCCAGCCGCAACCTAATTTAAGACGTTGTCACGTCAATAAATACATACGTAACAAATTCTTAAAAACTATGAAATAATTATTAAATATGATAAAAAAATAAGCAAACGTGAGTGTCGTGGAATACTCAGTTGGAACGTAGTAAGTAGTAAAATATATATACCACTTTGGTGTACGGCGTGCGAAAAATTATTTTACCGCATGCATGGCACCGTGCGTATTCTTTACGATTTTTTTTAATTTCGTTCGAATCTCACTAATCTAAGCGGTGCTGCGAGTAAGAGTGAGAGAGGAGAAGTATCTACATCAGAAGGTTGTTAAACTAAATGAGCACAGGAGATTGGTAGGTGATAAGGGAATTGGAGGGTGAAAAGGGGGATGGAAGGGTCAAAGGAATTCGAGGGTGATAAGGGGATTGATGGGTGATAATAGGGACACTGACCAATTATGCTACCATGGTGCATTAATGCATTCGCCCGGATTGCGAAGGGTGCGGGTTCGAGTCCCGCCGCTGCCTAGTCCGCGTGGATTTTCTAGAAAATCTTTTCTTTAGATTTAAATATCTAGCAGTCAAATGCTTAAAAATAAATAAAATCATAAAATAGAAATGATTCAAAACTGCGCAAAACTTTTTGCTTGATGTTACATTTATTTTTAGCTAGGGACTGTCAAAACCATGTAGGTCAAAACTTGCAATGATAGATGGGCCGATAGATGTGTCTGGGAGTATATCTGACACTATCCAATTAACACTAACCACGGTAACGTAGAACAATGAACGCTATATTCTAGGTTGTTTATTATAAAAAGCCCCACAAAATTATTTGTACGAAGACCTACGCGGTATTCGCTTAATTAAGCGGAGGTTTCTCTTCGAATAATGTGCAGTATTTAGGCCTTTGCCTGGATGTGAGTAGCCGCGCCACATTCGTGGGATAACTGCGTTGTTTGCTTTGAAATAACACAATTAAGCATGTTCCGTGACTAAAATATGCATGTACGCATAAGCTTTGACCTTTTGGACCACGGAATGAGTGTCCTCTGCTACTTCAACAAAGAGTAACAATTTATCGTCAACTAGTGGCCCGCCCTCGCTTTGCTTCGGGGTAGAATTGATCAAAATCCTTTCTTAGCGAATGCCTACGTCATAACATGTACCTGCATGCCAAATTTCAGCCCGATCCGTCCAGTGGTTTGGGCTGTGCGTTGATAGATCACTATGCCATTCGGTCACCTTTGAGTTTTATATATAGATAAGAAGGATCAATATGGCGATATAAAATACACATGTGGTGGAACGCCTCTGACCATATGGGCCTCTAAGGCAGTGTTGCCAACTCGGATTTTGAAAAAGGCGTAGGCCCGATGAGAAAATTACGTAGAATTAGTAAATTTTGGATATGAAAAGTACGTAGATCTACGTACTTTTTTCTGAGTGAAATGAAGAAGTTAGGTGAAACCGAATAAAATGAGTATTTTGTTATACAATTTGTTTAAGAACGGGAGATAGAACAGTGTTCTTGGAGAAGTCGCTGCATTGGATGCATTTACCATGCTGTAGTAGACATTTACCATCAGACACAGACACTGGTGGGTGTCGATTCTAGATGGTTCTCTTAATTTAAAACTAAATTTAACATCAGTCTCTCCTTTTCATTCTGTATAGAGAATGACAAGGATAAACTGTTGTTAAATGGGCTAGTTGACACTTTTTGGAATTAAGTTTTAAATTGTTAATAATCGTTCTATCAGATCGAAAAAAATGTATTATACAAAAACGCTATTTAGTCTATAGACTTATCTATGCTATGACGTCAAAACATTTGTAAACAAACACTCGCAAGCACGTAGGAAATAAACTTTCTAAGTTAATATTACAAAACCATGATTTCTAATAGATCACATGAAAAATATAGTAGTTATCATGATACACTTGGTAAAAGACTAGAAAAGTTGTGGTTATAATTGCCAAGAGAAATAAACATACTTACACATGAACATATGTTTAAAACTTGCTAAATCCTGTAACTTTATCGACTGAAAGTCATTTCTTTTTGCAAAGATCAATTCGATGTGAGTTACCTACTCACATCGAATTGATAATATTAAAAGTTTAAAAATACAATTTTTAATGTTATGAATGTACCTACTAAGTCAAAGAGTTTTGTCGTTTCTGCTTTCACAAATCCTGCGTCCAGCATTAATTTAGTCAACAAAACCAATAACGGGAACCTTTTCTACAAGATACGAGAGTGTAAGATACATCTTTATAAGAAATAAACATTTGTATAGTTTTTAAGTAAAGTAACGGAAAATATTCTTCTTTGTTCTAGTGCATTAAGTTATTTTACAAATTCGAAAAAAATTAAGAAAATACGTAGATTCTGGGACTGAAGTTAGTAGGTTTCCGGAAGAGGCCTTAAATACGTAGATCTACGTAAAAAGACGTAGAGTTGGCAACACTGCTCTAAGGCTTTCTCTGATGCGATCGTCCCCCGAGAAGGGCATTCGCTAGGTTAAACAAATGTAATCGCTATATTTCGACATTTCTAAACGTTACAGAAAATATTGTAAAGATTAAAAGCAATACAACATTTTAAGGCCGCGTTGTTTGAAACATAACCGTGCCCTTAAACTTTCATTTTGTAGTATAAGTATGTATGAACTACTTAACGGTTTGAATAAGCTCACATTAGTAAATGTTTTCGTATCTTCTTTATCTCATCGTTTCAAACATCATACCGATTTTATGACAATTATGAAATAACAATCACAGCCTGCACAGACTTTTATCCGCGGACTTTTTTGTCCGCCGAAATAGACATGCATCGAGTAACGCACACGACGGATTAAAAATACCCCGTATGAAAAGTCCCCCGAACAAGCGAGGGCACCGAGAGAACGGACTGGACAAAAGTACGCAGGAATCCCCGAAAATAATAGAACTCATCTGACTAGGCGCTGCAACACACACGCACGGCAAACTTTATTTAGGCTGCGTTGCGCGCTTGATTTGATTAAAAGAAATGGGCCCAGTATTTTATTTTGAGATGTCTTCTCTTTTTCTTAAACTTCATGTCAATTACAACACAATGTTATTTGAGAATAATGACTTCCAATGCGTGCGCTTTTCTAAATTTTCGGGAGACGAAATGTTCGCAAATCGTGTGCGTTGAATCCGCGACAGTCCTCGGCGGACATTTACTTCACTATTCAGGGACTTTTGTCCTCCTCGGACAAAAGCCCTTCATCTGCGCAGGTCATACTGGCTGCTTCGACAGTAATTGCGAGATTTCATTATATCATTACATTTCACTAAAGTGTATATCGGACACTGAAAATTCACAGAACACAGATAGGCGGCCCGTATTAGTCGCCCTGTAACCATCACAGCCGATCAAAAAAAGTGTAAAATTTTGCCAATTCATGAAAAAATTAAGTACCTTTTAGCGGTGGATCAATTAAATTCGGAATTTAGTTTGTTGAATCCAAAAATTATAAATCGTTACCTAAGAATTGCACTTCGTAAACAATTTGACGAACCGTGTGCACAAAATTATTATGGAAGGAGAACCCGGGAGTATTTGGTTCCACGAATATTCAATAGCTTGGATATGGAGGACTGTACTAGCGTATAAGGTTTCAAATGTAAAGTAAAACAAATCCTGTTAGAAAAATTTGATAAGCAAATCACAACTGTTTATTAACATACATTTTGATTGTAGCATGTACTCTATCACCCTTGTTACTTTAAACAAATTGTAATTCATTTATTTTATTATAAGAAGTTATTTTCAACATTACTTGTGGCATTGGTATGTTAGGATAGGAGTATATGTAATAAATGTCCAAACTAAATTAGATAAAAATATAGGCATTGTTTTTGTAGAAATATTTAAATTGATTTATGATTAAAAATGAGTGCATTTTTCGCCAATAAACTGTTAATCAGTTTGGCGAAATTATAAAGTGTAGTTAATAGTATTATAGTATAGTCGATAAATAAATTAAAAAATATATATATAATTTGGAAATATGGATTTACATTAGAATATTTAACCTTCTTACTCTATTACATACATTATACGACTTTTATATACATTCATTATACGACCTTTATATACAGTCATTATATGACCTTAACAAATCCCTTTATTATATTGTAGTTTATTCATACTAAAACCAATTTTAGTAGTAAATCTTTTCAAGACATAAAGATGAAGATGGCTGTGTAAAAAAGCTGTCATCTAATTCAAGTTTTCGCCAGTAACCCGTGATATATCTCGGAGTACACCCTTATTCTACCCACGTCGACTTAATCACCAACGTTGAATGGATCGTTAGAGGCGGAGAATTTTCATCAGCCACCTTTTATCTAGCACTGCTGTGATGTGACTTTTACCGAGTTACCAGATATGGGTCAAACTGATACAATATGTACATATTTGTTTCTTAGATTTTCACGCACATCACTCATTAAATAAAACAAGTTTCAACAGGTTAGACGCACTGATTTTATTTATTTAATGACCTTTCTAGCTTCGAAAGAGTAGCCTTTCGAAGGTAGCTCGACAAAGTAAATAAAAAAAAACATTATTTTGACGACGCATTCCTGCAAAGGCTGCGGAATGTCAATAAATAAATAAATCAGTGCTTCTAACCCGTTAAAAATTGTTTTATTTAAAATATATACAGTTGAATTTACGTCTTAATCTTTAAAGAGTGTTTTACATCTGTTAAGTATAGCAAACAAGCATTCCGGCTATCTGATTGAACATGGCTACCAGGGCCCAATTTAAGGCAGGGCAGTCGAGGCTATGGCCCAGGGGCTCCCGGCAACAGAGATAAAAGGAACTAATTTCGACACGGTTATCCAAATCATCGCAAGTGGTCCGGTCCAGATTTAGGGACCAATCTTTCGTTGCCGCAAGACCCCACACCTCCATACCCTTCCCCGATGGCTACCATATCTAATAATATACACACTACCACAGAGGTTAGCATAGGAAGGGCTAAGAGGAAAAACAGGCTTAGCCACATTAATAGAATTTTACAGTACAAGCAATTAAAGTAATGACAACATTTTATGACTGACTCAAAAAATCTCCACAAGCAGTTGATTTTAAAAGTAAATTTAATAGTAAACCACAGGTGCATGTAATAATTTTCTGAATATAAATTGCACAATAACAAAAAATAACTGATATTTCATTAAAACACCCTAACAGTCTAGGCAGAGAGCTGAGGAGCTCGATGGCGCAAGTGGTTAGCGCGTTCGGCTGCGATCGTTGAACTTAAGCAACTTTCGCAGTGGTCGGTCATTGGATGGGTGACCAAAAATTACTATCTCGAGCTCCTCCGTGCTTCGGAAGGCACGTTAAGCCGTTGGTCCCGGCTGCATCTACAGTCGTTAGCACCCGCCAATCCGCACTGGGCCCGCGTGGTGGGTCATGGCCCAATCTCCCTATTCCATAAATAGGGAAGGCCTGTGCCCCAGCAGTGGGGACATTAATAGGCTGATGATGATGATGATGATGATGAACAGTCTAGAAAAGAAGAAGGTAAAAATAATAAAGACACAACGAGTTCTACCCTTTTTTGTGATAGCCATATGATGAAATGAGTATTTTTGTGGCCATAGATTCCAAAAAATCTGTTTTAAAGAAAATGGACTAAGCCTGTTTTCTGCTTTTCATCTTGGCCCTTCATATGTTAAACTATATATCGCTTGTGATACCGTTCTGTCTTCTGTAAGTTTAAGGTCAGTCAGATTTCTGCCTCAGACGGACGTTCTAGATCAAACGGAAAATCCGCTATACCCGAGCCCTGTTATATAATCAAGGTAGGTGTTAATATATTAATATGGTAAGCATCTATAGTAAAGGCTATGGTAAACGTTTACTATTAGGCGGGCATGCTAGTTTGCCAACCTTTTTGTATATAAGTGGTGGTGCAAATTCTCTTACACATTCTGCATCACCCTCCTCTCAGGGAATGATCGCTTAAGATGTAGCTTGTAAGGCCCTTCCGGCCTTAAGCATGAACTACGAGTGTGTTTTAGTCAGTAGGAGTCTGACATAATCATGCAGCCAGCTGTAGGGTATCCATGAGGATTTCACACTGCCCGGGGTGAATAAGAAAAAATCTCTTACACTCCTCGTCCAGCATGGAAGACGATACTTATTACATAGTGTCTACAACATTAATGAAATATTTCATATAGGCACACGTAGCAAAGATTCAAAATCCTATAATGAACTTACGTTATTATACCTACAAGCGGTACGCAAACCTGAACAGAAATATCCAGTTAATTTAATATAAACAACCGAAATTCGTTTAAGATGGCCTCGTTGATTCCTTATTCCCTCGTTCATAATTGTAGCTGGTTACAGTCTTTACCACATGAGTAAAGAAAGTACAGAACACAGAGGCTAAACTTCAGGCAGTGCGCATGTGTGAATGTGCACTGTGAGTCTGTCGCCGCCAATAGAAAGTTTTTTTATGATAAAAAGGTTGACAAAGCATATAGCCAACCTGATGGTAAACGGCACCCGCAGCCCTATAGACGATTGCGATACCAAAGAATCACTCGCACTATTGTCTAACCTTACTCAACACCCTATCCTACGGAGCCGTGGAACCTCACTCACAGACAGAAACACAACACCATCAAAAGGTAGTGTTATTTTACTGTGGCATTCTTTATGGTGGAATTTACTTCTCCAAATGTGCCTCTTCTCCTTCTACTTCTACTTCTACTCTCTCGTCTCTGCTTACGCCACAGGCTGCCAGAGCTGTGTATGAATATACACACGCAATAGGGGTGATGACAGGAAAAACTTTAGTTAACGAAATTCTATTTAGTCCATCAGTTAGACTATCAAACAATAATGGAAATTGAATTTATTTTGAGATAAAGCGCGTCAAAGTTTAGGAGTGGGGCTGGTGATGTTACATCTAAGTAAACTTTGAACGAAAACGTGACGTCACGTGACCTTTCAAATCAATATAATCTCTGTAATGCTTTGACTATGTGAAAAAAAAGAAGAATTACACGAATAAAACTAGTTTTTAACAGGTTAATGCACGAACTTTATTTATTTATTGACGTTTCGCAGCCTTTTCAGGTCTGCATCGTCAGAATAATGATTTTTTATTTACTTCGTCGAGCTACCTTCTAAAGACTTTTATTGAACGTTCGGACATTTCATTGGAAGATTTTTAAAACTTTATTGTCTATGTATGAATTTATTAGTTAATAAAGTACTTTAATTAAAATTATTTTTTGTAATTTTGAATTTATTTATTTGACCCTAACTACCGTAAACCGGTGGTAGACCGGTTCCAAAATTGGGAGACCTTTCTGAGAAGAACCGGCGAAACAAACTCAGAGAGGCTTTCTATCTCCTTCTTATGTTAAATTATGCAAATAAAAAGAACTAATAGTATCTGTTGGTCTTGCAGTGTGTGCTCGGTGTTGGGATTTTATCCTCTGTGTAATGGGTTCCCAAGCCGGTGGTCGAAAAAGTAAATAAAAAATCATTATTCTGACGATGGAGACTTGAAAAGTCCGCGGAACGTCAATAAATAAATAAAGTTCGTGCATTAACCCGTTAAAAACTAGTTTTATTTAATGAGTGATGTGCGTGAAAACCTAAGAAACAAATATAACAATTACATGTCCAATACTTTTTAATAATCTACCTAAAAAACGAAGAAAAGAGGGTTGGTCATCACCCCTTTTCTATGAAGCTTTGTCTCTCTGTATTCTTTCTTCTTTACTCATGTACCTTTTCTCCACTAGAGCTGAGTTTGTATTAAGATTCCCGCTACTCACAGATTTATGGTGGAGCTGATACTTGTCTGTGTCTTCTTTCGTGGGAATGCTGTCACCGGCTTCTCAGAATTTGCGTGAATAATAAATGCATTCGAACAACTTTGTGGTGCAACTTTAGAATCGCAAACTTTTAGTTCGCTAAAGCTCTTAAGGTTTATAATTGCGTGGAGGAAATGACAGATGTTTAATTAAAATGTTATTTCGAGAGGGACAAAACTCCAAAGAAATTAAGTTAATATTACTTCATAAATACATTTTCAAACACTAATCCGCAACTATCTTAAAATAATTCTGCAAAAGCTGTAGTCACAGTACACCGCATCTATAAATCGAACTGTCATGTCCAAGTTGAAATAACAAAGAAAAAAACTTTAATTTCTTTGTTCGAATTCACTTTCTTCCGTATAAAGTAGTGCAACGAACAAACAACTATTCATCCCGCCATCCCACGATCTGTATCGATTCTTTTAATCGTCAACAATCGATGCCGCTACTGAGAATCGATACTTTATACAATTAGTTGACTCCAATGGCTTTATTAAAAATGCCTTTGTCATAACATTTACTTGTACCTATGGACAATGGATGCTCGGCGTTTCTTTGAAATCGCTTTTTATTTGGACTATTCTATTTGTGGAGCTTATAACAGCGAAGTAAGGGCAGATCAAATATTAAATCTAATAGTATTCAGTTACCACAGACACAATTACATGAGAGGTACTATCAGGCAGTAAAGTGGAAACCCTTATAATGTCTTTACTTTCTAAAAAGATAGGTAGGTCGACGGTGTAGTTTTAATTGCTTTGTTACAGGTAAATAACAGATTTTGAGCAATGCAACACAGTCAGCAAATCAATCTAGCAGTCAGACCTATCTTCTGTGAGATATTATACCCTGTTGGGGATAGAAACTTTCCGATTTTCCTCCATTTTTAGTTACCTATTATAGTATTGAACTGAAAAATTAATAGATTTTTATTGTCCTAAGAGAAAACAAGTAAAGAAAAAAATATTTCACTTATAAAATTAACGTACCTCTTTATTCAACTAATATATAAGTCTGAAGTACATATTTATTATTCATTAAACACACTATTGTTTTTCACAAACACTAAATGAACATTTAAGGTTTTTGCTGATCTGATTCGCACACTGATGTATTATCATTTTATAACCATTAAATATAACTATATAGGCTTATGATTGACACCAATTTGAATAGGATTATCCGCTCGCCAGTACCTACGGTTGGAGCTAACGAAAGTGAAAACAATCTTAAAAACGCGTACAAACAAAACCAGGCGTCTGGTTTCTGTTGACAAAAACAAAAGACATCCCGGCACAATAACGCTGGTTGTCTATAGAAAGTGGCCATCTTTACCACTAAATGAATAAAAACTTATTTCTCATTCAAACATTAGTTCCGCGTGATAATGAAAAATAAAAAGAAATATGCAATTGGCAAATACAGGCAATATTTAAATTGAGAAACCTTTATTGGATCATATCCTTTATTATCGAAATATTGGCTCTGTGCCGATTTTAGTGGTCAATAAAGATTTATAAAAAAATTGGTGTAGAAGGAAATGAAACTTTTAAATAAAAATATCCTTATTCTGCTGGTATTCGAACCCGGGCGCCCGCATAGCTGGCGAGTTTTCTACCACCGAACTATGTTGATAAAGTCTGTTTTTTTGTATTACAACAAAAAATGTAATGCGGAATGCTAAAACATAACAAAAAATATTGAAAGATACACTTTAATACACAACTACAAAAGTAAATAAGTATGTTAAACATAAACTAAAACTCTCATAAGTCCTACTTATTCAGTTTTCTTTCCCTATTAGAATTTCGTAAATATTGCTCAAACGTATATATTTATAAATGCCACATTTAGCTGACAGACGTGGATTTATTAGCTTAATCGCATTAGCCCAGATTGTTAGGGAAATTCAACAACCTCAATACTTTAATCGGGTACATTTACATCAATCCTTGTCACCAAAAAACAAAGGCACTAATGGTATGTAAATTACTATAAAATTAACCGGTCGCTATGCTAAATTAACAAAAATGATGCAAAAAAAACTGAAAGTTTATTCTCTCATTGAATGTACCCAAGTGTGGAACAAAGCCCTCGAAAACATTTTTTATTTTCATTATATTTTTTAAGCGTTTAAACAAACGAGGACAAAAAAGGGACTACTCACATGAAAAAAAAAACATTGTTGTCATAAATTAAGTGTTGATAATTTTGTGATTATGGTGTCGATTCTGGAACGAATCTCTAGAATTAAACTAAAAATTGACAATAGTCAATCAGTCCTTGTCAGTCTCTATACAGAATGAAAAGGAGAGACTGATATTAGGTTTGGTTTTGAGATTGGAGAATCGTGCAGCTAGTAATTATAGCGCACCTTACTGGCCCTGCCAGAATACCAACGCTGTTGACACTCGCATAGTAACGTGTGGCAACAGCATCATGCTGAGGTAGGGTCCTGATTAACCATTAATTTACTTTTATAGTTTTAATTTAGTTTTTAATTCTGATTTTATGTTAATGTTTATGTGTTCTTTCATTGTTGTTATAATACTAGTGTAACAAATGGTTAGTAAAAAATCTTTCTCTCTCTCTCTCATTTAAATGATGTACATACTGATGTTATATAGAAAATTTAACTTTAATAACAAAGGTCAGTGTATCCGCCTGGATATCGGAGGGTACACTAGCCTTTTTTTTGACTGACTGAGGGGTTCGAATCCCGACTGCTGGTTCGACAGTGCTTGTAGTCACAGTCACCAAAAAATTGTGACAATAAACTCGCTCATGATCTATTTAAACTTAATTTCAAATAACATTCAAATAAAGAAGCTGAAAGGACTCTTTGCCGGAATTTCTGTTTCCAGTCTCCTACAATCTGGGGCTCTTCAAGTCGCGAGTGAATCGGTTTCTTCTAGGCAAGCGCGTACCACCTTAGGCTGCTACGTCACTCTTCATCAGTCGCGTGGCTGTCAAGCGTAAGCCTATTTAATGTAAAAAAAAAGAAGCAGGATGGTTTTTCTTTAATGCTGTACCCTTTGTTTTGGTCTTTCTATTTTGGAGATAATAGCAACAACGCTTCATTAAGTTTTGGACCACGACTTTGCCGCGGGTTCTGTTGAGAGCTTAGACCCTTAAACCACTGGACTAAGAACGCACCTAATTTTACTCAGTGCAAAGTCTGTCACTTTTTGAGGGGGACGAGGTAAACCACTACATTGAAATAAACCCACACAGCCTTTGCTATTTGTATTGTTACAATCGCCTACAAATGTATTTTTTCACCTACGCACACTAATGACAATCACAAGTAATCGTAACTAGGGAAAGTTCGGTATCGATATATTATTTTACTTTAAATAACAATATCGATAGTTTTTCTTGTTATCAAAGATTATTTTATACAAAAATATGACAACGGGAAAAATAAGTCCGCGTCTTTTAATACTCTCACTGGCACAATTACCCACTCACTTATAATTTTTGCTAAACTTAAAAATCGCTTTCGTAGGAGAAAATCATGGTTTAATTGTCTAAGGTTGAGAGTCACTAGGGCCCGCACCCGTATAACTCATTTTATAATTCAAAACAAAAAACGACTACAACGTAACGAAAGAAAATGTAAAATGACGTGCATCACCAAAAAAAACCAAAAAGAATGTCAAGATTTTCCAGCAAGGCGCGTTCCTTACTTGATATAAGCGACACGATATTCCATGCAGTAAAATGAAAACATAATTTCTCCAACTGAACCCTTAGTACGAGTTCGGCCTATCAAAATTTTCGTTGTAAATTGTAAATTATGTTTCTATTAAATTTTGGTAAAAAGTAACCAAATATACTTTAAATTTAAGAAGACGCAAATTATTTAATGATATAATTTAAACACTGCTTGTTTGTATTGAAACAAAAACAATAAAATCAGTATCCTTAGTACGAGTGCGAGTTCACGAAAACTATCGTACCTAATTGTAAAACTCGTACTAAGGGTACTGTATCATCATTGAACATCCTTACTTTTAGTTTGGTCGCATTATACCTAAGTATGCAAACCTCTGCTTCTTTGGGTTTTTCTACAGAGCCATTTTGTAATTAGTAGTAATTATTTCGTAATATTTTAGTTTTCGAACGACTCTTATTACAATATAAATAGTAAATAGTTTATTATTTAAATAGGTAATTGTTAAGATGGTTGTGCTTGTACATTTTATCCATAAATTGACAAATGCGTATTTTTTTTTTACCACAATGAGTTGAAAATGTGTAGGTGCACAAAAGAACTTTTTTAATTTTTGCTCCATGTTATTTGGAATGAAGTATAGTGCATTAACACCGTCCTACACGTGGACAATGCCGTGAAATAAACACTTCTAAAAATGTAAGTATTATCGCGAAAGAAACATACTGTCGGAGAAAGTTGCCAGTATTTAACTTTTTAATACAATAAATCTACATTCTACAGTAATTCATTCATCAGTAAAATGAGATATACCTTTATTCTGTGTAAATATTCGAAATATGCATTACAGATAGGTAGGTATTGTTTTTTTTACCACTAATTCTACCTACTAAGATTCAATAAAGAAACGAATAAATCTAAGTGCTGACTGGCTTTGCCCTAATCCATAGATTGGAGAACGACATTTTTTCCCGCCATTCTTCCACTCGTAATTTCGATTATGGCGGCGTGGCGGGAAAATTGGCTGATAATGGGCGCCTCCGAAAGAGAATGCGATAGAATGAATGGCTCATTGTGATAGCAGCCGGCTACCAGGGCCGGCCACTGCATCAATAATGCAAGTATTCTAAGAAGTATTTTAGTCTCAAATACATTATATTATAATAATACATTATTCGGTATTTACGTACGACACTCACAACGTGTATCCCTTACTTGGGGGTTGGTACAACACCAAAGTTGGAGGACGTTAGAAGTATACGTTAAGTACGCCCTAAATACTTTTTCAATATAAAAATACATCCTGAACAAAACTAATTGATGATAATTATTGAAAATAAAATTTAATAAAAATTATTGTTTTCGCATACCCCCCATCCGCCATACCGACAGAAAAGATACTTCGTTCCAAAAACACAAGTCTGCTACAATATATTAGTCCAAACATGTTTAACTTGTGACGTCTTTGCGTACGTGTGTTGTATTGTGCTTTCAGAAAAGTGAAATACTCAAGGAAGAACGTATATTCGGTTATTTACTTTATATCACCTTAATCTGTTTCTACCGAGCAGTCTTTCTCGTGTCTCTCTCACTACTGGACATTGGCGAAATTTCTGTGTAAAACGGAGAAAGCTACAGTAACAAAAATAAAATTAGTCCAAAGTTGCTGACCTTACCGACCTTTAAGAATATTACAAAGTGATTGTTCTACCTCCATACGTCTCTGTACAGTACTATAAGGAGCTCGATTAAAAGCTCAGCATTGATCGAAACACTGCTTTACGATTATTTGAAATAAACAGCATTCTGTTGCCTTACAAAGCATTTTGAGGTGCACACTTGATGTATTGCGGTATCTATTATGTTCTCTAAATAGGGAAAGAAGCAGTTCCTTTTGTTTTCAAAGTGGAATAGGTACGGCGCTCATTTTTACCTACATTTTCACCTTTTACCAACTATTTATCTATCTCGATTTGGTGACAGCTAAAATAAGCAACGTTAAGTTTTAGTTGAATGTAACTTTATCGAATTTAAGTTTGTACACTCCGATATACGAAATATGTCAAATTTCTAAATCTTTTATTTATTTTCCAAAATCATACATTGCTTCCATGCTTCATTGCAGATCTGCATGAAGCATATTAAAAGAAAATAAACTACAAAGTTACAAACGAACTTATTCTAGTGGAAAAACAGCATCTTTAGTAATAGACCGCCATTAAAAAGGAGACACAAATATGTTACATTAGCCATTCATTTTGGAGTCTTTGGAACATACCACATACTCTACTCGCCGTATTTATGTTTTCTTCTATACTGTTACCATAAAAAAAATAAGCATATGTCACAGGACGCATGTGACGGTCAAAAATATAATAGCATACCATAACTGCAATAAAGCATGTGACAAGGTATAGTGGACGATATTATGACCATTTGGATCAACAAACAGTAAAATATCATAGGATGATTAAGATAAATTGAATATTTGCGAAATCCCTAGGGATTTTGCAAAAACGCGGATAATCCAGGAACATTGTTTCTGAAAACATCTTCCTGTTATTTCAGTAACATTGTATACATGGCTTAACCATTATGACAGTTTTTAAAACCAAAACGGATGTGTATCTACAAAGAATAGGGTATTTGACAAGTTTTAGAAAAAGATCTCACGTTATTGACTAATGTTTATGGAGTCCGTAAAAAGTGGATATTCATCAATCTGTTGCGTATTTCAGTAAAAATAACCAAATCAAAAACTCCATTTCCAAGTTGCCGCGATAACGTTTTTCTGGATAATATGGCGTCTTACTAGTGTGTGAAGTCATACGAATGATATTAAAACGTCAAACGATACAATGTAATGTCACTTTAACCGGAAGTTTACTTGCGTGTGACGTCATTTTAGGCTCCGCCAATCCCAAGCGTTTTGGGTCACGTGACAATAGATAAGAAAACTATTATCTTTTTCGTGGGTTTTGAGTAGAATTATGAATATTTTTGTTGTAAAAATAGTAAAAACCTCTGCCAATATTCATTCTAAACACAGATGCTAACAATTGGCACTTTATTTTTAATACTGTCAAATACCCTATTCTTTTTATTCGTCTTATGTTTTTATTTTAATACGGAATTCATAATAAACTCATCCATCCTATAAAAAAAAAATTGTTACGGTGGTCGATGTCGCCCGTTACAGTGTCGAAGATAAAGTTTAAAGAAATAATCTAATAATATCCAAATGTAAACACTAAAATCGAATCTACAGAACGACAACTAAGTGTTGATCTTTACTTAAGTACAGTTAGAAAGGGATGTCGCTATGTGCTATACATAGTGACATCCCTTTCTAACTATAACTCAAGACTAGATCAATCACTGAGAATCTTTCTATAATACGGGCCTAAGATTCGAAACCATAGAATCACACGGCAGAATACAGTAGTCAGACCGCACTCCGGCGTCGCTAATGTATTCATTGCGTCAAAATTAACACTTTTAATTTCACTGGTCACGTAATTGTGAAGTAAAAGCTTACTATTCCGATCACGGTGGCAGGGCTGCCACTGGTAAATTGTTTTGCATAGTAAGTACTTTCTTCTCACGAGTTGACAGTGTTCTTTTCGTAGTAATCGTGCTCTTTAGTATCTATAAATATCTATTGCTTATTGAAAAATTCATTCACCAAGTTAGCACCATTTCTAATATTATCAATAGCAATGTTATAACAAGACTTGTTAATTTCTTGTAGATAACAAATTCTTTTGTTCTTTTATACCTTAACATGAACGAACATTATGAATAATAGCACTTTAGTATAATCAGAAGAGAGATTGGGCACAGCTGATTGGAGCGTCTGAGGAAAAAACTTCCACCTTACAGAAGACCACAGTAAATTAACACTACCTTTTGGTGGTGTTGTGTTTCTGCTGGTTAGTAGGGTTCCAGGGCCCACGAGGTTAGGTTATTGAGTTCAGGTCTGCAAGGTTATGGTGGCAAGGCTCACTTTCTGCCGCATCATCTGTGTTTGCGACTAGACTGCACGTCACTTACTAAAAGGTAAATTCTTAAGTGCCGCCGCACACGGGCCACCGGCCAGAACCACAAAATGCCGCCTCCGGCATAGTTCTTGTAGTTTTCATACATTTTATATGGACTCGCCACACGCGTTACGCTGATCGCCGCCACACGCTACAAATCGTTGTTGCTCGCTTCTTGTGGCCCGCACCAGCCACTTAATGCGCCGATACAAAACGCCACCACACGTCGCTCGCGCGATTCCCCAACCCTCTCTCCCTTACCTTAGTCGGCCGCTGTCGCGCGCTTCAGCCACTTTAGTAGCCGCTTCTAGCTTCTCGTGGCGGCGTTTGTGGCTGTGGCGTGTGGCCCGTGTGCGGCGACACTAAGTATTTAATTATTTTAGAAATAAATTTCTACCTTATTTACGCCACACATCCACGGGGTTAGCAGATTGAGTCAGAGTAGGCAACGGTGCAAGTGAGAAAGAGAGAGAACCATTTTATTGACTAATAAAAACACACAAACATATAATTATAAACAGCTGATATAAAACATATTATATAGAAAGTAAGTATCATAAACACTGTTAAACCTAACAGTTTTAAAATTGGTAAATCAGGACCCTGCCTCAGCATAATGCTGCCGTGACATGTAACTGGTATTCTGACAGGGTCTGATACAGGGAGGGATATGTAGTGATATGTTTGGTATCGCAAGCATCTATATGTTATGGTGATCGCCCACGGACAGGCGAGTCATACGCGAGTGTGCCACTCTTATCACATAAAAAAATAAAATATATACTCTCTGACAACCCTACACAGCAGAGACAGAATTAATTGTTCCGTAGTTAATTCTAAAAGCGTCCATTGCATAACGGGTGACAGTAATGGCGCGCGGAACTTTTCCGAACAAAAAATTAAAAATAGTTTTTTTTTTTCACTTTCACTGTCGACGGATAATTGGTTTTTGTAATTAAGATCGGACGGACAGATGAGCGATGAATCGTTAATACGAGGGAACAGGTTGTTTTAACAAATTGCTTTATGGAGTTGTTTCGTGTATCAATTGGCGAGCTTTCGGTTATTTTGTAATCGAACGATACTTCCGTACTAGGAAGTACAACAATATTCTGTTTAAGACTTTTTTTATTTTGTAATAAAATCATCAAAAAGTGATGACCATAGTTATATGAATTGAATTTTTTCTTATTTTTCAATAAATTTAAAGTTTGTTTCGTCAGTAAATTTAAAGCTACTATTAAAAAAGTTCTTATTAATAAAGCCTATTATAAAATGTATGATCATTATATCAGACAGAAAAGCTTGGGTTTCAATAATTCCAATCGTTCTGATAGGCTGTTTTTATAATTATGAAAAGATGATATGATTTTGTATTGACACCGAAATAATATAATCTATCTATACTTATAATAAATCTGTAGAGAGGTCAATTCTGTACATGAAATATATTTTCAAAATAACTATCAGGGGGTGATAAGTGATCGATACTGATGCCAAAAATGCAATCAGTAAAATTTTTGTCTGTCTGTCTGTCTGTCTGTGTGTTTGTTCCTTATAGAAACAAAAACTACTCGACGGATTTTAACGAAACTTGGTACAATTATTCTTCATACTCCTGGGCAGGTTATAGTATACTTTTCATCACGCTACAATCAATAGGAGCAGAGTAGTGAAGGGAAATGTTGGGAAAACGGGAGAAGTTACTCCATTTTTTAAGCTTCCGTCGCGTGTGGAGCCTTAATGGTTAAAGTTACATAGAAATCATGTATGACGGAAATATTTTACATAAAATTGTCTACAAAATAATCCCGCAACAGCATATGTCCTTTTATGGTTGACTCACAATAACACGTGTAACTCCTGATAGCTTAGCAGTTCGGAGCATTCTGATTATATTTGTTTACTCTTACGTTTATAATACTCTCACTCATCCCTAATTTAAAGAAAGTTAACATTATTACCTATTCAATAAAAAAAGAATCATAGAAATCGGTATAGAAACACCAAACTTATACATGAAATAAGCCATCGCGCCGTCGCACGTGAATACTGAATCATGCTTTAAGGATTATTTTTGTGTAACGGCTGCCGCGCTCGACACGGGTCGTGGCGGCGCGGTAGGGTATAAAAAGGCGGGAGGTCCGAAAGCGAGCTTCCCCGCCCCCCCGATCCTGAGAGACCTTCAGTCGCTCAGTCCCAAACCGATACGGATGCACATCAGGGTGCATCCGTCCTCTAAGCGCACTATGCAGTAGTATTTACTAAGGCAGCGCTGCATCCCCTTCTCAGGGGTTGATCGCATCAGATGAAGCCTGTAAGGCCCCTAAGGCCATAGGCACCCCCCACGGGTGTGTTTTAGTCCGTAAGAGTCTGACATAACTCTACAGCCGGCTGTAGGGTATCCATGAGGATTTCACAACCGCTCCCCCGCCTGGGAGGAAACAAAAAAAAAAGAAAGCGAGCTTCATTCAATATTTGGCTGTTGATGCGTTCAGAGCGTTCGACCTTATTGACAGACAATAGTTGATATTGAGAAACCGTGCTTATCTTAGAATAAAAACCAAACATTTGTAAACAAAATTAGCAAATAAATCATGTAAAACGTGTAGAAAATGAGTACTGGAAAACGGAAATATGAGAATTTTAGTTTGGTTATAAAAAAATACAGGTAATAAAAATGACCGTTATTATCTATATCTATATATATAAAAATTTTCCGTTGTCACGACATAACATGAAAACGGCTTGACCGATTTGGCTGA
Source organism: Chilo suppressalis (assembly GCA_902850365.2). NCBI lineage: Eukaryota > Metazoa > Arthropoda > Insecta > Lepidoptera > Crambidae > Chilo > Chilo suppressalis. The sequence continues at coordinate 5,298,326 of OU963908.1, forward strand.
CTTTTTTTTGTAGTTTTCTAATACTCTGTACAAGGTTCTTACGGAAAAAAATATAAAGATAAAATCTGTCTGTCTGTCTGCCTTTCCGTATGTCGCAGCCACTTTCATCCGAAATTATAAGAACTATACTGTTGAAACTTGGTGAGTAGATGTATTCTGTGAACTGCATTAAGATTTTTACACAAAAATAGAAAAAATAACGAAGGATTACACTCCGTGAGTGCCGGCAGAAGTGAAAACTTGAATATTAACATTGTGCATTTTTGATATTTTGGAATGGTTAGAGAATACATTGGAACAAATTGCTTTAATTATCAGTATAAAAGTACTATAATTTATGTGGTAGAATACAATATTTTTTTTTTGCGCTATCGTACACAAACGTCAAGTGACAATTCATATTACATTAAAAAGTTTATCTCACAGAAAAATCAACTTACATGAATCACATTTAAGCGCACCTCATCATCATCATCATCAGCCTATTAATGTCCCCACTGCTGGGGCACAGGCCTTCCCTATGGATGGAATAGGAAGATTGGGCCATGACCCACCACGCGGGCCCAGTGCGGATTGGTGGGTGCTAACGACTGCAAATGCAGCCGCGACCAACGGCTTAACGTGCCTTCCGAAGCACGGAGGAGCTCGAGATAGTAAATTTTTGGTCACCCATCCAATGACCGACCACTGCGAAAGTTGCTTAACTTCAACGATCGCAGCCGAACGCGCTAGCCACCTGCGCCATCGAGCTCCTCAAGCGCATCTAGCGACATCTATTATAAAAAAAATCAATTTCTTCGCAATAAAGCTGCCACCTGGACGTCCTAGACGGAGACTTATTATTATAATACGGTAAAATAAAATATTACTATGTTTCGTCCAATATATTGAAAGTCAACATCATCATCATCATCAGCTTATTAATGTCCCCACTGCTGGGGCACAGGCCTTCCCTATGAATGGAATAGGGAGATTGGGCCATGACCCGCCACGCGGGCCCAATGCGGATTGGCGGGTGCTAACGACTGCAGATGCAGCCGGGACCAACGGCTTAACGTGCCTTCGGACTATTATGAAAATATAAATGTTGTTTTTTATTTAATAAAAATTAGTAAAGTCCTCAGGTATGGCGAGACCAGGGAAATAAGGATTCATTTTTATATGGAGGATATTATAGATTCCAGTTCAAATTGAATAGGTACTCATACATAAGATAGGTCAGCTATACAAAATAAAGTAGTGCATCAAAGCTACGCTAAGGTGGTACGAAGTTCGCCGGGTCAGCTAGTATTTAGTATAATTTGAAGCTGTGAAGTTTATTTCGCCAGTTTTTCTTCATAGCAAAATATTTTCCTTAACTAGTGGCAGGGAAAAAATATGGACGATTCAAAAGACTTCTATTTTTTCCAATTCCAATTAAAAAAACTTATTTTTGACTTGTTTCTTGAAACTTGCGGAACTCGTGGAAACTAGCCAACTGTCTGTATTGTCCGCTCACTGGAGATGTAAAAAAAAATGTTTGCCTCTAAGTCTTCCGTGCTAGGTGGCATGTTAACTGAGGAGACTCCCCCGTGAGGAGATGCCATCCGCCTGGAATACCTCTAGAGGTACTGGCCAATTCTCGGCTTGAGGTCCCCTTAGGATCTCGCCGTCCCCAAACCCGGTGACGCTGTAAAGGTCAACTGCGACCAACAGCATAACACTCAAAAAAAGTGGCATGGTAAATAATAATTAGTCTCGGCTACTCCGGAGTAGTATCTTCATAGGGGGGTATATGGCCAGTCCAAATGTGGTGCCACAACGACACCCGCACTCTCGATATGTATTTGGGGGACCTCGGTCCTCAGAATGCGTGACGGACGATCTGTGCAGAAGTATTGAATGAATGAATGAAAATTTACTTATTCAAATTGACTTAATAAAAGCTCTTTTGAAACGTCCAATATACTTTCTATCATCTTTTACCTGATAAAAAGGATGGCAAGATACTTATTAGCAATTAACAGAAGTAGTAACATTTTTATAAAATCATGTCGATATCAATTATATGTTTAAATTTACATGTAGCTGTGTAAGCTACATGTAAATTTACTAACAGGACTTAGATTGCTTCAATGTCTGTTTTATTACTAATCTCGGCTGCATTTGCTTTCATGTCCCATATTCCATATTCTATCCATTGAAAGGATTACGCCCCAGTACAAGAGATATTAATTAAGCTGAAAGTGATAAAATGCTTGATTTGCTTTTAAGACATCATTGCAAAATTGGCAAGCCTGGCGTCAATACTTTAATTAATTAATTAACAATAAAATAACAGACATTTTTTAATTTAATCTCGTCACTCTGTGTCTCATAATTCCAACTGTATGAAACGAGTTCTGCTCAAAAAATAAAATTAATTGCTACGAATGTTAGACATTAATTAACTAATTAATACAGCCGTTTCTGTTTTTCCTAATTTGTAATTTTCTACGCACCTGTTTCGTGTTAATAAAATTATACGAATAAAAAGCGTGGGATATATAGCCCGAGGCAATACAAACCAATCTGCATATTTAAATATAATCTCAAGGGGTTCATATCAAGCATAATGACGGTTTTACAGTAACACCGCCTTGGTAATGTGGAAATTTAAAACTAAATTTGCCTGCAGTGTCGTGATCATGTACATTTCTTTACGGGTTAGATAAACATATAAAAGGTAACCACTTAGGATCTGCTCGTCTGCTTTCGTAAGTAATAAAAATGATGAATTTATTTTTTTCCTTCATCTTTTCCTCGTTTTCAGAACAAAAATCTTCTAAATAGATTCTGCAGGTAAAGCGGTGATAGTGTCACAGACAAACAGACAGTCAGGAGGAGCTTTTGTATTAATAGAGATTAGTCCACTTAAAATAGGTACGACTCGTACTTTTTTTGTCATTTCTGGAAAAGGCTTCACGCCTCCTTGAACCACCGGGGGTAGCAAGAACACAATATCTGTGAGTCCTCCTCGGCTCACTTCGTCCAGCCCCAAAGGCTCGGTGAAGTGAGCAAGGCCCTACCCAGTATAAACCATAAAATACTCCATCACCTTTCACCTGGCACATATCCCGAGGACCGCAGTCCCTGGTATATGTGTCAGGAGGGCGGACGGACGTGGTATACCTACATGAGACTGTCCACGAGCCCGATGGAATATAAAAAAATTTAAGAAAGTCCAATAGGCATCAAAAAAGAGGTCCAATGGGCACTTTTTGCTTTCGGGTCGAAACTTGAGGGTCCAACGGGTACTAGACCGTTGCCGAGACGCAAGTAACAAGCATGATATCTGTTGAAGAGTGCTAACGCTTGTCGTCTTTGCCTAAAATGACTTCTTATTTGGCAGTAGTGAAAATTTAACTTAAATGCTGTTTAGTGTAGTATGAGTCAGGCGGTGTCATTTAAAATTTAAAGTTTCATTAAAATAATCATTGGTAGGCCCGGTCACGACTCCACTTAACTGAGCGCTTAACGCATCCATTAATTAACTACTTACCGCATAAATAAAATTAATTATACAGTACTTGCAAGCTGTCTCAACTTGAATTTGGATATGGAATGAGCAATCAAATGTGGACAAACATACATGCTTCCGAAATTTTAAACGCCGATAGCCATTAATTTGAATGTTATAAACATCAGTACCCTTAGTACGAGTTTGAGCTCACGAAAACTATCATAGTTTTCGCATTGTAAATTATGTTTCTATGTCCATTTTGATGAAAAGTAATCAAATTTACTTAGAATTTAAGAAGACGCAAATGATTTCATGTTAGAATTTAAACACTGTTTATTTGTATTGAAACGAAAACAATAAAATCAGTACCCTTAGTACGAGTGCGAGCTCATGAAAACTATCATAGTTTTCGTAATTGTAAAACTCGTACTAAATGTACAGAAGTAAGTAATTTTCTAATATTATAACTATTTTAGAGCTCATGCAACTAAATTTTTTGAAGATTTTTATTGTTCACAGCGCTGAAATGATATAAACTTTGTTTTTTTTTAAACCAATGGCGTTTACGCCCTACTATTTGGCGTATGATTTGATGTTTGCTTAACAAAAAAATTATGGCGAGCCGAGTAACTTTCGCTTAAGCGACATCTAATTACTAAAGTACCGAGCCCCCGGGGACGTATGGAATAGCGTCACCCGGGCCTAAGTCTGACAAAGTCAACGAAAAACAGACAGAAAACATATACCACATAAATCAGACCACTATAATAAAGAGAATAAAACAAAATTATAAAAAAAAAACTAAAGTAAAGGCACTATGTAACTTTTTCATAGGAAGATATTTAGAAAATATTATTTTATGAATACGTGTTTATTTTTATGGCGTTATCATCTCATTTACAAAGAGTTATGATTTTTTTATGTAAAAAAAAACTTTGATCCTCGTTTCTGTAAAGTTGCTAAAGTGGCGTTTAAGCGATTCTGCTTTTCCACTGTCGATATATAAAAGATGGAAAGGCAGAAGCACGTCTATTGATTTTATATATTTTACAGTCAAGTCTTTAATTAATTATATCCGTTCATGTGGATTTACTTAGCTGATAAATGACAATCGTTTGGGCAAAAATTATTAATACGAATGAAGGCAATTTTTTTTTCTTTGTCTTTCTCTGTCTATTATCAAAAAGGAACTTCGTTTCAAAAAATATTAAACGCGTATTTTTTTCTTCATACACATAATCAGAACATAACAGAGACATATTAATTTGAAATGTCACACGACGTCACGTCTTGGTACAATTTTTACTTAGAAGTGAAGTCACGAGCCCCCACCGCCAAACTTGGAAGCGCTTCATCTTTTGTAATTTTATTGGTTGATTGACAAAAGAAATATTAAGTGATAATGACATAATTCTGATGACGCAGCCCGAAAAGGATGAAAATGACGTAACGTCAAAAAATAAATAAAAAGACGCATTTTGAAACCATTTAAGCATGTTTCATTTAATGAGTGGAGTGCGTGAAAACCTAAGAACCAAATAAATAATAAGTGTCCATTATCTTTTATAAATCTAAATGACGGACTAGTTAGAATTTTGTTAAGTTTACCTCGTCATCACCCCACCATTTGTCACGTCATCATTTGTAGTACACATACGGGGTTATCTTAGTAGTAAAACTTGAACTGCAACTGTACATCCATTAAAAACACTTGCATCCAAGCAAGTAGTACATTTCTACAAACATAACTGACAATAGTAATAAATTTACCAATGATAATGCACCCTGAGCAAATGCAGTTTAACCGGAAACCATCATCAACACCGAAGTGCTAAAAGCTAACGAATCGAATAATATAGTTTTCGAAACTAAATCAGCTAATGATGATATTTTGGTCGTAGTTATTAGAGTCTGGAGACACCTAACCCGGTGAGACGGTAATAAAGTAGAGATCCTTCGACAGATAACCGTAATTGTCGAATGAAACGAGCGTTGAACCAACGATTGGACCAATATTAATATCATTGAAACCTGACAACTTTGTAGTTCAATGTGTTTAATAGCAGTGCGTGAGTCATTGTAGAAGAATGTTTAAAAGCAGTGACAATGATAAGGGTGGTTTCGGTGTGATTGATTTATTTTAGCTTATAAGCTAGCCTTATCTAAGGCCGCGGTTTTTACATCAATAGTTAAAATACTAGAGAAAACCATTACCATTTGTCATAATTTTACACATTTACTATGTGTTTGACGTGACATAAGTATACCCTTTTATCTGTATTACTAAATTTAACTTAAATGAACTTGATTCGCAAGTTAAAACTATGCATATAAATAAAGAACTTCTTGCGCAAACATAATATATGTAGACATGAATGAGTAATTTCAATTACTTTACACTAAATCAAATAGACACATGAGAATTAACTACACCTTTGTTAAGTATAACTACCCCGAATTACGAAAACTGTTCTAACTAATCATAACAAGGAAGCTTCGATACTAATCTGCTTATTTATGTCAACGGGTAACTAAAACTGGGTTATAATTAACGTTGTGCCGCTAATAATGATGCGTTATTCACACGTTAATTAACACCGTTATTGACAGCATTATTATGCCACTCGTTACGTCGATATTGATTATGTCAATTATCAGATTAATATTAAATGTTTGTTTCTTAAGTTTTCACGCACACCACTTATAAATGAAACACGCTTAAAAGAGTTAAAAAGTTCGTATTGTTTTTTTCTACAAAACAGTTAAAAAAGACTCGTTTTGAACCCGTATAAGCATGTTACTTATAATGATACTATATATGTTAACAAATCGGACTTTAGCACGTTTCATATAATTTTATCAATGCAAAATTCCTCATATAACATTAAACTTTTACTAGCAAACCAGTGAACCAAATGTTCACCAAAAAAAAAAGTATTTAATTAATTGAGAACTTCGGAGATTTTGTGTGGTTTCGTTTGAAATAGAAATCACGTGATTTCTCGAAAACCGGAAGTGCTACGTTACTCACATCCGGTTTGTAGTCTTATCAGACTATTCTTAACTTGTAACTTAAACATTCTCTATATCTATCTCTTACGGTTTGGCCGCTGAAATAGCACCACGGATGGACGGACGGACTTGTCTAATAGATAAGAGATGTTGCTTGATATTAAAAACAAAAATTGGTTAAATATAAAAATCAGAGCAATTCATCCGAAATACCAGGACTACACAACTCTATTGAGCTCTTATGAAGGTCGAGGCATAACGATGTTACCTTTGAGTCTGCTATGCATAGAGCAGAATAGCTACATCACGCTATTGCACGGCTGCGCACCAATTCGTTCATTCATACTGTGAGTCACTGCGTGCGAGGCTAGCTTTACTCCTGCATCTAGCGTTGGTTTTTAGCAACTTAGTATGTTTTACTTAAAGGGCTCTAAAAAACACAATGGTCGTAGCAGACATTCAACTCGGAAAGGGATCGTCATCGTATCAGCTTGAGCTGTTCAGCATTCTTTGTATGAAACTCACGAAATCTCTCGTCTCCGAACGTGGGTGGTCAACTCTCCGTAGCGTAGTTTACGTCTCTCCATAGCCTAGCTTACGTCTCTCCGCAGCCTAGCTTACGACGCTATTACTGATTTTCTGTAGGGTCTCGGTTATGATGACACTGAGGAGCTTCCTACTGTTCCTACACAGAATATTACTAAGTACGAGTACATAACATACACACCCACAATCACACACTCACACACAAATGAACGCACAAACGCGCGCACACACGCACACACGCACACACGTGCACGCACGCGCGGACACACGCGCACACGCACATAACACACACAAGTTAATATTTATGTTAAATAAGACTAGAAAGAGGTACTTACTAATTTATCTATCCGATCCAGAGTCTAGTCAGAGGCTGGTTATCTGACATACAGGTTCTCCTAGCGCAGAAGCTAGTCTTTCACATAAAGTTAAAAATACCTATAATGTATATTGTCGATTTGCTGTACACCTTACTTTTTCCTATTATGTTATTCTATGTTAGAGAACGAATAAAGATTTTGTATGTTTGTTTTATTCATATTTCCTTTTCCAAGTCTAACTGCCTCGAGGGAGCACAAATATAATAAAATATTCACACGCAGTTTTGCTCCAAAGTAAATGCTAAGAAATCTGTTTAACACCAACACGTTTACTGTACAACATTAAATATGAAATTTCTTATGCTAATTACTGCGCGTGTGACCCATTGGCACGTTTGTAAAAACAAGGCTTAATTACCCGGCTTCTATTAATTATTCCACGTTGTCACTTCACCGTGTCAATATGATTACAATATATATTTAAGTCAGTAACTCATTCTTTTACAAATCGGTACATGGTCTGATAGCATCAAGGCTGATTACAATATTGCACAATTTGTAACTTCCCAAGAGAGCCATCATTTCTATGCGCTATAGTTCTCCCCGTGCGGTATGCGTCCTAGTCTTGAGATTCACTATACGCACTGAATAGAAAACAATAAATTGAAAAACACTTAAAAAACTTATTAATATAAATGAATAGATCAAATATTGAATTAAAGTACACAACTCATTTCGATTCGGTTGAAATTTCTTTTAAGTAAATCATTAACTTGACATTAGGTATATTACTGATCGCCAACATACTGTGTCTCGCTGTAAATCTCAGTTGTCTGCGGGTGAGATCTCATTAACTAGGTTCGCTCTAAATAAATATTAATAAGCTGCGCGTACGACGCCAACCGCCATGGGTTAAGGCACGCTCGAGCCACTAATTTCTTTAATTCCGAGTAAACAGAGTCAAATTACATGTTTTTTTTTTTTCAACATGCGCATTTAGGTATTTGTTAATTTCGCTAACAGCCGATAGTGAAAGTAGGTTTCATTCTGGAAATTTCTTCTTTTGTGCTTTTAATTATTTTAGGTACGACGACGTAATGAATGAACGTAGTTAATGAAATAGTAAGATAGCAATAGCCAGTACCCTTAGCACGAACCAATATCGAATTCGAATAGTTTGCGAGTCCGAAATGTCATTGTCAAATGTGTACTGATTTTTAGTTCTCGTTACGTCCGTTATGGCGCTGTGGTTCAAGTTTCCATACAAAATTTGACAATGAAAATTCGCACTCGCAAACTATTGGAATTTGATATTGGTCCGTACTATATAGTATAGTCCGTATAGTGGTAATTAAACTTCTTATCTTACTAGATAATTTTGGGGAAACTTCATAAAAAAACAATTTTATTTCGAGTATCCAACTGCGGTATTGTACAGCTTCTACATTTCTGTTGCTGGCTAAAAAAATAGCTCTCAGTATGAACGGCTTCATGCAATATGCACCAATGCATTAGAGCTACTGGAAAGCATCGCCGCGTGCGTCGTTTTGGTTATTGCATAGTTTACTATGTGCTCGCTGTTTTACGACTGCTTTTTGCACTGTAAGAAATATATTACTTTTATTATAACCTTAAGACCGGAGAGAAACTTCTTTACTTTATCTATTTTCGCGTCAATTTGTGAAAACGCAATTTTGATTAATTGTGCAATATGAGCAAAATTAATTATTCTTAAATCTTATTATGTTGACAGGAGGAGCTCGATGGCGCAAGTTGTTAGCGCGTTCGGTTGCGATCGTTGAACTTAAGCAACTTTCGCAGTGGTAGGTCATTGGATGGGTGACCGAAAATTACTATCTCGAGCTCCTCCGTGCTTCGGAAGGCACGTTAAGCCGTTGGTCCCGGCTGCATCTGCAGTCGTTAGCACCCACCAATCCGCACTGGACCCGCGTGGTGGGTCATGGCCCAATCTCCCTATTCCATCCATAGGGAAAGCCTGTGCCCCAGTAGTGGGGACATTATCTGATGATGATGATGTTGACAGATATCGTCATCGTCAGCCTCTCAATTCGAGGGCATAAGCCTAAATGGATAAAATTACAGTAACATAGTGACAGACTTTATCAGTATTTCATCTGCCTTGCATAATAGAAGAAATTTGACACGGCCATTAAGGTCTCGGTAGCATAATTGGTCAGTGCGTCTGGCCCGGCTACCGGATGATGCAGGTTCGAATCCCATCTGATACTTTGAACGCATTGTTTTATTTTCTAGTGCCTACTTAATATTTTCTAAAGTTATAAATCTAGCAATTAAATGCTTAATAATATAATAAACATTATCATTATCAGGCAGTTAATTCTAGAGCAGGAACCTACAGCTATACAGTATAGAATTTGATAAATTGTATATGTATCGAACCGCCCAAACGCGCCGTGCCAATATGTAAATTGTGTCGCTGAACACGTTTCGCTTCACAGCACAGCAGATAAATATTTAAATTGAATCAGTGCGTGATCCACAGCGGCGTATGTATCGGAGACGTGACTCTGGCGGCATAGAAACATTGTACCCATAGAGATAGAAAATGGACATGAACGATATATGAATAGTTTTTTTTTTATAGATAGGTCCGACAAATGACACCACCCCACCTGATGTTAAGTGAAGGTGAAGTCCAGACGCGAAGATAGCTGATACAGCAGTTCTAACTGCCACACCAGCCATCCTCACCCTGCCGGCCTGCAAGTTGCTTCTTCACGCCTCTTTTAAAGGATCCCAGGTTGTAAGAGGGAGGGGAAGGAAGGAAAGGGGAAGGTGGAATAAGAGAGAATAATTCCTCAGAACACTCGCCGTGGTACAGACGATAGACGCGCTTAGTGACGCCACGTCACGGCATAATTGAACTTTGTTACTTGCGGGGTTGTTGCCGTGCCATTTTTCCCCATTTTCATTTTCAGCGAGTCTCCAATATTTCGGAACTGTTGCAAGCGACATTATCACGGAGTAACTGGAGAAATTGCGGGTAGGATAGTATTGGCAGATATATCGGTCTATCCACTGACAAAACGAAGTACTCATGTTAGTAATCCCGCTAATAACGAAAATTACAATAGTAATGTTACAGTTTTAAACAGTTTTCTGACAGTTGGTTGAGCCAAAAACTAGTTTTAAATTTTACAAAACATATACAAGTGCAACTTCTATACACACGCTTGAGGAGTAAGCTGGCGAACTTTACGAAAAGTGTGATCGGGCAAGGCGAACGGGAGTTGAGTGAGGGATATAAGCAAGAGAAAGCAGTGCGCGCGCACATTTTCTTTCTCTCGTTCTTTTGTAACTAGTAAATTAAATATGTATGTGTATAAACATGTATATATTGTACACATATATATATATACAGATGGAGCTAAAGAAGTTTCACTTCAGTCGTGTGGTCATAAGCACAGTCGTTTTTTTTTTATCTTTTTAATGTATCTTGGTATCTTTTCATATTAATAAATACATTTATCACATAAATGGTACAAAGTTGGCTTGCTCTGTTCATGTAGTTTTGGGAGTGGAGGTCTGGTGTCTTGTAGAACAGGTTTATCATATTGCAAGCACCAGTCTTCACATTAAGTAATTAAATATTGTAAGCACTTTATTGTAAATGTTTTTTTCTGCTTATGTGAAGAAAGAAATAAAGAATTTGTTATTATTATTAATGTATATTGTTTTTGGTTGTTTGAGACACATCTCTTCTATTCTCCTCTAGGCGGTGCTTTAGTGGAAACCTACCCTAATGTTACATGCCGCTGAGTTCTACTATACATTTATATTCCTTCATTTATATAAATCAGAGCTACATGCCATACGGTAAGTGGTTGCGATTTCGTACGACCTACAGGGACCACAATTGTATTAACTTGGGATGAGGGATACGAGGAGAGGATGTCCATTAAGAGAGGTCTTAGTGATATGCGAATGTAGAATGTTCTTAATGTGCGAAAGTAGAAATATTCTAAGGATAATACATAAATCGGCAATGCTTACCACAAAATAAGAATTAACACATTAATATGTAACCCCATTAAGAATGGTTTTTATCGAAGTAGTTAGACAACATAAAGTTTCAGAAGCCCAATCTCATTGTATCACTTTTAGCGACAAAATTTCTGGAATTATAACTTCTAGGTATTTAGTTGTTTGACACTTGGAACACAATAGCAAAATCCAATTTCGCACTACAGAATTCAGTGTCCATGCATTCTCTATAACCAGCTGCGCAGTTATGAAAAGTCTTCCTTGTTAAACATCTCGAAGCGTTCGCCCTAGAAAAAGGCGACGCAATCCAACTATGAAGAAACTTACAATCTTTTGTTTTTCTTACGAGCGAAAATTAAAAATAAGTTTATTAGAAAAAAAGAACTTAAAGAATAAGTTTTGTTTGAACTTAAAGGAAGATAATTGAACGCAAATGATATTTGTTTATTCGTATTCATCTCAACAAACTCTTTAACTTGATACCCATAATAGTTTATTTCATTAAATTTTAATCCGAATCTTTGACAATGCTATACGTAGGTACATAATTTTCAGTTCAATTCGAGACATTTGAGTTGGAAGTAGATAATTAGATAATTGATTCATCTGTATTTCAGGATATCCTGGAAGTTTACTAAAATATACTACTATCTCTATAATGGCTAAGTTTACTGATTGATCGCCATATTGGATTTAGAATGACGTCACTTAGCTAACCATTCTTCTTCATAACTAAACGTGTAATGCAAAATTTCGTCTCAATTGTTTGAGGATATCTGCTTGAAATTCAGTTGTAAGATTTGACCCGAACATACAGTGCAAGTTAATTAAAATCCAACTTATATTATAAATGTGAAAGTTTGTATGTTTGCTCCGGACTTGATAAAATTTGGTACGAATATAGATTTAAACCTGAATTGGGACATAGGATACTTTTAATCGAAAAAAAAAGGTTTCTGTAGAATTCTCAAAAAACCAAAGTTACATGGAGAAAGTCGCGGGCGGTATCTAGTCTTTCAGTAAAAATAAAATCTTGTCCTTACCGGGTGCGCGGGCGGCATGCATGTGTCGATCCCGGGCGCTCGCGGCGCATCACCGCACATGCAGCTTCTTCACACACGCCCTGACAACAAAAACAAACATTATTCATTATAGTACAAGGCAAGGAGGAAACGGCTAATGGTGCGATTACATTTGATCGCTAGCCCGAATGTGAGTGCCAATGAATTCGGGTAAACGACTGTGTAAACGAATGGAGTCGAGTACGCCCGTATTGGGGTAGTTTTCATTTGGTTACCTGAACCGTCTTCCAGCCCATATTTTAGTGAGGTGCTTCGGGTGGTCGAATTCGTGTAATGTCTTCCGTGCACCCAAATACGGGCTTACGACCAAGTGTAATTGAGCCATAACTATCAGCTATTTTCTCGCTCAAGAAACGTACAATTGTTAAATATTCCTTGTAAACAAGGGAGAGATGAGATAGCAGTATATTAATAGCTGATAGCTGCCTGTTCACAATGCCGGAACTCTCTTAACTAGTTTGTCGCTAAGCAACAAGAAATATCAAAGATAACATCCGCTCAGCGATACTCGCTAGACCTTTAAAACGTGTATGCATCCTCTTTTACTCAGGATTGTCACCGCGGGCGAGAGGCGAGAGAAATTGCCCGTCGTAATCGCACACTCGCTTATAGCTCAGTGATAAAACTAGCCGAACTACTCACTCGCTTCCCGCCGATCGACATCCCGTTTCTAGTTTCTAGCTCTACTCGTTTCTCGTTTATCGACAGTGGTGGAAAAAGTGTCCAAACTCAAAGTACGTTACCGCCCGCCGCGTTCAAGTAGATAGTTGGATTTAATAATCCGCCCTAATGGGCGGTTCTGTAAAATAAAATCTCACTTCCGATTTCGGTAGCTGCCATTTTAAACATAAGTTTGATATGCATTACGCCATTACACGGCAAAATGTCACCATTTCTGTAGAAGCAGCCAGTATTAGATATTTGACATTTGTCAGAAATCCGAATAAATGAAATTGTAAGTGAGATTGCATCTCAGAGAATGCCTGTGCAATACAAAACGTCATTTCTGCCATACACACAATGTTTTCTCGCAGTTCCAAGCAATTAATCCGCGACTAGTCGTGGACGGACGTGGAGTCGACACGTGTTGTCAAACTAAATAAATCTCAAGTTTAGGTATTTTTTTGGAACGAAGTTCTGTTTCGGGCGAATGACGGATGGGGACAGGGCGAAAAAAAATTAAGACTTTTCCGTGCCAAAACAACCTAGCGAGACAGCTAACTAGACAGCTTGGTGGGCAGCTAGGTACCACTGATGGTGGTGGCTATGGACTTGGTATAGGGTTTTTTAATAATTTCACGGAATTGGGTGATTGGGTCATGACCAACCACGCAAGCCCAGTGACAAGTTTTTTGACGTGATAACGTCTTATAAATCGTCACGTCCTGTCACGTTGTCACGAGTTAATTTAACGTTACATGCTGTGTGTGAGGTGAGGTCGAGGTGTTCTTTTTTTTAATCAAGCAGCCACCAACCATTCGGCCCCAGTGCAGATAAGTGGGTGCCATATAAATATTTTTAACTTCGTTCTAACCGAGTGTTCCACTACACTCACGTTTGCTATTTTGATAATGGCGAGTCACCTTTCTGACTACTATTCTGTGATAATAGTACTTTCAAAATGAAAAAATCCGGCGCAGAGGCGATTAATGTATTTATGATACCTGGTTAAGACAAGTTATTTAAACTTTTTAGTTACAGAATTCTTTTTCTGACCATCCGTTTGCCCTTCACTAAACATAATGGCAAACCTCGTTTTCTAGGACTGGACGAAGTGAGAAGAAGTAGTTTCAAAGGTGGCATCGATTTTCTACAATTCACAAACCGCACCGTTCCGTGTTTGGTCAGAGCGGAATGGTCCATCCGCGTTATTTATTACCTTCAATGCAAACGTGAAGCAGAAACACAAACACCCATTTAGCAAAAAACACACCTAACTCGAAAGTTATAATATCTGTAATAGCGGGCACGTCGAGACTGTTATAATGATTCCGACTGCTTCTTAGAGTTCCGCACCTAAAAGGAAAAAAACGGAACCCTTATAGGATCCCTTGGTTGACTATCTGTCCGACGGTCCGTCTGTCTATCAAGACCATTTATATCGGGAACACGTTGAGGTATCGGGTTGAAATATAATGTAAACCATATACTCAGACCTGCGGTTACCTGAAGCTGTGAAAAAATCAAACTTCTAAATGAACGTGTAAAAAAAAGATACGGCCGTTTATCTGTCTGTCTCGCAAGACCCTTGAGACGAATATATGTATTGAGTTGAAATTTGGAACCATATTCTTATATATACGGTCCCTTGTCTGCGAAAAATTAACATTTAAGTTAACGCGAAAAATAATATGGCCATTAATGTTGCGTACCTACAAAGTAAGGAACCCTCGGTAACCGAGCCCGACTCGCACTTGGCCGATTTTTATTTCCACAGTGTCTCTCGTAAATTGCGAGATCCGAGACTCGGACGTAGTAATCGGTAGAGCGGTTTCTACTAAACTATTTACTCGTAATTGTTGTAAATATTCTCCACGTATCGCAGTAAATTATGAGAACCAACTTTCATTTTTTTCCCATTCGAGTGATTTTTCATTTGGTGCAGAATTTTATAAAGACAATGTTAATGCTCTCGCTGTGTTGCAGTGGTTAATAAATGCTCTTGATGATTATTTAAGTTAAATATTTATTCATTCATTCGAATTCATACATTCATTTTATTTTTCATACTTCACATTTGTTTGTATAAGTCTCGTAAAACAAATCCAATAATACTTTAATTTTAAGACTGTCTATACTGATGATTGCCTAAAATTCTCTCACCATTATTTTTATATTAGAAGTTCTTCCGAAATGTGTTCCCACTAAGTATATTCACAAAATAGCAGTTAATACATTATGGCAATACCACACGAACAAATTTGAGTGTGTCTACTTTATTGCTCAAATACTACGGTAGTAGTAGACCTAGCTAAATCTACATCTAGGTCGCCACAATCGACGAATTCACTAATAACAGGCCTTAGAACAGTGCAGTGGCATTCTGCGCTTGCGCATTGCGCCACCAAAAGAACTAAACATTCTGGTTTTATTCAAATCATTCTGCCATTTATTTGCGGGGCGGGAATATCAACAAACGCAATTTAACGTACATGCGTAAATAGACTGTTATTTCGACACATGATAATGATACAATACACTACAAAATCCTGCACACATATATCGTTGCTGCCCAATTTGTATGTCCAATGTGACAGAAAAAAAACTGTTTATGCTGACTCTTCTCGCTTCGCTGTACCAAATAAAGTTTATGGCTCACATAATATACGATTCTTTAGAATATTTTACAAGAGATGAAGAGATACGATGAAATAGAGAGTTAACCCTGGCGACCAAACAAGCGACTCCCCTTTTTCGTTTTTCCACAATTTTCGCTTATCGCAATCTATCGATTCTACAATAAGATCCCTTCAAACAGTGCGGTAGCATCTCGTAGCTAAAATAAGCGTACGTGACACTCATTAACAACGCGCGTGCGTCACGTCTGACAATCGGACCCATTGACCACTTTCTGACGATTGTGTATATTTCTTTTGTCAGAAGAAACTCAATAGTCAATGGTACTTGGGGAAAAGCTCAGTCATATGTTTGATTAGGCCTAACTTTTGTTCAGAAATCATTATTTTTTAATATATTAAGCAGTTCATAAATTTTTAGGGTTCTGTATCCAAAAGATGAGGGTGGAATAGTATTACTAAATCTTGACTATACGAATACATCACTAAAATGTAACATGAAATTGAGACAACACTGCACAAATAAGCCAAATTTTATTTTTCATTTGTAAAAATTTTAATGACAGAGGTCTATCTTCTGTATCTTTTTTGTTCGATACATCATCATCAGCCATCAAATATCAATGTTCGGGTACAGATCTTCCTACGGATGGAATAGGGAGATTGGGCTGTCCATCCCGCGTTCCCAGTGCGAATTGGTATGTCCTAACGACTTTAAATGAAGCCAGACCCAAACGGCTTAACGTGACTTTCGAAACCCGGAGGAGTTTAAGATAATAAGACAATTCGACAATACGGGACCCTTCGCGACTCGGGAGAGACTCCCACGAGTCCGTTTCACAATTTGTTATGTTTTTTATGTGAGAAAAAACCTCTACTTGAAAAGTATAATTCATAACGATCGTAAAACAGTGTTAGACCAAGTGTTAAAGACAATGCATAATGAAGTCATAATAAACCCCTTTAATTGACACGTATCAAAAACAATGGACGATCTCGCATTCGGGATAAAATAGGTTGTGTCGTGTGAAGTGAACCTACCTATAAGTGGCGAAAGCGGAATCACATAAAACAATAATTGCATATGATAATAATAATATGACGACACTTTTAAAATAGAAAGTAAACAGATTATGCTTAGCCGTAGGTAGCAATACTCTCTCCCATTCGATCGAAATGGCTATGAAATGGAAAAAATAGCAAAGTCCATTTGGCAATAACGAGTCAATCGTGGCCCGCGAATTATATCCATTACTCGGTGTTCGCTGTTCTGAGATAATTTCCTGTGTGTTTGTGGAGCAAAACGTAACGTAACGCATAAGTCAATTTAATGGCCGCTCCCACGCTCTATTACTAGGAGAGTAACAAAACATAGAATAAGAAATATATTAATCTCCTATCAATGGAACAATAGCGTTGTTGATGTTTTATTATAATAAATAGGTCCGACTAATGAATCCACCCAACAATAACGGTACAGCAGTTATATCTACCACTCCAGCCATCCTCACCTTGCCGGCCTGCACATTGCTTCTTCACGTCTCTTTTCTAGGATCCCGGGCTATAGGAGTGATGGAACATAGGCCTAACTACGACAAACAGAACGTTGTTGCGGTTTGTCTGTATTGCTAACCCCAGTATAAAAAGATCACTTATAGTATACGATAAAGTATTTTGGAACATTAAAAATATATTTAACTTACTAATCAGGCAAAAAACTAATGACCTATCGCTCCGGGTCGTTTCTGGCACAAGGACTGTCCATTGCCATACAACGTGGCAATGCTGCAAGCATAATGGACACCTTTGCGCCAGAAACGATACGGGGTGATATTTGACCATGTTTGTATGTATTCTTGTAAATGGTAATTTGAGCTATTTAGCAATTAATTTATAGACATGTATTAATTTATAATTTTGTAAATTGTATATTATTTAAGTACTTAGTTAATTCTGGTTTTTAAGTTTTTAGACATTAAGTACTTTTAACTAACTCCAAATGGTTTCCGATTCCACTAAAAGCGACAGGTTCAAAATTACCGTTTTGCTGTTAAATCTGATAAGCAGTTTTGGTTCACACATATTATTATCAAGATTCAAATACGGTACTCGTAAGTATGAGTCATATACATGTTATTTTATTATATTCCAATACTTTATGACTATTAACTTTAATCATTACTTTGCATCTCTTTTTTTTTTGAAAAGCCAAAAAGGTTTTACTGGTTCATACCTGTAAAAGCTTTTGTTATTTTCAAAAAGCGAAAAAGGTTTATACCAGTAAAAGCTAAAACCAATTTCACAAATCGTTAAACTATAGAGTAATATATTCTAAATTTGATAGTACTCGAAAAGGCTTTTGTTAAGATCCAAATTAAGATTTTTTTTTATTTGAGCCTGAACACTGTGAACTCTGCAAACACATGGTGATTAAGTACATTATATTTTTAAACCTACTCTTTTGGAAATTCCACGAGAAGCACAATGCGAAACGTACACTAAATATGTGGATCACACACAATTTGAGCAGTTCATCATCACTCAGACACTATTTTAAATTTTACCCGTCTAGAAGCTGAGCCCACCGGTTTTAAACTGGAGCAATTTATTTTCACAAAAGTTTGCTAAATACTATTTTGGCACAAAAAGAACAAGTATTATGTGTAAAAAAAAGATTGACAGTAGCGTCTTTTAAAATTGAAGAAAAATTATTCTACTAAAATAATTTTGCGAACTCATTCTCTTATTTTGATATAAGAAAGTTATTCATAATTTCGAAGAATACAAAAGTTTTTGGGAATATTCTATACGAAAAATTCTGTAATAGTAACGTATCCAACATTTATTTCCTTACATCTTTATTTAATGCCATCCCAACCTCATACTATGATTCTAAATATCTCTCTGATCTAAGAGAAGCAATATCATCAAAACATCAAGCTCAGTAAAACGAACATAGAAATAGTAGCGTCTATCCTGAACTAAATTGCCATTGCTCAACGTATTACGTATCATTCAAAACTATTATACGGGCCATTATGTTTCTGAGTTTACGCTTCGGTATTCTCTGTCTATATTCTACTAGTTTTTGCTAATAGAATTGATATTGATATCTGCAAAATGTTGAACTATACTCGCAAGAACGAACTTTTACTATTTAGCAAATCGAATCTCTGTTACAATGGATTAAGAGTAGTTTTCGCGTAAGCTTTTTAGGAAACATTCAATAAGACTAATGCTAGTACCCTGTTCAAATAATCAATTGATTTCACAATATTTCCTAGATTGTTTAAGCTTTGACACTTCTATTGAAGATATTTTATCTCAGTCATATTTTATCATATAATTCTAAACGGATCATATTAGCATATCATCATTTGGAATTATTTATCAATATTTTACACAGTCCATCATTTCTAATTTTAATAGTCCTTCATTTCCGTCTCATTTCACTTGGTGCAAAATTACTTTTATGCCATCAGCTAATCAGTCTTTATAATTGTAATTTGTCCGCACCTTCATAAGTATTTACTATGTTTTATTCTTATTTGTCATTGCAGCAACTAATGAAGTTATTAAAACAACATTACGTGCTATACCGTTAATAAAAAGCATTTCAAACGCGTATCACAACAATGTGAGCTGCTTTCTAAGTTTCAAATACCAGTTTCAACAAATCTTTATAGCATTAATAAAGCAATGATTGCTGAATTAGATAAAATTAAACCTGCGGCAAATTATGACACGGCGTTGGCTCGAAGAAAGTCTAGAACCAAAAGCGAACGCATGGTTATAAATTCGTCGAGCTTATTAAACTACTGTGGAAGTCGGCTAAGCATGTACCAGTTTGTGATAGCATTCAACAGCTTAGCTCTGATAATACCCTTGCCACTATCAACATTAATCACCGGGTTGTTAACCAATTAGTGAATTGGAACTCTAAAGGCAATTTAAATAAAGTTGAATTTCCGAACGAGTGTTATTTGCGGCGACAACTTGTTCCAGAGTACGCGGTCAGAGGTCCGATCAGTTACTTCAATATCATGGACCGTAAACCATTGTTTGAACACGCAACAGTAATAATTTTACATTTATGGGCTATGTGTACAAAGAATAGAGATACATTTAATATTTTGATAGGTAAAAATTAGAACTTTAAACTTCGATATCTTAAAACATAATTGTTAAAACCCTGTTTCGAAGTTACAATGAATCGGGTTAGTGAATGTACTTTTTATTCCAAAAGAAAGCGATCGCTCTTTACAATATTTTTTACTTTTTCTTTCGATATTGGAATGAACTTCCTTTTCGGACAGTATTAAGGGTTAGGGTTAAATTTAATAAAAAAATCTTTTTCATTCCAATCTCCCTTAGATTACCTAAATTTAAGATTTTTCCGTCACAACCCAGCGAGGCAACTACACATATTTTTAACTTAATTCCAACTGAGTGTTTGACTACTACCCTCATGTTTTTTATTATTCCTTTTGTTTGTTTTTTATGGAATTTGATAACAATGATGTGAATCCTTATAACAAGCTACATAGAAGTATAAATCTAAAACAAAGTTTACTAGAAAAAATCCACACGAACCAGGCAGCAGACGGGACTCGAACCTGGACCCTTCGCTATCCAGGCGAATGCACTGACCTTTATGCTACCGCGACCCTGATGGCCGTGTTAAATTTTCTCTAGTGTTTCTTAAGCTGCAAGGTAGCGCCATCTCTTCGCATTTTAGGTAACCCAGTAGGTAACTAGTAAACTTTTAATTAGATTTAAACATCTAGCAGTTAAATCCTTAAAATATATACATATATAGATAGATATATATATATATATATATAACTAGATAAAAGTTTCATTTTTTTTGAGGCGTTAACTTCATAATTGTTTCACAAAAATATGCAATTAGTTCCTCAAGATGTCAAGAAGTGGTAGTGGAGTCCAGATGCGAATATAGCTGGTGCAGCAATTTTACCTGCCACATCGCCTTTTTGAAAGAAACTTCCCTCAAAAATAAAAAATAATCGACTCATGAATATTTAATTATAATGGGTATTTTTGTTCGCTTCGCATCGTCACTCCTTAACTGATAAATTGATTGATATCTTTACGAATAACAGATTGGAACAACTTTCAATTGCTGTTATTTTAAAAGCACACACAATCAGCTCCTCAAATATTTAACGTGAAAATTCTGTAGCGCGCTTCATGCCCATTTAAAAAATGTTTAACTAAATCGAGGGTTTCGCAATCTCAAAAGCGGGATTGAGGAATCCACGATAGATAAAAGAGAAGACCCTCATCGTAATATTAATTTCCCACTATAATCACAACAATTCGTTCGCAATCTCAAATTACAACGATATAAAACATCGGATTTTATTTGACCTCGGTTTTATTAGCAATTAATACAATTTACTCACGACTTTCTTAATCTGGATCGAGGGAGAGATAATGTTTTAGACTTTATGTGGTCATAAATAAATTGATTTAAATCGATCTGGTGCAGTGCAAGCAGTAACACGCTATCAACGAGTAGACATATTTGGAAACTATTGTAAATTTCTAAAACCATCTTTATGCAGTGTTAAATGTTTTATGAGTCCATGGATATATTTGACGGAGCCAGGGAATTTTCATACCTTAACCTATATTCCCAAATTTGAATCCCGGAGCCACTACGGCAATGACAAATAACTACATTTCTGGGATCCCTTAAAAGAGACGTGAATAAACAAAATGCAGGCAGGGTGAGGATGGCTGGTGTGGCAGGTAGAACTGCTGTATCAGCTATCTTCGCGCCAGGACTTCACCGTTACTAAACATCTGGTGGGATGGAGTCATTTGCCGGACCTATCTATACAAAAAAAAACATGAAATGCATGTATATTAAATAACTGCTGTACACTTTGATGCCTCTTATGGTATTGATCACTAAGTTCTCCATATATTATATTGCCAGATTGGAGCGCCCGTCGGATGAAGTAAGCTCCATCTTACAGGAAATCGCCAACCACCTAAAATGGGATGGTATTGTATTTCTGTTGTTGAATAAGGTTCCAGTGTTTTACGGGGTTAAGCATCTCTCTCGCATAAGCTATTTTTGCGACTGGACTCCACTTAAAATTACCATCAGGAGGGTGAAGTAAATAAATACACAAAAATCTTCAGTTTCCGAAAATGCCTTGCCCTATAATATACTATCCCTAAAATATGGTTGAGCGAAGCAATGGCTGGTTCATGCGTCATACTCCAGAACGGGTGCTGCCAGAGAGGATGAGTCTACTCTGTGCTGCGAAACTCTTGAGATGCTATCTGTTAAACCTAATGTGAACACTGTATGTATTTATACTGTATGACACAGCAATCAAAAAAGTGAGTGGACGTTGTATGAACCGCTGTATCAGCTATCTTCGCGTCTGGACTTCACCTTCACTTAACATCAGGTGGGGTGGAGTCATTTGTCGGACCTATCTATAAAAAAAAAGCAGCGACATGTTTTTTTTTGTAAATGTTGCTACTTCTTCTTCTTTCTTCTTCTTCTCATCAGCTAAAAGATGTAGGAAAAAATATAGGACGACTCGAAAGAGCTTTCAATAAGGGAACACCTAGGGGCACAGCTAGTAAAGTATAATTTCATTTCATTTTATACGACGCGCGAAAGTTACCAGTTGGCGCTAACAAAGTGTGAAAATCCAAATAGACCACCAATTCTTTTGCCACTAGTCCTACCAAAGTTGTCAAACGTTCTTTCAAAATAGCGCATTTGGTGGCTGTAGCTAAAAAAACCCTTTGTTCATTTAAAGCGTGAAAGTTTAGACAAAACACAATTTTGTACACTTTTCACCCGAGACATTCTCTAAGCCCAAACCATTTTGTGCCTTTTTTGTAATTAATTACCATGAAAGTATTTGGAACTGTTACAAATTCCAACACAAATGAAGAAAAATAAATAAAAAAAGAAACGTAAGATAGATACCAACCTACCAGAAATCTGCTGTTTCTCCCGCTGTTTTCACAGTTTACGTAACAACTTACTTTTCACTCGCGAATAAAAATGCATGAAGAATAAGTTAATTAGTTTTTTGTTCTATTTTATTTGCACGTACAATAATACCTTCTTTTAGACTTAATTTTTTATTTTACCACTCGAGATCATGACCTAACGGACTATAAAAGTACTTGAGGAGTCTTTTTGGCGGGATCGTGGAGCGTCACCATAGCAGTTTTGTTTTTCTTGTTAAAAGTTGTGTTGTGGCGGATGTTAGTGTCTAATACTGGTGGATTATTAACTACTAAATGTTCGGGAATATACACAAGTGTTGGGAAGTGAAACAAAATAGCGGAAAGTGTCTATCGACGTTCCCTCAAGAAGTCCACGGGGAGGTTCCAGTAAATCCCCACACTTTTACTGAAGCATAGGGAAAGGGGGATTGACTTGACTGCCACTTACTTTGACTAGGTTTATTATTTTGAACACGAGTGCTATAGTTTATTTGTAAACATTTTAACACTTAACATTGGCTAAATGCACAAGCCGTGCGAAGCCATTTAGAAAAAAAACTACTTGAGAAGTGGCTGAAAGTTTTTACTTTTTAATTACACAGCCACTAGGTATTGTGTATCAAGTGTGGTGCGAACAGCAATGACATTTCGATTTCCAGAGTTAAGTAAAAGTTACTATGATGGGCGTAATTATTATTCATTTTGTTCTCATTCTTTTGCATTTCGCGTGTTGTCTCTGGTCGAAAGAGTAACATAGTGTTTTCGAAAGGTAAATAATGAGTGGTTGCGAAATCTAGCGGGAACTTTTAACAATATCTGGGTTGCCATTTGAATTGCAACGGATATGGTGGAAAGTTTTGCCGTGCCAAAAAAATATTTTATTAACGGCCACAGTCTGTAAAATCAATTTTATTTTTTGTTGTTTAAAGTAAGTGATGTCACTTTATTTGCGTTAAAGTGAAAATAATACAACTTATACGTCTCTCGATGCAGCCGTTATTCAAAAAACATAAAGCTCTACAAATGAAGTGATGAGCGCAATTTTAATCAACAATTTGCATTTTTAACACAACGATAAGAATATTTTGTAAATTGGATATATCTACCTATTATAAAATCGTAAGACTAAACATAAAAAAGTGAATAACAGATCTTTCGGAGTTTTCCATCCAAGATATTAAAAATTATGAAGCATTACTAATTAGTAAAATAGTTCAAGTTCCATGAATAGGTATATAGTATTTAAAATCAATAATACAAGAAAGCAAAGCTCAGCAAATAATTGATTTTCGTAGCGATAAAAAGATTTAATAAAGACAAGTAATAATAATAAAGCACTATAGTAACTTTATATAGCGTGTAATTTAACTCAGCCTTAACGAGGCTTTAAGTGTTAAAAGATAAGTAACTTGAGTAACGAGCCTTACATTGTATGATGCTATAAGTTGCTTCGAGAGGTACTCGATGGCGCGGGTGGTTTAGCGCGTTCAGCTGCGATC
The DNA here is from genome assembly GCA_902850365.2 of Chilo suppressalis. Taxonomy (NCBI): domain Eukaryota; kingdom Metazoa; phylum Arthropoda; class Insecta; order Lepidoptera; family Crambidae; genus Chilo; species Chilo suppressalis. Next base: position 5,322,593 of record OU963908.1, read on the forward strand.
GTTGAAGTTAAGCAACTTTCGCAGTTGTCGGTCATGGATGATCTCTAGTGCTTCAGAAGACACGCTAAGCCGTTGGTCCCGGCTGCATCTGCAGTCGTTAGCACCCACCAATCCGCACTGGGCCTGCGTGGTGGGTTATGACCCAATTACCCTATTCCATCCACAGGGAAGGCCTGTGCCCCAGCAGTTGGGACATTAAATAGCTTATGATGATGATGATAAGTCGCTTTGAGCTCTTAGTATTCATAGACTAAGCTATAAAAAAAAAGTCTACCTTTTCTATGCTCCGACGCAAGAGACGGAGTTGCCGTGTCTCTGGTTGTATGTCAATAATAATACTTAAATCATTAAAAATGTTACTATAGACAATGCACTATAAAATAAGAAATAAAATTATTATGTTAAGGTTGTTAAATAACCCGTCAAAAATAGTTATAGTAATCTGCTAATAGAAATAAAAATGAATCGAAGACATGTAAGTATTCTCGTAACTTTGGAAATACTGCAATAAATGAGATTATTATTATTTTATTTCCGAGTTCTTATTGTCACGACAAAGCTTGTATGAAAGATTTTTTAATCCACTAGATATCCAAAGAAAGTTCGGAAATCGGAATAATGTTTTTGTATAGAAATCTCAACACTTCTCAATTTCAAGCCACTAGATTATAAAATAAGTCTGTCTTACAAAATACAACTACATTGCTATAGTTATAATTTTTATTTTTTAAGCATATAACTGCTTGATGTTTAAATCTAAAGAAAATATAACTAGAAAAAGATCCACGCGGACCAGGCAGCAGACGAGACTCGAACCCGTGTTATCTACACGGGTTACCTACAATGCGAAGAGATGGCGCTGAATTGCAGCTTAAGAATGGCTAGAGGAATGTCGACGCGGCCGTCAGGGCCGCGGTAGAATAATTGGTCAGTGCATTCGGCCGGATAGCGAAGGGTGCGGGTTCGAGTCCCGTCTGCTGCCTGATCCGCGTGGATTTTTTTCTAGTTATATTTTCTTTACATTGCTATAGTTACTCAATATTTATTACTTGAAAACTGTTAAAATAAATCTCCTAAATTGCGCATCTGTTTATCACATCATTAATAAATGGTTAGAGCAATTATTGTGAAATTAGTTTTAATAATAACAAACTTACAATATACAACAATTACATTAAATGACAACATTACACAATAACGCAGTGAAACACAACTTTTTTTCTACGAACGTCTCCTAAGAACTTTATTTAATTATACTTTCGTGTCTTCTCTAATAACGTAATTATGTCTATTATACGAATTGTTGAAACCGAAAAAAATAACGGACTGCATTGTCTTAACTGTACTATGGCGAAGGAAACAAGCCATTCATATTATACTTCTTATTTACCGTAGTAATTTTATTGTAAGAGTCATTTACTCTCCGAACTGTACCCCTAGCACGAACCATTATCGAATTCGAATAGTTTGCAAACCGAAATGTTAATGTAAAATTTTGTATGAAAACTTGAACAGCAGCGGCACAAAGTACGTAACGAGAACCAAAAATCAGTACACATTTGACAATGACATTTCGGACTCGCAAACGATACGAATCCGATAATGGTTCGTGCTAGGGGTACTGATCTTACGCTACGTAATGTTTAACTCTATTACTACCAACCACCGCAAGTTATCAGTTAATTAAAATGCTAATCGGTTGCGATTTACAATTTAGATTAACTAATTAATAATTAAATTGTCGATAAAGTGGTTCACGCATAAAATTAGCCCGATCGCGCTTATTATTTCTTTTTTTTTTTGCTGTGGGAAATCCGTTTCTCGAATCGATTATCGATAATATATCGTCTAACAGGATCACATCTAAAAATATATAAAAATAAAATAAATGTCACTAATTAAAAATGTTTTCATAGTGTTGATATAATTTTAATGTAAATGATTTATGAATTTAGCTGGTTCTACGTTGAATACATTTCTTTAACATAAGAGTCATTAAACAAACAGACACCGGTTAAATTAATTGACATCATTACATTTTCGTAGTGTAAAATATTTATTTAATTCACTCCTATACCGGCCATTAATATTAAACTGTCCAAACATAGAATAGGTTAATCATATTTGCGAAATTTTTTTTTTTGAGTGTGTATGCTATTGGTCGCATATGACCTTTACAGCGTCACCGGGTTTGGGGACGGCAAGATCCTAAGGGGATCTCAAGCTGAGAATTGGCGAGTGCCTCTAGAGGTATTCCAGGCGGATGGCATCCCCCCACGGGAGAGTCTCCTCTCCGTCTGGAGCCTCTAGACCACTCGAACCTCGGGGGGGAAATATATGAATAATCGGATAGGACATTTATAAAATTGCCAACTAGCGATCGCCCGCGACCTAGCCCGCATTAACGTTAGTTTTTTGAGAATAAAAAGTATCATATATGTTTTGTACGCCTCAATCCAGATCAAAAACTAGTTTTCATCCAAATCCGTTCAGCAGTTTTTGCGTGATTGAGTAACAAACATACAAACTTTCATATTTATAATGTTAGTAGGATCTATTCATTTCTTTTTGACTTATTGATGTCGTGATCATAAGAAGTAAACAAATAAATCATAATACAATATTTGATTTCAGTTCTTTCTAATATATGTTTAAGATACAATATTTTGTTTAATAACTTTCTTTTGCATACTTTTAAGAACTATTTTTGCATACATGACTTTTTCTTATTTGCTATCTCTATAAGTTATCGTTGACATAATGCGAAGAATTACTTTGTGATTACAAAGTACCTAGGCAAGTCTGAAACTCCTTATAAGGAGATCTACATACGTAACTTACAACAAAATTACATAATTAGTAAACATAAGTTTTGTTTTGAAAGACCTAATATTTTTTTCTTTCTAAATCCTTTGTCCATGACTACTATCTGTTCTTATGTCTTCATCATAAAAAAAAAGAAAATCTAAACAATATTTTATAAATTTAAATCTGTATTTATGTATTCAAAAGGGACTTTTTGGCGGGATCGGGAAGCGTCACTTTAGCAGTTTTGTGTGTTCTTGTTAAAAATTGTGTTGTGGCGGATGTTGGTATCTGATAATGGTGGATTACTAACCACTAAGTATTCGGGAACATGCACAAGTGATGGCAAGTGAAACAAAATAGCGGAAAGTGTCTTTCGACGTTCCCTCAAGAAGTCCACGGGGAGGTTCCAGTAAATCCCCACACATTTACTGAAACATAGGGAAAGGGGGTTTGACTTGACAGCCAATTACTTTGCCTTGATTTATTACTTTGACCACGAGTACTATAGAATTTGTAACATTTTAACACTTGACATTGGCTAAATGCACAAGCCGTGCGCAGCCATTTAGAAAAAAAAAGTATTCAAAAAGAATTTAAGATATAAAAAAAAACATGCAAAATATTTTTAAGCTTCGAACATTGAGACAATGGCGCGAACGCACCGCAACGCTATAATGATTAAGCGATGCAAAATGAAAAAAAGACACTGAATAAATGACCCGTGAACTGTGGACTGGCCGGTCTAGACGGGGTCATTGACCGCGATAATTAAAATACAATTAAAGCAAACCGCGGTGGGTAGAGATCACCTAGGCGATTAAACACAATACGAAAACAAAAAAAAACTCTGGCTACTCATTACCAGTAACTCATCTCCCTCCATGATACTAATGATTTTTAACGCTGACTCAACCGGTTATCGAATGCAAGCTTTACTATTACGTTATAAATGTTATTACAATAATGTAACGAGATGTACTTGTAAGGTTTTAAGCAAATAATTTTTAAATCTAAAGAAATATCACTAGGAAAAAATCCACGCGTTCCAGGCAACACTGCCGTGCGGGTTTGAATACCGTCTGCTTTTTACAAATCTAGCAGTCAAATGCTTAAAATAAGTAATAATAAACCATTTTTTTTGGGCAAGCTACATATATTCTACTTAAAGTATTCTTCTTCTTCAAACCTTAATAAAATTAAAACCCCACCAAATTGACGTACCATCATTAATCTGTGTTAAACAATTTATCGGTTCACGGCTGTCACTTCTGTACATGAAATTGCTAATCACTTGACAATAAAAGCGGTCATACACGAACTGCTCGAGCAGTAAGCCAGTGATCAACATACAAGGAGTGCTCGAGCAGTCAGAGTTAACAGCTTGAAGCTGCCATTGATAATTGCTCGAGCAGTTCATACCATCCACTCGAGAAGTTCGTGTATATGCGTCCGTAGAAGAGTGTAGTTCTCTATGCAGTCACAGCGCGATAAAAGGTTGTACGAGTGTTTTAATACCTAAATTATATACAGTTGCGTACACTTTTTTATCTTCACTCATAGGAACAATTGAATTAAAACAAAGTAACAAAAAAGTTAAGCAGGCCGTGTATATCGGCTCTAACTGTGAATGTGGAAGAATACAAGAAATATCATGTATAAAGCATGAATGTATCAGATGCATGAAAATGGCATGAAATTGTATTAATGCGAAAAAAAATCGTTAATGACGTGCCCCAAAGCGAAGAGATGCAAAAACACTCGATGGTAGTAAAATTGTGCTAAATTCGTATAGCATACCCAACTGAATATGGGATAGCTTATAAAAATGTTAGTCTATGCTACTGTCATATAATAAGGGGTATTAAAACACAAGAGTCTGTTTATAGCGATAATAGGTTGCTCGAGTGTTTTAATACCTAAATTATATGCAGTTGTATAATTATCTTTACTAATTTATCTTTACTCTTAGAAACAATTGAAATTAAATAAAGTAACAAAAAAGTGTTTTGCAAAACTTTTCTGTATTCCCGAAAACAAAATACGATCGGTAGAAAATTGTATGGGAAGCGCGAGAAATTAATTTCAAATTTCGAATTCGTGCGCCTCTTTTTTACATACAGCCTAATAATAAATTAAAAAATATAAGAGTATCTACTATAATATTTAAAAAGTTTTTTTACGATACAGCGAGTATAATGGATTTTATTTTAATTTTATGCAGGTATGTGCGTTTATAAAGTACGTCTTTACAAAGCTATGTTTATCTTCTTAATTCAAATATTTCTACATGAGTGTAAATAAAATATGTTATTCAATTGAGCTGTGAATAGCTCCGCATTATATTACTTAGATCGAAAGCATTGACTTAAGATATTGAACTTTAAAAAGCTACCTTTGACGAGCTTCAATCACTTTAACATGGACATTATTGCCCGTGTCCTAAGTGTCAATTTGAATGAATGAATGAATGCATATATTATAAGAAAATTTTATATAAAAGTTTAATGAGTTGTCCGTCTAGGAATTTCAAAGTAAATATAATAAATAATGTTTACGTAAAACTAGGCAATGTCTTAGTAATCAAAACTGTTAATATCATTTTTTATCTTTGAAACAAAATGCAGTTATTGCATATCCAATCCAACATACTGTTTATCATGCATACTGTGTTGATTTAACAGCTATTACTGTAACATCATTGTATTTTTTGCCCAGTCTCATATTCAATCTTCCCTTCGATTTTCAACTTTATGCTGCACACAACTAGGTCTTCTCACCAAAGAAACTGCGCAGACTAATTGTTTTGCATACAATGACAGTACTTTATTCCACCACTCATTTTAGTTATCAAAATGATCTAGTTGTACCTAAAAAGATTTATTAGCTACATCTAAAATGACAATGGTTGAACAAAACGGTACTTAATTGAAACAGTCGCCAGATAAGAAAATGAATTATTTGCCGCCATAATTCGGTGGTTCACAACAATATTTTTTCATTAAACGACAAGGTGGCTTGGGGACTGTCGCGATCTTTCGAGGAATGTCCAATTTATACGACAGAAGTGACTATTAGCGCTACTACCGATAAATATACTGTTGAAATAATTGACGTAAAATAAAAAGGAATACATTTTTTGGTGGTAAATTGGTACAAAGATCGCACTAAATAAGGGAGGCAGGAGGAGAAGGGAGAGGAACTCGATGGTGCAGGTGGTTAGCGCGTTCGGGTGCAATCGTTGAAGTTAAGCAACTTTCGCAGTGGTCGGTCCTTGGATGGGTGACCAAAAATCTTCTATCTCGTGTTCATCCGGAAAGCACGTTAAGCCGTTGATCCCGGCTGCATCTGCAGTCGTTAGCACCCGCCAATCCGCACTGGGCCCGAGTGATGGGTCATGGCCCAATCTTCCTATGCCATCCATAGGAAAGGCCTGTGCCCCAGCAGTGGGGACATTAATAGGCTGATGATGATAATGATGAAGGGAGGCAGGGCATAGCAAGTTTTTTGTTCAAATATTAATCTTAGGAAATAACATTCTTAATAAGAATTACAAATATGTTTTACTAGCGGCGCCCGTGACTTTGTTCACTTTTACTTACGTTTTTTGAAAAACCCACAAGATCCCAACATTTTTCAGGGATAAAGTGTTAATCCATGTCATAAATTATACGCCTACCAAATTTCTTTACATTTCCTACAAATTCGTTCAGCATATGTATTCCGTAAGGTGTAATTTGCGATCCCATTTATTCGGATTTCGGACAAATGTCAAATACGAGTATCTAATACTAACTGCTTCTACAGGCAACATTTTGCCATGTAATGCATTTCAAACTAATGTCTAAAATAGCAGCTACTGAAATCGCCCTACAGTACTTTATGTGTGACTAGCGGCCCGCCCTTGCTTCGCTTCGGTGTAGAGCTGAAGTGTAGACTTCAATTTTTCTACTTTGAGTCTATATATATAAAACTCAAAGGTGACTAACTGACATAGTGATCTATCAACGCGCAGCTCAAACCACTGGGCGAATCGGGCTGAAATTTGGCATGCAGGTAGATGTTATGACGTAGGCATCCGCTAAGAAAGGATTTTGATCAATTCTACCCCCAAGGGGATAAAATAGGGAATGAAAGTTTGTACGAAACTTTGTAAATTTTAAACCGATCGGGCTGAGACTTTGCATGAAGGTATAAGAAGAATCAAAGATGAATGTCATTGTGTATAATACAAGCCTGAGAACAAAACACTTCAGCTCTACACCGAAGCGAAGCGAGGGCGGACCGCTAGTTTTATATATATAGATAGAGTAGCAAGTAAGCACTCATAAATGTCTAGAAGCTACGCCATCGGTTTGTAAATCTACGACGGGAGACCTTGTACTGAGAAGAACCGGCAAGAAACTCAGCAAGGGTTGTTTTCACAGTAATACAGGGTCAAGAGAAGTAAGTAGTAGAGTATGTGAAAATACTTTATTTCGTCTTATTTCATTCCTCGGGGATTAACTTAACATAAAAATATACTAAACGATTGATAGTAAGAATATTTGCATAAAACGGAACGGCACCATGTAAATGTCGCCCGTAGCTCATTCTTGCAACGTTTTCGTGGCTGTGTATGGCTTTGTACCATGCTTTTTCCCATTGCGGATAAAAAAAATAAAAAAAAGTAAAATATTTAGTAGCCCAAAATATAAAATGGAATAAAAAGTACTTAATTTTGGACAGTTTCGTTTTTCTACAAATGCTCTATGAACATCCTTCTATTCTCTTTCTGTGTTTTGTCATCATACGTACCGCTAGACAATAAAACTCCCTTGCCGCCTCTGTATGTAAAGAGGCATAATTTGATTTTGCGTGCTCCAGCTTAGACCACATCGTTGCTTAATATCAGGTGCCATTGCGGTCCAAAGTACTCAAATCTTTTATGTAAAAAAATTGGTTCACGCTATTAAGCACATTCAAAATTCGAAAAGCTACGCCTTTGTGTCCCAAATACGCGACGGAAGAGCTCAAACATATTAAGAAGAACAGACAAGAAACTGAGCAAAGTGTTTGAGATAGCCATTCGGATCCTTTGACAGACAAAAATGTTCAAGTTTGGTTAATTTTATAATTAAAATGATCAATATTGTGGTTGTGGTTAAATAGAAATATAAATTTGACTTTTACATTTTAAAAAATTGCTTCCGTGTTTCGTGTACGAATAATTAAGTGCATTTTTAAATCAAATTATAATATTTCTTGAATTTATGAAATAAAGGGCTCCACGAGGACGATGATTTTGTCCTTTGGTCCGTGGGGTCCCCTAGCACTATAAGGCTTTTTAAGGAAATAGCAAAAAGGTTAGTAGGCATCACAGGAGACCGAAGAGTTGGTAGCTACCTCGGATAAAGAATTAGTCTATCTATTTAAAGGGAGAACGCTGCCAGTATCTTAGGAACCTTGTCTAAAGGGAATCCTTTTAATAATATATTTTAGTTGCAAATCGATTAAGATTCCCCGGTGCATAACGTTACAACTTACTATGCATAAGGTACTGTAACTTATTCATAATAAAAAGAATAAAATATTTTCTACGGGATAATTATCGTACAAGCCGCAATTTCCATTTCTATATCATTTCCGCAGTAAAAAATACTACCAAGTAACTGTTATTTATTGATTCCTGTTGGCCAGTCATCATTCCTGGATACGTTTATGCGGTTATACGCGGTCTGATTAGACACTACACTACCGGTTAGACGGTAAAATTACCTAAAGCGAATGAAAATTAACACAAGCCGCATTTCATGTTTTATATATTTATGAATAGGAATTTTCATGGTTAGGAACAGCAGAAACCGTATGTTCTATGTTATTTTTACGTAATTATTCCATAACCATGTAATCTTAAAGTTTTATTAAGATATAACGTGTCATTAAGAAATTTTAAGAATATTAACTAATAATATAACAACGTCATGCTTAATAAAAATATCGATCATTTTAAGACACGTCACTAGTTCGAGGATCATTAAAAATAACTGTTTTTATAAAAAGTTAAAACTTCATGCAAATATTTTAAGAACATTAGAGAAGACTCCTTATATGATGTACTTTAACGCCCTTTAAGCTTTATTTGTATTTTTGTAACGTCCTGTATATACTATATAAGTAAGTGAACTTTCAAGAAAATTATAATAGATATAAACGTATGGAAGATTGAAATATGCACTTTTATTCTGACTTAATATAATTTGTATTGAAAATAATTTCCGAGTCATGTTTTAGTGTGGAACATGTTATCTGAAGTTTTCTCCATTTATATTGGAGTATTATTTTCTCTGTGTGGAACAGATATGTATATGAGTAATGGGTGTGAGTTACTATTAAATGTGATCTAATGTGGTCTTAGAATCAATTTATTACTTGCTTTTATCAACCTCCGCCTCAAGTCATTAAAAAATGCAGTTTGAATGTAGGCACATAATATTGTTCATTATATGATTGAATCTAGGCTGAACTATTAAAACATAAGTAAGAACGGACACAGAATGCAGGAATTGCTAAGTAATATGCACTTGCACATGACTGTTATTACGTTCATATCAGTAAAAAGATCTCTCATTCCTTATAAGAGGAGCGGTGCGGTGAATACTTAGTATGTTTGAAACAAAAAGGATAGCAAAGCATAAGGCTTAACTCGAGCCTTATCCTTTGCTATGCCGAAATGCTTAAAAATAATAATAATAATCTAATACTCTGAGATATACACACATCAAAAGTGTCTAGGGATCAACATATATTTTTGCAATAACTTTTCTCCTGATTGATATTAATTAAAATTTTCTTTAAGGATTCATCAAATAAAGTGTTTTCGTTTGTCACAGTAACGATAAACCAAGTCACCTTTGCATTAATAAAGAAATTTGCCATTTTCCTAATAAAGGGATTTTTGACATTTGAACCACTAGCACAAAAGTTCGAAAAAAAGACTGAAATAACAGTTTTCTCTAAAATTTTATTGGGTAACTTAAACAATTAATAATCCGTATTTCTACCGCGAACACTAACAACACAAGAACATCGGTTTGGCATACTCAAAATGAGTTCATCCAAATCACGCTGTGGAATGGCCGCCCATGTTCGTTGCAACAACAAAAAAAGGTCTTCTTGCGACTGGATACCCTCCATATTCGGCAGAGCTCTTCTCTGTAGCATATCCCATGCATGCTCAATCGGGTTCAAGTCTGGCGACTGAGCAGGCCAGGGCAGGACATTGATGTTAGCTGCGGCGAGAGTCTGTCTTACAACTCTTGCGGTGTGCGGTCGTGCATTATCATGCATTAACTGAAATAAGGGACCGATTTGCACTTGTAGAGGAACGATGACGTCTGATACAATCGTCTCAGCATAAATTTGAGCGTTGAGGTTGCCTCTGATCCAAATCAACTCAGTTCTTCCGCCGATCCAAATACCCGCCCATACCATGATGGTTCCACCACTATAAGGATGGACTTCCTGGCAGGATTTTAATCGCTGTTGGCGTCCAGGGGTTCTCCAGTGTCGTATACGTCTTGTATCCGGTCTCATACCAAAACGAGACTCATCAGAAAAGCACACGAAACGCCATTGTTCTTCTGCCCAATTTCTGTGTTCAAGAGCCCATTGATATCGAATCCTACGATTGTGCATTGCTATAGGTGGTACCCGTAGCGGTCTTCGGGAATGAAGGTTCACTTCATGCAAGCGGTTTCTGACTGTTTGGTCGCTAATTAAGTTCCCTGAAGAGTGATGAAGCCTCACGACTAACATCATGGCGGTTATTGTTGGAGCTCTTCGAGTTAAGATTTGAATGTATCGGTCTTGTCTCCGTGTGGTGCAGCGATACCGTCCTCCATGGCGCTCAGCCACGGTACCAGTGCTTCGGTATCGTGTCCAAAGTCGACTGATAACACTCTGACTTGTATTCAGAGCTAAAGCCACAGTACGTTGCCGGGAACCAGCTTCTATCATTCCCACGGCTCTGAGCATATCTTCCCTGCTTAAATGACGTCGCCGCTCCATAATAACGTTGGTTTTAATCAGTAGTAGGGAAACAGTAGCACTAATAATGTCTTCAATGCGTTGTATGTTTTTATAGGGAAAATATTGACAGCTGATTTTCATCTTTTACTCGAATTTGATTCACAGTTCCTGATTCAAATTATGAAATGCACCAAAAAGGATCCATATAAATGTATAAAATCATAAATTTATTACAAAGCCACATCTCAATCTCAAGAAATCCGCATAAAAATGCTTGATCCCTAGACACTTTTGATGTGTGTATTTCTTATAATTAAGATGCAGTATGATAAAACATTCTAGTAGATGTTCTAGATATTTAAGAAGTTTTATAAGTATTCTATTTAAAACACAAGTTTGTACATTACAAAAAAAAAAATAGAACTTAGAGTTTCTTTCTAGTTCGGCAAGACGAAAAGTTTGATTAGGCAATCCTACTTCGCAAAATTTCGGTGGATCATTACGTCTTCGCTCGAACTCGACACAACTCACTTTCGTAACCGATTTCTTAATTAGAATTCACAAATTGTGTAAGTATTTGCTTGACACTTTTTTTCTTTTTTTATCAGCATTTTTTTGGCCAGCCAGTGAGAGTATCCCATTTCGCGACGAAAGACAGATCGCGTCTGAGGCGCCGCGCCGGCGCGCGTCCGTCGCGGCGCGTTTTCTTTCATTTTTTGCAACAGATGACTCTGATTTCTAAATAATTTAAATACGTGCACGTACGTTGCACGCATTAACGTCGCATCTGAATTAATTAAGGAATTAGGTTTCTGTGTATTTATTAGATGTGGGATCGCGTGACGGCAGTGAAAAAGTAAATATGTATTCTTTGAAATTAATGGTATTGCACAGATGAATATTTTTGCAAATATGTAAAAAATTAATTTCATTCATCTTAAATATTTATTACATTTGTGAAGTTATAATGCATATTGAAGTATACTTTAAAAAATATATATATTGTAATATGATAACATTTAGGTAATTTTTCTCAGACGCTCGGGTGACTCAACTTACGTCTACAAAGTCAGAGTGTGGAAATCCAACAAAAACACAAAACCATGTCACTGTCACACGAGATCGATTGGCACACTCGCGACGCAGACGCAAGCGCGTGCGTTCCCTACAGTGGCGTGCGCGCAACTGATCGCCGCGCGGTCGCGGTCGGCGCAGCTGGTGAAACGGGCACGGCTGCAGTTTCGAGATATGAAATGGAAAAGTGGTCTGTCTCGGACGATGGTTTGAGAAAAAAGTTTTACGTCTTTCGTGTTTTTTTTTCCTATAAAAAGTTTGTTTAAACCTCTTTCCTCATTCAGGTCTATACTATTACAATAAACGGGTATTTTATCTAATCAATCTTTGTAACTTTTTATTTTGCTAAAACAATACTTCAGTTCAAGTTTTCACATAAAAAGTTCAACCTGCTCTTTTCTTCATCAGTAAAATTGAATGTTAGTATATCTTTTATTCAATTTCACCCACCAATCCGCAATGGGCTCGCGTGGTAGGTCATGGCACAGTCTCCCTATTCCATCCATAGGGAAGGCCAGTGCCCCAGCAGTGGGGACATTAATAGGTTGATGATGATGACGATATTTTTTATTATATAGAAAAAGAACTATATAGAAAGGTTGCACAAAATATTCAAACTTATCGTTCTCAAAATCTGTAAGGAGTAAATTATTAAGACTGTTTCTTCATTTGGGTCATTACCTTAAAATACAACAATTCCATTTTAAAATAAAGGGAACAATTAGAAAAAAAAACTATTCAGAGCCTCGGATGTCACAAAAAGAGGCGAAGAAAAACTCACAATAGACTGAATGACCGATTCGCTAAGGTTTACTTTTCAATTTCATAGCAATGAAACTTCGATGTGAACGAGTTACTATTTGCATAGTCATTTGCCTTTATCGCTTCACTACGTCCCCGTGTTAGTAAGTGAGAAACAAATCACTAGGAACTACCTAACTAAATTAATGTACTATATACGAGTAGGTACGAACATCGTACGCTTGGTGCTAATTAGTTCCAGATTTACATAAAACTTAGACAGACGGCACCGTTGCAAACCAACTTCCGTAGAAATGCTTGTAAACTCCAAAAGGAATTATAAAATTAATGAAATCAGATAACATTTATGCATGCTTTGAGAAAAAAAAGTTGTTTAATAAAAATTAGGGTCTTCATATAGATAAAATTGTTTATTTGTTAAATTCTCTTTTGTAATTTTTATCTATATTGCGATACCCTGACAGGGTTCATGTTAGGTACTTTATGCATTTGTAACTTGTAACCATCCATGTAACCACATGACTGCAATAAATTGAAATTGAAAGGAGAATAAAATTATATCAAGTACCTACTTACCCCAATTGCAATACTGAGAATCGCCAGTCGTCAATTGCTATAACAATGAACAAAACGATGAGTTGTGTTATTTCGTCATTCATGTTATTTTTGATGGCATCTTTCTGTAATGGGCATCTTTCTGGAACGGGCATCCTTCTGAAATTACTTACTGGGTAGATACAAGTTTTATATGCAAATTGTCACAAATAACATGTTCCCTCATTTAATTGTTATGACAAATAAAGTAAAGCCACCAATTTTATATGATACTCACTATAGCTTTGAGTTCAGCAGTAACGTTATTAAGGCCGCGTGGTTTCCTCTATACTTAACTTGACTATATTTTATGTAACATCAAATACATAGTAAATATGTGAAATTTTGACAAATAGTTATTCTTTCACAAGAATTTTAACTAAAGTCAAGTCGTTCAACTCAAATTTAACTATAAATAAAACAACGCGGCCTGTGCGATAATGCTGAAGGAAATAAATCTATGCATAACTTTTGTAACTACATTCAGTCAGTCTTTATTTATGTTATTATTTGTTCAGGCTAACTATTTTTAATATTTATATTTAATTACTAATCAATTACAAATTGTGTTAAAGTTGTTGGGTTTGCGATTTCCACCACCTTTTGCAAAACAAATTTCTTTTACGGGATTTATTTTCATGAAATTCGGATTATTAGTACAATACACTTACTTAACTTCTTATCGTCGCGTCAGTAGAATAGTCACTTTCTCAAAATATTCATCCATAGCCATGCCAAACTGTCGTTGATCTGATAAACAAAACAAAAAATGGTTTATTAAAAAAATATGTTCCACTTTCGTTTCTCTAAAATTTGTTCCAATGACATTTGCCCATCATATTGTATTGACATTTGAAAAGCGATCGATTCGCTGTGTGACATTTCAAATAATAGAAAAACAAATATCATGGAGTTTCACATGCAACAGGCGTGAAAAAATTTCGGCAGTATCAATTTTTTAGATACTTGAGAGATATTCAAATACGTATTCGACTTCTTTATCAAGTTATTTTCGATTTAGGCATTGTCCTAATACAACGCGATAACGCGAATGAGCGATGCGATCATCGTCCGAGTCGACGATCAAACATATTGATCTAGAATAGGTGTCTTAATAGGCGATCGCGCGATGCATTCGCGCGACTAAAATGTTTAAAAATCTATTCGTTCCAACGAAGTTCGCGCGAACAAAGTTCAATCAAGCCTATTAATGATGAATAGGTGTCCTAACTGAAGTTCGCGCGATGATCGCGTCGCGTCGATAGGAAGCGGGGAGAGCGGCAGGGCTAACCCGTTCCGTATTCGCGTTCTATTAGGACACCCAGTTCGCGATCACGCGATGGTCGCGTCGTTTAAACGCGCGATGATCGCGTTATCGCGTTGTATTAGGACAATGCCTTAGGCGCTGGCTGAAAATCTGCGCTAAGTACTACTACACAGCAGCATAACTCTCAGCGACCTGTTAGTCCTGCACAGCAACACCTTAAATTAGTTTTATTGTTTTTTTTTCTTTGTTGTTCTGTTTTTCTTTTCTGTTTTGTTTCTAATGTATGCTGTGTAACCAATAAATGATTTATTTCTTCTTCTTCTCTCTTTCTTATTTATGAAACAGGGAAACTTTTAAAAAAAAATAGTTTTTTTTTTAATCCATTTAAACAAAAAGGAGCGTTATTCATCGGAATCAAATAAAGCAATGTCTCACTCAAAGAACAAAACAGGATCATTTATTGATTAACGAAATAGAGTAAATGTAATTAATAATTTACTATACAATTAACATCAACGAACGCGCATGCGCAAATTGTTAATAAAAAATCGGTTGTGTTAGTGCTATTTAAATTTAGAATCACTTCAATAGCATTTTTGTGCTAAAGTAAATATAATAACATATATTTATAAAGGTATTTAAAAAAATACTGCACCGGATTTGATCCCAGGAATGAGTTTAAAATTTCCAGTAAATAGTAGGCTCTTTAAATATATTATTAAAGACAACACTTAAAATAAAAACGAAAATACCAATTATACAGGTACTTTTCAGTTAATTTATTACACAAACATCACTCAGTCCCTCTAATATCCGGAAATTTAAATTGCTTCCCTGTAACGAAATATAATTTTTATAAACCACTATCTCTTATCTATTAGACAAGTCCGTCCGTCCGTCCGTGGTGCTGTTTCAGCGGCCAAACCGTAAGAGATAGATATAGAGAATGTTTAAGTTATAAGTTAAGAATAGTCTGATAAGACTACAAACCGGATGTGAGTAACGTAGCACTTCCGGTTTTCGAGAAATCACGTGATTTCTATTTCAAACGAAACCACACAAAATCTCAGAAGTTCTCAATTAATTAAATACATTTTTTTTTTGGTGAACATTTGGTTCACTGGTTTGATAGTATCTAAATAATATCTCACATTTAAATGAAAATTATTTAAAAAGCCGCACTCAAAGAAGAGAGGAATAAAAAATAATGAATAAACAAATTAATAGCGAATAAGCAGCGTAACTGTAATCTTTGCTATACAATAGACATCAACGAGCGCGCATGCGCAGTAATATTAATAGGTACCGAAAAGATTAATAATTACACTTTTGGCTTTAGACTAGGCTTTAGAGAAAAAAAAATTACTTGAATTGAAACTACTGTTACGAGTTAAATTATAAGCATTAATAAAAAAAAAGAGTGTGTTTATGACCACACGACTAAAGTGAAACTTCTTTAGCTCCATCTATCTGTATATATGTATACATATATATTTGTGTGTACAATATATACATGTATGTACATTTTCAATGTGCGCGCACACTGCTTTCTCTTGCTTATATCTCCTACTAAACTCCCGTTCGCCTCGCCCGAACACACTTTTCGTAACGCGTAACGCTTTCGCCAGCAGGGGTAACCCTCAAGTCAAGCATTCGTACAGAAGTTTCACTTCAAAAATAACTGAATCGAAAGTTTAAAAGTACTTTGTCCGATAAACAATAAATTTGCACTACATTTTGCTTTTAATTCAAATTTGAAAGCTAATCATTTTGAAGCCTCATTGTAACTCTTTTTGAATAAAAACAATTGACAAAGACGAAGAAGAACAAAAGAAGAGAAGAATTGATGTATTAAACAGGATGAAACCGTCATTGGAATTAAGATATCAGTAATGAGAATATTTTTATGGGAATCACAAACCTGGACCTACATATTAAACCATTACAATCACATAAGGCTCGTATTCCAGCAAGATTTCATCATCAGCCTATTAATGTCCCCAATTTTGGGGCACAAGCCTTCCCTACGGATGGAATAGGGAGACTGGGCCATGGCCACACCACACGGACCCAGTGCGGATTGGCGGGTGCTAACGACTGCAGATACAACCGGGACCAACGGCTTAACGTGCCTTCCGAAGCATGGAGCAACTCAAGATAAAAGATTTTTGGTCACCCATCCAATGACCGACCACTGCGAAGGTTGCTTAACTTCAACGATCGCAGACGAACGCGCTAACCACCTGCGCCATCGAGCTCCTCTCGAGCCTCCTATCGAGCACCAAGATTTATTTACAAGTAAAAGTCCCAATTGGCATAATAAGCAATCACCAACATCCATTTCCACTCACAAGAAAGTATAAAAGAGTGGCTCACGGCAAGAAGTTGCTCAATAAATGTAGATGGAAACTGTAAAATATGACCGTCAAACAAGAAAGTGGTAAACGAAAGGAAAGTTCCTCGCCTAATTATGAAGGATTTACTATGTACTCGTTGCAACCTGATCGGTTAAACATCACTGGCTTGAGACCTTGTACTTATGTATATGAAGGAATGAGATACGATTTTTGTTATTCAGCTATTTAATTCCTGCTTCACTGTCGATTATAGTTTTTGTTATATTGGGTTTTTTTGAAGCGATAACTATGTAGGAAGGCCAAAGGGGAAGGCCGATCCGAGCTGGGTGATGTTAGCTCGGCGGCCGCGGCCGGACTGATGTTGGTCGGGCATCGTATATATGGAGTGTTTGACTCCGAATTTCTCTTGCGCGATGTAGGCTTCCATACGTTGTGAACGCAGCGCCGGTAGCGCTATCTCTTAAGGGGGCGAGTGACTATTGCTTCTATGTTATATTATATGTGGGGCATGTAGATGTCGCCGCCACAACTACTTATGGGAGAGTAAACCGCTTCGTTACGTAACGCGTTACGGCGCGTGTCTGTCTGGCTTCCTTTCCTCTCATGCATACGGCAGCGTTAGGCAGGTTCCTCCTCTCTCACTCTAACCTGCACCGCCACTTAGATTAGTTTAAGTTATCACTTCTGTCGTGTGTCCCGAGACGGACACGCTTTTTGAAGTGAAGCATCTTTACGCACGCTTGACTTGGGGGGGGTAAGCTGGCGATCCGTTACGCGTTACGAAAAGTGTGTTCGGGTGAGGCGAATGGGAGATGAGTGGGGGATATAAGCAAGAGGAAGCAGTGCGCGCGCACATTTTCTTTCTCTCTTTCTCTTATAGCTAGTAAATGGAATATGTATAAGTATTTACATGTATATATTGTTCACACATATGTATGTATATATATATACATACAGATAAAGCTAAAGAAGTTTCACTGCAGTCGTGTGGTAAGCACACTCGTTTTTTTGTTCTATAGTACATACAAAACCATTATATAAGCCTTCCTTGAAAATCATGTAATTTAGAGTTGAAAATGGTACACCGTGAATTTTGAGTTACGTGAAAAACTTAAAGATCCTGTAAATAAAAATAGTGCAAACAGTCATTAACAGTAAACGTACAACACTCCCATGGAAAAATATTGTTTATGTTGTTTACAAATTATCCTAAAACGGCGCATATTCGTTAAGTATCCATTATGGAATTATTATCCGTTTAAAGTACGTAGATCTATTAAACTAGTTTTATTTGAATCAATTTATGACTATTAAAATTGTTAAGGTTTCATAATGCATTTACTGAATTAACGTGGAGACATTTTTACAAAAAAATAACCTAAATCTGTATTATAACCTAGTCTGAATTAGCTAGTAAAGTTTGACAGGTAACTGACAATTCTCGATGTATACAGTTAAACGAGAATAATACAGATTGATTTATATATCATAAGTACTAGTATCCCAATGCTGTTTGAGGAGCTCGACGATTGTGGAAGTCAAGCAACTTTCGCAATGGCCGGTACATTGGATGGGTGACCCTAAATTTACTAACTCGAAATTCTCCGTGCTTCGAAAGAACGTTAAGCTGAGTTGTGGTGGGTCATTAATCATTACCAGTACGCCTAGCACGTAGGCTTGTAATATGGGATACTAGGGTAACGGATAAAATACATATACCGATACATATTTAAATATATTGATAATGGCTTGTTGGAACCAACAACAGAGCTGGTGCGGCTTGTGAAGCGGCTGAAAAAGCTAAGGCAGGCAAATACAGGGGTCTAGGCACCGAATATGATTTTGTCCCATTCGGTGTCGAGACCCTAGGTCCGTGGGGTCCTAGCGCTATAAGGCTTTTTAAAGAAATAGCAAAAAGATTAGTCGACATCACAGGAGACCGAAGAGCTGGCAGCTACCTCGGACAAAGAATTAGTCTAGCTATCCAAAGGGGGAACGCTGCCAGTATCTTCGGAACCTTGCCTAAAGGGACTCCTTTTAATAATCTATTTTAGTTATTATATTTTATTTTTTAAGGTTTTTAGTTTTAGGTTCATTGTTATAGTATATTTTTTGTTTTAATTATTCTTAAATTTGTTCATATTGCCTGTATCATTTTATTACTTCTAAATAGTGAGCGAAAATGTATCTCTTAAAAAGCTCTATAAAAAAGTCCGGGACACCATACATGTATTTTTAAATATATTTATATAGATATATATATTAAACACCAATGACTGGAGAGCAAATGCTTGTATTCGTCACACAAACATCTGTCCTCACCGGGATTCGAACCCGGGACCTCTTGAGTAGGCGACACCTTGAAACGCGGAGTACAAACCACTCAGCCACGGCGATCGTCGACAATTGACAATGACATCATGCACTCGCAAACTATTCGAATTCGATATTGGTTCGTACTAAGGGTACAGTACCCCTAGCACGAACCATTATCAAATTCGAATAGTTTGCAAACCGAAATATCAATGTCAATTTTGTATGGAAACATGAACAGCAGCGGCCAAACAAAGTACGTAACGAGAACTAAAAATCAGTACACATATTACAATAACATTTCGGACTTGCAAACGATACGAATTTGATATTGGTTCGTGCTAGGGTAGTGATCTCCCTTTTCCAACACAGGGATTTTATAGGGATTGCTTGTGTCCTAGCAGTGGTAAAGTTAAAAGTCTAGTAGTGGTGATGATAATATAACAATGACAAACAAACAAACGGGTGGCTACACCCGTCTCATATTTTTTTATGAAGATAATTTGTTCCTTGTTTGTCCTGTTATCGCTTCCGATTTTTTTTTTTATGATTTATTTTTCTTTACTATATATGTAGTACCCTCAGTACGACCAGCCAGTCCGCACATAATAGGACAATTCAGATCCAGCTTCGCTAAGGTAAGTTCGTTTGATCATTGAATTATTCCGTACCGAAGATTGATATCAGTGGAGCTTCTTTTTCTACAAGGCACAACAAATTTCACACTGAAACTACAATGGGCGAAAACATCCATATTTACCTCGGAATTAAAATTTTGTTGAAAAAAATAAATAAAGAATCCTTATCAGTTATCAGCTATATAAAGAAAGCGTTTTAAAAAACAATTATTGAAAGCTTAACAAAAAATAGCTAAAACTAAAATCTATAAAAAAAATACTAGAAAGTAGAAAGCCGGGTACGAGATAATAAAACTATAAATCGTTTAAGCCAGTCGATCAACGTAGTTAAAAAAAACGCGGTGTTACATAACCGGAGTAGTAAATCCGGAGCTTTGGCACTAATCCAAGACAGCGAAAGTGATTACCAGAAATGCCAGAAAGCCTGATTCTCTAAACGTATGCTTGCATGTGCGAAATTTCAGGGTGAATTTCAAACCCCTTTATATATTGTAGGGACAGCTTCAGTGGAAGAATTTATTTAAATAAATTCCAATAGTATTACCAGAAATGCCAGAAAGCCTGATTCTCTAAACATAATTATGCTTGCATATGCGAAATTTCAGGTAAATTTCAAACCCCTTTATATATTATAGGGATAGCTTCAGTGGAAGAATTTATTTAAATAAAATCCATTAGTCTTCAAGATTAACACTTCATTTAATGGACATAAATTGCACAACCTTCTCCAATCCGCGGTCAAGCTTACAAACATAAAACCACTATTTAAGTCAACTGACTGTCTTAAAAGGATTAATGTTACCTTATCGCCCTGTATTATTATAATAATTGAATAACAATAATATAATGAATATTTAAGAATATAATTCTAAGGACATTTACTTATAAAATACGATTATTGACTTTTAATCATACAATTTAATAGTAGTATTCTCAAACAAAATAATTATACGAGCATCTTATTACAAGTAAAATATGATCATCTGTTATTGATAGTATTAGTATAGATTCGGAGGCTTACAATATGGTAAAGAAATAATAATTTATTAGTTCTGTAAAAATACCCTATAAATATATATCAGTTATAAAGCCTCGGATATACCATATATTACAAGATACATGCTTTTTGTGACGGAAAACTGGTTACTGTCCCAGAATACAAATTGCATGCTAACCCAGGAGTGTAGATACACAAAACTTTTTTTTTTTGTTAACGCAGACAAAACCTCTGTTTACAGACGACGGCTCCTTTAAGAGGCACACCGCCGAACGGACCTCACACCTGGCTCCAGCAAGCTTTACGAGCCCCCGCAGTGGCTGCCCACTGAGGACCCCGTCACTGTTACGGGTGCTTTACGGTATAATATCCGCTAAAAACCTCTAAGCTGCTTAGTGCGAAGCCACGGGATCCCCGTTTAGGGATTCTTCCGCGTTTCCGCACCTAGCAGCCTCCCGGACTAGCCGGGGCTCCATGGCAGGGGTCTCCCGGGGTATCGCGGGCACCCCGCAGACGTGCGCGGGTAGGCCCGCGCTGGGAGTTATACACAAAACCTGACAAACCTCGCGATAATGAATTTCTGATTACCTACATTATATGGAAATCGGAAATCTACATTATAACGAAATTCAGAAATGTTAGGTAGGGAAATATGGAATGAAACTATGTTTTGTATTTGCATTATTATAATTAGGACTCAGCAGTGTATGAATGGAAGAGCTCGATGGCGCAAGTGGTTAGCGCGTTCGGCTGCGATAGTTGAAGTTAAGCAACTTTCACAGTGGTCGGTCGTTGGATGGTTGACCAAAAATTCACTATAACGAGCTCCTCCGTGCTTCAGAAGGCACTTTAAGAAGTCCCGGCTGCATCTGAAGTCGTTAGCACCCACCAATCCGCACTGAGCCCGCGTGGTGGGTCATGCATGGCCCAATCTCCCTATTCCATCCATAGGAAGGGCTGCACCCCAGCAGAGGGGATATTAATAGGCTGCTGATGATAAGTGTATGAATGTACTGTATTAGCAAGCTTGCCGCTATGAAATCTTATTACGACTGGAAGTAGCCTTACTTTTTAAATAATTTAAATAATCTATTCAATATTATAATGAGCATTAACATGGTAGATAATAATGTTTGCTTGGTCACATCCCACAGTTGGAACACACACCCTCCATGAAAACGGAAACATTAAAATCAGAAACGGCTAACTCAGTATAAACACAAAATACAGAAGTACAGACGGTAATCTCAATGAGTACTTAACTTTTCATACCTACGCTTGGCGGTTGCGCTAGAATTGTCAACGTTAACTTCAAGCATCGACTCGTACGTATCTCGTTGTTTGGTTTATAATTTTAAACTCAAACTCATTTATTCAGTCTACGCTGTTTCAAGCTCTTGTGAAAGACAAACGCTACGCCATCGGTTCGTAAATCTACGGCGGGTAACCTTGTAATGAGAAGAACCGGCAAGAAATTCAATTTGATTAACAAGGGCTTTTTTTCTCCCTGTTTTGTTTCATACAGTGTCGTCAATTAAAAGATGACATCAAAAACTGAAAACATGTGTTGATGTCAACTAATAAGTTAAGTATAGCTAGGTACTATTTTTAAATTAAGAAGTGGCAATTAAACAATCTTCGACCAAATTAGTAAAGTAAAGCTACTTAGTCTATTATATAAAGCCCAACTGAGAATGTGTTTCATTCATGTGGAAGAATGGCAATATAAACCAATAATAACTAAAGTATTTTAATGTTATTAAAATACTTTACTTATTATTGGTTTATATAAATAAAAACGACAATTAAAACAAACCGTTTAACTTTCGATGTATGTTGTTAGAAATTAATCAACCGTCCACTAAACAATTATCGTAATTTTTTTTTGAAGACACAAGCGGGTCGGACTCGCACTCGCAGTGGCTCCAAGCGGTGCTAGATATCGTATCCGTAGCGGTGTTTATGTGTACGTTGCTCGGGCGCACTTTGTATGTAGATTACCTTCTGTACTATCTATTTTGTGGTATGAACCTAATATTTGAATGTTACATTGTTGCTAAGCTTAGATAAGCTAATAAATAAAGGCTCCGAACTGTAAACTCTATAAATAAATTTAAAATATCGTGCTTGCTCCTGTGGCAAATATTAACTGTTATATGATAATAGAAATTCCATGAGATACTTGAAAATTATTTTATCTGACAAGTCTCATACATTAAAACTTACTATTTAAAAAAATGTCGGGATGATTTTTACTAATTTAATTTCCTTTGTTTCCGTTGGTTACTTATAAATTGAATGTAACAAAAGAAAGAAATAACTTGAATTATTATATTTGTTCTAATTACATTCAATGCTTTGTTATTACTGTGCTATTTACTTTTAAAGTGTTAAGTAAATGCGTACCACGATACACTTATATTGCTAAACTTTAAAAACTATATCTGATAAAATATTTTCAATTCGATATAAATTTGCCTTGATTTAAAAGTCAAATTAAAATTTATATTTCGTAGAGGGTCCCATAGATCATTATACTCAAATTTCTGTTAAGTGAAGGGATGAATAAGCTACGGATCTCAGACTATTTCCGGCCCTTCAATAGTTGAATTCCGTCCCGTATAATTTTGCTACATTCGGGTAATAAGCTATATTTTAATTTTATGTAAATCAAAGTACAATTTCAATAAAGAAACCATCAAAAAATAAATAGCTTGGCCCGCTAGATTCTTATAGTAAATACTAGCTGACCCAGCGAACTTCATACCGCCCTAAAAAAATAGGGGTTGTCCAGCGGAAAAAATTGTGAATCTAAACCATTCTCAGATCCCCTTGAACACACACATAAAATTTCATCAAAATCGGTCCAGTCGTTTAAGAGAAGTTCAGTGACATACACACTCACAGAAGAATTATATATATAAAGATTGGCACGATAAGGAAAATTTTGACCGATCCCTGGTCTTATGTATGTATAGAAAGGGTCCTTATAAAATTTGGTGTCGCAAATATAGAGTTAAACAAGTGAAAGTAATTGACGAACGATTTGTTGATGCGTCGTGTCAGCCACTTCTGAACCGGCTAAGCTGCCTTTCTTTGCTTATCTTGGCTGTCTGTCGCACCGTACTGTATCAGAATGGTAAATTTTGAAAGTATGCGAATTCTCAAATAGTGTCACGAATTATTTATTTTTGTTTTTCTTTTAACTGTATTTGCCTTAAACACTCTTTTACGCTGAGCGGATAGTAACAATTTATATTTTTTTGGAAAATAATTTTCTCAGTAATAATTGTAACATCGTTGATTTTCGGGTGTGACTATTGCATTAACTAAAATTATTACATTTTTAAGCAAAGTGCTGCTTTTTAGATATATCCATGATTGTGTTATAAATTTTAATATAGCCATAAAAAATAGTTGTGCTGTAAAGTTACCAGTTCCAAATATTTCCTTCGATATTATTCTATCGATCACGCTGTAACATGTACACAGTAATGCCATTGTAGGTTTTACGAATTCACATCCATGAAAGATGCGCACTTCTATATATACTGTGTATTGAGAAAGTGAGAAGCGACTGATTAGTATAAGCATTTTAATCGATGGGGTGGCCTTTAGAACAAGAACGTAATAGAACAGAAACAATTGTTTTAGAATAGAGTAGCATTTTTTTTATTGGCCCTTATTATTATTATTATATTCTCTAAGGGGTATTTATTTCCAATAGCTACGGTTTATAGCTACAGCAAGCTAACGTTCGATTAAAGCAATTGTGTTATTATTTTGAATTTGCATTGTACCGTCTGCGTCTTGGCTCCAGAAAAAGAATTTGCCAAACGAACCTGGTATTGTAATGATTTAACATAGAATAACATATTAAATAAATAAATAAATATTTCCAACACTCAGGCCAATTAGCTTAGCCCCAAAGTAAGCACTGTAAAGCTTGTGTTATGTGATATGTACTAGGTTAACGGATAGAATACATATACTGATACATGTATAAGTATATTTATATGGAAATACATCTTAAACATCCACGACCGAAGTACAAATGCTTGTATCCATGACACAAACATCTGCCCCCGCAGGGATTCGAACCCGGGACCTCTCGAGTAGGCGACACCTTGAAATCAGGCGTACATCGGCCATAGAGGTCGTGAAATATTGATTATATTCATTACGATAACATTGTCATTGTCATCAGAAACAATAATCTGTCTGTCTATCTGTAGATAGCTTTAAATTACTCTTTATAACAAGCCTCATCCATTTAATATAAGTTGACGACCTCCGTGGCCGAGTCGTATGCACTCCGGTCGGGTTTCAAGGAGTCGCCTAAACGAGAGGTCCCGGGTTCGAATCCCGGTGGGGGCTGATGTTTCTGTGATGAATACGAGCATTTGTACTCCAGTCATGGATATTAAATATGTTTTTCTATATAAATATGTATATGTATCAGTATATGTATTCTATCCGTTACCCTAGTATCTCATAACACAAGCCTTCAGTGCTTACTTTAGGGCTAGGCTAAAATTTGTGTGTTTGAAATATTAATTTATAATTTTAGTATTTAATGTTCTATCAAAGACTTCACTATTAGCAAAGGTACATTGCAATTCACATAATACATTTAATAAATACTGTGATATTAAATTATTTATTAAAATTATTTTAAAGTTATACAAGTCGATACTTATTTATTACTTCTACTACCATTCCTGTACATCAATCGCAAAGAAATACATATTACAATCCAAATGTTACGAATTATCGTCTGTACGTGTCAATTTTGAGCCAGAAATGCTGAACATATTTAGGCTTGTAGTCCAATACTTTTTCCACATCAGAACTATTTCCAATTAACGTACGTACGATTACATCACATTACGCTTTAATAACTAGGAAACTAATAATTACAGCAAAACTATGATCACGAGTTTAGTGCAAACGAAATTCGCGCAAATTAGAGATAATCGCGTGTTCGCGTCCTATTAGGATGACACGACACGATGGAAATGAAGCCCCTGATTTTAAATATATATATATAGAGGATGCCCGTGTTAAGTCTATGTTGAAAAAAATGTTTCGCAATCACTATAATCATCCAGCCCCTATTCACCCCCTCAAATGATTATTTCTGGGATAAAAACTATCCAATCTTCTTATCCGGAACTCAAATTATCCATATACGGAACTTCGTCTAAATAGATTCAGCAGTTTGAGTGTGAAACTGCTGAAACTACCACGGCGGCGCGCAGTGGACAGTTTAGTTTCGAAGCAATAATAGTTTAGTTTCAACAGTGATTTCGGAACGAAAACAAAAGCAATCAAGTAAAGTGTTCAAGTGCATTGTTTAAAGACTTGCGTTAAATGTAAAGTGAGTGTAGTACTGTGTGTTTAAGATAAAACTGTGTGATGAATAAAGCACTGTGAAGCGTGAACAGGCATATAATTTCGAACCCCATCCCGACACGTAACAATATAATAATCTACTTTCACATGTTTAATATTAGCATGGATATTTCGACACTGTTTCAACTATTTTAATAACTGAGTAGTAAGTTGAAGTTCGAGGAGTTCGAAGGCGCAAGTGGTTAGCGCGTTCGGCTGCGATCGTTGAAGTTAAGAAACTTTCGCAGTGGTCCGTCATTGGATGGGTGACAAAAAATTTACTATCTTGAGCTCCTCCGTGCTTCGGAAGGTACGTTAAGCCGTTGGTCCTGGCTGCATCTGCAGTCGTCAGCACCCACCAATCCGCACTGGGCCCGCGTGGTGGGTCATGGCCCAATCTCCCTATGCCATTCATAGGGAAAGCATGTGCCCAAGCAGTGGGCACATTAATAGGCTGATGATGACGATGAAGTTAAAGTGGTGGGCAATGGGGCAGTGCGGCTGTGAATGGACTACGAGCTTTATATCGAACGCTTTATCAACAAACCGGTCACGTTACTTGTATGTCTGGGAGTCGGGTCTACCTTGTATCGCAGAACTTTTAATGTCATAATATTATAATATCAGCTGATGTCAGTGGATGGCATTAACTTCATATCGCAGAAAATCATTTGGCATTCACTCATTTAGCGGACATTCAAAATATGATTCTAGCTACAACATTATGCGTTTGAATGTCATTTGTTAAAAATAGTTTTTAAAAAACAGAATACTGTAATTAATTGATTGTTGTGCCCGATTGAGCCGGTCCATGATTGAGAATATTTTTTTTTTGTAACATCTTGTATACATTATGGAAAACAAAAAAAAGATTGAGTATTAAGTATGCCTTTGTGAATTAGGACTAATTCTAACTAATAATGAATGTTTATACCTACTATGTATAAACATTCAGCCAAAACAATTTACAGAAAAATGTGCATAGTTTCAAAAAATATTATGTCAACTGTGTTATGCCAATTGAATTTCGGAGCAACAACATTCTGCCAGACAGAGGGACCCCTGGGTGGCGTGTGGATGCTACTTTTTATTACGACCCACCAATAAAAAAGTAATTGAACATTGCTGTTACAGTACCGTAAATATGTCGCGTTTATCTTGAATAAATCTTTTCACGTCTCCATTTATGGTGTTTATGTTAACACGGTCACTTTTCAACCGACGAATGATCAGAAAAAAATAGGAGATATTGGTACTGTGACTCAAGATTTGTTGACAAAAAAATATTTGCACGATAGAGAACGAAAGAAGAATGAACTTTAAGCCCTTTGATGGTGATAAAATTCAAGAAAATCCATCCACGTACCTAGAAGCCCTATAGTTTTCTTATGAAAACACTGAGGAACTTAATATTTACCGGAATAAAAATATTATCTTAATTCAGGTATGTATATGTGTGCCAAATTGAATAGATTTTTTTGTCAGTCTCTAAAGTCAAACCTAATTTTTACATTTGTCATAATAGCAGGAAAAGATATTTTGTGTAGAACAGGATAAAAAAATATTGAAATAAAAAAGGCTAAATTTATCATATTTGAAGTAAGTTCGAGAAGGTAGAGCAAATTAGTACACTTCACCTTATATTAAAGCAGTTAGCCACCATCGTTTCGCTTCCGTGACGAGTATAGTTTTTGTTCTACGGCATGCATTGCGTTGCGTAATTAAAAGATCTTGGCATGCAGACAACGGGAGTGACTTTTAGTCTATGTAATAAGGTCCGGATTACTTGGAGGAGCTCTTGGCGCAAGTGGTAATTCAGCTGCGATAGTTGAGGTTAAGCAACTTTCGCAGTGTTCGGTCATTGGATGGGTGAACAAAAATTTATTGTCACGAGCTCCACCGTGATTCGGAAGGCACGATAAGCCGTTGGTCCCAGCTGCAACTGCAGTCGTTAACACCCACTAATGTGCACCAGGCCCGCGGGATGGGCCATGGCCTAGTCTCCCTATTTCATCCATAGCGAAGGTCTGTGCCTCAGCAGTGGGGAATATTAATAGGCTGATGATGAAGGTCCGGATTCGATTACAACTATAATAGCAGGGTACTGTCTTAATGCAGTAAAGTTCAAACAAAATTTTCATTGAAGGTTATACTTTATTTGAACGATAAACTATGAAAATTAATTTCTTGAAAATTTATTTTTAGTAGACTTGAAAAAATTCTAAGCCTGTTAACGAGCAGCTACTGCTGAGTAGCTACAAGTAGATTAAATGTTAAGATAGACCTTTAGTCTATATTCAGGCGAAGGACCGAATGAAAAAAATATGAAGAAGTGTGTGAAGTCTCGATAGAAATTAAATTTTTCATTGAATTAGAGTAGGCCTCCTGAAGTGCTAGTTTCACCTGCCCGTCCAAACACCCTCACCTTAATAGCCTGAATTTTAAAATAGTAGACTGAAAGTAGATGTAAACCCATACTTACAAAATAAATGCGCAAGTAACTGCCTTTCTGTCTGTTTTTTATGTCTATACCAGCAAACCAATTTTATAGAATTTTAGAAAAGACAGCCATTATTTGGCGCGAAAATAAAACTTGCAAGGGGTGAATGAATGAAAGTTACTAGTGTGCAGATAAACAGAATACAAAAGAAATAGAACAATAGAATCATCAAACACTGTAAAGACAGCAAGTAACCCAGGCTAAATTATACCCAACATTTGCTTCGTTTCACCTCTTACAAGAGGCTTTATAATATACTAGCGGCCCGCCCTCGCTTCGCTTCGGTGTAGAGCTGAAGTGTAGACTACAGTTTTTGTTCTCAGGCTTGTATTATACACAATGACATTCATCTATGATTCTTCTTATACCTGCATGCAAAGTCTCAGCCCGATCGGTTTAAAATTGACAAAGTTTCATACAAACTTTCATTCCTTATTTTATCCTCTTGGGGGTAGAATTGATCAAAATCCTTTCTTAGTGGATGCCTGCGTCATAACATCTACCTGCATGCCAAATTTCATCCCGATCCGTCCAGTGGTTTGGGCTGTGCGTTGATAGATCACTATGTCAGTCAGTCAGTCACCTTTGAGTTTTATATATATAAATAAATAGATATGAGTTAAGAAGGCAAAACTTCATGCAGCGCTCGTGTGTGAGCGAGTGAGTTTCTCAGCGTAGGCGTCAGGTCCCCAGTGCTCACTCACACACGCACATTTGTACGGAACTTAGTCACAGTGCCTTCTTATTCATGTGGCTAGTATGTTAACAAACGAGGTACAAGGGCCAAGTGAAATGAAACGTTACTTCGCGTCGTTTCCTTCGTCGTCGCGTCGTCCAGCTGATCGATGCACTTTTTGCTGAAGATTTGTGAGTATATTATGTTGAACTTTCTCTGTGCTCGAGGGACTGCTATGGGATGACCCTCGTTAACTGTCATGTATATGGCCGGTCGTGGATGAATACCGATTTATATCACTCGCGATTACGGCGCGTATTTTAATTTTTCGCATTTGTTGGTACGCAAGTAGGTTGATCGCTACGGGTAAAGAAATCGAATGAATTAAATTCGATATTTAAATGGCGCTGCTCTGTGTCGGTACTTAATTCGATAATCGGTTTTTACAGTTTTTTTAGTGTTATTTTTTTGATAGACATTTCATTTAGGTATGTTTCTTTTATGCCATATATTTTATAAAGTCATTACATTCGTATTACATAACGTAGACTAAAATTAGACTTGGTTCAAACCTTATGTTGAAATTGTCTCTTTAGCAAACAAAAAAAGACAACATATTAAATTTTAGACCAGGTTTTATTTTAGTCAATGATTTGTAAATATTTTAATAGAGGGCAAAGCGGATTTTCCTTTCGAATTGGAGCGCCCGTCTAGGAAATCAACCTCCACTTTCAGAAGACAATCTTAATTAGGTACGTGATAGTACATACGTTACTAGGGTAGATAAATAAAAGATTTTATTTGCCAAAGAATAAGGGACAAGGAAAGGAGATCGATGATGCAAGTGGTTAGCACGTTCGGCTGCGATCGTTCTTCAACGATCGAAGTTGCTTAACTTCTTAACAAACTTTCGCAGAGGGAAAATTTAATGGGTGACCAAAAATCTACTATCTCGAGTTCCTCTGTGCTTCGAAAGGCACGTTAAGCCGTTGGTCCCGGCTGCATCCGCAGTCGCTAACATCCGCACTGGGCCCGCGTGGTAGGTCATGGCCCGATCTCCCTATTCCATCCATAGGGAAGGTCTGTGCCCCAGTAGTGGGGATATTAATAGGCTGACAATAAAGGGACAAGGAAACTTACTGAACTTGCGTAAAAATAGAGGTAGTTCTTTACTATAAAAATAAATCCTTTGTTAACGTACTCTATACACATGTGACGTGGCCCAGCCGTCCCACGCAGTCATCGATCTCAATTTTTATCACTTCATAAATTATACGTATAAGAAAAATATGACGTCACTCCTTTTCCTCATATTATTCTTTCTGAAATATAATAAAATAGGAGCATGTCTGGGACACCTTTAGTTAATTGAAAATGGTATGATAGTTTCCGAAAAACTGTCCCGAAAATGTTGTTCTGATAAATGATAAAACGATGTTGTTTGTACCAGTAATTTATTGCTACTGTTCAATTTACGTAATTAAAGGCATAACGAGTCGCGCGCAGCGCCGACGTTAGCAAAATACTAAAACATATAGAATTGTACGGGTTTGCCCGTACAGAGCATCTAAGCTATCATCTGCGTAAGACACTCACTCTCACACCAATTAGCCTAGCTCCAAGTATGCACTGTAAGGCTTGTGTTATAGGATACTAGGGTAACAGATAGAATACATAATACTGATAAATATATGAGTATATTTATTTAGAAATATGTATAAACATCCCTGACTTAAGTATAAATGCTCGTATTCATCATACGAACATTTGCGGGTCGTATTTTTCCGGTAACACTGCTGGCGGCATATTTATTTATTTATATTATAATGCACAAGTGTACAAAGGCGGACTTAATGCCATAGGCATTCTCTACCAGTCAACCATAGGGTGTTGTGGATAAATAGTGTTAGGGTGCACAACTTACATTGAAATTAAAGAAAGAAGAACATATATAAATATGAAGCAGTCATATATATAATCACACATACATAAATAATTACTTACATATAAATAACTATATATATACATACATACATATATAAATATACATACTAATACATAATAATGACGACTAACGTTTAAGCTAAGACTGCTTGTTCCTGTAAAAAGCTTCGTAGCTTGATTTTTAAGCTAATTTTGTTGGTGGACATTCTAATATCTAGGGGGAGTTCGTTCCACAGAAGTATAGTTTTGACGAAGAAGGACGCGTGAATCATATCAGAGCGATGAGATGGAACAATAAGTAAGCGATTAGAAGAAGATCGAAGATTTTTAGCATGAGAGGTACATAAGTACTGAAATTGGGAAGAGAGATAGAAAGGGGCATTTGGAGATTACAGCAAGGAGAACAGAGTGGTCAGAGCCCGCATACTTCTGCGCTGCCTAATAGGCATCCATTTTAGAAGAGACCGGTATGCGGACACATGGTCATATTTTCTAAGATTGAAAACAAATCGAATGCAGTTATTTGACGACCTCCGTGGCCGAGTGGTTTGTACGCCGGGTTTCATGGCTGTCGCCGACTCGAGAGGTCCCGGGTTCGAATCCCGGTGGGGGCAGATGTTTGTGTGATGAATACGAGCATTTGTACTCCAGTCATGGATGTTTAATATGTATTTATATAAATATACTTATATATGTACAGTATATGTATTCTATCCGTTACCCTAGCATCCCATAACACATAGTGCTTACTTTGGGGCTAGGCTAATTGGTGTGAGTGTCGGAAATATTTATTTATTTATTATTATTTATTATTCTGAAGTCGATCAAGTTTATTGAGAAGATCTGCATTCAGATCGAAGTAGCACACATCACCATAGTCGATTATGGGAAAAATCAAAGTTTGCACAAGCATTGCCTTGATGTTGATCGGCAAAAAATTTTTCAAGCGAAGCACGCAATGTACCAGTTACTTTTGATAGACTCTACCAACCTGATCCTGCCATTTAAAATTTAAGTCGACATACAATCCGAGATATTTTGCAACATTACTAAAAGGTATCAAAGTGCCGTCATAGAAGATAAACCCAAGATTGCTGTTGTCAATTGTTGCATATTCCATAATTTTGTTTGTTTTGTAAAAAAACGGCAAAATCACATAGTTGTGAATAGCCACGCATTCAGATTTCCGAGAGAGGAGCTCGATGGCGCAACTGGTTAGCACGTTCGTCTGCGATCGTTGAAGTTAAGCAACTTTCGCAGTGGTCGGTCATTGGATGGGTGACCAAAAATTTACTATCTCGAGCTCCTCCGTGCTTCGGAAGGCACGTTAAGCCATTGGTCCCGGTTGCATCTGCAGTCGTTAGCAGCCACCAATCCGCACTGGGCCCGCGTGGTGGGTCATGGCCCAATCTCCCTATTCCATCTATAGGGAAGGCCTGTGCCCCAGCAGTGGGGACATTAATAGGCTGATGTTGATGAAGATTTCCGAATAATAAGATCGTAAGTGAGATTGCATTTTAACGAATACCTATGGATTCAATCAGTAAAACCATAGCTTTCTTATCACACAATAACATTTCTATTAAGTTATACTTTCTTATCCAATTATTTCAATGTTCACCTTATATAATGAAGATATAAAACCTTACAAAAACGAAATAGTCCTCAGTGGTAGGTATTTAGGTTCGCGTGTCCCTCCGCAATTTCATAAAACCATTTCACATCATTCCAACGGAGCTCAGACCTATTCGTAATGAAGATAATGGTTTCGCGACATAATGTTGTGCCATAATGTTAATAAAATTGGATACAGGAAATATCTTAAGGAAATGGCGAATTGTCAGCTTTATCTGAAGTGTTTTTGGAATAACCCTCTAAGTTAAAGAAGACTACAGAGAAATACTTACCTTTGGGTGGTGTTGTGTTTCAAAAATTGTGTGGTTTTACGAAATCATGATGCAAGCAAAACTCCTAATTACATATTAAGGAAAAACAAATCTTCCTCGCCTGGAAATCGAAACCGGGCCGCCCGCGTAGCAGGCGTGCATTCTAACACTGAGCCAAGGAGGCTTGTTGATAGGTCTAACTTTGCTGACTGACGAAAAAAAATATGGCGATGTAATAAAATTTTCAAGAAATATTTCGTCAGGCCTTGACAATTACCTATGTATTTGTCTTTTTAATAAATATTCTGTGAAAACAAACTCACTCAACGCTCATATCGCTTTTTGGGTAGTCATATTTATAATAAGATCAGTAAGTTTAATTTTTATTGCACTTTCTGTTTCCCGCTAAGTTTGGAATCTCTGATACCACCTTAGGTTGGCTGGAAGAGATCTCTTTTAGAGACAAACCCACCTTTGTATTTAATTTTCTGTTTTGAACTATATGATGCAATAAAGAGTATAATAAGTGTATTAAAATCATACATACATCCATCTATCCATCATTGAGATGTATTCTCAAAAAATATGAAGATAAAAAAAGATCACTAAGTTTTTACTTCCATTAGATTACGAAAAAACTAAGGTTTTGGTCGCTACGGCCCTATAAATGTAAATACTTATTATTATATATACACATACACTATGCACCACAAACACGCCCACGCACACGCACACACACACACGCTCACGCCCACCCACACGCACACGCACACGCACACGAATATGCACATGCACACGCACACAAACACGCCCACGCACACGCACACGCCCACGCACACGCCCACGCACACGAATATGCACACGCACATGCACACGCAACGCACATGCACACGCACACACACGCACACACACGCACACACACACACACACAACATATACTTTTATTATGCTATAGTGTAGGTACCGTAATATTAAATAATAAGAATATTACCATGTACAACTTTTACAAATATATATTATTATTATTACTTTTCACCGCGGAATTCGCCAGTGTGATTTGAAATAGTATTCTAATTACAAATAACAAATCGGATTCCGCTGTGAAAAGTAAGTTTGTAAGTTATTTCAGAATAGCACTGCAACTATATTGTCAATATATTCTTTCTTACTCTAAACAAGATTTTTTTTATATATATTTTCAGGTAGGTAAATGACTCTACCCCACCTGATGTTAAGTGCTGATAAAGTACAAACGCGAAGATAGCTGGTACAGTCAGTTATAAACTGCCACACCAACCAACCTTACCTTGCCGTCCTGCAAAAATGCTTCTTCACACCTCTTTTAAAGGACCCCATATCGTAGGAATGAGGGATCACTTGCGCGGGCAAAGAATTCCACTTACGAATAGTACGACAAAGAAATGAGTTTGTTCCTAGTTTATGTAAGTTTCCATCATCATCAGTGCAGTAGTTCTTTTAATAAAAGGAAAAACTAACTTACAGCGTGGGTCCGGAACAAATGAGCTTACACGGTCGACACAAATGATTCTACTACCGGCCTGAAACTTGAATGAGGAAAGATGGGTGATGGCCGACCTTTACTTAAGCTACTTATCCTCATTAAGAATAGAACGTGTGTTTTCTTATATGCTTAATATAATAAAAACTAGCGACCGCCCGCGACTTTGTCCGCATACACTTTAGGTTATGGGTTTTGGAAAATCCTTTCTTAGCGCATGCCTACATCATAGAAGTTAAATGTGTGCCAAATGTCAGCGCAATCCGTGCAGTTGATTTTGCTGTACGTTGCTAGATCAGTCAGTAACAGTGCTAACGACTTCATATACAGCTGGGGCCAATGGCTTAACGTGCTTTCCGAAGCGCGGAGGACTTTGATGTAATAAGTTTTTGGTCAACCGGACAATGACTAGCCATTGCGAAATTATATTGCGAGATCGTAGACCGCATGTACTAACCACCTGTGCCAGTGACCTGCTCCTATCTATTTATTATAATTCATAGAAAAAGCCTACCAAGAAGGTAGCGGTATAGGCCATAGTCACACCGCCAGAGTCCAGGCGCATAATGTCCATCACGCGAGCACACCAGACCGCCCCAATTATGTGCACTTTAATTAACGCACACCCGCAGAACCGCTCGCATTTCCCGTTTCAGCTGGAATGCGACCGCAGCAAAGCGTTAGGGATGGGCAGTCGAAACGATTAGAACGTATCGATACATCGATGGGATTCAATAGCTTTATTGAATTCATCATCATCAGCCTATTAATGCGAGGGCACATGCCTTCCCTATGGATGGAATAGGAAGATTGGACCATGATCCACCACGCGGGTTTAGTGCAGATTGGTGGG
This sequence comes from Chilo suppressalis, assembly GCA_902850365.2. Classification (NCBI taxonomy): domain Eukaryota; kingdom Metazoa; phylum Arthropoda; class Insecta; order Lepidoptera; family Crambidae; genus Chilo; species Chilo suppressalis. The sequence goes on from OU963908.1 coordinate 5,358,182, forward strand.
TGCTAACGACTGTAGATGCAGCTGGGACCAACGACTTAAAGTGCCTCCCGAAGCACGGCTAAAAATATATGAATCGATAGTGCCATCATGATGGTTAGAGGGCGTAAAAAGAAACGACCAACAGCATAAACACTTGCATTTTCCTGCCATTAAAAAAAGGCTGGTTTCTATCAAACCAGTGAAAGGCGCATTTCGTCGAGGCTTTGCGGCTGGATGAAATGGATAGGGAAGAGTCTTCAGATACCCTGTTAGCTTTACTTCCGGAGGTCCAGGAAGGTGTAACGCCTTTACCAGATATAAAAAGCCTGGTTTAACTGAGCGATCAATATAAAACACATGCATGACAGGATACTAAAGATATTGGTTGTTCAGACAGCTAAAAAGCACATTATTAAAAAAAATGGTTGCCTGTAAAGTCGGTTTTACGGGCGAAGATTTTACGTGACAACGTCTTTTTCTCGGTAGAATATTTATTGATATGAATATAATTAAATTGCACAATAGGAACAAGGAATTGAATGAAAATAAGAATTGCACAAATTTTAACTATAGAAATATATTTTGTTTACTAAAACATTGTACATGTAAACTTAAACTTAACACGAGAGACTCATCGTAACGTTACCGAGCGTTACACTTTTTCATAAGTGACTCCCAGCCGCAACCTAATTTAAGACGTTGTCACGTCAAAATAAATTTATGATAACCACATGCATAGAAAACACATCATGGAATACAATTCTGAAGTCACAAGCAAAAGTTAGATCAAGTATAAAATTGTTTTCGGCAATTAAAAGTTTAGCTTAGCAGCGTTGAAAACAAGCGGACACGTGCAAAGTCAAAACTTAAATTGGATAAAGTTTTTGTTCGCTAAACTTCCCTTGACGCCTACATACAATTTGAAGGTAATCAGCCTATATCCAATTTCCTTTGCTGACATAGTGAGTTTCGGGCATGATTTAACTTTAGGTAATGTATTTGACAGCTGCCAAGAAACTTCCGGCTTTATGTAACTTAGTTCATTGTAGCTAATGACCTTCTATTTGTAACCTAATGTAGTTTATGATACTGCGCCCGGTCCAGCCTAATCTCTTGTTTTTTTGACGTGACAACGTCTTAAATTAGGTTGCGGCTGGGAGTCACTTATGAAAAAGTGTAACGCTCGGTAACGTTACGATGAGTTTAAGTTTACATGTACAATGTTTTAGTAAACAAAATATATTTCTATAGTTAAAATTTGTGCAATTCTTATTTTCATTCAATTCCTTGTTCCTATTGTGCAATTTAATTATATTCATATCAATAAATATTCTACCGAGAAAAAGACGTTGTCACGTAAAATCTTCGCCCGTAAAACCGACTTTACAGGCAACCATTTTTTTTATTTGTTCGAGTTTCTAATCTTTTGTAATAATAACATAATGGTCGTACTGGAAATTAAATGTATATATACAATTGTACACACATTCACGCACTTAATCTCTATCTCACACAGACACCCACACACACACACACACACATACACACACATACACACACACACACACACACAAACACACACACACACACACACACACACACACAAACACATTCACACACACACACACAAACACATTCACACACACTTATACAATACTCCTGATACTTTAAGAAATTAGTTGTTATGTGCCCAAGATTTGTTAACTGCATCAGGCTAAGAGTGAGGCATCCTAACACAAGTATTAATTATTACTTTCTGGGTTGTCTCAGTCAGCTTGTACTGTAAACTGACTGTTTGGGAAATAAAAACCATTTTCATTTTTATGTAGTAATGGGTACGTAATTTACTTGCACAAACAGTGGTAAAGTCTTCGTAATTATGTCAACAACTTACTACTGGCTGGCTACTAAGAGTACTATAAGATGAATATGTAATTAACATCTCTTTATGTTAAAAATAAAGACACTGAAAAATTATTCGTATGTTTTTCAAACCAGTAAAATTAAAAGTCCTTTTTAAAATGAATATATTATACAAAGGTGTCCGTTAAAATCTAATGACTGTAAAATAAAGTGTAAATTACGCCAAGAATTACCGTACATGTCAATATTTTTTGTGCATTTGGGCCAATTTGAGCAATCTCCTTTGTATTTCATTCTTCTAATGAATTAATTCTGTAGTTTTTCTATCGCGTTCATGTATGTTAAGTATTGCGTCATCATCATATTTATAAAGTCAAGGCTGGAAAATTAAAAGGGTCCTCGAATAAAAACTATCACGTACCTAATACTGATTTTACTATATAACCTAACCATTTTATGAGCAGGAAGGAACTATTATAGTGAATAATAATGAAAATTATGGTGAGTTAGAATCACGCCATCGTGTCGGAATGAATTTTGCGTTTGACACGTAGAAACCAATTGACCGGAATATTATTATTGAATCAGTCTACCCAAAGTGTTAATTAATTTGTTATCTAGCGCCAATTAGAATAATAACTAATTTCCTAATAACGCTTTCACCAGTGTGTTAGCTTTTTAGGGTTGCGTACCCAAAGAGTTAAAACGGGACCCTATTGCTGTCACTCTGTTGTTTGTCTGTTCGTATGTCCCGAAGCTCTAGATCGTAAATGGAATGAGTAATAGAACTGAAATTTTTGTATTTTATTTTATTCCCCAAAGCCGAATATTTACTTAAAAATTAAAATAAATTCTTTTTCATGGGAATGGAAGGGATATATGAATAGGATACGATTTTTTGCGTTTTTACCCCAGCACGGGCGTCGTCATTGCCTAAAGCTCGTTGAGTAGGAGATAAATATAATTAAATATTTTTCTTTTCAATAACAATTTTTTTTTTATTGGTGTCCTATATGATATATTTAAACAACAAATATTGAAAACGCTGATTCATTATGTAATTTGTAAGTTGTGACAAAAACAACTAAATGATTCTTCCTTTTGCAGTTTCTTGCAATCTCCCATACAATAAAGATGATTGTATTGCCATATTATAATATAGTGTCTAATGTTCTAAAGATAAATGATACGGAACACTCCGTGCGTAAGTCCGACTCGCACTTATCCGGCTTTTGTAAATCACAGGAAATGAGAATAAGTAACAGGGGTGATGACGGTGAAAAGTAAACAAAATTATATTTAGACTGTCTGTTATAAAAAACTGTCTGACATTATAAAATAAAATATTGACACAATATTTTTTCTTTTGTCCTACTTCCAAAAAATAACAATGATAAAACGCGTCAAAGTTTGGGAGACTCATGACGTCACTTTTTTATTATTTGTTTTATGGGACTTAGAACCAAATTGTCCATACCAGCCCCATCGTAACCAGACCATATACAACTTTCTTATAATCGATTATATGAGGCCATGAGTAGCATAGTGGCCTAACTCATTTTTTAACCATAGTGGCCTATCTTACTTATTACGTATGGCACCTCAAATTTAGATCACAGACTAAAAATCGTAACAGTGATGCATAATCACTGTTACGATTTTCTAGTGAATATTCGTTGTATCACTTTGAGACCACTCTGGTTCTATCAAAATGATTAATTTGAACTGGAAAAATCAAAAACTCAAAATTGTAAAAAATGAGTTAAGCCACTATGGTTCTAATGGCATGGTATTCGTGTTACTTATCTTACTAACTGTACTGTTTTGAAGATAAAATCATAGTCCCTATTCATTAGCACATCTTTATATAACTTTATGCTGAAACTGCAGAATATACATATTATCCACACTATTCCCATAGCCGACTTTCGTAGCTCGAGTAGTATGTACGCCGGGCTTAAAGATGACACCTATTCGGAGGTCCCGGGTTCGAATGCAAAAGTTTGTATGATGAAATGATGAATACGAGCAATTGTAGCTAAGTCAGGGATGTTTATACATAGGGACAATACATTATAATAAGTTTAAGCCAGTAAGTATAATTTTTTGACTTTTATGATAAGTCAAAAACTTATTGTGCTATATGCTACTTTATTTGCTATATTATATATGTATATATACAAGTGTCCGCCCGCGCCTTCACTTCGACCAAGTTAACTTTATTTCTGATTGTCCCTCAGGAACCTTACATTTTTTTGGGGATAAAAAATATCCTTTATCTCGTCCAGGTAATAAACTATACGTGTGCCAAATTTTATCCAAAACTCATTGATCCGTTTTCCGATCTCATCAAGCCCCGCAGTGAAATACTGTGTACACTTATTCGAAAAACGGATTGAAATACATCCATATAAAAAACTTCGGTACCCTCCAATCCCCCTTTGGTAGTTTAGGCGGACCAAAAATGGATAGAATCAGATAAGTATTCGTTCCAAGTTTCCAGTCTAAGACAAAGTAAAAGATTTTCATACAAACTTTCATTCCCTTTTGTACCTGCTTAGGGGAAGATTTTCGAAAAACCTTTTCTTTGTCGCACTATCCGTAAATGGAATGCTCTCCCTGCTCACGTGTTTCCTCCTTCTTAAAACCTGGGATCCTTTAAAAGATGCGTGAAGAAGCAACTTGCAGGCCGGCAAGGTGAGGATGACTGGTGTGGCAGGTGGAACTGCTTTACCAGCTATCTTCACTTCACCATCACTTAACATCAGGTGGGGTGGAGTCATTTGTCGGAACTATCTATGAAATAAAAAAGTAGCCTCATACACGTTATACTTTAACACTGTTTTTTTTTTTAAATTTCCAGTTTCAAATTAATCGAAATGTGCGTTAAAACCCCTTTTAGGGGGGGATAGTTTAGAAAAACTAAAAATTTATAACTTTATAATTAATTTATTTAGATAAGTTATCATGCCAAGTTTCAAATCTAATAACGCAAGGAATAAGAATTTTCATAAAAACTTTCATCCCCTATTTTAAACGCCGAAGGGTGAATTTAAAAAAATCCTTTCTTAGTGCACCCTTATACATCATAAAGAACATACGTTCCAAATTTTATAGTCTCTAGACCCAGCGGTTTGGGCTGTGCGTTGATTGTCAGTCAAACAGACAGTCACTCACTCAGTCTTCTTTTATATATTTAGATAAGTACCTACAGTTCAAACGCAACAATACGAAAATTACATGTATACTGTAACATTTACTATCCAAATTTTTGTCATTACTCTTGAAAATAAATGGAGTAGATACTTCCATCCCGTTAGTGGCAATTTCGCCTCCAGAACCAGTACAAACCACACCTTATATAAATTACTTTAATTACACCATACTTTCTTAATATCCGCCACTCGTCCTTGCCCGGTAGTCACACAGCCACTCAATACACTTACCTACACTAATTAACAGTCGCCACTTTAATTAACAAGTTACGTATCTAACGAAAGATAAACTTATGTTATTTTTATAACTATCATAATGTTACAGTTGTTAATTTAGGATCACGCTTTCTTCCCACGGTACAGTGAAAGTGGATACTTTTCTGATATTAGGTAAATTTCGCGTTTGATATAAAATTATCTGTGACATTGTATAAGTATTACAGAAACCCCTATTTTTTTATTATACATATACTAACACTGCCCGTGCCTTAGTTCACCTGAACTTTAGAATCAACAAAAATCTTAAGGCTCATTTGAATTGGATATAAATTTCAAAAAATAAACCTGTGAATTAATAAGTCTTTCAGATCATTATTAAAAATAACCTAATATTTATTCAAGTTAACAAGTATTGTCTTCCAATCCAAGTAATAAGCTATCCTTGTGCTTTCGGATTACATACTAAGTTCGTTAATCAAGATTACGTAACAAACGTTCGCATTTCAATAGGACTGATTTCACAGCTATATTTTTATAAACCAAATGTATTTATAAGTAATATTATAAAAATATAATCACAAAAGTCTTATTGAGCTCTTTTTAAAATATTAAACAATTCGACATGTTGGCATCCATGGTGGCATCTTACCTTCAGAAATTCACCCTTTCTAACGAAGATCTGATTTCTTTCTTGTAAACAATAATTGTTCTTTCCCAACTTACGCAGTAATATTCAAAACGATATTTATCTTTTAAAGCGTTATCATTTTTGAGTGGTGTTATGCAAAATTACATTACCACAATTAATATCACATTGTAGATTTGGCAAAAGTCTAAGTAATAAAAATGAAGGCATATGTTTTTATTTTATATTTGGCAATTGAAATAAAAGAAACCTTAAATCAGCTCTAGTTTTTAGTATCTAACATGCACCTTTTAAATTTTGATAAGAATATAAATACAATTTGCTGGCTTGTGTCAGAGTATTAAACTTTTGACTGCATTGTAATCATATTTAACAAAATCGTAGGATTGCTAGGTCATGAATTGTCTTTCGGACAAAATAATGACATTTTAACACTCGAATAGAGTTAAAAGTCTACATGTGCACGCATATTAAAGGACCATAAATCTCTTATTGAGATCATCTTCCTTAATTGTCTCCAGCGCATCAGTAATAATAATAAATATTTCCATCACTCACACCAATTAGCCTAGCCCCAAAGTAAGCACTGTAAGGCTTGTGTTATGCGATACTAGGGTAACGGATAGAATACATACACTTTACAATCATATATAAGCATATTTATATAGAAATACATATTAAACATCCATGACTGGAGAACAAATGCTCGTATTCATCACACAAACATCTGCCCCCACCGGGAGTCGGCGACACCATTAAACCCGGCGTTGTAACCACTTGGCCACGGAGGTCGTCAATCCATCTTCCTTATTTGTCTACAGCACATCATTCCATACTCCTTATTTGTCTTCAGCCCATCAGCCCATCCTCGTTATTTGTCTTCAGCGCATTAGTCCATCTTCTACTCTCCTACTCGGGGTCACTGAGTCCTTCAGGCAGCTGCGGGATTTCGCGCGTAGATAGCACAGGATTCGGAGTGGAGTCGAGAGGTGAAGAAAGAAGACCCGAGGCGAAGAAAGAAGAGAGGACCGTACAAATTGGAGCCAGCGGTACCACTTCAGAGTGGGCACGGGACGGCTGGGATTGCGACGAAGGCGTTTCGTGTACGTCCGCCCCAGAAAAGGGAGAGGGACCATAGGAACAAGGAGATAGATAAAGAATTATTTGCAGAGAGTCAAGAAAGTACGCGCGGTAAAGGCCATTCCGCGCGTATCTCGTGCTGCTTCGGTCTGCAAAACCAAGAAGGTTCGCCAGGCCATGGGTGGTTGGTGGGATTTGTCTCAATCCAGGTCATAAACTATATGCGTAACGAATTTCATCCAAATCTGACCAGTGCCGAGTTTTCGCGTGATTAAGTAACAAACGTACAAACTTTCACATTTATAATATTAGTGGGATTTTACAATATGCTACAATTTATTTCTACTTGAACTTCGATCAACAATTCTATAGATTTCATACAAAATCAAAGCTAAAAGCTGTCCGTGGGCAGTAAAACTTATACAGCTACATTCGATTCCCAATGAACAAAGGTAAATGTTTTCAAACACTTTAAGTTGAACCTAATAACAACTATCTCACAATGCAATAAGGTTACAAATAAATGTTATTTCGCATGTACGACTTTTAATCTTATAAAACAGACTCTTGTTCCTCTTATAAATTATATCTGATACTTGGAAAATACGATAACGGTGAAAAAACGAAAATGTGAAATCAACTTTATGACATATAACACAATATAACATCCAGTCATTGGCCAGCGAGTCACTTCGTATTGTATTAACCCAACTAATTTAAAATAAGATCTCACGTCTCAAGTGAGGCTATATTTACCGAGACGAATTTTAAGCGCTGACCCGTTATCTATAGAATTGATCGAAGAATTTGTAAAACGTTTATCAATCACAATCATAATCAAAATCATTTATTCAGTTTAGGCTGTTACAAGCACTCATGAATGTCTAGAAGCTACGCCATCGGTTCGTAAATCTACGGCGGGAGACCTTGTACTGAGAAGAACCGCCAAGAAACTCAGCAAGGGATGTTTCTATCTCCCTGTTTTATTATTTACAGAGTCGTCAAATTGAAAAATAACTTCAGAGATGATTCATGAAGTCACCTTTCATTACATAATTATTAAATATACATTAATTGATAACCTGCATTTTAATTGCTGTGTCATACAGTATAAATACAAATAGTGTTATCGCTTTGTATAACCGGAGGTTCAAATGAAGTGATAGTTATTTTCACCAATATTTTTATGGCATTGCAAAATTGATACTTGAGATAGTTTATAGATGACAATCATCTGTCTGATGAGCTCAAAGCTCGTGGTAAAAACGTCAAAGTTTCGCCATCGCATCGGAAAGGTTGAAAAAGTTGACAACTGCAAAGATAAAACACTTCAGAACGTGCCAACAAGACTGAGGAAATCAAACAATCCAATCACGTTTACAACTTTCTAGATTTGAATCATGGAGCAGTACCTGAAGCTTATTTCCTGGTTTTCACATCATTGGTTGACAGTAGAAATCTAACTTAATAAAATGAAATGTTTAACTGCGCATACACTTGATAAAGGAGTTCGATGGCGCAAATATTGAAATATTTCTAACACTCACACCAATTAGCCTAGCCCCAAAGTAAACAGTGTAAGGATTGTGTTATGGGATGCTAGGGTAAAGGTAGTAGAATGTACAACTTTGCAAACAAGATTATTAACATTTATTCAGACACAAAAGTAGAATCTAGGCGAAATATTATTGCATGGCTCCTGAATTTAAATTATGATGAAGCCGAGAACATACTAATTTAGAATGTAACTACACTGGAACTGTGAAAATATACCTACTAAGTCACAAATATACACACAATCCAACATATACACTTACCACAAACTTATTTTTCATATTGTAATTAATAATAATTTCATTTAAACTTAAGCAGTTTTGTTATATGGATTATTATAAATTTTAATAATTTTGCAGGGATATGAGCTGGGGGCCTGGTGTTCTATAATACAGTCAGTTTACTGCCCAATTTAGACACCAGTCTCTCCACAATATATTATTGTAAATATAAATAATATTTTATGTCTGTAACAAAATATTTGTATTGTGGTGAGAATAAAATAAACATTATTATTATATTATTATTGACGGATAGAATACATATACTGTATATACATATATAAGTATACTAGCTGACCCAGCGAACTACGTACCGCCCTAAAAAAATAGGGGTTGTCCAGCGGACAAAATTGTGAATCTAAACCATTCTCAGATCCCCTTGAACACACACAAAAAATTTCATCAAAATCGGTCCAGTCGTTTAAGAGAAGTTCAGTGACATACACACTCACAGAAGAATTATATATATAAAGATTTATATAGAAATACATATTAAACATCGATGACTGCGGTTTTCACGCACATCACTCATTAAATGAAACTAGTTTTAACGGCTTAATGCACGAAACTTTATTTATTATTGACGTTTCGCAGCCTTTTCAGGTCTGCGTCGTCAGAATACTGATTTTTTATTTAATTTTGTCGAGCTACTAGTCGAGAAATACATATTAAACATCCATGACTAGAGTACAAATGCTCGTGCATAATGCATCACACAAAAATCTGCCCCAACCGGGATTTGAACCCGGGACCTCTCGAGTCGGCGACACCATGAAACCCGGCGTACAAACCACTCAGCTACGGAGGTCGTTAAATTTTTAGTGCCTTCAACTGCGATCGTTGAAGTTAAACAACTTTCGCACTGGTCGGTCATTGGATGGGTGACCAAAAATTTAGTATCTCAAACTTCTCTGTGCTTCGGAAACTACGTTAAGCTGATAGTCCCGGCTGCATCTGCAGTTTTACACTTATTATTAAACGAGGTATAAGCTTAGACTCCGTGTTTTGTTCATATCACAGAAATGCCATTTCTCCTTCAATGAACAGAGACAAAACATGGAGTTACTAATCCTAGCTTATGCTTCGTTTATTAATAAGAAGGAATGTGAGTAGCTATTTTGTAATTGAAGAGAGACCAAACATGGAGTAATCAATGATCAATGAATAGAAACTAAACATAGAGCAACTAATCCAAGCTTATTCTTTGTTTATTAATAAGAAGGAATGTGTGTAGCTATTTTGTAATTGAAGAGAGATCAAACATGGAGTAATTAATGATCAATGAACAGAAACTAAACATAGAGCAACTAATCCAAGCTTATTCTTTGTTTATTAATAAGAAGGAATGTGTGTAGCTATTTTGTAATTGAAGAGAGACCAAACATGGAGTAATCAATGATCAATGAACAGAGACTAAACATGGAGCAACTAATCCAAGATTTTTCTTCGTTTATTAATAAGGAGGAATGTTTGTAGCTATTTTGTAATTGAAAGGAGACCAAACATGAAGTAATCATTGAACAGAGACTAAACACGGAGCAACTAATCCAAGCTTTTTCTTCGTTTATTAATAAGAAGGAATGTGTGTAGCTATTTTGTAATTGAAGAGAGACCAAACATGGAGTAATCAATGATCAATGAACAGAGACTAAACATGGAGCAAGCAATCCAAGCTTATTCTTCGTTTATTAATAAGGGGAAATGTGTGTAGCTAGTTTGTAATTGAAGAGTTCCACTTGGCTACGCCTACAGTCAAGGAGCTCCAAGCGAATAGGGTATGGCCGTAAGGATGATTTATGTATTTCGTATGTCTGGTAAATCAGCTATCTCACAATTGAACTGGTAAAGAGTAATTTAGAGGATTTTAGTAGGGCTTCTCTAAAAAAATGTAATACTTAATGTTAGCAATATTAAAACAAAACACTTTTCATAGGTGTAGGCCCAAAGCTCATGTGATTGTGAAGCTTGTAAAGGATATAAAACTTCCAATCAATCATAATCATAATCAAAATCATTTATTCAGTTTAGGCTGTTACAAGCACATCACGCAAAAAGGTATATAGTTCATGACCTGGATTGAGATATCGGATACTTTTATCCCGGAACGTTAACGCGGACAATGTCGCGGACGGCCGCTAGTTAAAGCATAAAATCCATACCCCTGCGGAAACGTCAAATACCTAAGATTTAAATCAACAAACTTTTCAATATTCCGCCGTAATTCATTTACCATTCCATTTTCAACGAAGAACAAGTTGAATAATTGAATTAACAAACAATAGACCCGAAAATATCATCAACAACGCAATCTTGTGTACGACAAACACACAAAGCTTGTCTGCGTTAGGAGGGCAATTAATTCGCCAATTAGCAGCAAATTAGTAGATGGCTGGCCCAACAAATACCATAACAAGTGCTCAAGCAAATTACGCGTTTAATTACAATCCACCATCTTTAGAGGTGGAACAATGAAAGTTCACGTTTCATATAGCTAACTAGGCATGGTTTTGCTCACGGATGCACGCTCCCTAGATTGGTCAGTACCCTTAGCATGAACCATTATCGAATTGAAGTTGAATGTTTGAGTAAATCCTACTAAAAACTGAAGTTCCAACTTTCAAGCCTTTTTTGAGTAACTTTAAGTAATTTTAGGAAGCTGAGTTATGTTTTATTAAAACAACATTCAAGACAATTATGTCACAAAAAAAGACTGCAAAATACCTACTATGAAAAAAGATATGAGTATTTGAAACCTCTCTGGCAGAAATCATTAAAAATACACAAAAACCCCTAGCACGAACCAATATCAAATTCGTTACGTTTGCGAGTGTGAAATGACATTGTCATATTATTTATGGAACTTGAATAAAAAAGATCTAATTCAACTATTCGCATTCGATAATGGTTCGTGCTAAGGATACTGATTAATAGCTTATATGGGAAAGTGTTGGGTCATACTAACTTATCATTAATATTCCTAGTGAAATTTCAAATCATATTTTGGCAGTGATAAAACTGCTTTAGCGCGGAAAGGTCAGCAACCGTTGCGAATTATTATTTATGTTACAATAATAACTCTGCTCTTTGATAAATAGTCTCAAGAAAACGCTGTTAGGGAGCTTATTTAAATAATTAAATAGCATTTGGTCTTAAACATTGACCCGATGTAGAGAAGAAAGTAATGAAGAATATTATAGAAAGGCATTTTTATAAAAACTTAAATAAATCTCTATAAATATGTTCCATTCTACGCTGTAGCCCACGGAGTAAATACAAAACCGTGGCTGAAACGAACATTGGTTACATGTATTTGCTCTATGAATTCGTAAATCTTTGTCTTCGAATTCTATACCAATATCATAAAAGCTTATTTGCACAGAATTTTGGGAACCACAGTCGAAATTTGTATACATATGTAGGCTTTTGATCTTTTTGATAAATGCCAACACATCTCTACTCGAGACTCGGCGAATCGCAGAGCGCGGAGTTTCTTACGGGCTATGTCTAGTAGCCTTGCGGACCCTGGAATTCACTCTATCACTATATAGAAGGCACACATCAAAGTATCTTTGGGTTAGTTGAAGTACGGAACTACATAATAGACACTGCAGCCAGGCAACGTTAATATTTGCCGATATTCCCAAATATTTACAAAACTGTAAACTTTCTTTTTGTTTTTAATCGTATCTCCCTACCTACCCTATCTGGAACACGGCATCTTGATCATCTTTTTTTGCGTGTGTGTATTTACAAATCGAACAAATAGAACGAAGCTGTTAATTTATAGGAAACCAATCTGCAAGACATGGTTTGGTAAATACCTATACTGATTGAATATTATTAAGTACAAAAAATACTTCATCCGTTACTCCAATGTTAAAATTGGCTTCGCTGGAGTAGTATCGTACAGAGGTTAGACAATATTCTGACTCTGTGATGTTTACCCTTTTTTTACATATGTTTAAGTATCTACTCCCTTATTAGTAAACGTGGAATAAATTTAGACTAGTTACGCGGTGTTTTGTTCATATAACTTATTTTTTCCTAGCCTTAAGCTGCAAGGCAGTGCCTTTTTTTTCTAGTAAAACTTTTCTTTAGATTTAAACATCTAGCAGTTAAATGCCTAAATAAAATAAAAACGTAACTATAATTGCTATTTCTTCTTTTAAATGTTTAATACTTGAAAATAGTATTCTTTTGACATTGTGCGAGTACAATGCGAAGAGATGGAGCTGTCTTTCAGCTTAAGGCTAGGAAAATTTCGACGCGGCCATCGGGGCCATGGTAGCATAATTGGTCAGTGCATTCGCCCGGTTTGCGAAGGGTGCGGGTTCGAGTCCCGTCCGCTGCCTGGTCCGCGTGGTTTTTTTTCTAGTAAAACGTTTCTTTAAACATGAATTAATCTAATCCAATTCTTCGTTTATTAAAAGTTGTGGTTTGCATTGTTTAGCGGAATCGTTCGTCCATGTTTAAGCTCACGGACGAAGCGAAATCCCAAATCCATGGTTAAGCTTCATCGCCACTCTTTTCACAAGAAAAAAATGTCTTTCAACAGATTTCGGCCTCATTTTTACGGCCTACACAAATACGACCCCTATTACGATACTTTATGGAGGGCGCGGTCTCTGTTAGAAGATAGTGGTGTTATTGTGACGTGGAGTGTGCAACCCATTAATCATCCTTACGATATTTCTCTCATATGTCCCTTCAGTGGGGCACGTCCCGATTTACGTGTGACATACGGGGAGATATAAAGTGCTCCTATTTGTTATTCCAGTTCGCGACCTTACACGTTTTCGGGTGCTAGCGAATATTGTGACATTTCGTTCCGAAAATTAAGTGGATGATGTCGAGTATGTTTTACTATTAAGTTGTTAGATTTGTGGCAACCCAGTCACTGTTAATAATTAGTACGTAGTTCTTTTTCTAAAATTGTTAAATTTTTCATTTTTTCGAGTAAACTTATTACTGTGGTGTAGTTTATCTCTCAGTGGAGCTACACAGTTGTTATCCAAGGAAAATTACCGCGTTTAAGAAAGATTTTAATCAAGATAAGTTGCAATTTTACTACCCGCAAATAATATTTATTACATGTAATGGTGTTAAATACCCTCGCACAGTGGATAACTTATTGTCAATTTCAATTGACAGCTCACAATTTTCATTTTGACAACTTCATTGAAGTTGTCAAAATCAATTGACATCTGCAGTCAAGAGTAAAGTATTGCCATATAAGAAGACTTTACACGAATTCCGCCGAATCTGCAATATCAATGTGGCATGCGTCCACACTGCAACCTTCATTGTGATGGATAGCTGTTGTTCGTGAGTAATCATCTAGTGCATTGTGTACTAAATACCTATTAATGCTTGCTTTGACATTTTGCTTTTGAGCTTCTTACCTTTTTAGCTTCGCAAATCAATTCCAGTCTACCTTATTATACATTTTTATTTATAAACGCACCATACAGTCATAAGATGGCGCCTAGCTTTGGCAAATGCGCTGGTTGTTTGAACACCATACAAACTAGAGAATACTTAGAATGCATGAACTGTAAGAAAAAGTATGACCTTGAGTGTGCTGGAGTGAATTCACAACGCTTTAATAGTTTTTACGCCAATCAAGAGAGAAAACGAAACTGGAAGTGTTCCGAGTGTAACAGCAAAATGCCTAAGACTGGAAATTTGAACACACCCATTCAGGCACAGACTCGACTAGAAACTCAGATAAGTTCAGATATCGATACGACACCTACATCGGAAACAAAGAATGTTACGGTTAGACAAAAAACGACATGCATCAGGTACAGTATCTGAAGCTACTGAAGTATTGCACACTGACAATTACTTGACTGAGGAAAAGCTACGTGACATTTTAGCAGACACTATTGCGACTAAGGTAACAGCTCAATTAAAGTCTCTGGAAGAACAATTTAATGGAATGCGCGACGCCGTGACTTTCTTCAATCAAAAGTACGAGGAAATGAAAACAATGCTTGAAGAAAAAAGTAAAGTTGTTCATGCTCTCGAGTGCGACAATGTGAAGCTGAAATCTACTGTCACGGATCTTTCGATTAGATTAAATTTACTAGAACAAAATATGAGAGAAAGCAATATCGAAATTAATGGAATCCCGGAACACAAGACAGAAAATCTTATAAACACATTTTCGCAGATCACTAAAGTTGTAGACGCTGACATTACTGATGATGATATAATGTTAGTGACTAGGGTTGCAAAGATGAATAGAAATGACGATAGGCCTCGCACTGTAATTGTCAAACTGCGGACACCGCGTCATCGCGATACAGTACTTGCTGCTGTAACAAAATTCAATAAGAGTAACCCTAATGACAAACTAAACTCGCGTCAGCTGGGTTTTGGCGGCAAAAGCAATCCCGTCTATATTAGTGAACACCTTTCGCCAGTAAACAAAGCTTTACATGCTGCTACTCGTTTACGAGCTAAAGAGTTTGGATACAAATTTACATGGGTACGTAATGGCCGAATATTTGTCAGAAAAGATGAAGAAAGTGAATGTAAACTTATTCAAAGTCGAGAGAACCTTAATAAGATAATTAGTTAGATATGATAATTTGCATTAAATGCTTTGGTGTATTGTTTTCAAAATTCAATGTTTACTATAAGAATGTCCGTGGCCTTCGCACAAAGGTCCGCGATGTTTATGATAATATTCTTCTCTCAGACTATAAAATTGTAGTGTTTACAGAAACATGGCTAAATAATAGTATTTCCAGTAGTGAACTTTTTGACTCACGCTATATAGTATATCGTAGAGACAGAGTGTGCTCGTCTAACTCTAAGCAGGATGGAGGTGGGGTACTTATTGCTGTTTCGCGTGAGTTTCAGTCTTTGCGCATCCAAAACTGGGAATCTAGCTGTGAGGACATATGGGTCAAAGTAACAACCGAAATCAACGGTCAGAGGAAAACACTATCTATTTGCGCAGTGTACTTGCCGCCTCCAACCAGCTTGGAGAGGCAACAAATATTTCTTGACAGTGTTGATGATGTGGTGTGCCATTCGGATTTTGTTGTTATAATGGGTGATTTTAACCTCGGCCACATACATTGGAAATCTCACAGTGACAAAAGTTATTTAACGCCAACCAATTATGAAAGTAGTTTAGGATATTCTCTAGTCGACTTTATGTCTTTAAATGGATTGTACCAATGTAACAACATTTGTAATAAGTCAGACAAAATATTGGACTTGGTCTTAAGCAACATAGAAATTGCATGTGTATCTAAGCCTTCAGATCTGTTAAGTAGACTGGATAATCACCACCCTTGTATTGAAGTTACTATTCCACTCTCCGTTAATAATGATCATGGACTTATGCCTAACAGAAAGGAAAGTTTTAATTTTTATAAAGCAGATTATGACTCAATTAAAAAAGAGCTATCTGCTCTTGATTGGAGCGAAACCTTCAGGGGCCTGGAGGATGTGAATCGAGCAGTTTCAACTTTTTATACTATTATAGAAAAACATGTTCCGAAACGCAGATTTATTAACAGCAAATATCCTGGTTGGTTCAGTAAATCATTAATCAAGCTTTTGAGTGAAAAAAATAAAATTAGAAAGAGACTCCGAAAATTTCATAATCCAAGAGACAAAATTGAATTTGACTTACTTCGTGAACGATGTCATAAACTTACTAATAAATGTAAAAGTAAATATAACCTTAATATCGAAATTAATATTCGTAAAACTCCCAGGTATTTTTGGCGTTATATCAAGGATAAACGGAATGGTCGGTCATCTATTCCAACAAGTATGACTAATGATAGCGTTATAGCATCGACGGGTGACGACATTGTCAATATGTTTGCTGAACAATTTTCTTCAGTTTATAATGTCACTGATATGATCCCTTCAACATTGAACCAGATGAGCAGTAATTTCTTATCCACACTTAAATTCACCGAAAATGATGTTTTGAAGGCTATTAAGAGTCTCAACATACATAAAGGTCCAGGTCCAGACAATATCCCGCCTTTGTTTGTGAAACGTTGCGGACGCTTTCTGGTTCTCCCATTGATGACATTATTTAACTGTTCATTGAGCAAAGGAGTTTTTCCAGACGATTGGAAAAGAGCCAGAATCGTACCTATTCACAAAAAAGGTGATGAAACCTTCGTGAAAAATTATAGACCTGTTTCAATTTTGTCTTCTTTTGCAAAGATGTTGGAAGCACTAGTTTACCCACATTTAAACAATCTGATTGAAAGCAGCATATCGATATATCAACATGGTTTTAGAAGGGGTCGTTCTGTAGACACAAACCTAGCCTCAATGATTTCTAACGTTTCGTCAAGTGTAGATTCGGGGCGACAAGTTGACGTGGTGTATACTGATTTTAGCAGCGCATTCGATAAAGTAAGTCATGCTATTCTCTTGTCAAAATTGGAAAACTATGGAGTTGGGGGGTCATTGTTATTATGGTTTGCTTCTTATCTGGCTAAAAGACCTCAGGTGGTTTCTGTGGCAGGTTATGACTTTAAAATGTATTATGGTCAATCTGGTGTACCACAGGGCTCCCATTTAGGCCCAATTCTATTTTTAATTTTTATTAACGACATTACTTCGTGCATTGAACACAGTAATATATCCATTTTTGCTGATGACCTAAAACTTTACAAGACAATTAATAATTCTACTGATATTGGTCTCTTGCAAGCAGATGTTAACAATTTAAAGCTTTGGTGTACAAATAACGGTATGTATGACTGTAAATCCAGATAAATGTTTTCATATATGTTTCACGAGAAAAAATAATATTATTGGCTCTGCGTACTCTATCGATGGGACTATATTGAGAAAGGTAGATCAGGTACGCGATCTTGGCGTAATATTGGATAGTAGGTTAAAATTTAAATCTCATATTGATGGAATTGTTAAAAAATCTGCTAGGCTTTCTGAAACGCAATTCGCAGGGTTTTCAACGACATGAAACCAGGATAATCCTTTATAACAGTCTTGTTCGTACTGTGCTCGAGTTTGCATCTATTGCATGGAACCCGGTGTATGCTAATGCATCACAGAGAATTGAAAGCATTCAACGTGCCTTCACAAGACATCTAGCGTATAAAGCATCCGGTATACAACACCGGGTTCCTTACAATATGCGACTGGCTTCCTTTGGTATGACATCACTGAGGAATCGTCGAACAATAATAGATTTGCTATTTCTACATAAAATTATAAATAATAAAATTTCGTGTCCTGATCTGCTTAACTCAATAAACGTCACTGTACCCCGTAGATGCCCAAGAAAGCCACTTACGAAGACTTTTACTTTGCCTTTACACAGAACTAACCTGGGTCTTCATCACCCTCTGGCCAGAATCTGCAATACCTATAACGATATAACACAAGATCACCCAACTTGGACATTTTTGACGTTTCGCAGAAAAACTTTAAAGGAACATTGTTTGAGCTGCTCGATTCTCATTAGTTCTCATTTATTCCGCATTATTATGGTTATTATTATTATTTAATATCAATTTGACATTACATTATTATTTTTATCAATAAATATATGTATCAATTTGACATTACATTATTATTTTTTTTGCTTCAATTTGACATACATTTTTAATTTTAAATCAAACATTGATTATTAATTCCATTTAATATTATTGATTATTAATTACATTGTACTTTTCTGAATTGAATGTTGTGTGTGCTTGTAAAGGCTTGCATATATGTCTTAGAATAAGTATTTTTTAATTTTTTAATGTTTTAATATGTTTAGCTGTAAGTACACCTTTAAATAAATAAATAAATATTAAGATACGTACAAAATGTTTTTAAAATCCACACGCTAATAGAAAACGAGCGAGCCTTACAGTAATCGCTTATGATGTGTAACATTTGAAACCTCACCTTATATTAGTAACAAAAGAAATAAAACCTACTACATACTTACAAAAGGAATAAGCAATTTGAACATTATGTTCTAAAATCAAATCAAATAGTGCGCGCTTTCGCGACTTCCTGTTACACACTTCCGTCCCATTTCACGAAATCACTCCTACAAATTGCAGGAAAGCGAGAGGAAAGATGTAACACATCAAAAACTGGACAAGAGCGAGTTGCACTCGCTCACCGTACTAGATACGTATCGTAATGGGCTGTATCTTATTTTACGTTAACGTAGACGTTTGATTATTCACAGCTTCAAGGAACCGTAGACCTGAGTATAGAATCCCCAGATGAAGGGTCTTGACAGACAGAAGGACAACAAAGTGTTCTTATAAGAGTTCCGTTTTTACTATTGAAGTACGGAACCCTTAAAAAATAAGAAGATTATTATACCTATACTGTGGGTTACCTACAATGCGAAGAGATGGCGCTGCCTTGCAGCTTAAGACTAAGAAAATTTCGAAGCGGGCAACAGGGCCGTGGTAGCATAATTGGTCAGTGCATTCGCCCGGATTGCGAAGGG
Source organism: Chilo suppressalis (assembly GCA_902850365.2). Lineage (NCBI taxonomy): Eukaryota > Metazoa > Arthropoda > Insecta > Lepidoptera > Crambidae > Chilo > Chilo suppressalis. The sequence continues at coordinate 5,377,490 of OU963908.1, forward strand.
TGCCGGTTCGAGTCCCGTCCGCTGACTGGTCCGCGTGGATTTTTTTCTAGTAAAACTTTTGTTCAAATTTAAACACCTAGCAGTTAAATGCTTAAAAAAATAAAAACATAGGATTATTATATGTAAAACCTGCAGAATTGTATCTACATACTAGATCTGCAGAACAATAATGTGATTCATGAATATCGTTCAGTTAAAACCTCTTCACACCAGCCCCTTTAACATGAGCACCATGATTTGATAATATGCATTACTTTTTCGAACGCTCTATAGTTACATGAATGGGAGGCTAGTAAAGCAAGAACATTATTCGTGAAAACTTAACCTGTTACGTACTGCCCCCGTAGCATGAGTACCGCGATATAATAAATAAATAAATATTTCCAACACACACACCAATTAGCCTAGCCCCAAAGTAAGCACTATAAGGCTTGTGTTATAGGATACTAGGGTAACGGATAGAATACATGTACTGTACATATATAGGTATATTTATTTAGAAATACATATTAAACATCCATGACTGGAGTACAAATACACGTATTTATCACACAAACATCTGCCCCCACCATGAAACCCGGCGTACAAACCACTCGGCCACGGAGGTCGTCATATGATATATAATGCGTTTTTATCGCGCTAAATTGTCAAATTACTATGGAGTTTGACAGTTAGATGTGATAAAAAATTTGATATAATGTAAATTGTGATGCTCATGCTACGGGGACAGTTATCTCATCAACGCCGAACACTCGTTAATTAAACCAATGTCACTTCTAGCGCTTCTCTGCAAATGCACCGTGCATTATGGGTAGGTTTGCTTGGCTAAACGGCGCATGCGCTCTATCACCCTGCGTCGCCCGCGCACCGCACCGCGATACTATCGCCGTGAGCCGTAGAGGGTGATGACTGCACCGCCGTAATGCAACACAGAAGGTTCGATATTTATGTCAGTTTTCAAAGTTTTTTTAAATCTAACACAATATCTTTCTATTTGACAGATGCGTGCTTCAACCTCATGAGTAAAGAAACGTTGTGCTTCAACCGAGTGATGTGAGTGAGTGACCGAGTGAGTGGCCGAGTGAGTGTTTCGATCAATCGCAGCAGCATTTCTGATCTGTTAAGGATTCTTTAACAAATTACTTAGAACACGAAATGTGTTTTATTATACTTCAATAAACAGCTGCTCGATGGCGCGGGTGGTTAGCGCGATCGTTGAAGTTAAGCAGCTTTCGCAGTGGTCGGTCATTGGATGGGTGACCAAAAATCCTCTATCTCTAGTTCCTCCGTGCTTCGGAAGGCATGTTAACCTGTTGGTCCCGGCTGCATCTGCAGTCGCTAGTACCCTCCAATCCGCACTGAGCCCGTGTAGTGTGTCATGGCTCAATCTCCCAATTCCATCCACGGGGAAGGCCTGTGCCCCAGCAGTGGGGACATTAATAAGCTGATGATGAAACAGCTGCAGACATAGATAATGTACGTAAAAAAAGAAGGTGAATACTTACTATTAGTAGCACGGGAGCCAAGAGTTTTGGGATTAACTCGAGCGTAGCAAAATAACAATAGGTACCATTTATATTTCACAAGGTGCAGGTTTGCAACTTTATGTTATTCTGGCTCCCCTTCTTAAGAGGGAAGGGTTAAGTCTTTACTTAATGGGAAAATTATACTAAAACTTTAAAGAAATTCATTCTCTGAAATAACTTTAATTATCCACTACCCACACCAGTACCTTCTGCATTTTTATGCATACTACGCAAACACCGGAACGCAAGGAAGTAATTAGTTGCAGTTCCATAATGAACTATTTATTGTATTAAAACACATGCACGGACAAGAATTGATTTGATGCTAGTTTCCTATATTTCCAATTTGCTAAGCACACCAATAGGGATGATGACTATTTTTTTTTTCTTCGTTTATCAGGTAGATTATCAAAAAGTATGGGATACGTATTTTTTCTTTTTTCACATAATATAAACATTGCAGAGATATATTGATTTGAAAAGTCGCATGACGTCACGTTTGAGCACACTTATAAGTGAAAATTCACTCAAAAGTGACGTCACGAGCCCCTACTCCCAAACTTTGACGCGCTATAACTTTGTCATTTTTTGGTTGATTGCCCAAAGAAAAAATACGTGTCCATTATTTTTTGATCATCTAACTGACAGGCTAAATAGAATTTCGTTTACTGTACCCCGTCATCACCCCTATTTAATTAAGTATAATAAATGAGTTCAAACGGATTATGAACCGCGGATACAATGTTTTCCCATGATTCGTGATGTTGTAAACACCTTTTCCGAATTCTTGTTTCAAATTTCTCAAAGGATTTACTAGATTTAATGATGTAAAGAAAATATAACTAGAAAAATATCCACGCGGACCAGGCAGCAGACGGATACAATGCGAAGAGATTTCGCTGCATTGCAGCTTAAGAATGGCTAGAAGAATTTCGACGCGTCCATCAGGGCCGCGGTAGCATAATTGGTCAGTGCATTCGCCCGGATAGCGAAGTGTGCATGATGTAGGTATAATTCTTTTTTTGAATAAATACTAAAAGCTTAAATGAACACATTCACCAATGACCGACAATAACCAAAGATCGTAACTTTTTCTATACTAGTAGGTTTTTTTGGGTTCCGTACCTCAAAAGGAAAAAGCGGAACCCTTATAGGATAACTTTGTGGTCCGTCCGTCCGTCCGTCCGTCTGATAAGACCGTTTTTCTCAGGAACGCGTGAAGGTATCAAACTGAATTCTTATCTAATACTCAGGTCTATTGTCCCTTAGAGCTGTGAAAAAATCAAACTTCTAAGCCAAAGCAATCAAAAGATACAGCCGTTTATGCCGCAAATTTTCGAAACTCGCACGGGAATCAACACCTACAGGGTACTTCCCATGAACTTAGAATCTTGAAACTTGGTACGAAGTAACGTCTTATAGTACAGATAAAGGAAAAATAGCGAAAACCGAAAAGGTACATCATATACAGGCTGTGACAAAAGTCCAAACAAAACATTAGGGTTTGGTTGTGTTCCTTGTATAGAATTACCTACGAAAGTTTGACGCCTTTCAGACCACTTTTATTTTCTTATTAAATTAATAAAAATATCGTTTTACACCTGCCTATGACAACCATATAAATACGTACTATTACTACTACCTAAACAGACCCCCCTCTCTCCCCCAGGCGCCCCTGCGCCCCGCTCAGATACCTACAAATTTTTATTTCGGAATACATACCTACAAATTTCATTTCGGAATTCTGTAACACCCTGTATATATATATATATATATATATATATTAATAATTATTAAAATATAAAATTCAGCTTTGTACAGAACCCTCGGTGCGCGACTCCGACTCGCACTTGATCGGTTTTTTTTTAATTATGTTAAGGGTTCAAGAAAAAGTAAATATAGGTATAAGTGTACTTTTTAGATTTCAGTTAGTAGTTACTTTAAGATATGCATTCTAATAGCCTGCGCAGACGAGGGGCTTTGTCCGCGAAGGGCTTTTGTCCGTCGTACGTAATAGATCGCTTACAACGATATTAAATATCGTTGATCGCTTACAACTGCACCAAGTAACCCACGACGGATTGAAATTACGGTGGACAAAAAGTACCCCGAACTACCACGGACACCGAGGGACCGGACAGGACAAAAGTACGCGAGAGTCCGCAATAAAAAATAACATAATGTGACAAGAGGCGGCAACGCACACGACGGACTTTAGTACGTGGTGCGCGCTCGATATTGATGTGCGAGGTGAAGAAGTGGAAAATATAACTCCTTTATATGATACATCAAAAAAATAGTATCACGACCGAAAAGACAATGGCGACATATTTGTTAAAAGAATCTTTAGCGTCTATAGATTTCATCATCAGAATTGCAAATAAAATAATCTTAACTGATGTATCGAATAATTGGGGAGGTCTGTCTAAGTCTGGAATAAAAAACTTAAAATTATGGAAAAAGTGATTTCAATGATTAAATCAACCTCAAGTATGTTTTTCATATGTATGTCATTGCTTTACGATTAAACTATATCTTTATATATATAATTCTTCTGTGAGTGTGTATATCACTGAACTTCTCTTAAACGACTGGACCGATTTTGATGAAATTTTTTGTGTGTGTTCAAGGGGATCTGAGAATAGTTTAGATTCACAATTTTGTCCACTGGACAATGTTTTCTTAATTAATTTTTTTTATGGCGGTACGAAGTTCGCTGGGTAAGCTAGTATAATTATATTTCCGAAAGATCGTGAAACATTGTTCTATTCAATATTATAGTGAAAGCATAGAAATAAGGTCAACAACACGAATAAAAAATCAATCCGATGTACTAAAAATCATATATGCAGTCAAGGCTGTTACAAGCACTTGTGAAGATCAAGAAGCTACGCCATCGGTTCGCAAAATTGCGGCGGGAGACCTTGTACTGAGAAGAACCGGCAAGAAACTCAGCAAGGGCTGTTTTCTTCTCCCTGTATTGTAATATACAGAGTCGTCAAGTTGAAAAATGACTCAGAGATACTTCTGAAGTCACCTTCTATCACAGTAACGGAATAGACGGACATAGAGTTCTCTTATTTTTATTTTTTCTTGAACGTCTTCTCATTTTCTGTAACTTCATGTTCATTACAATACAACGTTATCTCAAAATATAGCTTCCATAGCGTGCTCACGAAATTTTCGGGGGACAAATGTCCGCCAACCGTGTGCGTTGAGTCCGTGACAAGTCCTCAGTGGACAATTTCCTCATGATAACGGGACAAAAATCCTCCGCGAACGCAAAAGTCCGTCGCCTGCGCTGGCCATAAATGTTTCTCGAGATACAAGATACATCAAGCTAGCTTTTTCGTTGCCTAAGCCAACACTACATCATTGTTTGCACTTCCACACTTCCACTTGGCCTAATTCACGTTTCTTTTGCAGATATCATTAATTTAACAAATCACTCGCAGGGAAATAAGGGTTGGCTGGCTCGCCCAGTGACCGTGATGCTGCCACGACCGCGGCCTATATAAAAAGCATTATAAAAAAACCAGGTTAACTATTGTTGTTTTACGTAGGGGACTTCAGAAGCCGCAAAAACTGACGAGGGTCTAGGAAAAGAGTAAGTGAACAAAGAGAAGAAAAAGAGCTCTCTTTCCTCTGCCTACCCCAACCCTACCCTTTATTATACGAAGCGCAGTAAATTACCCCGCCACACATTATTTTAAGAGTATGTGGAGTCCAGTCACGAAGAGGATGCGGCAGAAAGTGTGCCTGTCCATCTATCCTCACTTTACCGGCCTGAACGGATCCTCTACCCCGCGGAGCCCTGGAATTCTACTCACCAGCTTAGTAGTGTTATTTTACTATGGTCTTCTGTAAGGTGCTTTCCAAGTAGACAACTCCAATTTCCTTTAAAAATTCTTAAAAATCAATCACCATCCTACATCTAACTTTGTTCTACAGACCTACTGACACCCTACTGATAGGAAAAAATATTGGAAAATTCGAAAGAGCTTTTAAAAAGACAATTTAAAATATTTTCATTTATTCAACATTCTTGATAGGTACGTCATAATCTAAAATGTACCAGTCAAATTCACGCAAATAAGGTGCTGCGAAACCTGACAACCTCCTTGTATTTGAGGAATTTGATTAATGAAAAATAAAATATATTGGAGTATTCGGTCCCTATTTCTAGGGAATCGGGAAAAAGGTACAAAGTGGGTCGTAACTCGACCCATCATCGTCCCTCGGAGAAAGTTGGTTTTACGATAAGAGTGCTGAGTGCCTGGTTTTACACTCGATCGCTTTCACGTAAAAGTCATTTGGGAATTTTCGAGTCGATTTTTTGAAGTTCTCCTTTTATAACGATGCGGCCTGTTTTAATTAGAGTAGGACTCAGCAGTTTTACAGCTAAAATGTAAAATGCCTTTATTTATTCAAAGTCTTTTTGTTGAGAACAATTTATAGATACTAAAAATAAACATTCATATTAATTTTATCAATGCGAAAGTGTGTCTGTCTGTCTGCCCCTTACCTCTGTATGCTTTAATCGCTGAAACAATTTAGACAAAATTTGGTACAGAGATAGTTTGAGACCCGAGAAAGGACATAGAATAGATTTTATCCTAAAAATCAAAAGGGTGAAAAGGGAGTAAAAGTGTGTATTTCCTCACAGACGACGTCGCGGGCGTCCACTTGTGAGAAAAAAAAATCTTGAAAGTACTAAACTAAACAGCCTTAATAAGGGCATGTAATTATCTTTTTTACAAAAGGCGTAGCAAATTACAGTACCCTGCCTTTAGTGTAAGTGGAGTCGAGTTGCAAACAGCCATCTTTACCTAACTGACCTAAATCAAACTCCATACTACAGCGTTCATATTCAACATATTATCATATTTCAAAGGGATACCAAAATTAGACCATTCAACCTTATGTTTGAGTGATGTTGATTTGCAAAGCCAGGGCGGGATTTAAGGCAGGCAGGTAGGGATGGCGATACTTTATGAAAAAGATCGATTTTTAAATCGATTCGCATCATGACCTAATGAACCAATCCACAAAAAATCGAGGCCAATAGATCGATTTCTGTAAATCGATCTTTTTTTCAAGTTTTCAGTTGTTTATAATGTAAAATATAAATCTATTTTATTAAAAACAAAATACATATTATAATTAAACAATCTCTTTATAAAATCAGGTAATTCGATGATATTTTTTTTTATTTTTTATTAAAGAGGGGAGAAGGAGTCCAAACATCCAATCATCTCGCGAGTTTTTGAATAATTAACCCTTTAACCAGCAACACTCTTATAATACAAGTACATTCGATTTTATTTTATTTTTTGGTAACCAAAAAAGTATTTAAAATTAATTTAATTTCGATTTTCAAGGGTGATATACAGGTTCACTGAATCGATTCAGTACTACGTATCGATTTGTAAAATCGATCTTCTTGGCTCCAAAAATCGATTCTTCGATTAATCTATCTCGTATCGCCATCCCTACAGGCAGGCCAAGGGCCCTCACAACATAGATAATCATCATCATCATCATCAGCCTATTAATGTCCCCACTGCTGGGGCACAGGCCTTCCCTATGGATGGAATAGGGAGATTGGGCCATGACTCACCACGCGGGCCCAGTGCGGATTGGTGAGTGCTAACGACTGCAGATGCAGCCGGGACCAACGGCTTAACGTGCCTTCCGAAGCACGGAGGAGCTCGAGATAGTAATATTTGGTCACCCATCCAATGACCGACCACTGCGAAAGTTGCTTAAGTTCAACGATCGCAGCCGAACGCGCTAACCACTTGCGCCATCGAGCTCCTCTGCGCCATCGAGCTCCTCACAACATAGATAAAAGATTACATATATATATAATAATATCAATAAATTATTGATTTCTCTGAAAATAAATTTGGTTCAATTCACAAAGGGAATGAAAATTAAATTAAGGGGAACCAAAAGGTATCTTACTATTATTTACTATTATGTGACAGTCAAGTTTTGACTCGTCGCTGGTATTCTGCCACCACCTAACAATTATTATATTCTTTAAAAACACATTAAAATCAAAGGGTCACCAATCAGGGAGGGGTACAAATCGTAAGTGGGCCGTGCCAGATTTTAAAATAGGACCAAGTTAGGGGCCTCCACCACCACCATCTCTAAATTCGGCCCTGCCCAAAACGTCCATCTGTAGAATTCTGAGACATTCCCCGTACAGAAGCAAAGGTTACTAACTGTAGACCAAAAAAACCGATGTGCCTTCCCGAACAGGTGTATCATAGAATCAAATAACAAACCATCACATACTATTTAGTAATAGTGAACGATTCAATTTCTAAAGAACGGAAAACAAACAGCCGGTGGATCGACCACCATGACAAACGGAGCATGCACAGCACGCGCCATCCGCTAATTAAAACAACCACAAGATTATTTTCTCACAATGCTTTCTCCTAAAAATGGAAACACGCCATTCTAGACTTTGAACACAATATGTTAAGAGTTTTTTTTACACCTAATGTAAATGGCCTGCTCAGACGAGGGATTACCTATTGTCCGTGGACTTTTTAGTCCACCAAAATAGATCGCTTACAACTGCATCGAGTAACGCACACGACGAATTAAAAGTACCGCGTACAAAAAGACCCACGGATAACGGAGAAAATCGAGAGAATGGACTGAAATAAAGTACCCGGGTGTCCCCTAAAAAAATAGGGCTCATGTGACTAAATGCAGCAAAACACAGCAATCTTTAGTCCGCGTTCCGCGCTCCATCCTAAAAGGTGGACCCAGTATTCTCCATTCAAACTTATTCACTTTTTCATAAACTTCATGTAAATTACAACACAACGCAATCTGAGAATATTTACTTTCATTTAGCACGCTTCTCTAAATTTTCGGCCAACAAATGTGCGCACGTCGTTGCATTAAGTCCGTGACAGTCCTAGGCGGATTTGTTTCATAATTAATGGCTCAATTACAATTGGTCGTCAGCCCGTATTCGAGTGCAGGAAAGACATTACTCGAATCCGAACACCCGAAGCAATATTTACACTGGAATACGGGCTGGAAGACGGTGTCGGGTAATCATGACGAAACTACCCGAATACGGACGTACTCGACTCCGTTCATTTACACTTAGTCGTTTACCCGAATTCCATTGGCAATCGTGTTCGGGCCGTCGACCAAATCGACCTATCCATAGAATAAAGCTACTTCTGCATAATAACAACTTTACATTAGAGCAATTTTAAGTTTGTAATTTTTTTTTTTTATTATTATTTTTTTTTTATTTCTTTTTTTGTATGTATTTTATATAATATATATAATGTTATTTCTATTTTATTTTGTTTTATATTTTGCTGGCACATTACTCTTCTATCTCTGTTAAACTATCCTTCGACTTAAAGGTTGTCTGGAAGAGATCGCTTTCAGCAATAAGACCGCCTTTACCCACCATAGTTGACTATCTGTTTTGTAAACCCTTTAATTGTGTATGTGTGAGTAATAAAGTGTTTATCTATCTATCTATGCTGCAACTTGTATTGGTATTTTTCTATCATTTGATTTTTTTTACTAATCATATAAAGCATTAAGAAGCATATTATGACGCATTTATTGTTTAAAAAAAACTACATTGACGGCTTATATTTCGTTATTTAAGAGTTTCTTATGTGATTATGTGACAATTTACTACGGACATCTTTATGTTACATAAGCATATCAGACCTTATGCTTGGGAAACGTGTCAAATTATGTGTAGATATAACTTTGTTTAACGTAATTTATATTTTCTGTCGCGTCACATTATGATAATATGCCAAAGATTGGCGCAAAATCGATCAAACAAGAAAAATAGAAACAAACATTTAGTAAAACTTCTCAGTTTATAACAAAATTGAAGCCGTGCAGGCTGCGTTCTTGCCTATCCAAAAGGTTCTTGTGCTCTTGGCTCTATATTCTTCGGAAACAAAAATCACATGTACCTTTATTCAATTGCTATCTTCAAAGTTATAAGTTTTAGAATAAATGTTTTTACCAGTAAAACATCCGTTTCGCCTAAAAGTACAATAAAAGCAATTTGGTAACATTTTCATATGTAACTTTATTCTATGCATAGGTCGAAATGTAAACGCGCAATTAGCGGCTATTGTCCTCTGCGGACAAAGTCCCTCGTCTGCGCAGGCCATATAGCAGACTACATTGCTTATCTACATAATCGATATGTCTCTTTTTTAACATTGAAGAACTAATAGATACCAATAATATAAGAAACTATTTTGGTAAAATAAAGATTTAAATTTTACAATTCGTTTATGTGTACCATAATATTTAATGAAGGTATCCTAAATAAAAGAAATGAAATTAAAAAAAATATTAAATACGACAACATTGCATCATTACCCTGATTTATTTTGCTTATAAGTACTCCATATAATCAATACAATGTATTCATTTAAAAAAATCCGTTTTTCAACTAAATTTCATTGCCTTAATATGATAGCACATAAACTCTGGAATCCATAACTTACATGTGGCCTAATTGCTACTTTCAGAAACGTCAACTAAAATTAATGCTTGTCAAAGTGTAACGTCGTCTTTCACATTGCTATCGCAAAAAATGTGACAGCATTCACTTAAATCAAATTTAAAATTAATTGACATTTCTGATTGCGGTCGTAAAAGTTATTGCCTAATTAAAAACCTAAAAAAAGCATAAAGCAAAAGTAAATGTCCTTAAGAATCTTAGTAAACTTTCATATTATGATCATTATGACAGATGTGCTTAGTTCTTGGCTTAATGCGACCGGTTTGCGAAATGCTAATCCGTCCAATCGGTAAACGCAAACAGACGACCAATTAGTACAAGCAAACACACACTCGATTGAATTATCAATCAGAATCAGCGTCAGGGCTGTCACAAAATTTTTTAGAAATTATATTGCTTTACAACGCTTAAATAATTTTTAGGGTCTCGTACCTCAAAAAAAACGAGTGTACTTATGACCACACGACTGAAGTGAAAATTCTTTAGCTCCATCTGTTTTAATATATATATATATACATATATATATATATGTGTGTGCACAATATATACATGTATGTACATATACATATTTCATTTACTAGCTATAAGAGAAAGAGAGAAAGAAAATGTGCGCGCGCACTGCTTTCTCTTGCTTATATCCCCCACTCAACTCCCGTTCGCCTCGACCGACGTACACTTTTCGTAACGCGTAACGCATTCGCCAGCTTACCCCCCAAGTCAAGCGTGCGTAAAGAAGTTTCACTTCAAAAGAAAGAACGCAACTCATAATAGATGCGTTTTCTTGTCCGGGTCGCTTTCTTGTCCGTCTGTCTGGTGGTCTACGGTCCGTTGAACCTGTGAAAAAATAAAACTTCTATGTAGAGTTAACGGAAGAGGCTATTCATTTATTACGAACGGTGATTTAGGGGGAGAAGGGGGTTGACCATGTCTTATTTTTTTCTTACAATGGGGTAGCAGAGTGTCTTAATAGTTCTAACGTTACATCACAAAAATGAGCAAAGTAGTAATTATATTTTGAAAAAGTAGTTTATTGCTACCAAATTACTTTGAAAATAAACATTAGAACAAATCAAACGTATAGGTATTCATTTATTCCTTAATATTCTTACTTAATAAATATGGGTGGTTGTTGGACAATCTTTATTTTTTCTTACGTAGAGGCCCCCCCTCAATAGAAAGGAATCCCTCTCTAAGGGATAGAAAAACTAACGAAAATAGTATAAATTAATGGCCCCTAAGAAGATATAAATTTGTACGGAACCCCTGGTGGGCGAGTATGACTCAAAGGTGAAACTTTTATTACATCACCACAATTTTTTTGTCCGTCTTTGGAATGTACCATTACATTATTAATTCTTTCAGTGGTATAAAGTTCGCCTGTCACGCGGGCGCCCCAGGTTCGAGTCCCAATCGAGGAAGGACTTTTTTATTTTGCACTCTTTATAAGCCAGAATAACATGAACTTATTGTAGATGTCTGGCCTGCAATATCTCTTTTAATTAAAGTGTTTCATTTTGTATCAATTACAGAGAGTCGGAAGCAGAATATTGAACTACAGTGACTACAATTTGAAAAAATATTAAGACAATTTCAAACAACTATAAAAATATATTGTTTTAAACTTTCATGGTCACTAACATTATAGCTATTAACGGGATATTGTTACCATGTACCTTGTTTTTTATGAGTCTCCGATATTTTGGCACTGTTGCAAGCACCATTATCACGGAGTAATACTGTGAGTATTGTGTATCGGGAACAAGTGCGAGTGAATAGTGAGAATGTAACCAGTGGTAGGGCGTACTAAAAGACGACGTCAGAGGGTAGACCGATATGTCTGCCAATAACATCTACCCGCAATTACTTCAGTTACTCCGTGATCATGGTGCTTGCAACAGTAACGATATATCGGAGACTCGTAAAAACCAAGGTACATGGTAACAATCCCGTTAATAGCTATAAAACTATAAAAATTTCAATTCCTTCGTGTTCATAAAACCACACCAATTTTCCTTTATTTTTGCAATTTTGTCTTGTATCGATATACTTGTTATTAGGGGCAACTCAAATAAACGTTATCTATTGTTTACTAAACTCAGATTTCTCCAACAGATCTGTTGGGTAGACCCCGTTTCTACAATAGCGCCAATTACATGTTGACAACCCTCAATAACTCTATCAGGGAAAGTACTTACCAACTGACATTTAATTACACAAACGCACAGACATATCATTATCGAGATTGGGAGCCATCACTAGTCACCACACTTGATCTTGATCGATCGCTGTTAGAAACTTAAAATTGGAATTAAAGTTTAATAAAATTGGTGAAAAAACAAATAAGGACTTAAAAAATAAACAATCATGCACATTAGCTTTGATATATTTTCGCGCACACCAATCATTTAATGAAACGAGCAGATTTTGACTCGTTTTTATCGCACTATCCGCAAATGGAATGCTTTGCCCGCTCACGTGTTCCCTCCCTCATACAACCTGGGATTCTTTAAAAGAGGCGTGAAGAAGTAATGTGCAAGCCGGCAAGGTGAGGATGGTAGGTGAACTGCTGTGCCAGATATCCTCGCGCCTGGACTCCACCATCAGGTGTGGTGGTTTCATTTGTTGGACATATTTACATTTATTTATTTATTTATTTATATCAAATACTTATATCTATCATTACAGGTATTTACCCAAGGCAATAGATACATCCATTTAAGAAATACATTATAAATATAACACCTAAACACACATAATATAACACATTGGAAAAATAAATAATTAATTGAAACCGATGATCCACTCAGCTTGTTTTGTGAATTCGCTCAGAACACAAACGAATAAGTCCGTCTTTTCATTAATTCTGTTGATTGTGCGCAATGCACGCGTCAGTGGAGCCTCACTCAATAATTTAGTGCGTCCAGTAGGAATTACCAACAGGCCCGGCCGCCGCCGACGCCAAATGTATTCATTTGGAACACTAAAACTGATCATCCTTAGTATGCCCGGATTAAATATCTTACCCCGAAGCACTTTAAAAATATAAATAACTAGCTTCAATTCTCTCCTAACCCTAAGCTGACTATATCCAACCATACCCAGAATAAATAATGTAGGATATTGTAATGGATACAAGGGATACACTCCATATAGTTTTGAATACATGTATCTTACAAATTTATTCTGTACTCTCTCTAGCATAAGATTATACTTCTGTTCGTGGGGGAAATCCTACCACAATCAAATAACCAAACTGGAGATGATATTACGAAAGATATAATTTTCTACATAATTATTGATAAGTTACATTATTGATAACACACACATTTTCTACATATTAAACCGGAAACGTATGGCTAACAATTTTCTAATTAAAAGTCCCTGATTCGTATCATCATCAGCCTATTAAGGTCCCCACCTCTGGAGCACAGGCCTTCCCTATGGATGGAATAGGGAGATTGGGCCATGACCCACCACGCAGGCCTAGTGCGGATTGGCGGGTGCTAACGACTGCAGATGCAGCCGGGACCAACTGCTTAAAGTGCCTTCCGAAGCACGAAGGAATTCGAGATAGAAGATTTTTGGTCACCCATCCAATGACCGACCACTGCAAAAAGTTGCTTAACTTCAACGATCGCATTCGAACGCGCTAACGAGCTCCTCGTATATCCGATTCGTATGATACCTATATAAATATTTTTAACATGTAATCCTAGGCGTGCAACGTCTTATCGGTACAGTTTGCGAAAATCGACCGTCACGTTTTATGAACTTTCGATAACCCCTTTATCTCACGAACTGTTGAAGCAATCTTAGAAAACTAGGTGTCAGACAATGTAGTCATTGGATGCCCTTTTGAGAAAAGTTCTTACTGCGTAAGCATGTTTTTACAGAGAAAATAAATAATTGAAATTACTCCACTAAAAGCTTAATATCGATATATTAAGCAAATCCGATTGCAAAAATAACATCGAATGTGCTGGTATCCTCAGAAACTAAATCTCTCCTTCCAATAACGTTTTTGCGTTGATAAGACGTAGTATGATAGTTAAATTCGAAATATAGGGATTTCATTTAATACCGTAACATAATTATATCCCTAGGTATATAACTATTCTATGAATTTATCTATCTTACTGCGACATATACACTGCACTGTCATACGAAAACCATTGGTTCTTTGGAACCCAATTCGTAATTTCTAAACAACAATCAGCTCTACAAGCAAATTACATACAATATTCTGTCTCCAGTTTACGTATTGCAAAATTATAATATCTATTTATCAATTTCACGACCTCCGTGGCCGAGTGGTTTATACGCCGGGTTTCATGGTGTCGGCGACTCGAGAGGTCCCGGGTTCGAATCCCGGTGGGGGCAGATGTCTGTGTGATGAATACGAGCATTTGTACTCCAGTCATGGATGTTTAATATGTATTTCTATATAAATATACTAATATATGTACAGTATATGTATTCTATCCGTTACCCTAGCATCCCATAACGCAAGCCTTACAGTGCTTACTTTGGGGCTAGGCTAATTGGTGTGAGTGTTGGAAATATTTATTATTATTTAACAATGATGGATTTTAATTGCCTAACATAGATTATTATAAAGTAATATCATGACAATCTCTCATTTAACAGATAAAATAACTATATAAATTATAACTCCTAATTATCAAAAAGCTAGCTGCGAAATAAACAGAAACAAATAAATAACAGCTAATAACCCCTCATTCAAGGTACGGCCTTATATTCATGTGGATATGTTAAATCAAGCTCATCAAAAACACCTCTTCTAAAGTATAATATTACAAGAATGATAGAGTATGATGTACGAAATTGAATTATGTCGGCCTCGTTCTCACAAATTACGATTTGTAAAAAATATTCGTAGCAAATGTATGCTGGCTTCCGGTGCATTTTTTTTTTTACTTATGTAGTCCTCATGGAAAAGCGTTTGCGCGCTTGATCTAAACTATTCTTACACGAACGTGACTTATTTCTTTGTCGAGTACGACAAATAGTAATTCGTGAGTGGAATTCTGCTTGTGGACTGGCTGTACTCTGGAATGACTTGCCCCCCAATATACGTAAAGCTCCTAACAAAATTGCATTTAGGGGATTGGTTCGTGAGCACTATCTCAATAGCATTAAACAGCGTTCTCATATTTGACTGACATAATCATGTTGTATATGTATGTGTGTGTATGTATGTATTCTGTTAAGGTTGCTTTGTAATTTTGCAATAAAGTTTAAATAAATAAGTAAATTCTTTGCCCGCGCGCGTGTTCCCTCCTTCCTACAATCTGGGGTCCTTTAAGAGAGGCGTGAAGAAGCATTTTTTGCAGGCCGGCCAGGTGAGGATGGTTGGTGTAGCAGATAATAACTGCTGTACCAGCTATCTTCGAGTTTGGACTTTATCACCACTTAACATCAGGTGGGGTAGAATCATTTGCCTACCTGGCTTTATAAAAAAAAATCAAATATGCACAGGCTAATTTGTTTAACGCTGTAGTTTACGTATTCCATTATTTTGTATAACTAAAAACCCTTATCGGCATTGCGGCAGATTGATGAGGGGTTACTAACACAATACCCTGCGTCGTTGTACAAGCACAAACTGTAATTTTCAGCTTGTCAGCCGTTGATTGACGACTCCCCGCTGTGGGTACCTGTCGTAAGCAATTACTCAAAGGAGTTAGGTAGCTCTTTGTTTCTTTGCAATACCTATGTCAGCGAGTTGTGCAATTAATTTTCATTGTAACCCACCATAAAAGCATTGTTTTGTCGTTTCGACTAAACTTCTAGCTAACTTTATTTTCCACTACATTTTATGAATGTCTAAAGTAAATAAGTAAAGTCAACATTCCACACCAAGAAAATGAAACTTAGAACGAAAATAGGAGTAGCTCGAATAATTAAAGACCCCGAAAACACAAATAATTACGCAGGAAGGAAAGCAAACAGGAAGCCGAGCCACCTCAGGCGGAAAGGAAATTTCGAGACGCGAATTACAGGAGAATCATCTTCAGACGATTTCCAATGTCGACTTAAGTTATGTTGAGTTAGATTTTCAATTTACATCACGTAAACTAAGCAATCTGAAAATAGGAACTGGAGTATTTGTTAATACGTATGTGTGTGTACAGCAGGTGGAAATGAGGAAATGAGGGCTAGAGCAGTGACTTTTCCAATAGAACTATTACTTACGTTTCCTCGCAGCTCATTTAGCCTTGTTCCCGATGTGTAAAAGGAAATGAAGGCAGTTTCTCGGAACACGAACTAAGGAAGCGATTCGCATTAGATACTTACACTCTTTAAAGAAAGAAGGAAAGAAATTATTTATTGACCCTACAAAATTACAAATAAAAAGTATAAATAACAAACAGAATAAGGTCAACTAGGTCCCTGCCTCAGCACAATGCCACAACGACCAAAGCCGCTGCGGCGCTGATATTCTGGCAGGGCCTAAGGTTGACGTGAATTAAAATTATTAAACGGCACAATCACGATTAACAATACCACAAACAAAAAAAAAACAATGTAAGTAAAAAAGAAAAAAAAATGTAGAGTCTTTGATCTCATGCAAAGCGCAACAATAATATCTACAGTAAATATACTAATCCGATTATTGATTTTAAATTCAGTTAACTTTCTTTTCTCTATACCTGACATAATTATTAAATATGCCGTTTTTTTTTATATAGTATTATATTATTTAAATTGAGAATTTGATTAAATAAAACTAGTTTTTACGGGTTAATGCACGAAACTTTATTTATTTATTGACGTTTCGTAGCCTTTACAGGCTACGTCGTCAGAAATAAACTTTTATTTAATTTGTCGAGCTACCTTCGAAAGACTTTTATTGAGCGTTCGGTTATTTCATTGTTCGATTTTTAAAGTTTTATTGTCTATGTATGAATTTATTATTTAATTTACTTAATAAAGTATTTTTATTTGAAATTCTTTTTTGTAATTTTGAGTTTATTTATTTGACCCTAACTACCGTAAACTACCACCGGTTCCAAAATTGGGAGACCTTTCTGAGAAGAACCGGCGAAACAAACTCAAGAGAGGCTTTCTATCTCCTTCTTATGTTAAATTATGCAAACAAAAAGAACTAATAGTATCTGATGGTCTTGCAGTGCGTGCTCGGGGTTGGGATTTTATCTCTTGTATAATAGGTTCCCAAGCTGGTGGTATATACCAACCATCTTCCCTATTGAAATTTGGATATTTTTTAATCTCAATAGCCTCGCGCATCATTCGAGGAACGAACCGCCGCTCAGCTGCATGGGTCTGTGGTTTATCAAATCTAATGTAATGGTTTGGTCCCCCTAATGCATGTTCACACACTGCAGACTTATTTTCGAGCCTATGTTTCATATATGCTATATGTTCTTTTACCCGAGTCCCTATACTCCTCTTTGTTTGCCCGATGTAGGAGAGCCCACAGTCGTATTCAAGTTTGTAGACACCAGCAACTTGAAAGGGTATATTGCACTTGACCGGTCGTAGAAACTGGTTGATCTTCTTTGGCGGCTTGAAGTATGTATTGATTGAAACACGCTTCAGAATCCTCCCAATCTTGTCAGTGACTCCTTTCATGTAAGGTAGTATAGCAGGTTGTCGGTCGACTGTGCTAGGTTTGGCGCGACTGTGACGGCGACGACGGCGATTCTGAAGCGTGCTTCAATCAATACATACTTCAAGCCGCCAAAGAAGATCAACCAGTTTCTATTTTATTTCATTAGATTTGATAAACCACAGATCCATGCAGCTGAGCGGCGGTTCGTTCCTCGAATGATGCGCGAGGCTATTGAGATTAAAAAATATCCAAATTTCAATAGGGAAGATGGTTGGTATAAACCACCAGCTTGGGAACCTATTATACAAGAGATAAAATCCCAACCCCGAGCACGCACTGCAAGACCATCAGATACTATTAGTTCTTTTAGTTTGCATAAACATAAGAAGGAGATAGAAAGCCTCTCTTGAGTTTGTTTCGCCGGTTCTTCTAAGAAAGGTCTCCCAATTTTGGAAGCGGTGGTAGTTTACGGTAGTTAGGGTCAAATAAATAAACTCAAAATTACAAAAAAGAATTTCAAATAAAAATACTTTATTAAGTAAATTAAATAATAAATTCATACATAGACAATAAAACTTTAAAAATCGAACAATGAAATAACCGAACGCTCAATAAAAGTCTTTCGAAGGTAGCTCGACAAATTAAATAAAAGTTTAATTCTGACGACGTAGCCTGTAAAAGCTACGAAACGTCAATAAATAAATAAAGTTTCGTGCATTAACCCGTAAAAACTAGTTTTATTTAATGAGTGATGTACGTGAAAACCTAAGAAACAAATATGAGAATTTGATGTCAAAAGAAAGTTTTACTAAAACAAGCCTTCTTTTCCTAGATTGAAATCTAACCAGTACGCATCACTAACCGAGCAAATGTATTGGCCCTCGTCTCATCACATCACCAACCTCTTAATTGCCCCATTGCTGGGGCACAAGCCTTCTCCTATGAATGAAGATTGGGCCATGATCCACCACGCGGGACTAGTGCTCATTGGAGAGTACCAACACCATCCAATGACCAACCATACTACCGGAAAATTTTCATTTATAAAAGGAATTCACATCTCATCTCATAGATTACTCTTACTATTTTTTGTTACTCCTGTACGATGGAAAGGCAAAGAGAAATGAAGTCTATACTGCCTAGTCTTTCATGATTTACTTTAACTCTTTTCTTAATAAACGAGTTTTCGTTATATCTCTCCTGCGGAGTTGACAGAGCATAGGAGATGCAACGCCATGAGACAGTGTATGGCAAAAACATCACTGCAATAACCACAGCTCAATGGTACAATTATTGGTCATAATTGAGCCTAGACTTAATCCAAAAGTAGTTGTGACAACATGCCAGCATATCGCCTACAATACTCCGAAGCAGCTTAGACCGTTGATAGGCTATTACAGGAAAGTAAGTAGGTGGCGTTTCCTTTGTTTTTCTTTCTTTCTCAGGGCAGACATTGGAGTATCGTTTGAATTAATAATATATCTTTCCACAGTTTATATTATTTTACATCGAGAGAACAAATTGGTTTCAAATAAGTTTCAAAAGGTTCTTCTAACTGTAAGCGCTCGTAAATGGAATTTTCTGATAGTTTCAAAACACTCTAACAACTCCATTAGCGGAGTTTGTTTTGTGTTTAGACAAAAGTCTTGAAAGAAAAGTTACTTGCGAAAAATACAGTACCTACCTAAAGTAAAATTAGGTAGAAGTAAGTATGTATATTGAATGTTATTGTTTTTTTTTTGTTGTCTACAAATATTATGTTTTACATTAATCTTATATAAAAAAATCTCGTGTTACAATGTTAGTTACGATACTCCTCCGAAACGGCGCAACCGTTTTTAGTGAAATTTTATATGCATATTCAGTAGGTTTGAGAATAGGACAACATCTATTTTTCATCCCCTAAATGTTAAGGGTTGTCCACCCTTAAATTTTGTTTTTTTTCGAACATTTTTTTTTTCTTTTTTTATGATACATCATACAAAAATACATACAACCCTAAATTTTCACCCTTCTACCACCAACCCCTATTTTTTATTGCGGTACGAAGTTCGCTGGGACAGCTAGTAATCATGTAAAGATGTAAACGGAAATCAAAAAAATCATCATCTTGTAAAAGTGACGGTGACAGTTTGCGAGATTCATGTTAAGAACCCAGGACTCGATTATTTCGGACAACAGCAGCCCATATCAACCATTCAAAACCAAACAATCAATTTTTACTAAAATATGATGAAGGTATGACTATAAAAGCGGCGAGGTCAAAGTATGCCTATCAAAATAAAAAGCTTTGTCGCGTTGTTCTTTACGTATACATGCAACGAAAGCACGACTGATTCCAAATCCACACTAATAATATGAATGCGAAAGTGTGTCTGTCTGTTACTGTTTGCGCTTAAACCACAGACCAGAGTTCCATAAAAATTAGTTTAGAGATAGTTTGAGTCCCAGGAAAAGACTTAGGATAGATTTATCCCAGAAATCAACCTTTAAAGTGGTGACAATGAGGTTGGAATCGCGGCCACCCGATCAATATGGAACCAACTAATATGGAAGGCATAGAGAATGGACTAATTGACAATGAAAATGACCACTCTTAAGAGGAGAGAAAAAAACAGCTAAGAACTGTGAGAACTGAGGCCGCCTAATAGCTTCGTCGCTTTTCTACTTACCTTAGTTTTTGGTTTCTGACTGTCCGCTGGAAAGTATATTTTTTTATGAAATACACGCTTATCTAGCAAGGCAAAGAAAAAGAAAATGTTAATGGCTTATAGTTGTTAAATTTTTTAAAGTAAATTTTGTATGAATAGTTGTATGTTTTCCCATTCAAATAAATAAATAAACAATGTGTGCGTGATTGTAATGTCAAGATTGTTGTGTGCGGGTGTGGCGACAAACCTATCTACTATGTACAACGATATTAAATACCCTAGATACAACACGAGCGGTCAAAATATGTCCCTATCAAGAAGTGCTTGAACACGACTCAAGCACTTCTTGGTTCACAGTCACGCAGTTGAAAAGTCAACATGCCGCTGAGCTCCGTGGAAAAATGCAAAATAAATACTTATATAAAGATGTAAAATGACGTTTTTTCGACATGTATCTAATATTTTTTTGTTAATTTAACGCATTTGAGGCAAATTTTGTTCTAATACTTACTATAAATTGATTTAATAGAAAATATTTGTGATATTCAAATGCATGGTCGGTAATATGGCCGTCTTTTTTCCTCGCGGTCCGTACCTGCTATATTGCTAACAGCGCATTAAGAATTGCGCGTAGAGTCAAAGAAATAAGGTCTATATTCTTCCGCATATAGCAATAAGTCATAAAATTTTACGAGCTCCCTCTCGGACTGTCATAACTTTTTGACGCATGCGTTTTAATTAAGACCTTATACAATGTACTTTAAAGGTGATTTTCAATGTTGAAATAATGTCTTATATTGTTTAGACTACGCGATCATCTTACGGGGCTCCGTGGATCGTCCAATGTACCTTTTGGACAGGTTTCGGGCATGATTTTGTTCGTGTTGGTGTATCTAGGATATTTAATATCGTTGACCATATATAGTAGATGTTTTTTATGCGCTTCCGTGCAGTTAATACGATATCGGGGCGTATATATAATCAAAGGTGTGAATGTAGAAGGTAAAATTTACATCAAAGAACTACCTTGGAATAGAACAGCGGCAGTAAGGGGTAAATAAAAAGGTTTTATTCAGTTCTATTCAATCCAGCACGAATTTACGTTTCAGGCTCATGAATTTATTCATAAAGCGATTCAGTATTAGCACTCCGAGAGCCGAATATTTTCCGTGGAGCTACATTTCGTGGATTAGAAAATTCACATGCACACCTTTATTCGCCGATAATAACTGGAGTATTGAATTCAAAACGTACTGTGCATGAAAATTCAGTTACCTATCAACGATGATAAAACGTTGATAGATAACTGAATTTTCATGTTCCAATAGTCAGGTAACTTTTTTGACTTATGTATATTTTGTTTATATTTATAGCATTACACTGTTTGATTTAATGACATCTAGACCGAGCGGATATTTCGAGTAAAAACTTATTTTTTTTTTCTTTATGTATATTTGTACCTTTAGCTCGAATATCGAATATTCGTATTTATGTCAAATGTGTACTGATTTTTAGTTCTCGTTACGTCCATTGTGGCGCTGCTGTTCAAGTTTCCATACAGACAATGACATTTCGTACTCGCAAACGTTACGAATTCGACATTGGTTCGTGCTAGGGGTACTGTACCTCCAATTCCGCTTTAGTAATTGTGTTTAATTGAAATTGTTTAAAATTCCCTAGCCCAGTTGATTGGTACATATTGAAATGTGACTATTAGTAAGTGTCGACGCACACGGGCCACACGCCACAGCCACAAACGCCGCTACGAGAAGCTAGAAGCGGCTACTAAAGTGGCTGAAGCGCGCGACAATGGCCGACTAAGTGTCGCCGCACACGAGCCGCCGACCACAACCTCAAAACGCCGCCACCGGCATATTTCTTGTAGTTTTCATACATTTTATATGGACTCGCCACACACGATACGCCGGTGGCCGCCACACACTACTAATCGTCGTTGCTCGCTTCTTGTGGCCCGCACCGGCCACTTAATGCGCCGATACAAAACGTCGCCACACGTCACTCGCGCGATTCCACCACCCTCTCTCCCTGACCCCTGAGGAATTATGACAAACTTACACACCAGTTCGCTAATACTGAAGGTTAGCAGTCCACCTAGTGCTAAGCGTAATATCAGCTTTTTAACTAAAAAAGGTGGCTTACCAGCCTAACTCGCGAAATGAAATGTGGTCACCATTTTGCCTTATAAATTTGGCGATACCAGAGTACCTAGGTGCCTTTAGTCGCGCGTTACTACCCTGATCCCATCTACCATCCCGTGGAACTTTGTAACCACTAAAAAACACAATACCGTAAGGTGGGACGTTACCAGAAGCGCGATCCAGTTCTACGCAAACCTAAACAGCTTCCTTTAGATCTCTGGCAATATTAGTATCAACAGAGAGACAGCAACAGAACAAAGGAGCGGAGACAACACAACAGTAATATTTGGCTACAATTAATTACTTCCGCCTGACGGGCGCTCCATTTCGAGATGAATTTCCGTTGTGCTCTTAGTTGTTGCTCGGAAACAATAGCTTATTATTTTCGAATGAACCATGCCAATATATTTTTACTATCTTCGGGGGAAACTCTTTAATAGAACAGCTGACGAGTTAAGGTGTTTTTCTGCCGCTCCCAGCAGATCATTATCATTATCCTTGTGTGTACTTAAAATGATTAATTGTTCTGTGTCCATAGTAGAAAGCACTCGCAGGGTGATCATCAAAACGTGCGTTGGTCACGCTCTTCGTCGATTCAACTAATAACCAACATAAATAATATTGATATTCATAATTGCAGGTAACTAAGCTTACGTAAATCAAGAAACTAGCGGGCGACCAACTAATCTTAACAATTTGGTCGATTCGAGTGGTGAAAGCCATCCATCATTATATTTCGGTAACGCGATGCAATGATAGAAAGTGCATTATGATCGAATGAATGATTGACGATAAACACAGCGGGCGTGTAAACTTCAGCAGGTTCTCAACGCTTATGAACTCTATCCCAAAGGCGGAAGGCTTGAAATTTAATAGAACATTATTCGCTAAACCGCTAAGATTTATCATTGCCGATCTATAGAAAGCCGAAAGTGGTTTCTGAGCAAAAAGTGCCCATGCGCTAAATAGAGAAAGGTCTTAATTTGCATAACAACAAATACACAATACAAATATAACGCGAAGCATGTCAGCCGTATGTCAAATGATGATTCATAATCTTAAGATCTACCTGTTATAAGCAGTAGGTATTTATTGTTTACACTAGGAACGAGAAATCGCTCACTCCTGCCTTACATGAATTGAATAGACAAGCTTAAATCTAGCTTAAGTATCAGTTTTGGTAATAAATAGAGATACCTGTATGGACAAACTGACAAACGTTTTGAAATATTGACTTTCTTTACTTTTCAAATTAAACACAGCACTGTAAAATCGATGTTATCGCATGCTGTTGTTTAATGTTATTTTAGATATTTATGGTAATAAATAAAAAAAAACGTAAGTGTTTCTTGATATTTATAGTAAGATGAGGAGACAGTAACGCGTTTATGTCTATCAATTATGTGAATGAGGCACATTGAAACACTGGTTATTGGTGGATTAAGTCCCATCCACATTTTTCAGTGTTTTACAATGATGTGTGTGAGGGAGGCGATGGAATTAAAGTCTCATTGTGGTCAACCAGAATTTTAAAAAAAATGACGATTTAAATCTCGGAATGTATAAAGAAACAAGTGTTGGTTGTCTTCTGTTTTTTTAAAAGCATCGTGATTGCGAGAACTCGATAGGTTAAATTCAATAAAACGTTAGCTATTCTAAATGATACCATTTAGACAATAAAGGAATCACGATTTTAAGTCTCGTCGTCATTCAAATTGTAACTACCTTTAACTTGCATGCAACCACGGAACATTGAAACCTCTTTCTGTGTTCTGTGCATGCAACGATATTAAAAACCTGTAAAAACAAATTTATTACAACCATAATTAAAAAAAATACGATTTAAATCCCGGAATATATTAAGAAACACGAGTTGGTTGTGTTCTGTTTTTTAAAAACTTCGTGATTATTGCCGAGGCAGTAAGAGTGAACTTGAAAGACTATATTCAGTTAAACGTTAGCAATATTAAATGCTACCGTTAAAACAATAAAGGAAGCGGATTTTAAGACTATTACCACCTATTACATAGTTATGGAAATACCTGCATTCAATATTTACTAAAAACCAGTCGTCATTTAAATTCAAATAATTAATAAAACCATAACAACAAAGAAAAATGAGTAGATTTTTAATTAAATCTCATAGCTATGACAGGGGATAAACAAGATTTTGTATAAATATTTGAAATGTTGAACAATTGAAGTGCTGATGAGTCTCTTTATTACTAACTAGTGGCCCGCCCTCGCTTCGCTTCGAGGTAGAATTGATCAAAATCATTTCTTAGCGCATGCCTACGTCATAACATCTACCTGCATGCCAAATTTCAGCCTGATCCGTCCAGTGGTTTGGGCTGTGCGTTGATAGATCACTATGTCAGTCAGTCACCTTTGAGTTTTATATAGATGTAGGAATGTAATTAAAAACATTAAGTAACATTGATTGAAAATAATTCCTACTTATTTTGTTGGAGCAAAAATGGACATACTCGTAAAATACAAATTGCCGGCCGGTTTTGTCTCACCCTTTCTTCGTTGTTTTATGCCGTATGCCAGCACTCCTGTTCTTAACGCCTGCTGTGATGATGTATTGTGCCTAAAAATTGCATTGAATTAAGAGATATGTATTAATGGGAACATAAAGTAAGTTCTACACCTACCTATCTAACAACCTACCAAATGTTTAATTAAGACAATGCCCAGAAGAACTCAGTTCATAGTTCGCTTTAAAGACAACATAAAAAAGCACTGTTGATATATCATCAGCTAACCATCAGTCCATTGCTGGGGTAAAAGCCGTTCCTACGGAAGGGAAAAGGACAAGTCAGCCACAACCACAGTTTTGTGGATTATGTGACCACGATCCGCCTTGCGAGCCCAGTGCGGATTAGTGGGTGCTAACAACATCATCTGCAGAAAGGACGAATGGCCCACGGTGCCTTCCGAAGCACTAGGAGCCTAAGACAGAAATGTCTTTAGACATAAGAGAACAAGTGAAAGTGACGCCGTCACCTTAAGCCATTTTATATAATATCTATAATGAGATAAGTATTTTTAGACTTAAATCGTCTCGTTGAAACATCATTAAAAAAATCAATAGCGCCTGCTTTGATTGTGTTACTAAACATTGAATCTCGTTTGTAATTTATTGCTCATATATAAACACAGGCGTTATTCTGCAAAATTAAGTCTTTTAATTGCCTTGTCTTCCTTCTTCCTTTCTATCTTCATGATAAATGAGCTGTACAAGGAATATTTTAGATGCATTGCAGTTTAATTACTTCTCAATATTGAAAATTTAACTTGGGTAGATCCATTAGCAATCATAGAAGATTGGAAACTGATTTAAAGTTAAACACGATCAGTAGGTACCTATTAAATGGGAAAACTTTACCAAAAACTTAATTTACACAATAATACTTTCATTGTAATGGCGCAATGGTTAGCTTTTTCGGTTTGCGTTAAAGGAAGTTAAGTAAATTTGGGATGAACTGTTGGTCCCGGCTGCAAATGCAGTCGTTAGCACCTACCAGTCTACGTGGTGGGTAATACTGTAGTATTACTAAGATTTGAGATTTAGATCCCACCATGACTAATACTACTAAACAAGTTTGTGTGAGTTGTAAGAAATGGTTTTCTCATTATGCTGGACTCGGTGGAAAAATAAAAACATTTTCTCTCAAGTGCACCCCGATATCCCACTGAACAACAACATTTACTCATGAGCAAGAACAACTAAATCATCTGTAAGGAAAAACAAATTAGTTAACATAGGGAATGTACCCACTGATCGACACTAACATGACGCATGACAACTCTTTAAAGAGAGAAACAATTTATACACGAATTTTGAGTCACCTGAGGCTACTTTATGTGTTCTGTGGGGCCACCACATCATTTTGCCTCGCTCATACTTACCTATCCAATCTTACTTTACATTTAAAGAATGCTGAGTTCATTCTGGTTGAAATATAAAAACTAAAAATAAAATATTATACATTCAATAGGGATGATGACTAATTTTTTTTTCTTCGTTTATCGGGTAGATTATCAAAAAGTATTGGACACGTATTTTTTCTTTTTCCACATATTATATGCATTGCAGAGATATATTGATTTGAAAAGTCGCATGACGTCACGTTTGAGTACACTTATAAGGGAAAATTCAAGTTATAATAGTTAAGTTGAGAAATCGTGACAAAAAATCTACTATCTCGAGAACCTCTCTACTTCGGAACGCATGTTAAGCGTGGTGGATCATGGCTCAATCTCCCTATTCCATCCATAGGGAAGGCCTGTGCCCGAACAGTGGGGACATTAAAGGCTGATGATGATGAGGATGAAATATTCAATACTGGTTTGGGCAGGAAGTTAAAATCTTTCAAGACTTTCCACATGTTATTATATAAAAGGCACAGCAAATTTAATATGATGTTAAATATATAGGTATAAAGACTCAGTAAGTCAAAGAACAGTCTTAACCTAATCCTCTAGTCTGCAGAACTGAAACATGACTTACCAATAGAAAAAACACAAACGAAAGATTGTTATATTAGACTTTGTATCTGCAAGGTGGACATTAATTTCCGAAACGGGCGCATAGATTCAAGCGGGAAATCCACTTTACTTTAATTACCTTTTTTACCTTAAAACTATGGTAATGTATGCTTTTGTAGAAAATAGAATATCACTAAACAGCCATCACTTCAGTAGTAATGCTCGTATCCTACGTTTGCCCTACCAGATTCGAACCTTCTTCTTTTAATGTCTGAAATATGTCTTATGTATTCTCCGCCCATCGGGATAAGCGCGACGGAGGTATCTACGGACTCCTCCCTACCCATTTCACCCAGCTCGAAAGCTCAATGAAATGAGCAGGGCCCTACCCAGTAACAATCTGACAATACTCCTGCACCTTTTTTATGAGTGTGTATGCTGTTAGTCGCAGATGACCTTTACTGCGTCACCGGGTTTGAGGACGGCGAGATACTAGGGGACCACAAGCCGAGAATTGGCGAGTGCCTGAGAGGTAATCCAGGCGGATGGCATCTACCCGCGCGGGGAGTCTCCTTTCCGTCTGGAGACTCTAGACCACTCGAACCTGAGGGGGTCGGCTCAACTAGAGGGCGTCTCTGAGATTCGGACCTCGGCTCTAGTTAGCCAGTTGTCATGGGGGAGCTCCTGCACCGGTCCCCAGACACGCACTATGAGGACCGAGGTCGACCTAACGCATGCCCGAAGTGCCGGTGTGGTCGTTACGCCCGTGTTTCAGACTGGCCAATCTGCACCCGCAGCCGGGATTCGAACCTAGGATCTCAGTGTAGGCGACACCATGAAAACTGGTATAACTTAATCGAAATCTTACCATATATCTTGCCATTTATGTAGCATAAAAATATTGCGTAATACCCACGTAATATCCGACGCCGACGCGGCAATAATTTATATTTGTCATGGAAATATCTTTACAGAGTTCTTCATAAGTTATGTTGGTGAATAAATCGTGCGGCCTGAGCACAACTGTCTGGGGTTGATATATTAAAACTGGAATAATGCAGTCACATTGTAAGGAGCTTAGAGCATCCCGGGGCGGCTTCCAATATATTTATTCCTTTGTGCGGAATAGTGTGAGGAAAAATATTGAAGGTAAAGTGAAGCGGCTGCACTCTAGAGATGCCAATTGAATTTTATTGCATTGATAAATATTGAATGCTGATAATAATAAAAATCCAGCCAGGTGCGAGTCGGACTCGCGCATGAAGGGTTCCGTATCATTATTATACAAAATAAGATTTAAAGATTTATAATATCGAGCAAAAAATTGCAAAATATTCACGTCTGTTGTATGGGAGCCCGCCGTAAATATTTATTTTATTTTAATTAATTATTTTTAAAGTAAAGAAACAACTGAATATTCTGTGACTGTTTCAAGCATCTACCTGTGACTTTATTAATATAGACAGACAGAAGAGTCTAAGTAATAGGGTCCCGTTTTTACCCTTTGGATAGGGAACCCTAAAAAAGCCCCTTGTAAGGAAGTTGTGGCAAGTAAGATAGCTTCAATTTCAACTAAACTTATAATTTAAATAGATTTATCTTACTTTTCTAAAAATATGCTTTTATCGCATGTTTATTCAAATGATTTTAAACGGATTTGTTTAATAAGTAAGACATATTAGTTTGGGGAAAAAGTTTCTTCGCATTTTATATGAAAATTCAAAACATTTTTAATAAAGTGTATTTACATTTAACTACAGTATGTAGGTGCCATTTTGTTCGATAACTTTTTGCTATCTTGTAGGTAAGGACATTATCACATTGCTATAGTAATTTTGGGGCTTCTGATCAAAAAACCGCGACATGTGCTTTGGGCAGTCCTGTCGTGATGTTAAACTGGCACTACCGAAAGAATTCTGAAGGTGAAAGGTCAGGACTGTATGGCGGATGCATTAACACCTTCCAGTTAAACTCTCTTAAATTTTACTGAGTGGCTAAAAATGTGTGAGGTCTGGCGTTATCATAATGAAATATCACTCCCCTTCTGATGTGATTTAATCTCATCAGTTGTTCGCAGAAAAGTTCAGAATCGACGGTTCTGCTTGGTGGTAACAGCTCATAAGAAATAATGCCCATCATTGGGAGTAGTCCCAATAAACACACAGCATTGTCTTGTTGAGAGTTAACCCGGGTTTCGCAGGTCTGTAAAGCCTGACCGGCCTTTGACCACGACCTTATTCGCCCGTTCTTATCGTACATGATCTACTTTTCATCACCAATTATCAGCTTCTTCAAAAATGGTTCGGTTTCATTACTACATAATAAAGAATCACAAATGAGTACACGGCTCATTAGGGTTTCTTTCAGTGAGCTCGTCAGGCTCCCAAATATCGAGCTTTTTTGTGTACCCAGCTTTTTTCAAATACGCAAAAACTGTTTTGTTGTCAATTTCCAGTTCTTCAGCTACGTCCTAACTACTGCTAGGACGATCTTGCTTTCCTTATTAAAAAATGGCATCCATTTTATCTGTTACAGGTCGACCAGAGCGACGTGCATCTTTGACATCAAAATATCCAGATTGAAAACGCTTAGACCAAATTTGTGCTACTCTCACAGACTGCACTAGGTCCGTAAACATCACGAATTCTTTTTGCAACTTGGGTTGCATTTTTACCATTTTGATAGTAAAATTTTTAAAATGTATCGAGTTTCTTTATTAAATTGACTCATCTCGACAGTAAGAAAAACAAATGAAAATCACAAATTTTTCTAATTTGAATTTGGAATTATATTCTTTAAAATTTAAACTTTTTAATGATACCAACACCAGCCAGATACAAATAGTATAGCCAAAGAGATTTTCTTTCAAGTTCATACATACTATGTGTATAATGCGAAAAGACTTTTCCCCCAACCTATTAATAAATTCCAAACAAATGTGTTTTTTTTATAAAATTCTAGGTTTATCTCTCTTTGATATAATAGCTAGTAAACTGCCCTCGCTTTTCTTGAGTGTAGACTATAGTTTTTGCTCTCGAGTTTGAATCTGTATATATAAAAGGCAATCGTTACTTACCGACTGGTTTATCAACGCACAGCTCAAACCAATGAACGGATTGTGCTGAAATTTGGCACACATATAGCAATTATTATGATGTAGGCGTACACTGAGAATTTTCCAAAACTCACCCCTTAAAGGGGTAAAACAGGTTTTTAATGTTTGTAAATCCAAGATCGCGAGGTTAGTCCGTGTTTTAACTTAATTTGCAAATACCTTTTTCAAAAACCCACCAAGTTAAGTAGTTTTATAGTTATTTTTATTTATTTACTGAGCTTGACATTTACTCATTCACTTAAAATCAAATGTAAAGCGGTGGAAGCTGCAGGTCATGGCTAATTATACTAAAAACCTTACGTGAAAAATTCAGTAAGTGAAAGTGAAAACCATGAAAACCGTACGAAAATCCGTTAAATAGTTTTTGAGTTAATCATATAAAATACCTACAAAAAGATGCATTGTTGGACTTCGTTATATAAAGCAGTATGATGCTATTGGAATTATGACATCAACAAATTTGTACGTGATTAAAAGCACGGACAACTCTTTATTGATCAAATTAGGTTATTTAGTCAATTAGTAGTTGTGGAGTGTGGCGAATTAATAACCTCGTATAAAAAAGTTCAGAACTACCCTCTGGATGGGGTTGAAGTTAACTACACTACTCTTACGGTAAAGCAGTACAGTTTTTCTTTTGCTCCCATTTCCATAGTTTAAGAAAAAATATAAAAATAAGAGCTACATTGGTTGGGTGTGGTTTCAGAAATTTTGGCATAGACTAAATTCGCTCTGAAATCTCTAAAACTCAGTGTTAGCCTTCAGATTATACCTTTGACTTTGACATTCAATTTCTAGACCGGTCAAGTTTGATGCGTCATAGTATCCATGCAATCCTTCCTATGTTTCCAAAGACTGGTTCGTGGGCCGTGGGTGATCAGCTCACTGAATCACTGATTGACACCTGTTATAATTCTTAAGCGTTAACCTTTGTTAGAGCCCTCGACACATATTTTGAGCGTAAGAAAACAATAACGTGAAATCGTCCGAACAGAACCAAGGCCGCAACGTTTGATACAGAGGAAATTAAAACATTGTTCATTATAATATTGCAAAATAATTTGTCATTAAACAAGAAAACTTTTTTTAGGTTAATTCAATTATACTCGGTGACGCACACTAGTATTTACCGAGTTTTTCCTTTTTAGAAATTAGAAATAAATTTAGTAATTTAACGGATTGATAAAAGCAGCTAGTTTGATTATATTTATATATTTGTCTGTCGTTTGTCTGTCTAGACGCCAATTGTGAAAGAAGTATTTAGTTAATTTATTAAGTCCATGGAAAAATATTTTATTGTAAAATTTTATATACCGGTAGCCATAATACTATAGTACATAAAGTCCGTAGGTACTTATATTGATATTATTATCTAAGCACTAAGTTATTTTATAACTAATTTTGACTTTTATATAAAAAAGTGCAATTATAGAATTTTATATTGTGAGGTAATGATAACACTGTGGGATTTATTTGTCTCCATCAGCTTTTCCAGAAACCACCAGCATTTTTCTCGGTAATAGCCGAGAAAACGTGTCACCCATAGTTAACCGGGTGGTTGCGTAAACCGACGCCCCACTGCCGCCGCCAATGAACTGGAAAGCAAGGTCTCTGACCACGCGCATTGTTTTATTTTAACTGTTTCAGCTCCATTAGGATCAGTTAAGACAATACCACAGGAAGGGGACCACCGGACAAGGGCCCCAGACGGTGGAGGAAAACTATCACACGCTAAATACAAAAACCACTTCGTTCCACCGAATTTAAGCTTACTATAAATAAAGGTTGCATTTGCGAAATGACATCAGTCGCACTACGCCTGTAACGATCACATCAACAAAATGTTGACGACGTTTTTCACCTTGGCTGTTTTTACCGTGGCAGCGGCTCAGCTGTTTCATAGAGTGGAGTTATCAAATGAGAAAACACCTTACGATTACGTGAAAGAAAGATTGGATGCAATTGGTACCGATCCGAAGTCTGGAGTGCCGATTTCTGGATCATACGAAGTGGAAGAAAGTGAAGATTATCCTGAGCAAATTGAAGGAGCTGCATCATCAATCCTTAATACCGTTGGAGGAGTTGGTGGTGTAGGAGTTGGTGGTCTTGGTTATGGAATTGGTGGACTTGGTGGTTTAGGTGTTGGCGGGATTGGTCTTGGTCAAGGATTAGGTTTTGGCCTTGGTGGTACGGGAGTTGGTGTTGGTGGCACTGGTGTTGGTGTGGGCGGAATCGCCAATGGAGTTGGCCTAATCAACCCAGCTATTGGAGGACTCGGTGTTGGAGGCATTGGCCTTGGAAACGGACTCCTCTATCATCCATTATTAGGAGCACAAGTAGGTGGTGGATATGTTGATAAAAAAGCATATGACGCCGCACAAAAGAAAGGCGCTGACGAGAATGTAGAGAAATTAGAAAAGAAAGCAGAAGAGGAATCTAAGCATGGTCAAGAAGGTTTTCAACAAGCCGCTGCTGCTGCCAAGGGAGAAAAGGGAGAGTCAAGTTTCTACAAAGACGAAGAAGCAAAGAAAAAAGCTGCTGGCGATGAAAAATTCTATGAAGGGGCCCAGAAATTGGACAAGCACGGTATGTTTCGTATTTATTATTTAGAATTAAAACAGACATTCAAATAGTTATTTTGTACACTGTTATGTTCATATGCTATAATATAGACAGTTCTATTTTCTGAAACAGGTGCCAACGAAGAACAAGTAAAGAAAGCAAAAAGCCACAAGAAAGGCCACGTGAGCAAAGGTTTTAAATCTTCTAGCAGTAAGAACGAAGAAGAGAAGACGGAAAGCTTCTACGACGAAGCTCACGACGAAGCAGACCACAAAGTGGCCGGACACAATGCAGGTTCTTTCGGAGAAAACCAGCAACAGGGATTCAAAGGGGCGCACGAAGAAAAAGTTCTGGATGCCAATGCGCAAGGGAAGGAGGGCCATCACGTCGCCGAACAGAAATTCGATGATGCCAAAGCTAATAAGGTGAGCCAAACAAACTTTTTGTAGTATAATAGACATTTTCGATATTGATTAAGCTTGTACTTAAAAAGTGACTGAAATTGCTGCTTCTTAGAACATGAAAAAGTCTCCTTTGATCTGATATTCCAATTAACATCGATACAATTTTACTGTAGGTGTACGTTTTCGCTTACAATTAATTATACAAACTTCTCATTACATGGTTCTCACACGTCTCAACGGGGGATTAGTTTGACAAATTAACTGTGTTTCACGCACTGTTTCATGACAAATCATGAATTCACAAACACTCCCAATTTCCAATTGGCTAACAAATTAGTTAAATACATTAGACGAACACATTAACAATGAAACTGAAGTCTGGGAGATGCTTAGGTATTAAATTGAAAGTTTTACTAGAAAAAATTTCACTCGGTTTAAGTTTCACATGGAATGCGAGAGCTTAAAAAAATATTTTTCAAGCATTTAATTTGCCCTTCATCTGCCTTTATTTTTCTTAATATATTTTTTGGGTATTGTATTTATCATATAGGGATTACATTAATGATATTATACATTTACGAATTCTCAAAGAGTTCTCTGTATCAAGCTTTTCCCTTTTCCCCAACGAAGCTCAAACACAAGCTATGTTACAAAATGTTTAGGCATCATCAGCCTATTAATGTCCCCACTTCTGGGGAATGGATGGATGGATAGGGAAATTGAGCCATGACCCACCACGCGAGCCCAGTGTGGATTGACGGGTTCAAACGACTGCAGATGCAGCCGAGGACTAACGGCTCAATGTGCCTCCCGAAGCACGGAAGCGCTTGAGGTAGTAAATTTTTGGTCATCCATCCAATGACCGACCACTGCGAAAGTTGCTTAACTGCAACGATAGCAGCCGAACGCGCTAACCACTTACGCCTTCGAGCTCATTCAACGTTTAGTAATAAACCTTTTGCTTGTCTACAGGGTGAGTACTTGCAAAAAGGCTACAAGGGTGGTGCGGAACTGTTGGAGAAGTTCAATAACCTCGGAGCTCATGCGGTGCACGGACACCAAGAGGCCAGCGGCGGCTACCAGCAAAACAAAGGAATCCTGCCGATCCATTAGGAATAGCGAAGCGCATTGAAGACCCAAAGTGGAGTAACTTTAATAATAAACTTTTTATGACTTTTGGCATGCTCGTTTGATTTAGCCGCCTACGCGCACGAAAGAAAACCTCAACAAAGACCTATTTTATTGTGACATTTCTCATATGAAAAACAAAAAAGCATATTCCTAACATATTAAACCCATCAATATATTTTGATAAAAAAAAACTTTTGGCTACATTGGGAGAATGATGTTGTCAGAAAACAATAGATAAACGTTGAATGAATCTCTAATAAACTAGGCTTTTGTTATCAGCACGGAAAAGTTAGCAGCTAAGAAAAACATAACACTGCTGACATGAATGAAATTAAATCAATGTTGTTATAAATAAGTAATAATGTTACACACTTCTACATCAACATCTAAGCCCCAGTCTAAATATAGCATAGTTTGAACTACGATCACTCCTTAAAATCATTCTTAAATACAAATAAGTATTCATGACAAGCAGGAAATTCGATTTGAACCTGAAGCTGCTGGATTCGAGGTCAAAGAGAACATTCAAAATATTGTAATGAATAAATGAAATATTTTAATAGTTTATATTAATAATGATGCAATATTAATGATGTAAATTAATTCAATGAAAAATACTCAATCCCAAAATAAATTAATAGTAAATCCATTCAATGAGTAAGACATTAAAATAATCATCAAATTCTTTAATGAAATAACCACTATTACAACACATGCTTTTAAACTAAACGCAAGCAATAATCAAAGAAATCAGTAACATTATAATTAATGAAATTAACTAATAGCTAAAATTACAGGAATGCATTCTTATTCTTGTTTTTGTTGAATGAACATTTTCTATTAAATCCATTACAATACAAAACGGAAGGGGATCCATTGGATTGGTAGCCAGACTCTTGACTGCAGTGGCTAAAATGAGACCTAGAAAATATATAAAGGTAATGTTAAATATATTTTAGTAGTAACTTGCCCTCGCTTCGCTTCGGTAAAGACTACAGTCAGGGCCAGGCAGGGGGAGCTGTGGCCCGTCCAGGAGGAGGGTCCAATCGTAAGTGGCACGAAGCGCCAAAAATTTTGGTTAACATAGAAAAACAGCCTACAAATTATTTGGCCAACATACAAAGATTTTGTTAGCAGGAATAAAAAACAGTCTGCAGATATACACTTACTGTAACAATATTTTGTTACATTATTACATTACATAATTATAAAAATAAAGCAAACTGTTAATTATTATTAAACACACAGTAACAGAGAAAATAAATCTTTATATGGGATGCGCCCATTTTGTGCATGATTATTTTTTGCTTAATTTTTTTAACCACCAAAATTTGATTAAATATGGGTCACTCATTGCAGCTTTTATATATTTACGGCTATACGTTTTTTTTACTGCTGTTCAGATATACATAAATTGCAGACTGATTTAGCAATATTTAGTGGAGGCTCAACTAGCTATTTTGGCTAACCAATAAAATTTTTTTGCTAACTAAAATACGATTTCTTAGCTTTTTGCATATAAATAACACCCATTTTAAAATCCCCTATTTTCCCCCCTCTTTCGTTGCTATAAGGCCTCCACACCTCGAAACCCGGCCCTGACTACAGTTTTTACTCTCGGGCTGGGTTAATTTTATACAAAAATCTAATAATTCACGCACTATTTCTATCATTTATCTATTTCTGAGAACTGTAATAAAATCCTTTGCGTAGTTTTAAAGATCTAAGCGTACAGACAGCTGAAGCGATTTTGTTTGATTCTATGTAAAGATTTGGAAGACATCCAAAAGGCCACTGACAGGAGATAATTTTTAAAGTAAAACATGAAACCACTGCTAAGAGCCAAACTAATCTTATAGTTTAAACTAATTGACTAAACGTTTATCTCTAAGCTAACACTTAGAGAGGCTCTTTGTAGTGAGGGTCATAATCACAATTTATTTAGTAGGACATGTGTACAGCAATATATTGAGACATTCAAGTCTATTCACATTGGCGTGAGACAAAATGTAAACACAACATAAAAAGGATACTTTTTAAGGTCACGTTTGACAAAACTAAAGATTAAATACTATTTACATAGGAAATGCAGGGAAACATTAAGTTAATTATTTTAAACGCTGGTACATACATATGTATAAAAAATAAAATATTTCGCACATATTTAACGTACATACTCGTCATAAATTCGTATAATTTTATTTTGCTGATAAAAGTATTTTAACAACTTAAGGCCGTATACAGAAAGAAAGCCGAAAGCCGATCGGCGCCGATCGGCGCTTATCGGCGCCGATCCTTCCTACATAAAGGAAGCCGATTAAAGCAGATCAAGCAAAATGTCGGACTCATCGGACGATGATTTGGTTTTGTTAGAAAATGTTTATTTAAAAATGCGAAAAACAGCTATACATCCTATAAATAGAGAAAGGAAACGTTTCGGAGAATACCATCATTTATTTGTAAAAAAATTTAAATTTGATGAACAAAGATTTTATACATATACAAGAATGATTCAAGAAACATTTTATTACATTTTGGATTTAGTGAAAAGCCGTTTGATGAAAAATTGGTACAATTGGCATAAACAACCAATCCTTCCAGAAGAAAGTTGTTCGCCAAAATGTTGTTCGCTTATACAAATAAAGTCACAAGCAATATCCAAGAGTTAGCCATAAATAAATTTAAAGATATTATAAAAAAAACACTTATTAAAAAAGCTTATTACAAAGTGTCTGATTATATTACAGACAAAAATGCTTGGGTTTGAACTGTTCCAATCATTCCAACAGGTTTTCTATATTAAATAAATCATAATTGTATTGACGTTGTAACAACATAATGATTTGTAAATGTTGTTACATTAGACTTTTAATATTGTGGAGTTTTTTTGTGTTGAGTTGTGGAGTTTTTTTGAGTTGAGTGTCACCGCTGTGCGAGCAATATTCCACGCAGGATCGCACTTAGGCCGTATACAGAAAGAAAGCCGAAAGCCGATCGGCGCCGATCAGCGCCGATCGCCGCTTATCGGCGCCTATTGGCGCTGATCCTTTTTCTATGGACCGGCGCCGATCGGCGCTGATAGGCGCCGATAAGCGCCGACACGCGCTGGTCCGAATAATAAATAATTTGTATTTGAATTATTTTCCTTAGATTAAATCAATCTAAGATATAATCTTTTTATAAATCTAATAACTTTATCTTTTATTAACTAAGCGCTAAAATTATTTGTTTCGTACTTACCAAATGGTGACAACAAGTCTTTCAGAAATCAGATATCAGAAATCAATATATCTTTATTCAAATTGGATGTATAGTACAACTCTTTTGAATCGTCCAATAATTTTTTTTCCCTACCACTCGTTATGGACATATTTTTTAGCTGCGGAGAAAAACGAGCGAAAAACACTCCACAACATTAAAAGTCTAATTTAACAACATTTACAAATCATTATGTTGTTACAACGTCAATACAATTATGATTTATTTAATATAGAAAACCTGTTGGAATGATTGGAACAGTTCAAACCCAAGCATTTTTGTCTGTAATATAATCAGACACTTTGTAATAAGCTTTTTTAATAAGTGTTTTTTTATAATATCTTTAAATTTATTTATGGCTAACTCTTGGATATTGCTTGGGACTTTATTGTATAAGCGAACAACATTTTGGCGAACAACTTTCTTCTGGAAGGATTGGTTGTTTATGCCAATTGTACCAATTTTTCATCAAACGGCTTTTCACTAAATCCAAAATTTAATAAAATGTTTCTTGAATCATTCTTGTATATGTATAAAATCTTTGTTCATCAAATTTAATTTTTTTTACAAATAAATGATGGTATTCTCCGAAACGTTTCCTTTCTCTATTTATAGGATGTATAGCTGTTTTTCGCATTTTTAAATAAACATTTTCTAACAAAACCAAATCATCGTCCGATGAGTCCGACATTTTGCTTGATCTGCTTTAATCGGCTTCCTTTATGTAGGAATAATCGGCGCCGATAAGCGCCGACACGCGCTGGTCCGAATAATAAATAATTTGTATTTGAATTATTATCCTTAGATTAAATCAATCTAAGTTATAATCTTTTTATAAATCTAATAACTTTATCTTTTATTAACTAAGCGCTAAAATTATTTGTTTCGTACTTACCGAATGGTGACAACAAGTCTTTCTTCTGGAAGGATTGGTTGTTTATGCCAATTGCCCCAATTTTTCATCAAACGGTTTTTCACTAAATCCAAAATGTAATAAAATGTTGTGTGTGTCTTGAATCATTCTTGTATATGTATAAAATCTTTGTTCATCAAATTTAATTTTTTTTACAAATAAATGATGGTATTTTCCGAAACGTTTCCTTTCTCTATTTATAGGATGTATAAAGGATGTGTAAAGTGTCTGATTATATTACAGACAAAAATGCTTGGGTTTGAACTGTTCCAATCATTCCAACAGGTTTTCTATATTAAATAAATGATAATTGTATTGACGTTGTAACAACATAATGATTTGTAAATTTTGTTACATTAGACTTTTAATGTTGTGGAGTTTTTTTCGCTCGTTTTTCTCCGCAGCTAAAAAATATGTCCATAACGAGTGGTAGGGAAAAAAAATTTTTGGACGATTCAGAAGAGTTGTACTATACATCCAATTTGAATAAAGATATATTGATTTCTGATTTCTGAAAGACTTGTTGTCACCATTCGGTAAGTACGAAACAAATAATTTTAGCGCTTAGTTAATAAAAGATAAAGTTATTAGATTTATAAAAAGATTATATCTTAGATTGATTTAATCTAAGGATAATAATTCAAATACAAATTATTTATTATTCGGATCAGCGCCGATAAGCGCCGATCGGCTTTCGGCTTTCTTTCTGTATACGGCCTAAGTTGACATGGAAAAAGACCTAAAAACTCAATCATCCCCAAACTTAAGACGTATTATAATACGACAGAAAATTTAAGAGTAGACATGATATAAGTATTTTACGTTGAAGTGTTGTGTTTTGTAATCGGTTGGTTTACGTTAGCCACCTTTACTCTTCCGATCAACCTACCTGCCTAACCTGCGAGCGTGCATATTCTATCATATTTATTAAATTATTATTATTTTCTTGTTTTATTTGTTGAGTTTGTTGTTATTTTTTTCTGTTAAGTTTAAAGTTGTTAATACATTATAGGTAATATAAATTATACGTAATCATTGACTAGTACGTACAGTCTGACATTGTAAAAGATAAAACCTCAGATTCTTTGTTTACATTTTGTCTCACGGCAAAGTGAATAGACTATAGATGAACCGCATCAAGACAAACCAATAAACAATTATCTATAGAAGTCTGTGCGGTAAGAGAATGGGCGTGGCGAAAAACGGAACCAAAATTAAGATTTTTATTTGGCAATCAAACCCAGCAATCTGGAAAACGTCGAAGTTTTGTATTGATACGGATTTGTTTGTTGTTGTGATTTCTTGCGGTTTTTTGTATTTAATCATGTCTAAAAGGGTAAAACCTTACAAATACGGTAGAAAAGCACTATAGCGCCCTCCAATCTGAATCCCATTCTCTTTCCGCACAGACTCTAACCAAGTAAGGTATGAATTAAAAATAAATATAAGCAAAACTATAGAGTTTTCAAGACGGACATATTTTAAACTTTATTTAAATTTATTTTTTAAACTTACGTCATTAGAATTGCTAAAAACTATGAATTTCCAAAATTTCGTAATAATAATCAGCGGTATTGCTATCTTATGCCATATACAAGTTGCTGTTTATATGAAATAATCCTGCTGATCACTAATGTTTGCACCCATGAAAGTTTAAAACATGTAGGTATCGACTTTAAAATAAACTTAAAACTCAACGTTTCACTTATGATAAATGTTCTCATTTATTATAATTGAAACCAATTTATGACACTGAATAATTTACGATAGCAAGAAATCTGAATTCCATCGACCCCAGGTTTCAGCAAAAACTGACATTAATAAAATCACCGAATCGTCAAAACAAGATCAGCGAGTTGCA
Source organism: Chilo suppressalis (assembly GCA_902850365.2). Lineage (NCBI taxonomy): Eukaryota > Metazoa > Arthropoda > Insecta > Lepidoptera > Crambidae > Chilo > Chilo suppressalis. The sequence continues at coordinate 5,417,709 of OU963908.1, forward strand.
AAAAGTCGCAAGTTTTTCAATATCTTACTCATTATAGAAACGATCCGTTAATTATAACAATTTTATACAGTCGCGACGGTGGTATTGTGAAAAACATTATTAAATTCGACTATTTCTTTAATTAAAATTAATCGTGATGTTACAGTCATTAAGGTCGTTTTAAATACCTGCGAAATTGGACACAGACAATTAACGCTTGCAGTTAGTAACAATAAAATCTTTGACTACAGTTTACGTTTTGTTCAGGCAACTACAGAATGAAGTTATCCTGAATTGTGAAACTTCTCCAACTTAGGTACTTTGAGTTTTATTATGATTTGTCAATGATTCACAATCTATTGAGCCAATTTTTATTGTTTGTGGTAACTAGATATGTGGGAAAATTTACAAAACTATAGCTTAAGTTTTGTCCAGACAGCCACAGATCCGGCGAAGAGATTCAGCTGACAGTTTTTTTCATTGTAGGTAACAATGAAAAAAACGACGGGTTGCACTCCGGGAGTGCCGGCAGAAGTGAAAACTTGAAAATTAACGTTGTGCATTTTTGATATTTTTGAATGGTTAGGGAATAATTTTGCAGGAATTGCTTTAATTATCATTATAAAATTACTATCATGTATGTGGTAGAATACAATATTTATTTATTGAGCTATCGTACACAAACATGACAATTTATATTGCATTAAAAAAGTTTATCTCTCAGAAAAATCAACTTACATGAATCACGCTTAAGCGCACTTAGCGACATCTATTGTAAATAAATCAACTTACATGAATCACATTTAAGCGTACCTTGCGACATCTATTGTAAAAAAAATGCATTTTCTTCGCAATTAAGCTGCCACGTGGACATCCTAGATGAAGACTTATTATTATAATACGATAAAATAAAATATAACTATGTTTCGTCCAATATATTGAAAGACAACAACCTTTCCAATTTTATTGTGTGTCATGATGCGATCAGCCCACGTGTTTAAACTGACGCGAGTTTAACATTTTTACCCATACAAATAAAAGTGTACAACGCCGCTAAAGAAGTTTTCACTTAAAAAAACCTATACCTAGTAATTCTTCCACATCTCATTATCTCTAATTCGCATAATGACATAATAGCGAAATGCCTTCTTTTTCAAAGTTACAATTGAGAAAAACAACTAAGACATATAAAATTTATTCTCATCAAAATCTTCATTATGCCCGGCTGTAAATTCAATACCCACTATACAAAAGAAAATACTAAATTAACGTTTAACCATTTCGTGTTCGTATCTTGTGATATTCTTTAAAAAACTGTAAAATGGAAATATTCTGTTGGTTCAGGGAAGTCACTTCATTGTTATACATTTTGACGAACTTTTTTACATACAGATGTCCCGTAGGTATGTGTTTTTTGAAGTGATCAGTGTATTAATAGTTCAGTTTGTAACTGTACCTATTCAAAAAATAGGGATTTTGCTACATTAAGCGATTTAGTCATAATGCAAAATAAAGAATGAGGATTATTTACTACTTAGGTTTTTTGAATTGTAGATATTGTCTGCAGAACCGAGTGAGGTTACAAACTGACAAATTTTCTCTAACTGGTTTTATTGCTTTTTGTATAAGATTCGCTCACATAAGAAATTTTTACAGAAAGTGTGTGGTAACTTGTTCTATGGCTGGCCCAACAAAAGCTGAAGCTGTAGTCTTCAGTTTTGTTTGGACAGCCACAGAACAAGTTACCAAAAACTGTCAAAGTTCTCGAAATTTGAGTTGGAGTTCTATTAATCTGTATAAGATTCACAATGTTTTAGGAATTTTTGACAGAAATTTTATGTTGGCTGTCTTTACTTAAACCAGTACCCATAGCATGACCATCCAAATTTACATTATATCACGTTTTTTATCGCGCCTAACTCTCAAACTCCATAGTAATTTGACAATTGAGCGTGATAAAAATGAGCTACATATCATATCGCGGTGCTCATGCTAGGGGGGCAGAATGGGTAAGAGTTAAGTATCTTTACGAAAAGCACAGCTAAGTACATAATCCCACCTTATGTTAAATGTAAGTAGAGTTCAGTCAGTCCAGTTACTAAAATAGGTAATACAAAGTACTATAGTGTATATTATGCATTATCGCTAATGCGGCAGATAATTGTGCCACTTCAGCCTTCCTCACCTTGCCACCCTAAACCCAATCCCTTGCCCCGTGAAGTTCTGTAACCTTACCCTAGTGTTTTTGTGTTTTTGTTGTTTGTTGTATTGTTTGTGTTTTTTGTTAGTGTTACACCACCATCAGGTAGTGTTATTTTCTCGTCGTGTCTGTAAGATAGAGGTTACCTCCCCGTACAGGCTCTCCAAATCAAGTGGGAAATCCGTTACACCCTGACTCCTTTCCGATTTAATCGTAGAGTAAAACACGTGTTTAAACAGTTTTACTTACAAATTACAAGAACCACAGCCCTAGCTGTAAAGTATTTTTTATGCATATGAGACATAATGCGGCTACAATGAAAACACGTACACATAACAATTTGTCTTAAACACCAGCTTTGGAAAGGTCAACACTGCGCTGATATTTATCTTTGCCATGCCACAAACAACCTCCAAAGTGTTTCTGTTAAAATTAAACTCATAAATCATGGAAATTATAAAAGAATTCGCGCCAGCAGCGGCAGTGTGTGTACATTTGATACCATTATTAGAGATTCTTTAAAAAGTTGGTGTACCCTGCCGACTCGGGCGTGGGCGGCGTGAGCACGGTGGAACTTATCTTGTTCGATGTATTGGAGCGCTGGAAGAACACTGACTCAGTCAATAATTTGACTAATAATTGGATGTTGACGGGGTGAACTAAACGAAATGCTATTAAGTCCTTCAGTAAGATTGTCAAAAAATAAAGGACACTTCATTTTCTTTTGTCGATCAACCAAAAAAATACAAAGATATATCGTGTCAAAGTTTGGGAAAGGAAGCTCCTGGCATCACTTTTTAGGAAAAAAAAATACAAAATCCTGACGTTACGTGACATTTCAAATCAATATCTCTGTAATGTTTGATTAAGTGAAAAAATTAAAAAATACGTGTCCAATATTTTAGGTAATATACCTGCAGTGCTATTCAGTAAAATTTTCACGAGCGGATCCGATGTGGATCCGCGTGAATCTGGGGGGCTGTTCTGTAAAATTTTCACGCGCGGATCCGATGCGGATTCCCGCGGAACCGCATCGCATCCCGCGTGAAATTTTTACAGAATAGCCCCGCTGTATGGGAAACGCGCGGAGCTGCATCGGATCCGCGCGTGAAAATTTTACAGAATAGCACTGCTGATAGACGAAAAAACATTGTCACTACCCACTCCCTATTAGGGCTAGTTTCAATCAACAAACATCAGCCTATTATAGCTTTGGTTGCCTATATATTTTTAATGTTGCTAAGAAACGGAACCAAGCCATCTTTACCTTTACTTGAAGGTTTATCATTGAAACAGGCAGTTAGACGGCTTACATTATCTAAACTTTAGGAGAATGCTTTAGAACAGTTTTTTGTATGCGTGCAAAGGCTTATTCGCTTTATTTCACTTCACATGTATTATTTTTACTAAAGTGCTCTCGTAAAAACAGGATAGATGTGATGTGAATAAAAACAACACGTGTAGCTAGACAAATAGGTAACAGTGAAAGAATCCCAACTTTTATCGATGTTTCTGTAGGCCCTCCTACAGAAACATCGATAAAAGCTGGGATGTGATAATATAAAGGGGGTGTTACCGAATTACTAAAAAACTTTTCATCATAAAAATAAAAAGTTATAGAATGAAAGTTTGCATGGAAATAAATTATATGTCGCTAGTACTCGCTAATTAGACACCTAAATAAAAATATTGATGAAAAAAGAATTGGAATGGAGGTAAGATAATTAAGAATAACATCTTGTTTATTATGTCGACGTCCGGGATGCTTTCTTATAATTAATTACCTTCGATTAATTGCACAGATAGTAATTATTACATTATACCCGTATGTACAGTAAACGTAACAACAGGTAATAATTACGTAAGATGTGGAAAACTTTAAAGGTTAAAAATCAATCAGATAAAGTAAAGTTCAGAGAACCGTTCCATATGAAAATAATACATAACTGGTCAATAGCCTGCAGGAGTTCTTTTATATTCAGTAGGTTTAGGATATAATGACTTGAACGGCAGACGGTAACAAAAATATACACTGTAATAGCTTCTAATGCAAGTACCTAGGAACGGATAGATTTACAGTGGATGCTTAGTATGTACTAGACCCGCGACTTCGTTCGCGTGGAATTAGGGATTTGTGTAGTTTATTTTTATCCATTTTGCGTTGTCATCAATCTAAAATAACAAACTTTAAATTGTCATTTTTAGTTTATTTAAATAGGTAAGTCTTTATACCAATTTGTTTTCTTTTGTTCTAAATTCTATTGTCTCAAATAATAAGACTTTCCGTACAAACTTTCATCCTCTTTTTTTACTCTCTTAGGGTTAGATTTTCTAAAAACCCTGATACAAGTTATTCTTTATTTCTGTTCTTCAGTTAAAATACAAAGTTTCGAGTAAATCGAAATGCGCGTTAAAATTCATCCTTATAAATACTTCCCAATCCCATTTTAGGGGATAATCTAGGAAAACTAAAAATTACAAACTTTTAATTTATTTAGATAAGTAGATATTCGTGTCAAGTATTATATATTTTAACTCAAGAAATAAGAATTTTCATACAAACTTTCACCCCTATTTTAAACCCTATGGGGCTGAATGTTGAAAAAAAAATTCTTAGTGCACCCTAGACCTCATAAGGAAATCTTGTCCCAATGCCATGCGGTTTGGGCTGTGCGTTGATATGTCAGTCAGTCAGTCACTTATTTCTCTTATATATTTAGGTTTATTAGGTTTCCACTGATTCCTTTTGGGTACTGAATTCTTAAATCTACAGTGGCAACTATTGGAAAAAAGTATAACCTTATTTTAAAAACAAAGCTAACTGATTCACGTTGAACATTCTCCTTATGAGTTCGATACAAACTAGCAAATCTGGCGCACTGTAGACAAGTGTGATCGTTTCACTACGATATTGTACCATTTAAAAAAAAACACAATAAACAATTACAATTTCAATCCAATTTTCTTTGGTCTCTCTTATTAGCAAGATTTATAATTATAAAATAACTTATCACATAAGGAAACTCAGTAAGTAACAATAATATGAAAATTCTAAACATCTAAGTGCTCATATCAAGCTCATTTGCTGATTAGAACTCAATGGATTTCCCCCGAGCAATAATTGGTAGGTATATAAACTTATCTAAATTAGATATAATATCACATAAGGTCAATTCTCTGTGCCTTCTTTACTAATTTTATAAGACTTAAGAGATGTAGATAAGAAATATTTACCTGACTCTGGGCACTGAAGCAGCCGGAGCGTTGCTTACTGACCCTCGATGGGGTCAACAAGTTTGACTGATAACATTGCTGTGGAGACACTTGTTATTAAACATTTCTCCGCCAGTATAATTTACTGAAGATTAATGATTGTAGCAACTATATAATATGGCATTAATAAATTAATTACATCATCATAAGCATGAGAATGACTGACTGACACTTCAGATACCTAACCCAGTTCTCCAGAGATGCTGAATTATTTGTCAATTTTTATTTTACCCGTCAATACCATCTCATTCTTGTTAGAGAATAACTACAAATAATTTGTAATAATCATTTTGGTGTAAAATTTGTTTATTTTTTGCTCGGGTATGATACGTATATATAGAGAGAGAAAAAATATCTAACTTGCAAAACCGCATGGTAATTTGTTCAGATAATTTTTATATCATCACGTAAATACGGCGACGATAGAGGGCTTTGTATTATAATATCTTAGGATATCAGTACATATAATATCATTTTATTTTGTGATCTGCGAAAAATTGCCACTGGCAGTAGATTTTCTATAACTACTTATTTTGTAACATTAATCCTATAAGGTAACCCGGGGCTATTGTTGCTACTAAAAATGTATGTCAACCTTGTCACTATAAATACTTACAATAAATTATTTATGTTACACATGCATTCATGATGAAGTAGACGAGTTCAAATTGATAGAAAGTCAATAAATTAATTTAAAAATGAAGATATTCTATTTTAAAGCCGGCAATAGTCACTTTTTCCCCCGATCTGTGGTAAAAGTAGCTAACCATCCGTATGTATTTAAATTCTCAAACTAACAGTAAACATCATGTCCAACTAAATGTTACTAATTTTGTACTTCAACGCTCTGTACTAGAGTTCAATTTACTTTAAAATTATTATAGTACCATCGGGGGTAAATGTTTCATTTTTCATTTACATTAGTGTTAGGACATGTGGCTCGATAACTTTGGATAACTAAATAATAGGAGTAGAAAATAACATAAACAAACAGGACCACAATAGAATCGATAAGTCTCATATAGTATTAAAAAATTAATAAAGCCCTCTTACATTTTTTCACACGTTTTTATTAGGTCCCCTTGTCCATTCCATTACATAGTTACATAACTATGTAATGGAATTTATGAATCTAAATTACACGCACTTCTAATTCTTGTATCATCATGAAACTTGGCATTTATATGTAGATTAGATGACAATACAATATTATGGTACCATTGAGCTGATCTGATGATGGGACTTAAAGGTGGCTGATGGAACCTTGGACTGTCTACTTGTAAACATATCGAGTTTGGGCTCATGAGATTTGCCTTAACATATTCTATTCATTTCTCTTGATGACGAAGACTTGACGATGAACTGGAAGGTGGCTGATGGACCCTGGACTACCTACTAGTAAACAAATATATATAATAAAGAGTTTGAGCTCATGAGATTCGTCCTAACATAATAAAACTTTGCAATTATATGTTGATTAACTATTTATTTCTCCTGATGACGAGGACGTATCAAAGGCTAAAAAGTATTAAATAAATTAATAGTTTAAAAAAACTTGAAAAAGACCCTTTTATAAATGCACGTAAAAACCAAAAATGAATTATGGTTCGTTTAAGTTGTCGCTATTTCTAGGCTGAAGTGTAAACTTTCTGCTTTTAATTATAATGATAGATATTTGATTGTAAAAGCGTGGGGCGCTGGAAAATGCAAGACTTTTTGTATAATTTGCTGAGAAATCAAGTGAAGCGATGTTACTGCACGCATATCTTGAACGCATATCTTTTTTACCTAAATGTATTTATAACCAATACTAAAAGTTTATTTTCTAAATTTCAATGAGTCCATAGTATTTTTTATAAAAAAGAGCATCTAATAAGGCTGACCTATTTATTTTGTAAACTTCCTTAAAAATGCGCCAATCACATGTAAACAATCTTGTTATTCAGCCCAGGAATTTCCTTTAGCAGATTAAAATTTATTTTCCTCAATTTTATGGAATTATGGTAATGACAGCCGCCAATTCAATCGATGTTGAAGCAATATTTATTATAACCGAACGGAGAAAACTTACCGAATAGAATTTTGAAAGAAATTTTGCTTTGATAATATTGATGAGAAAAAAATTGGAACAGACGGTAAGACGATTACGAATCTCGTCTTGTTTATAAAAGTGAAGGCCTGGAATGATTTCATATATTTTTTCCTGCTTTGCCATCTCTCTCTTTATATTAGGTGTATCCTACACAGCAAAATCTTTTACTTCAAACTCGATTACAAACATACAACAATAAGTAAATGCGTGTGAACGATAAGTAAAATAAACAGCTTATTTTTTTAAGGCTAAAAGTCAAGATTTGTTTATGTTCTGTAAACAAGCGATAAATCTTTTTTTTTTGTTTATATTAAACTTTCGGCGATGACAAACTGATTCGTCTCGCATGTTTTCCAATGAGTCTGTTGCATACTGCCATATAAAATAAAGTTCAACATACATTGATAAAATTCACACCTCATTAACAAAACATTGCCAAAATACCAATTTCCTTTCTACAAACTAATATATTTTAAATGAGAAAATAACATATCTGTCTATGTCTCTGTTATGATTTCACGCATACGCCTCTAAAGCAATTTTGATGATTTTTGTAAAGGAAATGGCAATAGAGAAAATGAATACTTTAAATAAAGCTTGAAGGAGGCAAAATGAGGTATGAAACCGATTATTTCAGGCAATCGTAAACACCCACTACTTATATATATATATATATATATATATATATATACAGGGCGTCCCACGGCTACCTCACATGGAGGGAAAGTATATTAAATATTGAAGATAGGAAATTTTACTGAAAGAAGACATCATTTTATTTTTAATAATAACTAGAACTGCATTCACAGATTTTTTAAAAATCGCCTGCTACAACTGGGAATCAAATTCGTGAAATTTCGAAAAAAATAACACGGCATATTTTATGATAACCATCGAAAGGGTTAATCATAAGGATTATTTTTTGCTCAATAACATAGCATTTTAAATGAAAGGAAAGTAATTACGTGATAAAAATAATAAAGTGATTTACAAACTGTAGTACGTATGCATTTCTTTTTGAACTCACAGTTACAATGCGACTGGCAAAAAATTGTAATAATAATAATTCGAAAATGGAACACATAAATTTTCAAGTGTCTGTTCTTTTCTTTTTTGTGAGATTCATTTTCATTTATTTGCAATTTTTTTGTTAATTTACTTACCATGGCTTATTAAAATTTCTCTATCTCTATCTTTCTTTCATTACCTATTTAAACACACATCGAGAAGGTTGGTCTCTATCAGGATATGTTTTGCAGTACCACCGCTAAGCTTATGATGTCTTTGTTGTTCATAAAGTAAGCTTACATTAAATCTATTTTATTTTGATGCGCCATGGTAAGTAAATTAACAAAAAATTGCAAATAAACGAAAATGAAACTCACGAAAAACAAAAGAACACAGGCTTGAAAATGTATATGGTCCGTTTTAGAATTATTATTACAAACAGCCAATCGTATTTTAACTGAATTAAAAAAGAAATGCATACGTACTACAATGTGTATATCACTTTATTATTTTTATCACGTAATAAGACAATCCTTTCATTTTAAACGCTATGTTATTTAGCAAAACTTAATCCTTACGATTAACCCACGATATATATATATCCTAGTTTTTTTTCTCTTTGTCGTGATGTTTTTCTATTCTGCTTTTTTTTAATGTATGCTGTGTAACAAATAAAATGTTTTCTTTCTTTCTTTCTAGTAGTACCTAGATATTTCTGATTTTCAGGTGTACTTACATTGTACGGTGTGCTTTTAGCAGGCCTTTTGTAGCACGGCGTAGTTTGTATGAAGTTCGGTGAAATGTTGGATCCCGGCGAGATTGGTATGTTGAATGGGGACATCTGTTCTGGAATATTTGGTTTTCATTTTTTTGTGGGTGAAAATTTTTGTCCTTACTAAAACTGAGACAGTCCGCCTGATAATTAAACGACAACCCATAGCTGTCTACAGATAACACAGATCTTATATCATAGTTCCCACAAAAAAACCGGCCATGTGCGAGTCGGACTCGCGCACCGAGGGTTCCGTACAAACTCAATTTAATACCTTTACGTGTTCATGAGAAAAGAGGTGGTAACTTTAAAATTTTCAAAAATATTTTTTATTATATGATGTTACTAAAAATGTACAGTTTACGCAAATTTTTCCTTTATCTGTACTACAAGTCGTTACTTCGTACGAAATTTCAAGATTCTAAGTTCACGGGAAGTACCCTGTAGGTTTTGATTCCCGTGCGAGTTTTGAAAATTTACAGCATAAACGGCTGTATCTTTTGATTGTTTTGGCTTAGAAGTTTCATTTTTTCACAGCTCCAAGGGACAGTAGACATGAGTATTAGATATGAATTTCAGTTTGATACCTCCACGCGTTCCTGAGAAAAACGGTCTTGACAGACGGACGGAAAACAAAGTCCTAGATATTTCTGATCTGAGTGATCCTATAAGGGTTCCGTTTTTTCCTTTTTAGCTACGGAACCCTAAAAATTGTTAAAAACCCGACGTAAGTGAAAATAGTGGGGACTGATAAATGCAAAACTGATAAAAGTCTTAGATAGTTCGCACGAAGAAATATTAAAATATTACTTTCTAACGGTGACGACCAATAAAAAAGTTCTTACTATGCTCAAAAAGCGGCTGCGTACAAACATACGTAGGAAAAGTCATAATTATGTACGATTTAGATTTAACTGGAAAAAAAAGTCTAAGAAATGGAGCTCCTTCAGCGTCCCACAAAAAGTAGCGAGTATCAATGCGTTTATCATCATCAGCCTACTGATGTCCCCACTGCTACGGCACAGGCCTTCCCTATGGATGGAATAGGGAGATTGGGCTATGACCCACCACGCGCACTAACAACTGCAGATGCAGCCGGGACCAACGGCTTAACATGCCTTCTAAAGCACGGAGGAGCTCGAGATAGTAAATTTTTGGTCACCCATCCATTGACCGACCACTGCGAAAGTTGTTTAACTTCAACGATCGCTGCCGAACGCACTAACCACTTGCGCCATCGAGCTCCTCGAGCAATGTGTAGGTAAATAAAATGTTATTTTTACTTGTTTGGCCTGCAAGTTGAGCCTCCAAGTTTTTTATAGTCTTTTGACACTCCTTCAGCTGCTTGTGCTGCTTCTGACACAACTCCGTCATCCGTCTCAATTCTGTTCTGGCTGTGTAAAACTTCTTGGTCTGGAAAATGATATCACTACAAGAAAAACTGTCTGAGGCATTTTGAGTACGACCAGGATACAGTCGTGAAAAACAAGCATAGCAAAAAGCCCTTCCAAAGAAAGAAGAGCACAGCAGATTTTAAGCCTAAAAATTAACCTAAGTACGTAACGTATTTTTTTTTTAATTTGTTATACGGACTTTTGGACCAAAATGTCCATACCAGCCCCATCGTAACCTGACCATACAAAAAACGAATAAGTAAAAATCTAACGTAACCTGACCATACAAAAAACGAATAAGTAAAAATCTAAAAGTAGTTTAATTACCGATTGTAATAAGTATGACAACAATCTACGTCTGTGCTGCCTCTGAAACTGTAATACTTCGCATGTCTTTTTAATTATTTCTTCCGGGTCCGTAAAATAATCTTGGATTTCCGGTTTCATCTAAAATAGACTATAATTGTACAGTATGATTACTTTATATTTACTTGTTCAATTTAATACTACAATAATAATAACAATACGTACATCAGGAACAAGTTTCATAATAGAACATGGAATGCGGCATATTAAACATGTATTTTCTTCCACACCTAAAATATATTAAAAGTTAAGAAAAAATTTGGAAAATCCAGAAGTGCACGCCTCACATTCACGAAACAGAAATCCAGTAAATAAATTCCATTGAATTTCATTAATATCTTTAAAACGGTTATCAGTTCAATCATGATAAAAAATAGGGTTCATCCTCAGTATCAGTGGAAACTAATTCAAAAGGATTTATTACAATTAATTGCGTATATTTTTCTAAAACGTGCAGACAAACAAGTGCACCGACCAACGGACAGCAGTACTAATATTTTTTTAACTTCATTTTTTTGTTATATATACTAAAAAAAATAATGAAAAAATACGCTGACTTTATAATTTAATATGTCTTCGAAACATCCCTTTTTTATTGATTTATTCTAACTTGGGAGATAAGAGCGATTTTATATTGTAAAATCGGCACATAGCGGCCTATCGAGAGTAAAGCACTCCCACACGCTTACGCGTTGTGAGGCGTGCAATAAATTATTAAATGTTTAATATTTAAAAATAATACAGACCAGTTTCCAAACAATTGCTGCAGAACATATGACCACATGATGTCAAATTTAATGTTATTCTTGGCTCCAATTGTGCAAAACAATTATTACAATGTATCCAATCCATCACAGTTAATTATGTGTAAAAACAATTGATTTCAATTCCTCATCGTAAAATAAAAACATTGCCATTTATTAACAGAGAGCTTTGAAAATAATGGCGCCTTTAAAAAAACTTCCTTTTTTCTTAATTTAAGTCTGTTCTGAAACAGCCAAAATATAAGTCCTTATAAACTATTTTTAAAATTGGAATGTCTTGATACCAAAGGTCATGTTATTTTTTGTATGGAGGCTGGGCTATTCTAGTGAACAGAAATGATTTTATATTTTTTGCAAGTATACTAAATATACATATTTTCAGATATAAATTTACAATATATAAATATTTTTGTAAAGTTTAGGGTGCTTTTATTTTTCTGTTTTCGTAAAACCAACTTAAGACTGTCTGCTCTATTAGTAAAACTACATTATGATGATATTGGTTCAATAATAAATTTATTTTAAGCCGATTTTTAATAACATGTCCCTTAAATAAGTCTCTCTTCTACATAAATTACCTATTAACATAGAAGAGATATATAATACCCACCTATGCATAAGTGTATGGTTGTAATTTGCAAGCTGTGCCTACCTAGGCACAAAAATAGTCTAAGAAGTATTTACATAGAATAAAGCCGGATTGAGATTTGTCTGACGCGTTGTGTTGTCGTGATGGACTCTGATTTAATGGGTAGCGTTCATGTCTATATTTTTATTGCCTTCGAAGGTCTGCTCGTCTGGAGCAGACGGGCCATCTGATGTTAAGTGGCATTAACAATGCCAGTGACACAGCCATGCCGCTGCCTTTCAAGGAACACTCTATTTAAGCCTCTCTTAAAGCGAACCACGTTGTAGTACTGAAGGAATACCGTGTAGGGAAGCTAATTCCATATTTTTATTGTCCGAGGAATACAAACTCCCTGTAAAATTGAGATGCTCATGAACATGATCTCTGGAAACCTGAGATGTTCATGAACATGCTCTCTGTAAACTAGACACGTTCATGAACATGATCTCTGGAAACTCGACTCAGGTGACGGGTGGTGCGGTGGTAAAATGGTGCTGCTAGAACAAATCCTTGAAGCACTCACCATGAAAGAACCTGTAGAATACGCATAGGCAATCAAAGTCCCTGTGCAATTCCAAAGGCTCCAAATTTTCCGCTAGCTTCGGATCATCGATTTGGGAATTAAAATCACGCGTCTTAAGCGTGTTTATATCGAATCGAGGGGATTCGACTGGTATTTAGGAGCTCCAGCCCAGAGACATGAGCAGTAACCCACGGGAGGCCAAATCTGCCTAATTTAAAATATATAAAGCAGAAGCCTTTGCTTAGACGTGAAGTACTGCTTGGACAAACAACATATAATATAAACCCGGCTTATATGCCAACATTATTGCATTTTAAAATGGCAGAAGTAGTCCCCGCCTCAACTTCCCGTGGCAACAGCCACTAATAAAGCCACATAAGTAGTATCTTCACTCTCATGCATAAAGCAGATTATATCTCATTCTTTAGCCTCCACGTGTCAACGGATATAAAGAAATTAATGTAATAATAATAATTTTACATTAATTTCTTTAAAATACTGTACTTACGAATGAAATGACACGCTATTATTTCTAATAGTTCCCGTGTAATTTGTGTACTAAATTATCTAAAAACACACAAAGTGCTTTTTGTCTGGAAAAACGTAAAATATTTACACGTTGTAGCGAATTGTAGCCGCGGCTAGAGAGCGTGCCCGACTGAATTCAAGGCAATTATCTGACTTTCATATTGCCAAATTAGAAGCATGTACGACGTATCTATAACAACAATATTAAATACCCTAGATACACCAACACGTACAAAATCATGCCCGAAACCTGTCCAAAAGGTACTGTAACGTCCGTTACGTTACCGCCTCCTTGTTTGGGTAAACTCTTTGTTCATGTAATGCCTACGGCTGGCAGTATATTAAAAAGGTAATGTCATGATTTTTATTTTTTTTTAATTGGGAATCTTCTGTCGTTTGATAGAAGGTTCCAGCAGATAGACTTCAGGCACCAAACCATGCAACAAACGTTGATAGATTAAGCTCAATTATTATATTCGCCTGATTTCTAATAAAATAAAAGAGTTAAACATATAAGTTTTTTCCATTTGATAAAACTACGCCCCCAGGATTTATCCCTTCAGGGTAGATCGCCGCAGTACCTTGGACAAACCACGGATGCTCCGTAAGATGATCGCGTAGAAATAAACCTCTTGATTTTTGGAGTCGGAAACATGGAACTGCAAGTTTGTTCTTAAATCTCGTGTTAAAGTCATGTTTAACTTTATTTTGCAAATGCATCACAGTTTTTTCTTACATATATTATATTTCATAAATATATTGCAATGTCAGTGTTAAAATATTAATTTCTATATTTTTTTCTCTAAGAGATTCTCTTGCCTTTAAGTTGTATATGGCGCTATTTTGCAGTACGAAAATAATATCGATATGAGCAGCTGAGCCCCACAGCAAAAGGCCATATGATATAACGCTATGGAAGTAACCAAAGTAAACCAATCTTGCCGTTTCCCCAATAGTTAAGAGCCTCTTTTTTTAATAGCAAAAGCCGCAGAGCGTGTCTACATTATAAGGCATCAATATGAGGTTAACCTGCCTTGCATTAGATTGAGTTAACCTTACATATTTTTATTTTTTAAGCATGTAACTGCTTGATGTATAAATCTATTTTTATCTAATTATATTTTCTTTAGATTCTAACACATTTTGTATTACTGGAGCTCAGTTTAAAATTATTTACCGTAAACTAATGAAGCACTTCCTTCAATCGCACCATACTAAATGTAAGAAACCGATACCACTATGAGGCGTCATAGCGTCACAACACGTCAGACAAATATAATTCTGGCATAATTGTTTAGAAATAATAATATCATATAATGGGGAGGGAACTTTCAATAAAATTTTATCGAGATAATATTATAATTATTTAAATGTCAAAAATTATAGTTGTTAAAAGTACTTCGTTCAAAGATTTATTTTCAGTTATTTTGCGAAATTCGTTAATAAGATACTTAAATGTGAAGTAATTTAAAACACCAATTAGAACTTTTGCTCTAACTTTGCTGCGTAGGTCAATTAAAACTTTAGGGAAAATATTGAAAAATGGAAAGTGGAAAAAAAAATATTCAAGCAGATTCGCAAACCCTTTCTGAGATACATGGTGTTGGTTTGGTTCCAGCCTTTAGAGGTATCAACCTGAAGATAGTTGAGTTTTACTTGAAAAAGTTTTCACAACTTATTCAAATAAATCAGACAATCAAGTGATCAAAATTAAAATTATAATAACATTGCTATTAATTCAAATCTTTGACGCGCGCGAAAGGTGTAGATTCGATCCTCCTTGGCTGAGTAAACATATTCGTGCAACATGCGCGAATTTGTAAATGTCACAACATTCATAAATCATTGAGGATCACAAAAATAATTTATCTTTAAAATAATGGCAAGATCCTCATTAATAAAAATAAAATTGAAAATTAACAAAAGCAAACGTCATCTAAGCGGTTGGATTTAAAGTTGGAAATTGGAACATTATTTAGGAAACACTGGATGAAACCAATGGTTCTGCACTCCGTATTTTATTACCTACCTACTATTATATTTGACTCGGATAGAAGTTTTCGACTACCTAAATAAGCCTTAAAATTCTAGAAATACTGTTTTGTTTTAATAAATCTATAAGGCCAATATATATTTGTATTCAGAATAAAAATCGGACAAGTGCGAGTACATACCGAGGGTTCCGTAGAAATTTGTAGATACGCAAGAGCTATTTGTTTTAATGTTAATATAGATTTTTTTTTTTTGCAACTATATGTGGCCGTAGGTCTAAAATCTGAATACATGATTTAAAGGACAATGGGCAAAACGCACCCAGCTCCGCCAACAATGTAATTAGTATGAATCGATAGATCTATGAAAAACTAGCCTCTTTTATTATGACACCAAAAATAAATATCCTGGGAGTCAAAAGATATGACACCGTAAAAAATATCCTGGTAGTCAATAGATATGACACATGGGCATATTTAAGTAGCTGAAAAAATTCATTTTATAATACCTTCATTTTATATTATTAGTAATCATAATAATATGCCATATCGTACTATAAATAAATAAATAAATAAATACGACAAAGCCTGCCGACCATCCTGCACTTGCTCTTACTGAGACATTTCAAAACGGTTTATTTAAAATGAAGGACTTGCCGTTGCAAATAGTCGACTCGTCTTACTTCGTTGTGATTGTGAACTCCCTGCTACTTGATTGTTTTTTATCTAACACGCTTTGGAACACGATTATCGGTTTTGTCAATTAGCATGGATGAACTGGAATCATGTGTTCTCCGAAGTGTGGACAAGTTTGTGTAATCTGTGGTCGCTCCGTTTTACATAAAAGACAATTTACTTTAACGAACAGAATGTTTGAATGTTTAAAAAAAAAACCAACCCATGCGGGGATGTTTGGATTTACTCTAGCGCGGCAGAATAACATAAGGGGGCACCCTTGCACATTGTGAAGTACTCCCATAATTCCAGAGCACCCTATGTAGAGTCGAACTAACTAACTATGTTAATTCCCTTGTTTCATTAATGTTCGTTCGTTATAGTACTTGTACACATTTAACTTAAAATAACTAAAGACCCCCGGGATGGAATTTGATGTGCTTTGGGACAGATGATCATGACTATATACCTATACCTTTCAAACAAATGTAGTTTAGCCGTGGCGGACGTGGGTGCAGCGCTCATACATTTTTGCCCAATGTCCTTTCAACTCGATACCTCCACGCGATCCCGAGATAAAGGACCGACACACGGACAACAAAGTGATCTTAGGTTGGGGAAAAAGTCTTTTCGCATTATAGTATGTGACATGAACTTGTAATTAAATTTCTTTGGCTATACCCTTTCTATTTCGCTGGTTTTGGAATCATTAAAAAGTTTACATTTAAAAAAAATATCTTACCATAATATACTGTTTGCTTTATGAATTAACTAAAAAAAGGACGAAAATTAAGAAGCGCGTTGATTAAAGCCATATATGTATCCCGCCTTTCGTTGGTAATCGGTCACTTTCTCCTCTCGCTGAACAATGTACTATTGAAAAAATTATACATTTCATAACGATAATATAAAATATCAACTGATAAAACTTGCCGATGCGTAATCATAGCAACTTTGATAATTTTACCGACAAATATGAAATATTAAGCTTTCTATCCATTTGTAACTCTGCTGTTGTAATACTGCATTCCAGCTACATGCTCAAACGACACCGTGTTTATACAATACGTATGTACCTCAGTTTCAACGGATAATGAGTGCTGTGGACACAGTGTCGGGATGAGTTATAAATAGAAATCAAATAAAGATACCATAATATATAAAAGAAGCCGGTTGACCGCGTCTAGTCGCATTTATCGTGGTCGCGCGCGGTCGTATGTGACCATGGCATCGACAAAATACATCGCGCTTGTTCTTTTGTTTATTGCAAGTGCCTCGTGCAAATCACCATGTACGTTACCTTATTTTGTTTTCATTTAAGTATTGTATTTTTATCGTATTATACTACTATATTATACTGTGCGTGTGTGTTCGAAATGTACGAAAAATATTACATTTGGCAAATGTGATTTATGTATGTAGGTACTTACTTACGTAGTTGGAAAATAAGGTACTCTTAAAAAATATTTAATATTGTTGCTGTGCTATGGAAGTTATAATATTTTGAAGAACAATTAAGCTTCACTTAAATATTATAATACTTAAAAAATAGTGATCTGAAACTAACATTTACTGAGTAAGTGTATGTACCTATAGCTAAAATTTAATCTGTCGAGTTTATGTTATTGTTTCTGAAAAAAAAGCGATAAGATATCAAACCAAACCATTGAGTATATTTCTATAGGTAGGTGCTTACATCCATACTGACATACACTACAAAAATTATTGGTTCTTATTAAAGAAAATAATCATAAATGATACAATGAAAGAACATAAAGATAAATATAATAATGAATATTGTTGTTCTTAGATAATTAAGACGGCCATTAACTCTTCATTTCGTAATAAAAGTTGACCCACTTTAAACTTTCATTACGTTCCTTTTTAGGTATACTTAATAGTAATATAAATATAAATAAATTATAAAAACAAAAGACTTTTATTGCTAACTTTTGTTTATAACATTTATTACACATTATCGATGAACTGTTATTCTGTTATATCACCACTCATAATAAATTTACTTCCAGATAAAATATGTGTACCAAAACAACACCTCAAAGCTTGCGAGGAAATGCTGCAAGTAGAAACAAAAAGCAAAGTTGCATTAGAATGTATCCCAGCTAGAGACAGGTAAAGTATGGTTTTGTAAATAAACTTTTAGTAGTAATAGTTCAAAATGTCATTAAAAAAGATTGATATTTCTTTTTGAAGTTTCCACAGATTTTATACTGAATTCTAAAATGCTTAAATTTTAATATATTACAAATAATGGTTTTGAGGCTTCAAATTACTGAAATAAAATATTTCTATAATTTTACCATTGCGGTTTCGTAATTATATAAAATTATTTAATTTAATTTTCAATCATCTTTACCTGAATAACGAAACCATAGCCAAAGCCATTCCCATTGAGTAAATCTTAAAACAATAACGTAAAACGGGGAAAACTGATGTAACATGAAAAGACCCAAAAATATTTTTTACTTGACATTGGCTGAACGCACAAACCGTGCATGCTATAAAAAAAGAAGAAGAAGACCCGAAAAGAATTTTGGCGGTTTTTGGCGGGATTTCATCGAGTGCGGTTGGTGTCTTATTTTAATTATTCTTAAATTCGTTCATAGTGGATATTGTGAAATAAAAATGGTGTGGTTTTGTGTTACAACCGTCTGCGTAACTGAAGAATTAGTGGAATAGTTAAAATATACGCCATTCCGGTCAAGTGGACGTGAGAATTTTATTGTAGTGTTGACTACCTCACAGAAGCTTATCGAAAAGGCCAACTCGATATATTTCGTGCCAAACACTCTAAGAAACATTAGAATGCGTCACACCGACATTCTAATGTAAAAACAAAAAGAAGATTAATTTAATTAAAGACTAGGATGTATGGGCATTGTTCCCTTTGCCTTCCCTAAAACGGGAGAACTTCAACAAAAAAAAAAGAATTTTGGCGGGAAGTCGTTCTTTTTTTAAATTCTGTTTGTGTATTTTACAAATTCCAATTAAAATCATTATTTTTTTGGATATGGTCGGTAAAACAGGTGTTAAAAAAATATTGTTATATTTCATTAAAAAATCATTGTATGGATTACAAAATTTATAAAATAATTTGAATGGGTGACACAAAAGGCAATATTTCCTATATTGCCATCTATGAAAAATTCCCTTAAAAATCCTATAAATTATGATTATTTTACTGTACTTACCAAGTCTTTTAAAAATATATCTCAAACAAATAAGTGTCATTCAAAACTATGTGTGCATTAAGTCCAATTTCATACCGTTGACTAATATTTAATATCCTCTAAATCGCCGTTGTAATAGATTCAAAATGTGATCTCCTTAAACTTGCTTTGCGTTAAATATACAAGACCGACATTCGTCTTGGAGTAACCTGCTTAATACTTAAATACTTAGCCTTAAATACTTAAATGCAGGCAGCAGCTCTGTCTGCATTTAAGTATTAAATTAAACATGACATCCTTTGAGATCACTAGAAATCGGACCCGTTAACCTTATAGACTCTCTCGTCAACTTTTCCATTCGTATTATGTATTAAGTATTTTTTTTTTTATTATAATCATTAATCCAAATGCACGAAAGAAATCCGAGCCTTTATTTACCATATCTTTTCGTGTCCGCCCTCCTACTCTTATCATTACCAAGCCATTGAAGTCATCAGGGCCATGTCAGGGTGTTATCCCATCGTCTTCATGTCTCTGCTTACTGTACTCATCCAAGTAGTAGATACGCGGTCTACCTCGACCTTTTCTTACAAAATATGCTGTAGGTGTATACCTACAACATAGTTATATAAAAGTATTGAATTTAATAAATAAATAAGGTATCTAAAAATCTACTTAATTTAGATTGTTTAAAAATCTAGTTAATTTATAGAAGTTAATGAATAAATAAAAAAAAACATAAATTAAGATAAGAATCTTCTACTTTTAGAATGGAGTGTTTGAACCATGTACAGCAAAGACAGGCTGATTTCGTGCCCGTAGACCCTGAGGATATGTACGTGGCTACGAAAATACCAAACCAGGACTTCATTCTCTTCCAGGAGTACAGAACTAAGGATGAACCTGACGGTATGTGAAAATGGAATATAATGATAAGATTAACACTATTAACTATGAGATATTAACTACTCACAACTCTAAATCAATAAGAAGAAATTCAATAAAACGGTGGCCTAACCGTTTAACGTAAAATACCTACTTACACTTATGCATAAACGATGTAGAAATAATGATATTATGTATTTAAAGTTTACTAAAAATTCAACAAGTAATTTGAAAGGTTGAATGGAATCGACAATCGCTCTCTAAACGAAAGCACCATTATGCTACCGGAACCTAAACTGCGATCCAACAGACAGATCGAATTTCCTCTCGTTTTTCATAAGCTGCAATTCAGCACCACTCTTCGCATTGTAAGTAGTTAAAGCTCCAATCCTAATTCGATTCCAGGCTTGGTACCTGGGACAAGAATTTATTTGAAATACCTACCTACTTATAGTTTTTCCTTAGATATAAAAATCTAGCAAACAATTAATTTTGGTCTTTCATTAGATGGCTAGCCATTGTAAATGAAGATCTTTACTAGTAGGTACACATTATTAATTCAGAATTACTACTTTTACATACCAAAAATACCTGTGTTGCTAACAAAACCAAAAAAGTGATAAGTGGGTGCCTTTAGCAAGCTTTTTTATCTATTTATACAGTACAATGGAATTGATTAAGCGTATACTTTGACAATGGAAACAATGGATCAGGTTATTGCGTAACGCTCGTAGGTTTATATTCAAACGAGAGAAAGTCCGAACATTGATACAGAATTTGACAGTGAACAATGCAACGCGATAATTCAATTGATCTACCTACAGGTAGCCAGCATTTATTTACAACTAGCTGTGCTCCGCTGTGTTACCCGCTGTTTATTAAGGATACTTTCCCGCAGTAAAACGTAGCCTATGTGTTAATCCAGGGTGTCAGCTAACTCCATACCAAATTTTATTAAAATCGCTCCAGCCGTTTAGACGTGAAGAAGTAACGATCATACACACTCACAAACTTTCGCTTCTATAATATTAGTGTGATGCCGTAAATCATCAATAACATTAAATTACGATATCTTGTTTACTTTAAGAGAAAAAATCAGCACACATTATAAATAATTTATCTTATTTATTTTATTTATTTATTTAAACGTTATTGCCACAATTACAAAATGGACAAAAGGCGGACTTAACGCTAAAAGCATTCTCTGCCAGTCAACCTTTAGGAGTACAGAAAGACACGAATGCGGCTTTAGTAAAGAAGTAATTAACTAATATAAACATAATATAATAGAAAGTACTTATCTTACACATAATAACTAAATATACATGAGCACAAGACATATAGATATATATATACACACACACATATACAATAATATATATATATATATACACATACATATATATAAAATCTATCGATGATGAGACTGAAAGGGACTTATGAAAGGAGTTTAATGTTAGTGTGGAAGGCTATCCAGAAGAAATGCATGAATTTTCTTTTTAAAAATTAATCTATTAGGTGACTTTCTAATGGAGTCAGGGAGGCTGTTCCAGAGTCGTGAAGATTGAAGGGCAAAGGAATCAGACATATAGCCAGAGTGAACGAGAGGTTGAGATAGAGCAAGAGTATCACTAGAACGAAGTTGAAGGTTATGTGTGTCACAAAGATACTGAAATTTGGATCTTAAATAGTCTGGAGAGTGTGGGTTAAAGAGAATTGTATACAGAGTACATAACATTCTCTGCTGTCTTCTTTGACGTATAGGAAGCCATTTAAGTTGATACCTGTAAGCAGATATGTGGTCAAATTTACGAAGACAGAAGATGAAGCGGATGGCATTGTTGATAAGACGATCCAATTTATTTAGAAGATCGAGGTAACAGACATCAGCATAATCAATGAGCGGAAATATAAGAGATGTTACAAGCAAAATTTTTGTTTTGATGGGGAGAAAATTTCTGAACCGATTCAAGAAACGAAGTGAGTAAACAATCTTGCGGCTCACTTCGGCAATTTGTGTGGTCCAGCTGAGAGAGGAATCAATGTAAAGACCAAGATTTTTAACACTTAAACTAAGCGGCAGTATTGTGCCTTCATACATGACAGGCCGGAGAGAACTATGGTCAATTTTAGCTATTTGTTTAGAGCCACCTACGATAATGGCCTGACATTTAGTTGGATTCACTTGAATTCCAAAGTCAGCAGACCAAGCACTGATACGTTGCAATTCATAATTTATTATGGAAATGGCCATATCAACATCCTCAGCCAAAGTCTGGGTATAAATTTGTAGATCATCAGCGTAGAAATGGTAGGAGCAGCTAAGCGAGTAGGAAAGGAAGTTAATGAAGGCAGAAAACAACAAAGGAGAGATAATACCACCCTGGGGTACAACAGCATTCAAGGTATTCCACTTTGAAAGGTTTTGTCCAATACGAACTGCTTGTTGACGGCCCCAGAGGTAGGATGAGAACCAATCCAGTGACATTGGTGAGAAGTTGTAGGATTTCAGGATAACAAGGAGAATATCGTGGTCAACCATATTAAAAGCGTTAGAGAAGTCTATGAGTACCATGACTGTAACCAACTGTTTCTCCATGCCTATCCTGACGTCCTCAGTAACTTTGAGCAAAGCCGTAGTGGTACTATGTCCAGGGCGAAACCCAGACTGAAAAGGAGTGAGAAGATTATTGGAAAAGATAAAAGAGGATATTTGATGATGAGCAACTGCTTCAAGAACTTTAGAAAGAAAGGGAAGGATGGAAATAGGCCTGAAGTTACGCTGAGGAGAGGAAACTTTTGGCAGAGGAAGAACAAAAGCTTTACGCCAAGCTAGAGGAAACTCACTGTTTAGAAGAGAGAAGTTGATAATGTGCTCAATAGCTGGAAGAATATAGTTGATATATGATATCTTCAAGTTATAGTTGATATCTTCAAGTGTCTATGATTTTTTTTAATTAATTACCCAAATAAAGTCCATTTCTTATAGCGAATCCTTTTGTAATATTCCAATGCACTTTACCCGAACGGAAATACTTACTTAGATAACAATCCAGAAATTCTCCAAAACAAATTTTGAATTCCGGAAGCACTGTGTGCAATATATATTCGGAGCATCTCTGCTGCGGCTTAGCTGATATATATACATACATACCTATGTTCATAACACCTGGATACCTCTTCGTGTAAATTTATAGTCCCCCGCGGCAATCCATTCCTGCGGCCTGCGGCGGCTCTGTGTTGCTACATTCTGAATAATCCCCAATGGTGTAACTTTTGTGGGCCACACATGTTCTGTTGACATTTGCTATGGTAGCGGCACGCTACGATGGCCGTTTTGGCGTTTGTGCGTTCATGATGTTTCATAATCTTAATGCGAAATTTGTTCTACATTTGAAATAAATTTTTCGAGTTTAAAAAAACGACGGGTTGCACTCCGGGAGTGCCGGCAGAAGTGAAAACTTGAATATTAACGTTGTGCACTTTTGATATTTTGGAATGGTTAGGGAATAATTTTGCACGAATTGCTTTAATTATCAATATCAAAAGTACATCATTTATGTGGTAGAATACAATATTCATTTATTGCGCTATCGTACACACACATGACAATTTATATTACATTAATAAGTTTATCTTTCAGAAAAATAAACTAACATGAATCACATTTAAGCGCACCTAACGTCATCTATTGTAAAAAAATCAACTTACATTAATCACATTTAAGCGCACTTAACGACACCTATTGTAAAAAGGTATTTTCTTCGCATTAAAGCTGCCTGGACCTGGACGTCTTAGATAGAGACTTATTATTATAATACGATAAAATATAAAACATTACTATGTTTCGTCCAATGTATTGAAAGTCAACAACCTTTCCAATTTTATTGTTTTCGTCCTAAGTTTTGATCTGACGAATTTTCGATTAGGTCACGTGTCCTGAAGCGAAGCGAATAATATCATTTTTGACTCAAAAACATCGACCTTTTGACAGATTTTTTTAAAGGATTAAGTAAATTAATTTAAATAATTGTTTTATAGTTATTATCATTGAGAAATGTTTCGTCATAGAAATAATAATATAATGCTTATTCGCCACATAACTCGGCATTTGTGTTGCTCGAAATTCAAAACGTAAAAACATGAAATGAATAAGAGCGTTACATATAGGATCGTGAGCGTGAGTAAAAAATTATGTTTTCATTTTATTCAATCTTTATAATCAGCAACTTTTTATAATATTCGAAAAAAATGTCAAAATGTTTAATACATAGATGTGACTCGTATTTGATTATACAGATTTATTTTCGATAACAGGTTGACTTTTTGCGTCAGTATTGCAATGTGTTAAAACGGCCATCTTATCGTGCCGCTAATCTACTATATAAAAATAAGTTGGGTTTTCCTTCCTGACGCTATAACTCCAGAACGCACGAACCGATTTCCACGGTTTTGCATTCGTTGGAAAGGTCTCGGGCTCCGTGAGGTTTATAGCAAAGAAAATTCAAGAAAAATTAAAAAAAAAATCGTTTTCTTTTAATCACAAAACGAAATGTTACATAAAACGAAGCTATCTGATCGCGAAACGGAGTTCGCTGGGTTTGCTAGTCCTTTATAAAATTTTAATCTAACAGATGCTAAAATCCTAGAGAATTAAAAACGAAATGAGGTTAAAGTAATTCCTGCTGATTGTTTTAAATTCCATTTCAGACCAGGATTTTAATTGAAAACTTTTCTCGGATAACCCCTTTCCACCAATAAGAGGCAGCCGGTGTCGTGGTGTCTTTGTTAACGGGCTTGTTGTATGAGAACATAAAAAGCAATGGCTGCGATGCAACTCAGGCAGCCCCGACGCCCGCCGGCGAAAACCGCTCCTCCACATGCAATAATAGAGAAATGAACAAAAGGAATATTAAAATTATTTGCTTTTGTGTTTGAATCTAATGTCAATTTTTATGTATTAATTATTTAATCTGGAATATCAAACAAAACATGGCTTCTAGTGGTGCCTAAAATAGGTTTACCTATTTGTTTATGGGAGGGAACTTAATATTTAATACAAACCTACATACATGCTGCTTAACTAGACTAAGTGTACAAGAAGATACTTCTACATCATCTACAAATTAATGTCCCCACTGCTGGGACATTATTTTCTCTATTGAAGGGATAACGGATCAGAAACCATCACACGGGCAACAGGTTCATGTGCCTTCCGATCTATGAAGGATATCAAGATTTATATAGATAAGTAAATTTCTGGGGGCTAAACGCCTAACGGGATTGCTACGGTTATCGCCATCGCTTACGATTTCATTTTGTTAATTCTGACCGCCGAAGCTTTTCAAATACCTCACGCTCATTTTCTTTAATATTGTTATTACCAATGCAAAATAAAAAAAAGAGCGCGAGGCATTTCAAAACCTTAGGCGTTCAGAAATAACAAAATGAAATCGTAAGTGATAGCGATAGCAATTCTGTTCTTCTCCCTGGTCGGCCATTCTATGTATTACCAGCCATTGCGAGAAGTGCTAAGTAGATAGGTACTTTCTGACATACCACTATTTATTACCCATACATAACTATGTATGGGTAATAAATAGTGGTATGTCAGAAAGTGGTATTTTTAACTAAAAACTTATTATGTGTTTAATTTGTTGTGTGTTTTTTAATGAATAGTCAAGGACTCGCCGATCCTTAACAGCAAATTTTCATTAAAGTATATTTTATAATCATGTAGGTAAACTTTTTTTTCCTTTTCATGCTTGATGTATGAAGGTACCTAGTTAAGTAAAAATGTACTTATTATGTCCTTTTCTCATCATCACAAAACAATTGTTTAACGGTCACCTTCTAAAAATTTACTAACCTTTTTCCGTAGTCTGTAGTCAACCTTTTGTTGAAAAAGGATTTTTCAATTCGGTTTATATTTCAGCGGAGTTCCGTTACGAAGCTGTAATCGTGGTGCACAAGGATCTGCCAGTAAACAACTTGGACCAGTTGAAAGGCCTGAAGTCTTGCCACACCGGGGTCAACAGAAACGTGGGCTATAAGGTGAGATGATCATGGATCAGAAAAATGAAAAAAAGAGAGAGTTCATGTAAGATGTATAGAAAGCTAAAATTATGTAGGTAAGTTAAATTAGTGTTAGTAGGTGAATTGTAAAAAACATTCTAAATTCAATAGCGTTTATTCAGTTTAGGCTGCTACAAGCACTTATGAATGTCGGAAAACTAGGTATGCCATTGTGATGAATGAGTTGCTTGTATATTTTTTCTCCATTGTTTAGAAAAACGGGAAGCCACAAATGAATCACCGTAAGACGATTCAATCCTCAAAAGACACTGTGAACTCAAAAACAAAAAAAACTAACTACCTTTTCAATGAACGTATACGTAACGTATACTAAAAGTAACGATAAAAAAGGAATGTAAATTCGAATAGCTTATGCAAACACAAGTAAGAATGGGGTGTACACTATAAAACACAGAAAATAATGTATTTATACAGTACCAGGAAGCACAGGAATCAATAATTATATTACACAACTAAAATTAATAACATCACATGGGTACCTACATAAATCAATTACAAACCACAGCCAATGGCAGAGGCATAGCCCAAAGCCACTTATTCATTACAATTTTCCAGCAGACGTCGCCTAACAAAAGGACGTCCTTTCCATTTACGCTAGAACACAAGTCCATTAGCCGTACCCCTCAGTAGGCGACAATTAATAGCCCCACCGCACTCTCATATTCCGCGTGACACCCGAAAACATTAACTAGATGAACGCACAGAAAATTCGACTCGACATTGACATATTAGGCGCCTTCAACGTAAAGCCTAATGCAAAACCAAATTACTGCGTGTTTCACCTGACGTCTCACATGAAGTATATTGCATATAGCTATATGATTCTACAACAGTATCACAGATGAACGTTATGAATTTGAGAGGACAAACATCCTTGACATACAAGATTGCCCGTATTGAGGAAAATAAAGAACAAACTTTTTGTTGAAAACATAAATAGATATCAAAAGAAATTTTTAAGTGTTTTTTACCAAATCCTGTCTGTTGCCAAATTCTTCAGATACCAAAATCTAGCAACAAATCTTTTAATAACAATGTAAGAAAGAGCAAAAGTAGACCCATTCTTAAAATAAATTCTTGTTGTTGTTGTGTCCTTGAACTTTTATTAAACACTAAATAAAGTTTACTAACGTCCAAACTAAAATAATTGACAGATAGAATTGTAGGTATTCGGCTTATTATTCGTAAAACAAAATAACAAAGTTTGTTGAAGTAATAAACAAACAAGTATCGACATGAGAAACAGATAATTCGCAAGCTTTCCTCGTCCAATACTAGCCGGTGTGTTCAGCTGATAGTCAAATATTCTCACGAAACAAGTTCTACAAGTTTACAAGGACACTGCCATACTTACTATTAAGCGTTTAACCAGTTCCAATGTACCATCAATCTTCATATAAGGACACATTGTAATAAGCCCAAAGTAATACTAAGTAAGTTTTTCATGGGACAAAGCTACTATGTACGGAATTATAAAGGTTTGATCAGGATTAAAAATAATACTGGTAAACTTTAAATCTACATGATTATGATAAGAAACATTCAAACAGACATCGTAGTTAAGATTTAATTTTAATAATCTGAAACTTATTATAGCCAATAAGTAGTTTTTTAATGTCATATGTAATATTTAAATAAATATATATTGCTATCCGGGCGAATGCACTGACCATTATGCTACCACGGCTCTAATAGGGCCGTGGTAGCATAATGGTCAGTGCATTCGCCCGGATAGCGAAGGATGCGGGTTCGAGTCCCGTCCGCTGCCTGGCCCGCGTGGATTTTTTCTTCTCGTAAACTTTTCTTTAGATTTAAACATCTAGCAGTTAAATGCTTAAAAAATAAATAAAATCAAATATATATTGTTTACTTTTTTACTGAGTGCTTATCTTTAGCAACCTATAATAGTATGAAAATACTTCACGGCTGACGGAAAAAAGCTTCCTTCAAAGGTTTTTTACATTTGACTTATATGTAGGTAGGTTTGAAATAGGTACTTCACGTATACTACGTGAAGTACCTATTTCAAAAAGTTATGATAGTTTTTTCAATAGTTTCAGCTTTTCATTAATTCGTTTGAATAAAGTACATTTTCAGTGGATTACATAAATACATTAATTAATAACAATAAATTCTGAATTATCATAATTATATTTAAAGAATTTAACTGCTATTGATGATGTTTTGATGTTTAAATGTTGAAAGTTGTAAAGAAGTTTAAATCTAAAGAAAATTTTATTAGGAAAATTGCACTCCGTTTCCAGGTTTCAGACGGGATTATTTCTATAGAAATAAATTCTAATTAATAAATAAAACATTAATACAGAAAAACGAAGATAAATACGTAACGCGAACGTATCTCCGTAGGTATTTGCCCTAGATCACCTCTATTTACGATTTCTGTTTATCGCTTCTATCACGGCAGCCCTACCTTCGGCCGAATCGCAAACCCCTATATTTTTTACACGAAAATCCCTATTTTGATGCCGAAGAAGGAGCTTTATGTGGAAATGTATTTTTCTTTTTCTCAACACTGATACAAAAACTTAAAGAGTATGTTCTGGTAAGATAAGCTGAACAAAGGTCAAACAAATACACTTAGTCGGTATAAAGATACTTACTATAAAACCGTTCCTTCATCCTTTAAGATCTACTTATTTACAAGCTCTATAATGATAAGTATCGATATGCAAATCGTCACTAACAGAATATGCAATCAGGTAGTTTTCCGCGTCTATTTGTATATCTGCAATCACGATTTTGGTAAAGTTTTCACCAACATTATCAAAAATGTTCTCCGATACAAAATTTTTAGTTTACACTGAAACAAAACGAGATCGTGTCACTAGTTTAATTTACATCAGTTCAACAAAAAATTTAAATGAGCTAAACTCAAAATAAGTAAAACTTTTTGTAGTATCTTTTGTAGCTTAAGAATGGCTAGAAGAAGTTCGATGCGGCCATCAGGGCCGCGGTAGCATAATTGATCAGTTTCTTCTTACCTTATTTTCTTTAAATTTAATACTCTTAAGTTATATATCCTAATTACTACTAAGCCATTATATAAATATGTAATCCCAAAATTTATTCCCAGATACCTCTGACTATGCTGATGAAGCGTACCGTATTCCCCAAGATGAATGACTACAGCATATCACCCAAAGAGAATGAATTGCGGGCTCTTTCTACTTTCTTTTCGCAATCGTGCATCGTGGGCAAATGGTCGCCAGATCCGAAGACGAATAGCGCTTGGAGTGAGTTATAATACCTACTTTAAAAATTACAGCACTTGAAAAAAGTCTGTAATTAGACATTTTTGTGCTGTACATTGAAATCTTTATAGTTTATGTTATTTACGAGATTGCTGGCTATGTTCCTTGTTTTTTTGCGAGTCCCGATGTTTCGACTCTGTTGCAATACCGTAAATAACAAATTACTATAACCTTAGTGTCGATAAAAGTTTCAAACAATACTTTTATTGAAATCTTTCTCCTTTTCAGCACACTTAGTCTGTCTAAATTTTGAAATGTCCTAATCATATTTTTTTCTCTCCCAGAGGCACAATACAGGCAACTATGTTCTCTTTGCGAACATCCGGATAAATGTGACTACCCAGACAACTACAGTGGTTATGAAGGAGCTCTAAGATGTTTGGCTCACAATGGCGGTCAGGTTGCCTTCACCAAAGTCATCTATGTTCGCAAATTCTTCGGGGTAAGTTGCGCATTTTATTGTTCACGTAGAATAATTTTCGTTTATGTGATCAACACAATTTATTAAGTTTAAAGGAAAATTTTTTTTTATTGGTGGTGTTATAAAATTAAAGACTTCATCACTTTGGATAATTGCTCTAATACCCAAGATATTTAAACGTTACGAGAAATAAATAGGTATAGAAAATTCCTCAATTACTTATCTTACACAATATTTTGGCGAAGGTTAAGTTAAACTGTTTAAATACTGCGATATCTAGCTTTTTATAACATAGGTGTCAAATATAACAAACGCTAGACTTATGAGGAAAATAGAAAACACAAATAAACAGAATGTTTTATTATCCGATCAAAGACGCACTTCTGTAAGGAAATGTGTTTATCGAATCAATTTCAGTTTGAGTGTGCCCCCAATGGGACTTTTATCCAAGTCCAAGTGTCATTCAAAATAATTAGAGGCGTCCGGGATGCCTTTAGGCAAATAACTGCCTCTTTTCCTCAGTTGAATTTTCTTAGCTGCCTAAATAAAAGATGGATGACCTCCGTGGCGCAAGCTGTATGTACGTCGGATTTCAGTGTGCCGCTTACTCATTGGTCTCGGGTTCAAATCGGGGTGGGGCAAATGTTAGTATGATTAATATTTATGTATATGTATTTCTAGATAAATATAACTTATGTAATTTATCATTAGAGATATGTATTCTATCCGTTACCTTAGTATCTCATTTCATAAGCCTTACAGTGCTTATTTTGGGCTAAGTGGTGTAGGTGCTTAGAAATATTATTTTTTTAAGTGTAACTTTTATTACAATACCACAATTTTTTTCGTACATCTTCAGCACACCGCTTTACTTTGTTGAATCTTATTAAGACATTCAGACTATATCAAAATACATCGGTGGTTTAGTGGTAGAAATCTAGCCTCAAACGCAGGCGGTCCGGTTTTGAATCACAGCCGTGAAAATACTTTTTTTATTAATACTTTTGAAAGTTTCACTTGTATCGAGGTTTCATAAAACCACACAAAATCTGTAGACATTATTTTAATCAATTTTTATTTTTAGTACACAAATTCCATGACACTTACCAATAAAGTGGTTTCCTGTTACCAAAAGAATTCCCAAAATCAGTTCTCCTATCGGTCCTCCGGTAGCCCTTTGTCTAGATCACCTAAAGTCTGGGTTCGAATCCCAGTCGAGGAAGAACATCTTTTATTAATGACTAGGGGCCGCCCGCGACTTCGTACGCGTGGAGTTAGTTATTTGCACATACTTTTTGACCCCTGTTCACTGCTCGTTCCCCGTAGGTGATAGCGTGATAATATAATAATAATAATAATAACCTTTATTTCTCACCATAATCACAATGTTCACAATGTTGGTATTAATGGCTACATAAAAACAATGATATAAAAAGCATGCATTTTTTTTTACCAAAAATAAAAGGTACGTATTGATCAGATTATGGTGGGTTGACACCTGAACTAGGATGAATCCTGTGTCTCAGGTAATCAACCATCCACCCTATTCATAAAGTTGTGTACCATTTAGTAAAC
This sequence comes from Chilo suppressalis, assembly GCA_902850365.2. Lineage (NCBI taxonomy): Eukaryota > Metazoa > Arthropoda > Insecta > Lepidoptera > Crambidae > Chilo > Chilo suppressalis. The sequence goes on from OU963908.1 coordinate 5,449,342, forward strand.
AATTTATTAATCCAGATAACTGTTCTTAAGTTATTAATTCAATGGAATAGCCAAAGGAGTTTGTTATGTGTGTGAGTGTGTGTATGTGTATGTGTGTATGTGTGTGTGGGTGTATGTGTGTGTGTGTGTGCATCTTATAATGTTTAACTTATTATTTTGAATATCGTTTCTGTATTTTTGTAATCTAGCGTTTTTAAACTTTTTTGAAGTGCAGTTTTAAGATTATTTCTATTTAGTTTAATAATGCTGTTTAAATCATTGTAATATCTATATAAAAATGGACTTATGATATATATGTAGCCTATATGTTTACCCGACTTCTTAATAATATTCGTACCATATTTAAAGTAAATCCATGCAGTATTTTTTGAGTTTATTGTACATCCATACAGACAAACAAACAAAAATTCTAAAACTATATTTTTGGCTTCGGTATCGATTGTAGATCACACCCCAAGTATTCTTTTTAAAAAATATTCAATGTACAGTTTTGAGCTTCTTACCATTTTTTATATGTATAGATTTTAATAGTTTCACTTGTATCTTGGTTTATAAAACCACACCATTTTTTATCACTAGCTCCCGGTCGGAACTATCCCAGCTAGTACGTCAAACGAAAACCCCGATGATTTCGCGTACCTCTGCGCTGATGGGTCTAAGGTACCCATCAGGAGCACGGCTTGCTCGTGGGCCGCGAGACCTTGGCAGGGCCTGATGGGCCACAACGATGTACTAGTCAGGATATCACCGCTGAGGGAGAAGATAAAGCAACTCTCAGAAATTGGTAAGTTCAGTGATGATTTATTTATTCTTTATTACCAAAACAGTAAATATTTGTTTCTTAGGTTTTCACGCACATCACTCTTTATTGTTTATTTTATTAAATAAAATTAGTTTTTACGGGTTAGATTAGGTTGAAAAGATTGAAAACGCTGCGAGGCGTCAATAAGTGAATAAATTCAGTGCATCTAACCCGTAAAAACTAGTTTTATTTAAAACAGTAAATTTTCTACCAGTCAACCAATAAGGATTGTAGGAGACGAATTTTATGGCGATAGAATACAATGGCTATATAGTAGCTATCATGACTTATTCCATTATTATGATCTTGGAAATTAAAAGGCTTTTCCTCAAAATTTTAATATAATAGTTTCCTGCAGTACCTGTACCTTAACTTTTGGCCCTAAAACGAGCTTAAATTAAAAAATAGGTCACCCTAAATGTGTTTAGCTCAGAACGATTTTTTTTCTTTTGATTAATACAATTTGTAAAATATATTTTAATAATTCTGTTTTTTCGAGCCAAGTAGATCTGATCTGAAATATTAATAAAAAGATATGCAAGTTAATTTAAAATTTAATACATGTAATAGTTTCAGTTTTAAAGAAAAGTCGAAAAACTAGCTATTTTTACTACTTTTTTTTCTCTGTAAAAATATCCCTGCGCCCCATATTGGTTTCAGTGTAGATTTTGTTCACACGGGCCAAATGTTTTTCCGCTAAATTGGGTCTAACTCGATGTATCATGCAAAAGGTTGACATTTTAAAGGGTCTTCTCTTTTTTTAAATTAAGGATTAATAAATCCTACAAGGCCCTTCTAACCTCTTTCTATGTTCTGTGTGTTCAAGGTAAAACCCAGTTATATTAACAATTTGACATTCGCAAATGTCTAGCCACCTTAGGCTATGGTGATCTCTTACCATCAGAGAAAATCAGTAGTTTGCTTGTATGTCGCCAAATTCATAAAAATATATGACGACCTCCGTGGCCGAGTGGTTTGTACGCCGGGTTTCATGGTGTCGCCGACTCGAGAGGTCCCGGTTTCGTATCCCGGTGGGGGCTGATGTTTGTGTGATGAATACGAGCATTGGTACTCCAGTCATGGATGTTTAATATGTTTTTCTAAATAAATATATAGTACAGTATATGTATTCTATGCGTTACCCTAGCATCCCATAACATAAGCCTTACAGTGCTTACTTTGGGGTTAGGCTAAATGGTACGAGTGTTGGAAATATTTATTTATTTATATTGTCAAAACATGGGTTCCTGTCAGGACTCGCAAGCAAGCCGGAATGGTTCACTAAAGTATTGGGACTCTCCGAGAAGATCAACCACGTAGCAAGAAATGTGCCCATCAAGCCAGTGGACTATTTGAAGAAAGCCAACTACACGGAGGTCATTGAACGCGGCCATGGACCACCGGAACCCGTCGTCAGGTAAATATTTTTCGATTACTTAAGTGATAAGTGATTTAATAGAGGCATAATAATGTAAGTACAATAACTAATGTCTGTAAGACAAGAGCGGCAAAGTGTAATATTCCTCCTTTTAAAACCAAGTTTGCCTCGAGATCATATGACTTTGTGGCACCTTCAGTCTACAACGTGTTACATGCTAAACTTAATCTAAGGCAGTATACAAGCAGACAGATAAAGCAACAGATCTGTAATTATTTATTGGAGTTAAATGAAATAGGTTTAAATATCCTTATGATGCCTCTAAGTTAATGACGATGATGAAATTAATTCAAGTTCAGGAGATTGGAATGGATCAGGTAAAATTGCAAATTAGTAATACAATGGCAATAAATAAAGCATTTATGGGAACCGTTATATATAAATACATACACACACAAAAACACACACATGCGCGCATACGCTCACACACACTCACACACACACACACACGCACACACACACACACACACACACACACACACACATACAATTACATTTTTATTTTATTTTTTTTTTATTATTGTGTTTAAGTTGTTTCTTTAGCACTTCTCATATTAATTAACACATTAATCACATAAATGGTACAGGGGTGGCTTACTCTGTTCATGTAGTTTTGGGAGTGGAGGCCTGGTGTCTTGTAGAACAGGTTTATCCTATTGCAAGCACCAGTCTTCATATTAAGTGGTGAGGTGTTGTAATTAAGCACTTTATTGTAAATTTTTCTACTTATGTGAAGAAATAATTAAAGAATTTATTATTATTATTATTATTACTTAAAGGTTTTGACGGTTCGATTAGATAATACCTATTATGTGATGCGTCAGTCCAGCGTTGCCAGTTTTTTTTTGCCAAGTCTAGATTTAGGAACTTTTTGAGTGAAAAAAGCGGGATTCTTCCGTCGAAAGCGGGACATAGTGAAAAAACGTATATAATTAAAAGTTTTTGAATATTTATCTTTTTATTTGAGTTCAAATTACGTTTACGTGACACTATGGATTTTCTATGGATATTTTTACTAGATACCAAGTAAAAATATCCATAGAAAATGTATTTTAAAATAAAAATGATATTTTAAATCAGATTTACCCTATCGTTAAATAGTCGAGTCTCTGTTTGAGTTCTTCAGATTTTCACAAAAATGGTAAAAGGGAGTATTGTCATTAAATAAGTAGGTACTGCATAGATCTAATGTTTTGAAAGCCAATATTCATTTATAAAATAATACTATAAATGTTACCAAAATTTAGTTTTTAATATGTAAAAGTGATTTAATAGAGGGATTTTTAAATAAATATTGTTTTTGTTCAATAATATTCGAGTAACTTACTTCACTAGAATATAATATTTATACCTACCGTCCCTGCAGTGCAGTCTGTAAATTTTTAACAAAAATTTGCTAGATGAGGGATATCTATCAGATTTTACGATCTACCCTGGAAAATTGGATTCTTTCTCTTCTTATTCAACATGTAGTATCATACGTAAGCTGTCTCATAAACATTACCCAAACAAAAAGAAAAATATTAAACAGGGACACTCTGATCAGAGTCAGTCCTATCGTGACATCCATTTTGGTCGCTTACAACTAAGTAAGTTTATAGGTACTCCGTAGTTTTTATTTTAATGGATACAACTTTGCATGTCGCCCGACATGAATATTGAATGAATGTTATTTAAGTATCTTAGACACACTGGTAATTTACATATCCCACAAAGCCAATGAACTGCTCGCCAACTGCCCAGTATTATTAAAGGTCATTTGTAGTGTTAAAGCACTCATGGATCGTCAGAAATCATATATTTGGTTTGATAAAATATCTGGATAAATTATGTACTTATTTCTTTAACCATATACTACGTAATTGGAAACAATCACGAAATCACAGAAAACATGAAACACAATAAATATGATCGATCGTTTTATGTGGAAGAACCACGGAAGAACTGAAGTTATTTTTTTAATTCAGTAACAGAGATGTATGACGCGTGAATTACCCCTACCGATCGGCCTGAATAGTATTAGGTATGTGGGGTGAAAGATACTTTCTGAGTAAAGCTCTCGGATTCAAGGGGTAAATCCACTGTTTGGATTTCCTCATAAGTCGACGTAATCACAGATTACTAAATAAGTAATGCTTAGACAAAGTTAGTGTCCCATTAAAATACGCATTACGAAAATCACAATACCATCTGAATGCCCCAGTAGAATTTAAATGTCAATGATAAATAATGCATAACAAATAATAGGTACACTAAGCAGGTAAGTATTATATTTCCCCTATGTCATCAATTGTATTTTACCACAATGCGGTTACTAAGACAAGGCCTAAAGGAAAAAAAGATTAACAATAACAAGGACAGGAAAACTACTCAACAACTGTCTTAATGCTTGCAATATTATGAATCACTTTAAATAAAAAAAATCAGTGATCCATCACCATCAGTCACACGGGCGTTAACTCATACACTGAGTAACCAATCATACAATTTATTCCCCCCCTTCTAGTTACTTATAAGCTGAAACAACAAGACGCCACTAAAACCATCCATAATACGATTAACATCCTGGACAGAAACTTGCGAAGTCATTAAAATAAAAATAATATTAATCCTGGACTACATAAAGCAATAAAATTATAAGATAACTAGAGCTTGTTTACTGTAATGAGGTGAAGCTACAATAATTTCAAAAAATAGTTATCATTCCAGAAAACTAATATATACACTAGAACCATATTAGGATACGGAAATTCAGTATTCTACGCTAGAACAAAGAAACGAGCTTACTCGATTCTCTTCCTAATATAGGTTATCCATACGCTGTCAGCGCCTAAGAAGCTTTGCGTTGCGTGACATGACTACACCCCGATGTGATGTTTTAATTAAGATTATTATCTCTATATATAGTAATTCGTAAGACTGTTGTAGGCATTTAATATAAATACATGGGTGAGGTTTAATATTTCATCCCATCACATGAGATTGGTAAAAGCACGTTATATGCTAAGGGTGAACCTTGAGATTCGGATTATTCAATTGATTCCCTCGGCGCAATTTATTTTTATACTTTGTTTACAAGTAATAGGGAAACATAAATTTTACTTTGTTATAAGAATATTTATCGAATAAGCATCACTTTTGGCCGACTGGGTCCGAAGATAAATAGAAATTACATTTTGTGTAACGGGAGAATCAAGTAAAGACAGCAGGTACTGTTTTCCTCCAGGCAGCGAAAATTGAGCCTCTCTAGATTCACCCCTAAAAGCTTTTCTTGAGCCTAAGGGTATAACTTTACAAAAATACTACCATTGCTCGCTTTTCTAGGTAATCACTCAGATGCCCAATTGACAATAACGATGTGCCTAAAAAATGTTTGGGATTCTTACTACACCTAATTATATTTCCCAATATAAAGTTGAATAAGTTTCATACAAATATTATTTCGCGCAGGTAACATACGAGATTTACCCGGTATGGAGATAAAACTCGATAAATCCGTTTTAAGTATTCACTTACACTTGTCATTAAATGAATCTTTGTTCAAGAGTTCGTGCTTCGATACATCCCTTTAGAAATACATAGCATGAAAAACTTTTCCTAAGTATATAGCTTAGGTCTGGGAATGGGAATCTTTTTCGTAGCTCAGATAAAACGGCCTCTACACCAATAACCCTAAGGCATGTTGACCCGCTTACCTATTCCGTCTGTTGGATACATTTCTGTTCCCTTCATCTCTTCTCTGTCCTTATCACGCAAAAAAACCATATCTCGTGGTCAAACCAATTTAACTAAATATATTGCCTAGTAACAGGCCGCTTTCTGCTGCAACCCAAGGTAAATGAATGGCGAAGGTGGATTAGGGTCATACATATTATATTTTGTTTTTTCGTTGCTATCCGATGGATCGTCGCAACAATATGAATGAGATTGAAGATTTCAAATATTCAAGATTCAAAAAAATACTTTACGGATTCAAGACGCACGCATGAATAAAAGTTTGGTACCCTTATTTATCCCGACGACTACGACGGACGTTTCGACAAGGGGCCTAATTGTGTAACTTCCTTCCAGGAGTCCTTTCAGTTCATATTTGGGTATGAGATTAGCATATTATGTCACATTAACACTAGCTTTGAAGAACATCGAAAGATTTAAAATTCCACAATTAGCCTCAGGTTACACCGGCAGTGGCGCATCAAATTCAAGTATAGTGTTCATGTGGATACATTTTTTTAAAGTCCTCTGGAATGACGAGAAAAACTTCCATCGGAGCATGGCATTTAAATTCATATTTCTATTCTTACTTCAAAAAAAGTACTTTACTAACACGCAGAAGTTTTAACATTTGTTTGTTAACATTTGTTTGTATTACGGTATTCATGATTTAAAAAACCTTACCTTTTGGACTTTTGATAGCCTTTCTCACACAGGTTGTGCGTGACATCTAATGTAGCACTGGCCAAGTGTCACGTCATGTCCGTATTCGCATTCAGCCGTGACATCCGTCCAAAACTCGACTGCGTTCAAGAAGCCTCCGAAGCGGACTGTTTGAAGAGCGTAAGTATCCTCAAACCATTTTACATATGATACAAATATATACTAACTACACGCTTATCACAGCCATGTAGATCTGCACAAAGTTGCATCACCATTAGGCAAATGCAATATACTTACAGGTATACAGGAATACTCTGATAGCACTGCATCAGCGCCACATTTAGCATTGTTTGAACTTAAATTGAAGTCTCAAAACAAAACAATACTTGGTCAGTGCAACCGCCCGGATTACGGAGGGTGTGGGTTCGAGTCCCGCCTGGAGCGCGTGGATTTTGTTTTTAGTAAAATTTTGTGTAGATTTAAACAACTTTATTATATAAGATTTAAATAATTTAAACAACAACTTTGTTACCTGAGAGTTTACGATAAGTATAGATATCCGTTCTGCCTACGCTCAGAAGTAGGTACGGCTGAATGATGATCTACAAAATCTATATGAAAAACATAGTCCATCGTGTTTTCTTTTCGCTCCCAGCACAGAAACTTAAATCAGAGTTCTCTTGCTTGACAAAAAAGAAGCTGTCTAGACCATTAAGAGCTTTTGTTTCAACTTCCGCTGGGAAGTAAGAATTCATATATAATCCAAATTTAAGCTTCATAAATTTTACTATCAAACAGGTTCAAGATAACGGCTCCGATCTAGCTTCAGTAGACGACTCAAGAGTGGCAGCCGCAGCCAATAAATATAATCTACATGCAGTCTTCCACGAAGTGTATGGAGAAAAGAAAACAGCGAAATACGCTGTAGCTGTCGTTAAGAAGGGAACAACGTATAACAAAATTGACGACTTGAGGGGAAAGAGGTAAAATCAAATAATGTTTTGTTTAATATGAAAACCAAGATACGGATTAATTATTACTTGTAGTTAGTCAATAATGATGATTGTCCATCACATTTTGAGATAATAGATTGATATAAATAAAGAAAGGAAAGTCCATTAAAGTTTAAAAAATGATTGCAATTCATTTTACTCTAAAATTAGTGAACTACGTCAACTTCAGTAGGCTCACTTTGTTAGCTACGTTAGCTATGAACACAACCAAACATTATATTAAACTGTAATCGAATTCGAGAAGTACACTATTATTTAGCACTTCAAAATCTTAAATGAAATGATTTTCTTCTCACAATTAAACTATTTCTAAAGGTCCTGTCACAATCCTTATGGAACCTTCAGCGGTCTAGATGCGCCGTTGTTCTACCTCATCAACAAGAAGATCATCAAATCAGACCAGGTATGGAGTATACTAAGGCTTTGCCTGCATGGCACTAGAATTTAAAAACGTCATACTTTCATAGCTAAATCTTGATAACGTGTTCAGTTTGTAGGTATTAATTGATATTATTATAGTCTCGTTTGGTTTGTAATACAATTGGCGATACGATTCCACGATATACATATAACTTAGTACCTTCACGCTATATTATATTTCTTGAATTGCGAGATAGCTTGAAAGTAAATTATATAAACCAAACATACTACTTAATCATAACAAACAATGGTAATCAAAATCATTTATTCATAAATTTTATTATTTTTGAAGCATGTAACTGCTTGATGTTTAAATCAATGTTGTGGGTTACCTATAATGCGAAGAGATGGCGCTGCCTTGCAGCTTAAGAATGGCTAGAAGAATTTCGACGCGGTCCGTGAGGGCCGCGGTAGCATAATTGGTCAGTGCATTCGCCCGGATTGCGAAGGGTGCGGGTTCGAGTCCCGTCTGCTGCCTGGTCCGCGTGGAATTTTTTCTAGTTATATTTTCTTTAGATCATTTATTCAGTTTAGGCTGTTACAAGCACTCATGAATGACTAGAAGCTACGCCATCGGTTCGTAAATCTACGGCGGGAGACCTTGTACTAAGAAGAACCGGCAAGAAACTCAGCAAGAGCGGTTTTTCTCTCCCTGTTTTATTATTTACAGAGCCGTCAAGTTGAAAAAATACTTCAGAGATGATTCATAGGGATCATCTCATTACATAATGATTAAATATACATTAATTGTTTACCTGTATTTTGATTGCTGTGTCATACAGTATAAATACAAATTGTGTGATTTTATATTAATCTATATCTTCAAAATCAAGGAAGTTAGGGCAGACTCATCTCCGCTGGCAGTACCCGTTCACGAGCATGACGCCTGAACCAGCCATCGCTTCGCTCATCAATATTTAGGGAACGTAACGACCCGCCTCACATGACACCACCGAAGAGACTTTTTTATATACTCATACTTTTATCTTATTAACAATGAACTGTTATCTGCTAATAACAATGACCTTCTATAAGTAATTACTAAAGTTTAAGTCCTACCTGTTACTTGGGACACTTGATTATTTTATGTAAGTATTTCATATTTTCGTGTCCTTACAGTGCGTCAAGAATTTCGCTGACTTCTTCTCAGGCGGAGTATGTCTACCAGGTGTGGATAAAGCTGAAAACAATCCCAGAGGTACAAAAATCAAATCCACATGTATAAGATTTAACAAGCTTTTTGTTTAGTCACGGTTACCATTGAACTTATCAACAATAAACGTACTCTTTCATTTGCCACGGTAACTAACTTATTAACATTTTTCAGGTGACAACGTAGCCAATTTGAAGAAACAATGCTCTGGGGATAACAGTCCGTCTAAGTGTCTCGAAGAAAATCGCGCCGATGTTGCCTTTGTTTCAAGTAAGTAAGAAAAACTGCACAATAGCGATGTAAATTAAGAGAGATTGGATTTGGCACACGACGGGTATAGGTAGCAGCAAAATTCTTGAGTAAACCACAGACAGTTAAACCTGCGCAGTAGAGGTTTTTTTATATATAGCCAGGTAGGCAAATGACTCACAAAAGCGATGTAAATTTAGAGTTTGGCACACGACGGGAATAGATAGCAGCAAACTTCTTGAGTAAACCACAGACAAATAAACCTGCGCAGTAGAGGTTTTTTTATATATTGCCAGGTAGGCAAAGGACTCACAAAGCGATGTAAATTAAGAGAGATTGGCACACGACGGGTATAGGTAGCAGCAAACTTCTTGAGTAAACCACAGACAAATAAACCTGCGCAGTAGAAGTTTTATTATATATAGTCAGGTAGGCAAATGACTCACAAAAGCGATGTAAATTAAGAGAGATTGGCACACGACGGGTATAGGTAGCAGCGAAATTTTTAAGTAAACCGCAGACAAATAAACTTGCGCAGTAGATTTTTTTTATATAGCCAGGTAGGTAAATGACTCTACCCCACCTAATGTTAAGTGGTGATAAAGTTCAAACTTTACTTTGTTCTTTAGTTAAATGTAGATATCAAATGTAAAATATTTAAAAATTTAGTCTAATTAAATTATTATTATCAATAATAAATTCGAGACTAAATAGGAACTTAATGTGATGATTTTTATACTTACCAGGTACCGACTTATCCAACTTCGATACATCACAATACGATCTCCTTTGCCTAAACCGGGAATCCGGTGGACGCGACGCACTCACCAACTATGCCACATGCAACATCGCTATGGCCCCCTCAAGGACCTGGATGTCCGCCAAAGACTTTTTAGCTGATGTCTCCATAGCCCACACACCGTTGAGCTTGGCCGAACTTTTGGACGAATCTCCCGATTTGTTCAATATTTACGGGGAATTCTTGAAGAATAACAACGTTATCTTTAATGTGAGTATGTTAAAAATGGATTTAGAAAGACCTTATACTTTAAGTAGGTTAACAATCCTGTAACGTCACAACATTTCCTTCTATTTTTCAAACAATAAAGTTTCTTGAATTTTCTAAAACCAGTCTAAAGTTTTGCTAATATTTTACTGTTAATAATACAAATAAGGCGCAACTGAATCGAAATTGAATACTTATCACAGTATAAATTTAGCTGCATATCTAGATATGTTCAATTTAGGGAATAATATACCTATTGGGAATGGAAATAGTTTATATACAGAATCGCGCCAAAAAAATTTTTTTTATATGTCCTTTTTTTCTTCTTCTCTGTTGGGAAAGATAAAGGCAAAACCATGCAGCCATCGTCTTACTGTTTTATTAATCTACGTTTATTACATTAGAATGTGGATGTGACGCATTCTCGTATTTCTTGGAGTATTTGACACGATATGTATCAAGTCAGCTTTCTCGATGAGCTGTGAGGTAGTGGACATTACAATAAAGTTCTCATGTCCACTTGACCGGAACAGCGTATATTTTAAAGATACCGCTAACTCTTCAGTTGTGCAGACAGCATTGTAACACAAAATCACACCAATTTTATTTCACAATATCCACTATTAACGAATTAACGAAAATAATAATAATATTAAGACGCCAACCACACTCGATAAAGTTGCGCCAAAAACTCTTTTTAATTAAAAGAGGAAAGCCTCGAAGTAGAGAATTTTAATGGATGTCAAGTCTTTACAACCTAGTCATTAGATTATCACTCATATTTCGTCATTTTATATTTCTTGGAGGATTGAAAGAAAGTAAGTAATCAAATTTTGAGATTTTACATTAAATGTGTTTTTTTTCCTTTTTATAGAATGCTGCAAAGGGATTGGAAACTACAGAGAAATTAGACTTTGAAAAATTCAAAACAATCCATGATGTCATCAGGAACTGTGGAATTGCTTAATATTTTAAATTAAATTAAACATTTGTAAAGTTAATTACTAACAGTTTTGTAAGGTTGAAGAAAAGTCTGATGTTTAAATAGCTTGATCTTTATTTATCACTTATAAAGATGAAATGAAAATAAATATTAACCATTGAACAGTTGTTTCTATTATATTATGTCTATAACGCAGCTAAGAACAGTGTGGCAGCAAGAGCAGTTGCTAACATAGCATATCCCGTTGAATAAACTTCTTTGATGGTGAGGCCTTTAGCAGTATCCCAGTATAAATGTCTGATGCCATTAGCAAAGTGGAATCCGAATGGGGCAGCAAGCACCGCCTTTGCAAGGAAAATTGTAGCAGGTGACAAATTGAGACCTTCAATCATAGTGATATAATGAGAAATATCATTAGGTAGCATCAATGCACCAATACCCAGTGCACTAACATAAGTAGATAAGATCAGACCTGAAACAAAAATAATAAGGCTCAATTAATATGAAAGACTAAGATATAAACAAAATAAAAGAACAAATGAATTTTATAGTATGTATCATGTAAATTACCTAAATTTCAATCCGATGGCTACAAATATTAGATTAAAATTATACAAACATTTTGGTCCCTACAAATTTGAGTTAATACCTTACCTGCGGTTCGGTGAGTAATAGACAGCATACTAGTTAGCTGTGGTGAGTAAATGGTAAGGTGTGGTGACATTGGCCTCTTCAGTTTAGCATTTCTCAGGTCAGGGTGTTCCTCTTGTGGTGGTTCAAACTTTTTGTATGTTATTTTAGGAACCCCTGATGCCGCTTGAGCATAATTGACTTTGGTCAACACACTAGGAAATCTGTTTAACGTTGAAAGAATAGATCTACTACCTAACCTGAAAAATTAAATAACAAAAGTGAATTGTTGTGAATAAAGTTAAAAAAACAACAGTTACATAATGTTTGACAACCAACCTGCTGCATGTATAGAAAGCCATATTCAGACTTTTCCTGGTGGACTAAAGCACTGTTGGCTTCTGTAAGAAAGTTATAAAAAATCTTATTTTCTAATTATTACTGCCTTGATATTGTTACAAAAACTATTCACTTACCACAGGACTTATTTAAGCAAATACAAATGCAGTTCACTTGGCACTTTTGACAGTGACAATCTTTTTTGTCTTAAATTTTGTGTAGGGAAGCAATGAGAAATGAAGTCCATACAGTCTTATCTTCAAGGTGCGTTCAGATTAATAGTTGACTACGCTAAAGAACATAAAGATAGTAGTTTAGCCCGTATATTGTCGCGGCCATTTTGCGCATTATGGCGTTGACGGTCAAACTATTTTAGAAGTACCTCCGGCCACTCATCAAAATTATGATATTTAATAATTTATCTATGAAGACTATGTTAAAACCTTATATTACTGGCCTACTTATTATATAAGCTATAAGATTATGTATAATCGAGTATAGTTTTATTGTAAATTTAATTACTAATTAGAAGGTTTCTCCAGTTTTCTGCATAAAACATCTTATAATCATAATTAAAAGGCTTTGATAGAAGTTATACTTGGGTTGTTTATCACAGGATAAAATATTTAACAAAAAACATTGAAAAATATACACTACCTCATACATTTTTTTAATCGTAATATTCCGTGTAGGCTTGTTGAAAATATATCGATATTTTTTGTTCGATGTATTGATATTTTTTGCCGATATATTTTGATTCGATCTATCGATACATCGATACAAAATAACCAATATCGAAATTCGTATCAAAAACGATATTTTTTTAATTATTAGCGGCATATCACGATCTAACTAAATTCGTATCTGGAAAAATCGTAACTGGATCTCAGATTAATGATATTCAACATATCTATGATCTGTGCTGTATTTAGTATTGTCTATTTCATCATTCGAAAATAGGGTCTATTTTTAGGGAGATAATTTTCGTTCCATTATTATTGAAAATTGGTCCGATATATCGATATATCGATGTTTTTTTCACGATATATCGAAGCCGATATTGATATTTATTAAAATATCGATGTATCGATATATCGATATTTTTTTCAACTTTCGACATCCCTATTCCGTGAACACTTGTCGCACCAAGACAGAATGTATGCGCGCTCAGTGTTGATTAGAGATCATATATCACTTGGCGGGAGTTATAATAATGTATGCCATCTTTGTTTTACTCCCTACACTGTAGTAAAGCTTGATAGAGAAGAGAATAGTTTAACCTTTAAAGCTAAATTAATCTCTAATGTGGCGCGGTATAGTATGAACGCCTTAGACTCACTTTAATGCATAGGTTTTGAACGAAGCCTAGCTCTACCTGACACCTGACAGGTGCCTGACACTGACATCATTCAGCAGTAAAATTTTTTCGGTCCGTTGCAACCGCGACTGCATGAGATAATTAGTTTTATTAAGTTACTTGACAAATGTTATTATTTCTCTTTAAAATACTTTAAAAAGCAGTAAATATATTTTGCTGCCAATGTATCGGTTGTTACTATTTACTATTGTGACAAGTAATTTAAGAGCAGAGTTCAGCACTGTTGTAGCCACTGCAGCGATGAAAGCTACTGATTTCGAAGTTTACGGCCGGGTACAAGGAGTTTTTTTTAGAAAGGTAAATGAAATGTTTCACGTAAGTGTAAAATTTATTTTTCGTGTGATTCAAGATCTTTCTGTGAATAAAATTTCCCATGGTGAAGGTTGTTATTATTTCTAGGTATTATATCATTCAATATTAAAACTACGAATATAGTTGCGAATATATTCGTAATTATACTAGCTGCATAAAAATAATTCGATAATAGACACCTTTTCAACAAATAATTACTCCTGAACCCAGAAAGGACAATTTTACTCTTCTGTGGAAAACCTGATACACAAATATTTGTTGTTTAGTTTCAGTGAATGAAGCTCTCAGGATTGTTTGTAAAATTTCAAAATATGCAGTTTGAATACAAATTTCAAAATATGCAGATTGGATAAAAGTAAACAACTAGTGAAGTTATTTAGCTAGCTTTATTTTTGTTGAGTTCTGTTTTATAAGCAATGTAGTTCTGCTGCAGAACTGCATTCAATACCTACACTGGTGTAAGAAGTGTCAAATTTGTCATAAGTTTCATACATTTTATATCAAAATTTAAATGTCATGGTAAAATGTTGCGCTATGAGCGTAGGTTGAGAATGCAGATCAGTAAGCAAAGAAAATGACTGATAATGATTGATTACCTGAGACACAGGATTCATCCTAGTTCAGGTGTCAACCCACCATAATCTGAACAATACATACCTTTTATTTTTGGTGAGAAATTGCATGTTTTTATATCATTGTTTTTATGTAGCCATTAATACCAACATTGTGAATGCTCTTTGAAATTACTCTATGTACATGTAGCTATATAGGAAGTTAATAATATGACACATCTAAATATATAAAAGAAGAAACTGACTGACTGACATCAACGCACAGCTCAAAACGCTAGGTCTAAAGACACCAAATTTGGCATGTAGGTTCCTGATGAAGTCTAGGGATGCTCTAAGAAAGGATTTATCAAAATTCACTCCCTGAAAGGGTTAAAATAGGGGATGAAAGTTTGTATGAAAAATCTTATCCTACCTTATCCTTGAGTTAATAAACTTGAAACTTGGCACAAATACTTATTTAAATGAAATATAAAGTTTGTAATTTTTAGTTTAATTAAACTACTCCCTAAAAGGGGATTAGGAGGGTGTCAAAGTTTTTATATGAATTCATTTTAACGTACACTATGAATAACTCAAATGTTGGAATTTTTTTAAAGCCCAGAAATAAAGATTAACGTGTATCAGTGTTTTGCAAAAACTACCACTAAGGGGGTAAAAAAGGGTATGATAGTTTGTATGAAAAATCTTATTCTTTAGTTAATAGAATTAAAGCTTGATACAAATTCTTCTCATAATAAATAATAAAGTTTGCCAATTTTGGTTTACCTAAACTACCCTCTTAATTTTAATCACAATTTTTAATATATGATTTAAAATTAAATCTCTCTTTATGAGATTGGTCCCTCATGTCTGAGAATCATGGTCAGCATTAGAGTTGCATCTGGAGTGGATGATCTGCTCCACCGATTTCTGCTAAGCGCATCTCTTACCAATGCATAAAATTTGGACCGCGCAATCTTTTATCTTCAGTTTTCACAACCATAATAAGCTTTTCCAAATTTGCATTGCCTCTGCGCACTGTATAGCCGAAGTAAGGGTAAAACTGTACTTCCAGAGCCCCAGAATTGACACTTCACTATTTTTTTGGTGAAAAGGTCTCTGTTAATGAAGTCTCTATGCAAAGTCTCCACACCAGCACACCAATAGTTTTTGAGAAATATGAAATATTGAAAATTACTTTTCTAGTAAATAAATAACACCATTTTGATAAATTACATTGTTTTTTTAGATAAGGTAAAATTAACAAAGTGCATACAGCCTTATTTTTCATTTTATGATTTTCATGTCATGATTATCAGACAGCCATTGAGAGTTTTCTGTGGCAACCAACAATTTTCAATTATTGGAAAGAAGAGAGAAAGGAGGAATATATGTGTCTTTAAAGTATTCTACCAATTTCGCATCATCTCCGGCGCTGCGGGTTTTGCAGCCCCTCTGCCCTTGCGTAACAAAAGCTCACAGGCACTCGCGAACCGTAGCGGCTGAGGCTGCTACGGTTCGCGAATGCCTGTGAGCTGTACTACATAAACAACCTAATAATAAGAAAGTAGGAACATGAAAAGAAAATTACTATGTATTAACAATTATTATCATACATTATTAAAAGCTTTTGATAGTTTTTCTAAGGAATTTTTATGCTTAAGATTTATTTTAGATGGCCGTCTAATAATTTCAACTTTTGTCTCATAGATTACTAAAAAATTCTTTAAAAAATCAATGTAAATTTTCTAATAGGTGTTACGGTGTTTTTGGCGCGATCGGAAAGCGTCACTTTAGCAGTTTTGTTTTTCTTGTTAAAAATTGTGTTGTGGCGGATGTTAGTGTCTCATAATGATGGATTATTAACCACTAAGTGTTCGGGAACATACACAAGTGTTGGTAAGTGAAACAAAATAGCGGAAAGTGTCTTTCGACGTTCCCTCAAGAAGTCCATGGGGAGGTTCCAGTAAATCCCCACACATTTACTGAAACATAGGGAAAGGGGGATTGACTTGACTGCCACTTACTTTGACTTGATTTATTACTTTGACCACGACTATAGAATTTTTAAACATTTTTAACACTTGACATTGGCTAAATGCATAAGCCGTGCGAAGCCATTTAGGAAAAAAAATAGGTGTTACCTATTTACTAAAAAAAGTAAAATTTTTCAATATGTTTTCTAAAAAACTACCTGTGCATAAGTGTGACACTTTGTTTAATAATGTGGTTAACAGAAACCTTTTCAACAACAAAAATGCGAAGATGCAACCAATAAACTATGAAATTTAACTATTGGGCCCTGGAAGTACAGTTTATCCGAAGTAAGAAAGAATACGTTGATAAGGTGAACAAACGAGTTTTTATGCAAAGCTGGGTCAGGATCGATGTTTTTGTGCGTTTTGCCGTCTTCTCAACATTCGTTTCCAACACCACATTATAAATGCCTTTCTCGGGCTAAGATAGTCCACGGTTTGACTTCGTACAGAAAGATAGAGAATACCAAAGCTCCGAGCTCTTGAGAATACCAAAGATAGAGAATACCCGTATCAATCTAATATTAGTTTTGACATCAATTTTGCTCTTCTTATATATTTCTTATATATGTCCTTTTTATCTCGGGGACACAGCTGCCGTCATTGTTGATTTGGGAGCCCAAGTAAATGTAGTGGTCGACGTTTTTAATGCCAGAAATGATGCAGACTCCGTTGGCATGGTAATATTCCGGCTCGGTCAACGATCATCATTTTAGTCTTTTCTCTGTTCACTGCTCGACCAATGTTGCCGCTATCTGGATGAAAGCAACGAGGTGATCAGTAGGCCTATTCACTATAAGATTCACTAACTGCTTTTGACAGATGGAAGTGATAATCACTTAGCTATTTAACGATCCACTATTGCTTTATTATAACGCCACTAAGATACTTTTTCCGGAAATCTTTGATGGATATGCAATTTTCTGTTTAGCTACACTGTAAATGTCAAAAAGTTAGCAAATAGGCCGGCAGGAGCTCCCATTTCGAGTAACACGTTCCACATGTTGACCCATTGTACGCAGTCAAAGGCCTTAGTGTAATCTTAAGCATAGAACGACAGAACTGTTGAATTCCCTGCTCTTATCAATGATTTGGCGGACATTCAATATTTAGCTATTCGGGTATCTGTCGACTTGACGTCGATCAGATCAGACGTTAGATATTGACGCAATTATCCTAAAATTATTATACAAAATTCTTTTGAAGAACCCTTTTTATGCAACGGTACAAATAAACACCGAGTCTGTCTAGACTCTTGGCCATCTACCAGTAGTCCAGATGGTGTTCCCGATATCGTTGATAGCCTTTGTGCCTCCCTGACCTATGTTTTTTTTTAATATTTCGACTGTAATAGCATCCTTGCCTGGTGATTTATTGCACTTTAGAGCAATGTGGCATGTTCAACTTCTAACTCAAGGATGTCAGGTTCTTCTGTCGTCCATGTTAGAACAGCGCTAGTAGGCCTTTGACTGCCATATAGCTGTGCACAGGAATTCTTCCAACGTTCCAAAGCTTGATCCACATTCGTAAGCAAATGACCGTCTTTATCTTCGATGGCACAGGTTCTCAGTTTACGAGTACCGGGTAGTTATCTTACTTTTTAAAAAAGATACTTGAATTCGCATGCTGATCGAGATCGAAACAGATCTAGATGATGAGGTTATCATGATCAATCCAACAGCGTCGTTGAACTTCGCGACTAAGTTCTGTGTACCGCTGCTGATCTTCTATCCAACGCATACCTTTCTCCTTCAGTTTTCGCCTTTCAAGGTTGATGTGAGCCGTCTCTATAGAGATCCTCCGGGTTTCGCTAGCATATTTTCTTTAGCTGTTTCCTTTGTCATCCATTTGAAATAGTCCCAATTACTGTCGCTATTAGTCATGTCATTCTGGAAATCTCTCACTCTGTGTTCAAAATCATCTCTGGAGTCCCAGATATTTCTAATTCGCCTGTTTTCAACTTCTTTGGGTTTCTGCATCTTAATGGCGTCAGCCGGATGACTAGACATAGGGGAGAAGGAGGCACCTTAGCACAGGGGCAGATTTGAACATGTTGATTTCTGAACGTAACTTTATGTTAATTTATGCCGTAACTACATTTTAATATTGGCAGCACTGGCTGTGACAAACGTCAAGTAACAAAGCGCGCGCGTTTCATTTTCAAAAAGATTTATAAGCTGTCGTCGTATTTGTACTGATGAAGTATAAAATAAAAATAAATATTTGTAAGGGATTTACTATCACGTGAGTAAAGGTTTCCAACTAATTCTTTCACAAAATTGTGCAGTACTTATTAGTTTTCAACCCCACCTTTTTGTTTTGCTTGCCAGTTATCTCACATTATTTTTTTGTAATATATTATTTTTTTCAAGTGACCGTGTGGCAGATTTGACCAAAGCAAACGGGCCAGATTTGAACGGGACGTTCAAATACAAACTTCATATGTTTTCTTACAAGTTTGATATTAAGTTTATTTTATGTTTAATTTTGCGTCTGAGGCAGTATTATATAATAATAATAATAACAATAATCTAAAACTCTTGTGCAATATGATTGCTTTTGTTAACAAAGAGGAAGTCCAACACAATGAAAATACTATTTTATATTTGTTACTGTAATGCAAGATGTAACTTTAGAAGTTTCGTATAAGTGTATTTTATACTAGCGGCCCGCCCTCGCTTCGCTTCGGTGTAGAGCTGAAGTGTAGACTACAGATTTTGTTCTCAGGCTTGTGTTATACACAATGACATTCATCTATGATTCTTCTTATACCTGCATGCAAAGTCTCACAAACTTTAATTCCCTATTTTATCCCCTTGGGGGTAGAATTGGTCAAAATCCTTTCTTAGCTGATGCCTACGTCATAACATCTACCTGCATGCCAAATTTCAGCCCGATCCGTCCAGTGGTTTGGGCTGTGCGGTGATAGATCACTATGTCAGTCAGTCACCTTTGAGTTTTAGATATATAGATTTTATTACAATAAATATCATTATAATAAAGACAAATTATTACTCTATCCTCTCTTTTATCTGGTTTTTAACCCATTGTTCAAAACTGCCCCATGTCGATTTAAATGTGCCCTCTGGGGAGGCAGATTTAAACAAAGTTGTGTTTAAAAAAACACATTATTTCTCTTTAACGTTTTCAGCAAATTCAAACATTTCATCATGTTTATATTAACAAAGGAGTAAGTAAGCTAAGAAAACAATGTTTTTTCAATTTCTCTTTACAGTTGATTTTTTATGAGTCCAAATACGAAAACTGTGCCAATGTGCCTCCCTCTCTCCTATTAATTACTGTTCTTCCTTTCATGATAACTCTCTTGGGAAAATAGAAGGAGTGGTTTTCCGTTGCCTTCTGGCCCCAGACATTTTTGGAGTTATTTAGACTCCAAGGCCGCTGTTGCCTCTTCGATCGGTTGTCCAATCGGCGGGTATGGTCATACCGCCATTAATCGGTCGCCAGAGCATCGAAAATAAAATAGAAAAATAATAAAATTTACTTATTATAACTTGATAAAGTCAAGTTTAGATTGGAACTGTGGCTACTGAATTAAAGGGCGATCTGCGAGTGCCAAAGTAGCACGAGAAGATCTGTTTCGCAATTTGGTCGTATTACTGAATTCAAAAGACTACGTGAAATATTTGCGACTTAGTCGATGTAAAACATCTAAACTAGATAAAAGTATCGCCTTCCGCAGAAGTTTGTAAAGCGATCAAGTGTGAAATACGTGCTTAGCTGCCGACAACAGCTCGAGAATTGTGGACTTTTGAATCTGATAAGGTGGCTTTAATCAGCGACCGCATCTGCCTTGCCAGCCGACAGGGATTGACCATGACTTATTTACTTATTTTATATTAACACTTTTGTAAATAGTTTCTGCAAATATAAATTGAAAACTAAATCTATAGTAGCTCAGTTGTAGTCCTGTTGACTTGGCAATCACATGAAAACACAATGTATCTTAGATATTATATTAAATTAGATTGTTGAGTACGATCGCCAAGTCAATTTATTTATTAAAAGTATACAAGATTTTTAATATTAATATGGTCAGTAAAAGATGGTACTAGGTGAGCTAATTTCGTAATAACTCAAGACAGATATTTCCTTAAGTAGGGACTGAATAAATTAACCGACTTGGCATAACCTGAATCTCACAACTTTTGTCAGTAGAAGAAGTAGAACTGAGTTGCGAGACTTGGTTTTTTACAAGTTATGTTTTTGATGGCATAATATTGTCTTCCTGTTAGCTAATCCATAGAAATATTATGATTAGTAGAATCGGCAATGTGCAAGTAATTCTCTTCGACCTAATATTACAGTACAAAGAGTCGTCGACATCTTTAGTTTTATTACAAGCAACCACCATACAACTCTTTTTTGTTGACCAAAGCCGTAAAAAATTATCATCTTTTGACATATACATACCCAATATGAATTATAATAAAACACTTTATAAAAAAGTACAGAAAATCTGCTAATGGACATGTTTAAATAAACAAAAAAGTATCATATAACGTCGGAATTTCCCGAGGGTGCACTTTTTTGGGAATGTAAATAAGCTAATCATACTTGGAGCCATCAATGAATGTTTGAAGACTGTAATTTTCTCTCTTTTCACAGTATACAAAGCAACAGGCTGACAAACTCGGTCTACGGGGCTGGTGCAAAAACACGGACGAAGGTACCGTCCTTGGACACGTACAAGGGCCTACCGATAAAGTTGAATCAATGTAAGTACTAATTAATGTTATTGAAAAAAACAAATCTTTGATATAAATGAACGAAGGGCTAGGGATCAAATATACAATTATTTTGTACTTAAGTGACTTATATCATAATATTAATAATTGAAATTAAAAGTTTGAGACTTGATTTACTAAATATTGATCTTAGATTAAAACAAAAAGGGAAGATACGGCATTCGCGGCTCAAAAGTGATCCGCTTAAATTGTGGTCCACGACCATAATTCGCTTTAGTCACAATTTGACATTCAAACACGCTGCATGTACACTCAATAGAACAATATTGCGTATATTCTGTGTTATGAAGATATAACAATACCTTCGATGCTTTTATAAAGAACACAAATAGTTCAAAATCAAATGCCCGGCAAAACTTTTCATTCGTAAAACTGAAAACAGTTCTGTCTCGCTCGCTCGATTGATGTTTATATAGGGTGAAATTGAATGTTTTAATGAAACTTCGTGAGATTGTTGGGTTACATGTATAGAGTATGCCTGATTTTTTTCGGAATTTTTGAAGTATATTTTTTTCATGTATTTATTTATAATTTGTGTATTTTTATGTCCTTTCCTCCTTCTGAGTAGTTATTCATTTTAAACAAACAAACTTACATATCCAGTGAAAAATAACTAATAAATAAGCACTTCTAAAAAATGGAAAAACATTAAAATTCCACCGCTGGTCAACGACCGACCGCGCCCGCCAGCCGCCAGCAGAGTGAGTAGGTACCTCTACACAGAGTGCAGCTGACTCCTTTGATTCCACACAATACAATAAAGTCGTCTTATGCCTTTATTGAAATAATAAGCACAAATGTCATCTTCTCTTAAGCAGAGAAAAACTTTGAAAGTTAATAATAATTTTGTCACGATTAGAAATAGGCAAATGTTAAACAAAAAGAAATACTTATTGCAGTTCAATACTTGGGTCAGAATAAAATTTATAACCAGGTATTCAAAAGTACTTACGAGACCGATGAACCTATTCATTTTTTTCACTTTAACTTCCCGTATTCACTTTGTAAACACAATCAATCACTAAACCTACTTTCGTAAAGCCTTGTGGCTCTGCTGAGTATTCCGTGACATTACAATAACAACACACCATATCCAACTTCTTATATTGAGGCCACAGAACAAGAACTAATCAAGGCATTATTTGCAAATCTTCTCTTACAAATTTAAAAGATACGCACGCGCGGTTTATAAACTTGACACTGCGCTCGCTCACTGCGCTTTGCAGGTATTCAACGCATAGGTAGGTATTCAACCGATTCAACGGGCGGGAGCGGTCATTGCTCCCGGCCGCTCGTCTTCTGTTTTTACGTTTTTTTTTAGTAGTGCTTATTAGTTGTTTTTTACTTACTCTGTATGCGTGTTTAAAAAGAATAATTATTTAGTACCCAAAAGGAGGAAAGGACTTAAAATATAACAAAAAAAGGAATTTTATTTGAAATCATTTTTAAAAAATCCGAAAAAATTCAGAGATACTCTATATACGTAACCCAACAATCCCACAAAGTTTCATTAAAACATTCAATTTCACCCTGTATACAGACGTGTGTAGTTAAGTCGGATCATATTTTATTTGATGCTAGTATGAGCGTACCATCTACCCTTTTTCTTTTAATCTAAGATATTGATTGGATCAACTTCTGTGTTCAGAATTATCTCTTATAGCTGAAGATCACAGTTAAATAATACTATTTTGGAGTGTTTTGGCCGTTACTTGATAAGATGTCATTTTCACGAGCGCGAGAATCGCGACGGTTCCGAGTTTCTATCGCCGGGTAATCTCCACGAACGTGCGATTATTCCGCCAGCGGCAGCGTATCGTCGCGCGACCCTACTAGTAACGGAATCACAGCGTGTCCGGTGGTGTCTACGACGATTCGTAACATAACGGAATCGCCGCGCCGCGTTTCCTTCACAACACGTGTAATTACTTTTTTGAAAGAGTTCAGTTAGATGCCAGACGAGAGCGAAATAAGTAGTGTTAAATCAGTCAACAAAACAAATAATTTACTACTAGAACGGCCGCCCACAAATTCCTCCGCGTTTTTTTTAAACTTAATTTTTTTAAGAATCCCTCAGGAAATTAACATCTTTCCGGGATTAAAAATATCCTATGTCTTAATCCAGGCCATAAACTATATGCGTACCAACATCCTATACCATTCAGTTATTTTTGCGTGATTGAGTAACAAACATATAAACTTTATTATTTATAATATTAGTAGGATAGATGTAGTGTTTTAGTACATGCTAGAGAATGTATAGAATTAGAGTGAGCGCAGACTATAGTCACAACAGTTGTTAGACAATCTTATCTTACATAGACGAGACATCTTTACAATAAAATTAAGAAGAAACAGTTGTGTCTACCACAAGGCGCACACCAAGACGAAACTCTTTTGTATACGATGCGATACTGATGAAATGGTGTGTGTCGCATCATGCGACACACACCATTTCATCAGTATCAGAATAGATTTTACCGATTTTTATTTTATAGTAAATTAAGGCACCCCAGAGAGTTTTACCAGTAATTTCGATAATTTGTCAAAATTTATGGACCCACATATTAATTAAGAAATCCAACGATTAATTCTTCGTTAAAAAAGAGAAAATCGGTTAATTTTTACTTTTATTTAAGTGTTTCTTTTTGTTGTTTAATTGTTGGAATTCGATTTATATATATTTCTTTAGTGTAAACTTCAGCCCATAATTTTTTTATCATGTTATGCCCACATATTTTTGCTTTTACAGTTTGGTTTTATATTATTGTTTTTTTTTAAATATAATTGTAACTTGTTTAGTGAGCTAATAATAAATATATAAAAAAAACACATTTTTTATATAATTTTTGAGGTTTCCGCTTCGTTTCACATTTCATAGTCACTAGACCATGACAGGAAACAGTCGCATCATGCGACACACACCATTTCATCAGTATCAGAATAGATTTTACCGATTTTTATTTTATAGTAAATTAAGGCACCACCCCAGAGAGTTTTACCAGTAATTTCGATAATTTGTCAAAATTTATGGACCCACATATTACTTTTTTATCGTATGTATTGTACTTATACTTTCTTTAGGAATCGATTATCATCCCTAATCGCTAGACAATTTTGTCGTTGGTGTGCGCCCTCGCATACATTACATAGGGCAGTGAACAGTCGTTAGTCAGACTTGTCGCTTTGCAGTTCTTGTGTACATAAGACGTTTTTGTCTATGAGACGTCTCGTTTCGAATGTGCGAATCTTCATAATTTTTGTTTTAAGCAATAGTCTGTCTTGAGACTGTCGTGACTCTAATCTGCGTTTAGCCTTACATGGCACGAAGATAATATCGCCGCGATCATCTCGTTCGTGGAGACGGCGCCTAACGACGTCTGAGTTCCACAGGCAGAGCAGATAACGGCCTAGCGACTTTTCTGGTGTCACATTCAGACTGAGAAACATGGTTAGCTGCTACTATTAAATCATTATCATAATTAAAACCTCTGGTTGCAACTGTTACAAGCTATATTCTGTGTTTTGACTTCGCGCGTCGTTTGAATTAAACTTCATTCTCGGGCAGGTTTTGCAAACACTTGGAAAATATCCTGGAGACGACTTATGATAAGATGTCGATTTGAATTATTACACTTTTGGACTTGGGTGGTGCGGTGATTATAACATTTGCGACATTGAAAAGTTTGGATAGTTTATTCATTTTTTTATTTCGTTAATTCATCCAGTTTTTCAAGTCTAAATATCTTTATTCTATTTAAAAATGCGATTGTTATAATTGTCTAGTATGTCTTTGAAATGGCTTCTACTATACACTCCCACTTATGTTTCTCAACTTACGGTTTAATAAACCCTAAGACACCATACACAATGAAATTCATCAGCGTTTACTTTAATTACTTTAACTTAATTTACATAAACTTTGTTCAAAGTATCTACATACGCTAACTCGTTACAAGTTTATGCATAATTAATTCTTGTTGTTATTAATTAATTGTATTAATGGTAAGTTTAATATGGATGTCCAAATATTTTCCTGTCATGGTCTAGTGACTATGAAATGTGAAAAGAAGCGGAAACCTCAAAAATTATATAAAAAATGTGTTTTTTTTTATATATTTATTATTAGCTCACAAAACAAGTTACAATTATATTTAAAAAAAAACAATAATATAAAACCAAACTGTAAAAGCAAAAATATGTGGGCATAACATGATAAAAAAATTATGGGCTGAAGTTTACACTAAAGAAAAATATATAAATCGAATTCCAACAATTAAACAACAAAAAGAAACACTTAAATAAAAGTAAAAATTAACCGATTTTCTCTTTTTTAACGAAGAATTAATCGTTGGATTTCTTTCCGAAATTCAAGAAGCCGACTACAAAAAATGTCCAAGGAAGAATAATTTTTAAATTTGATACACCATATTGTTATATAGAATTTGTGATTGTTAATTTACAATAGATGTAAGTAAAAATCAAAAATTAGGTACCTCGAAAGAAAAGAAACACCTTTAATATATCAATATATTTGAAAATAGTGAAAATCTTTAAATTGAAAGTGTACTTAAATATACGTCACTGATAATTAATTAGGCAAAGTTAACAACTATTGTTTGTATTTGTTAACTTTGCCTAATTAATTTAAAAACGAGAAAGTTTACTTAACTAATCCGTCTAGTTAAGTAAACTTTCTCGTAACCCATGTTTTTTTTTCAGGATGCAATGGTTAAAGACTACTGGAAGTCCAAGCAGTCAAATCGACAAAGCAGAATTTAGGAACCATAAAGATATTTCTGAATATACATTTACCGACTTCAGTATTCGCAGAGACTCACATTGATGGTAGCTCAAAAACATTACTGTATTACCTCGTGATATAATTGCATAATTTTAAATTTATTATTTAAATGTAATAATTATTATTTATTGTTAAACTGTCTATTGGAAAAAAATATAATTTTAAAATTTGCCTTTTTGTTTTTGAGTGGCATAATAATAAAACTTTATAAAACGGATATTTGTTTCATGCCTCCCTTCACCGACAGACGTTATTTGACGGTTCGAAACTCAAAAGTTACATCAAATCCCCAAATCCAATTTCGGTAAGCCCTATTCAAGGCAAATGAAATAAGTTTTACCAATTCTAAATTACATCAAAATTTATAATGCGTCCTTTTCATATTTGACGAGGGTGTTACGTCCTTTATGCCCTTACAAGGCTTTGTAATAAATCTCAGTTGTGCGTCACGTTTTGTCTCACAGTTTACAATAGATATGTGTGATAATTAATTAACACTTCAAAAAAGGTTTAGCAAAATAATATTACACTTAGTGCTGTTAAAATAACGCTACGCATGCACAAGCGTGTGTATTTTTAAATTTTATTTATTTCGTTCATCATCAGCCTATTATGTCCCCACTGCTGGGGCACAGGCCTTCCCTAAGGATGGAATAGGGAGATTGGGCCATGACCCACCACGCGGGCCCAGTGCGGATTGGTGGGTGCTAACGATTGCAGATGCAGCCGGGACCAACGGCTTAACGTGCCTTCCGAAGCACGGAGGAGCTCGAGGTAGTAAATTTTTGGTCACCCATCCGATGATCGACCACTGCGAAAGCCGCTTAACTTCAACGATCGCAGCCGAACGCGCTGACCACTTGCGCCATCGAGCTCCTCTTTTCGTTGCTATTATTTAATGAGGGTTCTATACCAGCAAAAAGTTCGTGGAAATGTTTTAATACATGCTCCGCCATTTGCGTCAACCTTCATCCAAGCAGAGGCACAAAAGCTTATTCCCCAAACCACACTAAAAAGCCTGCGGTAATAATGAACAAAAACTCCCACTTGCAAGCAGGTGGTTTTTTTGTTTACTTGTTAAAACCTAATTGTGTGTTATGAAACTATGGTTATAACAAATTCGTCTCATCTCTTTTGCGTCTCTAAATTAAAAGTACGACTCTATTTATTTTTCTTTGAATTGAATCTTTAATCTTCAGTAGAAATTTGAGTGCAACTACAAATGGTTCTTTTTTGATACAACAAAGTTTGACTGTCGCCGATTCACACATTCTACGAAAAGGCAGCCATTCCATTGCACAGTGTTTTATAGAACCAAAAATATTTACACCTTAAGGTTTTTGCATAAATCAATTATTTAAAGCCTAATAAAGGCAAGAGTTCAATTCCCAGATCACTATTTTAAGTAAAAAAAAAAGATATGAAGTAGCAAAGTTTTTGAAATTTGCGCATGAAAAAATTAACAAATTAATTTCCTCAAAAGACGGTTCCATATCTGTCCATGAGATATTTGCCACTTGCTAAGGAATTATTGATGGCATAATTTTGTAATTTTATTTTATTTATAAGTGTCCTAGTTTCCAAGAAATATAGTTTTTTCTCCAAAAATCGGCAAAAGTGGAACCTGGATTTAGTACAGAAAGGTTCTATAAGCCAAGTTCTATCACCCATAAAAAAATCAAGTTTCACTTTTGCGGTTTTAAGAAGTTATGACAGAATTTAGATAAAGGTCAACTTTCATGATCTAGGGTTGTCACAAAGGTCAACTATGAGTTAAATGAAAATGTTAAATTTTTGAAGTTATACTTCTTTAGGCGCGTTATGAAAAAATGATGAGAGTGAAATTTTAAGATGCGCGCGCATCACTGTAACACAAAATTTTACTTTTACCGCACATTAAGAAAATCTACCAACAAAATAGAAATAGAATCTCTATTTAGTGGGTGCTAACGACTGCATTGTGAAGGCCTATCAAAAGTATTTATTAATCTGGAACAACGGAACCAAAGCGCGATTCAGGAGACTACAGCGCCATCTCTTGACCATTGGTGTAGTAGAACCAAAAACCACATCTTTATTTTTTGTAATAAAGTAACAGTTATAGGTATTCATATTTATAATATATATCCACATGTTTCTAGTTTGTATATTCGGAATACGTGTTTGAGTTTCATACAAGTGCAAATCACATATGTTGTAATAAATTATATTCAGTAGCGATTTTAATTGAATATTTTGATTAATTATTTATTTTTTCAAATTAAAACTGAACTTTATTGACTGTGTCCTTTTCCAGACTTTTTATTAATTTATTGTAATTAATTATTTGCATGCAATTAAAAACTAATTTTAAACGATGCCAAAGAAGGATAACTTCTCACGCGCCTACATAAGTACACGCACCCATTTTTTTGTTATTAATACCGTCAATCAATTGAATAAATTATATTATATTATAATTGAATAAGTGTTGTACTTATAGACGAATACAATATACTTACATATACTACCTACCTAATGTAGATGTGATAATGTAGGAATACTTTATGTTTTAATTTTGACGACCACATTTTAATTTTGCCTTACACGCTAAATGGCAACGAAAAAATAAACTATGTTGTTCGAAAAAATTTAACACACATCCTATACTATAAACGAGCAATTATTGTATGTACCTATATAAATATATTGGTATGTAATTGGTTTCTCGGAAACGGATCTAACGATTGTGATGAAATTTTGGATTTAGAAATTCATTCACATTTAAAATCAATCTAGGATAGTGTCATCACCTGCCGGCACCTTCTTTATGCAACACCTCTACTTTAACTTTTATACAAATAAATCATCGTCGTTTAATAATTCTAGGTTGCTTTCATTTGCGACGTTCGAAAAATTTTCATCTTCAGCATCTTCCTCTGCTTCGAATAACGGCAATCGATCTGCATTAATTGGTTGTAAGAGCTCGCAAACAACTGAAGGCAAGGGAAATCGCTTAGAATATTTTCGACGTTGGCTGATATTTGCCATAGAAATAAACGGGTCTGATGATTCTAGGGCACGGTGAAAGAGGTCCGTCATTGTGGTTCTCCTGTTCATTTTTCGGCAATGATGTTCTCTGTCTGAACGCCAGAATTTATTTCGGGATTCAGCTGCTTGTTCAGATAGCATACCGATGGGCAGTGCACTGGACGCAATAATTTCTTCACCGTGCATGAGGATTTTATGAACTGTTACTGTCATCGGGTGCCAACTATAAAAACGGACATATTTTTCAACCCTAGATCATGAAAGTTGACCTTTATCTAAATTCTGTCATAACTTCTTAAAACCGCAAAAGTGAAACTTGATTTTTTTATGGGTGATAGAACTTGGCTTATAGAACCTTTCTGTACTAAATCCAGGTTCCACTTTTGCCGATTTTTGGAGAAAAAAATTAAAATCGAAATTTAAAAAAACTATATTTCTTGGAAACCAGGACACTTATAAATAAAATAAAATTACAAAATTATGCCATCAATAATTCCTTAGCAAGTGGCAAATATCTCATGGACAGATATGGAACCGTCTTTTGAGGAAATTAATTTGTTAATTTTTTCATGCGCAAATTTCAAAAACTTTGCTACTTCATATCTTTTTTTTTACTTAAAATAGTGATCTGGGAATTGAACTCTTGCCTTTATTAGGGTTTAAATAATTGATTTATGCAAAAACCTTAAGGTGTAAATATTTTTGGTTCTATAAAACACTCGGTGTCAACCCTAGCATAAAAATTTAAAAATTAATATCTTCTAAACGCCGCAAAAGTGACACGTGGCTTATTTATGTATGATAGACCACATCCGTAGGTTTATTTCTATCTAAGTTCTAGGTTCCACTTTTTCGTTTTTAGGGAGAAAAAACAATAAATACGAAATACAAAAAAAAATGCTGCTCCCAAACCAATGCATTTTTCTAAGCTAAAGAAACGCGTTGATACACCTCTGATTATGCCAGATTGACACATATTTATTTAAAAAATATATTGTTAATATTCACTTTATAAAAAAATATTCTAGATTTCATAGGTCAAAGGTCACGATAAATTCATGATTTTTTTTCTCAAAAAGTATTTGAGTTATTGAACTCATGCCTTTTTTAGGGTATAAATAATCTATTTATGTAAGAACCTGAACATGTAAATTTTTTTGGTTCCATAAAACACTGTGCATTGAATTGAAGTCATTAAGAGATAGGTGTTTTTAAAATCACGTTATTTCTAACTTAATGTTCCATTTTATTGACATAATTAATCAAATATTACTACTGCATTGCTGAAAATAGTATTTTAGCAGAGCTTTACTTAAAAAAAACAAAACATCAAAGTTTTGCTAAAATATGTAATTTATAACAAGAACTTACTACTTATAAATCACATATTTTATCCGTATTAAGGTACTGATATAATAGTACAGGATCCCAAGACTGCCAGATCTCACTTATTTTCTCATGTACGAAATATGGATTATCGAGTAATATTAGTGTGTACAACGAACGTATACATACTCGCTTACTTGTGCTGTGGGCCAATTTTCACGAATCAGGTGGCACAGGCACGTAAAAATTTTACTCACTTTTCTTACAGTCTGGGGACTGATTATTACGTATGTTGTAGAGAATATTGTAAACAATTTGAAATTAATACTGCCTGACACATTCCGTTCGCAGTATTTATTGCCAGACACTTTTAATGTCACTTTTGTTTGTGATTTTTGCTTTCGACATTAAAAGTGCCACCTGATTCGTGATAATTGGTCCACAACACAAGTTAGCGAGTATTTATACGTTCATTGTTCACACCTATACTACTTGATAATCCATATTTCGTCCAAGAGAAAATAAGTGAGGTCTGGCGTGTCCGTGATGCTAGCGTACCCACGATCAATATACGGTTTTTCGTTATGCCATTAAATACTGCGTAAATAGTGCCAAATTAGTGTAAAAATCAAAAAAATAGTGCCTCTTTAATTTAACCGTAAAGCCAGGGCACTATTTGAGCACTATTTTTGTGTACCAATTTCGTTGCTTAAATATATGCCGTTCTTGGGGTCGGCCATGGGTACGCTAGCTTGACGTCATGGTAGCGTACACAGTAAAAATTGGTCTTTATTTCTTAATTGAAAGAGGCACTATTTTTTTTATTTTTACACTAATTTGGCACTATTTATGCAGTATTTAATGGCATAACGAAAAACCGTATATTGATCGTGGTTACGCTAGCATCACGGACACAGGTCTGGCAGTCTTGGGACCTTATTCTATAATATTTCTCAAACTGTTATGTACATTGACAGTACTTTTCAATAACGATGGATATAATTATTGACAGTGTCAGTCAACGATATTAAATACCTTATACTCTATTCCCACTACGAAGTCCCATTTGACAGATGTCAATAATAAAGCACTAGTGAAATACCGCTATAGTCG
Organism: Chilo suppressalis; assembly: GCA_902850365.2. NCBI lineage: Eukaryota > Metazoa > Arthropoda > Insecta > Lepidoptera > Crambidae > Chilo > Chilo suppressalis. Next base: position 5,481,031 of record OU963908.1, read on the forward strand.
ATACTCGACGATATTGATCTTCGATTACTATTACGAACAAAGTAAAATCGTATTGACAGAAAAAGGATAAAATAAAACGCAAACTTTGCTTTTTAAATTTAATTAGATAATATTACATGATATTTTTATTAAGATGGAACTTATTCATCATCACTAGCTGAAATCGATATTTCATGGTCGGCATCGTCGTCATCACCCTCATCATCGTCTGTAGAATCCCCTGTATTTATTAAAATTGGTTATCTATGACGGCATCGATATGTATGTCTCTGTCCCAATCTATAAAAACTATTGATGATTGTATATTGCTGCAAGAGGATCTTAATAGGCTATACGATTTTTACGTTGTAAATAAGATATCAATCAACATTAATAAAAGTAAGTGCATAACATTCACTCGGAAAAAAAACTCTTCTCTCACATTAAGCTATAATTTCAACGGATCCTCGCAAGGGTAGGGTGGAAGTAATAAGGGACCTGGGCATTCTCTTTGATGGCAAATGCAGCTAGTAAATCACATAGATGCCATCGTTGCTAAATCTTACCGTAATTAAGGATTCCTTATATGTACTTGTGCACCTTTTAAGTATGTGATTATTGTAAATGTGACCTATGTAAGAAGTGAGCTAGAATATTTATACAGTTTACAATAGATATGTGTGATAATTAATTAACACTTCAAAAAAGGTTTAGCAAAATAATATTACACTTAGTGCTGTTAAAATAACGCTACGCATGCACAAGCGTGTGTATTTTTAAATTTTATTTATTTCGTTCATCATCAGCCTATTATGTCCCCACTGCTGGGGCACAGGCCTTCCCTAAGGATGGAATAGGGAGATTGGGCCATGACCCACCACGCGGGCCCAGTGCGGATTGGTGGGTGCTAACGATTGCAGATGCAGCCGGGACCAACGGCTTAACGTGCCTTCCGAAGCACGGAGGAGCTCGCGGTAGTAAATTTTTGGTCACCCATCCGATGATCGACCACTGCGAAAGTCGCTTAACTTCAACGATCGCAGCCGAACGCGCTGACCACTTGCGCCATCGAGCTCCTCTTTTCGTTGCTATTATTTAATGAGGGTTCTATACCAGCAAAAAGTTCGTGGAAATGTTTTAATACATGCTCCGCCATTTGCGTCAACCTTCATCCAAGCAGAGGCACAAAAGCTTATTCTCCAAACCACACTAAAAAGCCTGCGGTAATAATGAACAAAAACTCCCACTTGCAAGCAGGTGGTTTTTTTGTTTACTTGTTAAAACCTAATTGTGTGTTATGAAACTATGGTTATAACAAATTCGTCTCATCTCTTTTGCGTCTCTAAATTAAAAGTACGACTCTATTTATTTTTCTTTGAATTGAATCTTTAATCTTCAGTAGAAATTTGAGTGCAACTACAAATGGTTCTTTTTTGATACAACAAAGTTTGACTGTCGCCGATTCACACATTCTACGAAAAGGCAGCCATTCCATTGAATTGAAGTCATTAAGAGATAGGTGTTTTTAAAATCACGTTATTTCTAACTTAATGTTCCATTTTATTGACATAATTAATCAAATATTACTACTGCATTGCTGAAAATAGTATTTTAGCAGAGTTTTACTTAAAAAGAACAAAACATCAAAGTTTTGCTAAAATATGTAATTTATACCAAGAACTTACTACTTATAAATCACATATTTTATCCGTATTAAGGTACTGATATAATAGTACAGGATCCCAAGACTGCCAGACCTCACTTATTTTCTCATGTACGAAATATGGATTATCGAGTAATATTAGTGTGTACAACGAACGTATACATACTCGCTTACTTGTGCTGTGGGCCAATTTTCACGAATCAGGTGGCACAGGCACGTAAAAATTTTACTCACTTTTCTTACAGTCTGGGGACTGATTATTACGTATGTTGTAGAGAATATTGTAAACAATTTGAAATTAATACTGCCTGACACATTCCGTTCGCAGTATTTATTGCCAGACACTTTTAATGTCACTTTTGTTTGTGATTTTTGCTTTCGACATTAAAAGTGCCACCTGATTCGTGATAATTGGTCCACAACACAAGTTAGCGAGTATTTATACGTTCATTGTTCACACCTATACTACTTGATAATCCATATTTCGTCCAAGAGAAAATAAGTGAGGTCTGGCGTGTCCGTGATGCTAGCGTACCCACGATCAATATACGGTTTTTCGTTATGCCATTAAATACTGCGTAAATAGTGCCAAATTAGTGTAAAAATCAAAAAAATAGTGCCTCTTTAATTTAACCGTAAAGCCAGGGCACTATTTGAGCACTATTTTTGTGTACCAATTTCGTTGCTTAAATATATGCCGTTCTTGGGGTCGGCCATGGGTACGCTAGCTTGACGTCATGGTAGCGTACACAGTAAAAATTGGTCTTTATTTCTTAATTGAAAGAGGCACTATTTTTTTTATTTTTACACTAATTTGGCACTATTTATGCAGTATTTAATGGCATAACGAAAAACCGTATATTGATCGTGGTTACGATAGCATCACGGACACAGGTCTGGCAGTCTTGGGACCTTATTCTATAATATTTCTCAAACTGTTATGTACATTGACAGTACTTTTCAATAACGATGGATATAATTATTGACAGTGTCAGTCAACGATATTAAATACCTTATACTCTATTCCCACTACGAAGTCCCATTTGACAGATGTCAATAATAAAGCACTAGTGAAATACCGCTATAGTCGATACTCGACGATATTGATCTTCGATTACTATTACGAACAAAGTAAAATCGTATTGACAGAAAAAGGATAAAATAAAACGCAAACTTTGCTTTTTAAATTTAATTAGATAATATTACATGATATTTTTATTAAGATGGAACTTATTCATCATCACTAGCTGAAATCGATATTTCATGGTCGGCATCGTCGTCATCACCCTCATCATCGTCTGTAGAATCCCCTGTATTTATTAAAATTGGTTATCTATGACGGCATCGATATGTATGTCTCTGTCCCAATCTATAAAAACTATTGATGATTGTATATTGCTGCAAGAGGATCTTAATAGGCTATACGATTTTTACGTTGTAAATAAGATATCAATCAACATTAATAAAAGTAAGTGCATAACATTCACTCGGAAAAAAAACTCTTCTCTCACATTAAGCTATAATTTCAACGGATCCTCCAAAGGTAGGGTGGAAGTAATAAGGGACCTGGGCATTCTCTTTGATGGCAAATGCAGCTAGTAAATCACATAGATGCCATCGTTGCTAAATCTTACCGTAATTAAGGATTTCTTATACTTGTGCACCTTTTAAGTATGTGATTATTGTAAATGTGGCCTATGTAAGAAGTGAGCTAGAATATTGTAGTAATATGGTCTCCTTTCTACAAATCGCACGTAAATAGAACCGAGGAAATACAACGCCATTTTATGAGATACCTTAATTGCGTGGGTATTTGTCGCTTATCCGATTATATCGATGATAGCCATAAAATGGGCTATTAACTCTTGAAGAGCGTAGAATACAGCGGAAATGATCTTTCTGTTTGATATCGTAAGAAGCAATATTGGTACCCTTTTTGTGACGCAGGCAAAACCTGTGTTTACAGACGACGGCGTCTTTAAGAGGCACACCGCCGAACAGACCTCACACCTGGCTCCCGCAAGTCTTACGAGCCCCCGCAGTGGCTGCCCACTGAGGACGCCGTAACTTTTACGGGCGCTTTACGGTATAATATCCGCTAAAAAACCCTGCGAATACCCTCTAAGCTGCTTAGTGCGAAACCGCGGAATTCCCGTCTAGGGATTCTTCCGCGTCTCCGCACCTAGCAGCCTCCCGGCCTAGCCGGGGCTCCACGGCAGGGGTCTCCCGAGGTATTGCGGGGACCCCGCAAACGTTCGCAGGATGGCCCGCGCGTAGGGGCTGAGTACGTGGGCCTAGGCCTAGTGCCCACCGTACCGCCCCCGTCCGCTGCGGAGGACTATTTGGGCGTGCCCGCGTAGCTCCCTCCGCCGCCCCCCTCTTTGCAGGACAGAACTACAAGAGGGGGGCTGCCATCACGGGTCCTCATTGGCCGGCACGACACAATGCGCCGCACCAGCCAACTAGGGATCCCCGCGGGCAGGGTCATGGGACGGGCGCAGCCAGGGCACGCACTCGTCCTCTCCTGTCCGCTCTTAATATATATTGATACCCCTGAAGTTTTAACGAACATTACATTTTGTTCCCCAAAGCGTCGTACTAGAATCACCCGTTATTCGCTACTCTACCACATATTACTTTGTATGGAGCAAATGCAATTCTGACTCGGTTACCTGTCTTATATAACAAACTTTTTAGTGGTATAGACATTTTCTCAAGTACTAAACTAAAAGCCTTGTCAAAACACGAAAAAATCCAAATTGAAATATCAACACTAATCGCCGCTTTGCAACGGTCTCACGCAACCTGGCAATTAAATATGCAAACATACATGTTACCAACTTACTTTAGCCTGCACAACGACAGTTTTAGTATCTCATCTATGTAATTCGTAGAAACCTGTTATTGGCCATTATTATAACTAAGTTCAAGTATTGCTGTTGGTTTCTCAAAAATAAATATATAAGACTGCCAATCATTGATATCATGTGTGTGCAATTTTTTACATATAATCCTTGTACAAAATTGTGTACCAAATTCGAGTGCCAAAATATTCATTACCAACTGGTACTGAAAAATATTTATAAAATTTTCATAATGGCTATTGTAAATTGTTGTTAATTTTTTAAGCTTTAAATTACGTATTGTTGGAGTAAAACGTATATTATGTTCTATACAAAAAATAACAAGATACATTTAACATTTATTTTGGATTGATTAATAAATAAATAAATATTTCCAACACTCACACCAATTAGACTAGCCCCAAAGTAAGCACTGTAAAGGCTTGTGTTATGGGATACTAGGGTAACGAATAGAATACATATATTATACATATATAAGTATATTTATATGAAATACATATTAAACATCCATGACTGGAGTACAAATGCTCGTATTCATCACACAAACATCTGCCCCCCACCGGGATTCGAACCCGGGACCTCTCGAGTCGGCGACGCCATGAAACCCGGCGTATAAACCACTCGGCCACGGAGGTCGTCGAATTCGGAGAATTCGTCGATTATGGAGTATTTTATTAATAACGTACTATCTCTCTTTATAATTTTGAACTAATATTATTAGTTCTGATTATTTAAAAATTGGTAAATATGCGATAGCATTTACATATTTAGAATCCATAAATTTCATTTGAGGATATCAATATGGTTTCTTGAATCTACAAAAAGCGTTCGACACGGTCTCAATTCCTATCTTACTATGTCGATTCGAAAAATTTGGTAGAGGTGTTGGTTCAAAGACTACCTCCAAAATCAAAAGCAGATTGTTCGATTGGCTGGATGTTATAGTAATTCAGCTTTTTGTAATTATGGTGTACCACAGGGAAGTACTCTTAGTCCAACGCTATTTTTAGCTTATTATATTAAAGAACTTTGTGGAATCTATCTGAACAATGCTGAGTTATTTTTGTTGGCTGATAAAAGTGCCCTAGTATTTTATGGATCCTCTTGGGAAGATATCAATATTACTACAGAAAAGGATTTATCAAAAGTTACTGTCTGGCTTGAAATAGTTTTTGTCCCTTATTGTAAGAAAAATTAAATACATTTGCTTTACAATAAATAAGCGACTACTAGTCCTAAGAAGACCTTCTCTTTGGCTATTCATACATATCCTTGTAATCTTTAATCTGACCTGACATAACTGCTACTGCGCAAAATTTGACCGCGTTTAAACGGTTAATCTTGGAGTCAATGTTAATGATAGACGAGCACTTAAAATGGGATGCGCATATTTCGCTTACCACTGGTCATATCAGAAAGTTGATGTTTGTATTAAAAAACCTTCGAAATATAACTAACATTCCTTTATTAATTAGATTATATAAATCTTTGATTATAGAATCTTTGATTTGCTACTTTCATTGTGCTTGGGGAGGTGCTAGTTAAAATAAATAAATAGTACAAAATTAACTTGCTATGTTCAGTAGTTTTAAAAGCGGCGACCTTTTGTCTTATAGAACAGGGTATCCTATTGCAAACACCGCCACTCTTCACATTGTAGTATTTTTTTCTTAAGATTTAAACATATATCAGTTAAACGCTTAAAAATATAATAAGTAAACTATTTTATAAGTAAAAGTTACGTTTTAAATTTACACTTATGCGCAGAGAGACTCCTCGTATTATTTTTAACGACTTCGTCAAACTTCATGAAAGTTAAGGTACCAGTTATGACAAAGTAATTCTAATTCCATGTTGTAGCCGACTGGCTAAGCAGTCAAAAGAATAATCATTTCTAATTTGTTAGAAGTTTTCGCGATATCGGCTGATAACGTGCCATCTGTTAGCTAACAATAGATGGCGACCTTGAAGACTTTTACGGAGGAGTTTTCGCTCGAAAGGGTAGGAAATAATTACGTTCGAGTCAGTAACCCGGGTGTGCGTTATTGATGGGCTCGCGCGGGCGGCGGGCGGCGGCGAGGCGGCGAGGCGCGCGGTAAGTGGGTCAGGGTAGGAGATGGGAGCGCGCAGCCGCCGACTCACTGCGCCCTCAGCCTTCAGCCATGGCGGACGCGCCGCCTGAGGTCCTCGAGTTGAACGTGGGCGGCGTGCATTACGCCACCACTCGCGACACCCTCCTGCGCGAACCCGACTCCCTTCCCGCCGCCGCGCTCCGCGACGCCGAGCATCCACGTGACGCCCGCGGCCGCATCTTCTTCGACCGCGATGGAGTTCTCTTCCGCTATGTGCTGGACTACCTCCGAGACGGCGGTCTCGTCCTCCCCGAGTGCTTCAGGGAACACAAGCGGCTAGCTCGAGAAGCGAAACATTACCGGCTAGTCGGGTTGGAGAATGCAGTACGGGAAGCGGACCCCCGGCCGCCTAACCGTGAGCGCGGTTGCATCACTGTCGGCTACCGGGGCAGCTTCGCGTTCGGCCGCGACGGCCTCGCCGACGTGAAATTCCGTAAACTATCGCGCATTTTAGTTTGCGGAAAAGTGACACTTTGCCGGGACGTATTCGGCGAGACCTTGAATGAATCCCGAGATCCAGATCACGGGCTGGCAGATAGATATACTTCGCGGTTTTTCTTGAAGCATTCGTTTATAGAACAGGCTTTTGATATGTTGCAAGAGAACGGCTTCAAACTTACAGCTAGTTGTGGCAGTGGTACGGCCGGCGGAGCTGCGGAACTGAAGCCTGGCGTCGACTCGGAGGAGAATCGCTGGAATCACTACAACGAGTTTGTGTTCGTGCGTGAATAAAATCATTCTATAGTATGCATGTGATAACGTCAGCTGAGTCTGTAGGTGCCGCGTGGACTGTTCTCATCGGACGGCAATGACACGAGAAATGTATTTCAGGTAATGAGATTAACGAAATTTTCTAAAGCGAAATAGTTATCTGAATAATTATTGGTAAAGTCTGTATACCTTTTAAATCTTCCACTTGGACAGACGTTGCGATTTATATTTTAGTAAAATGAGTTTTAAATCGAATGACCTCTGAACTACTTTGTATGATGATAATATTTATTGTAGTTACGAGAAATAATTTATTTTAAACCTTTGACCGTTTCGACTTATAGCGTTTTAGCTACAGGCATGTTTTTTGCATTTGTTTGGAGTTTAAAGATTTCCTGTATTGTGTAGATATTGAGAATTAACTGTAATCATGTATCAAATAGATAGTATGAAATGTAAAAATATATATATAACTTAAATTAGCGGTAGTGAAATTTCTCTACTCCCCCTCATAGGTTTAATTTCTTTATTAACTGTTACAAAAACTATTTCTAATCTAAATTATTTTGTATTGACTTTATATACTAATGAATATGTACCTAAATAAAGTATTTTGAATATTATGAGAACGTGGGCCATGGTTTTTTGATATAAAATATGCCAAATTATTAATTAAATCAAGTCTTACAGGTACATACGTTTGTTCTGTTCGACTATTATATTTATAGGTATTCCTGTATTCGTATTCTGTATTTGTATAGTATAATAAATATATTATGTAAAATAATCTGGGTATAATGGATGCCGAGTGATGTGTTGTGATCAAACTCATTTTTATTCTATTAAATTGTAACCACCAAGTCATTTGTACAAAAGTTTTATTGAGTGCGGCATTCGTTACTCATTACTGGCAATTTTAATAAACAACAATAAAATAAAAAACAATACATTGCGTTAAGAGAAAGTTTGTAACATAATTATATTTCAAATGATGTTAACTCTGATGAGGTTCTTTTCTGTTATCGATATTTTTAAGTACAAATACAGTCGAAAAAATTTGCAGTCCCCACTCTAAAGCGATGATATTACTTTAGCAATAACTTTGGTGGCCTCAGCAGCAAAGAATCTCTTCAAAAATATTTTGTCATAAATCGCAATGCGATTATTTACAAAACTGAGAGGCTACGTTAGTTATTATTCGACTGTATAAAGCATGATTAAATTCTGTTATAAACATTCGATATTATAATAGGTTTAGATTTCAGATTTCATCCACATTAAGATTGGCGAAACTTTATTTACAATAGTTTTAGATTATATAAAATAATATGGTAGGAAACTCCACAATGTGAATATTGTTCTGTCAGCAAAATGATTACCTATCTCTTTAGAACTAAACCAAAAAGTCCTTAAAATTTCTCGCTCGCTTGTTCTACCATACAAAATCCATGTTGCAACTTCGAATTTAAATAATCGCAACCATATCATTAGTATTTATGTATATACCTAGATAATTTAAGCCCACCTTCCATAGTCATCTTCCATACCGTAGTTGTTTTGATCAGTCTAAATATTCACTTCTCGCCGGTGTGATAGATAGGGGAGAGCAGGGATGGGCAATGACTACCCTTGAAACCTCTCACCCTACACTGAAATTCGGAAAATTACTATACAGTTTAAAATTTTATAGTGAATGTAACTGGAATAGCATTTAATAGTTTGTCCATCAAAATACTCAAGCTAAAATCATCTTGATATTGAATATTAATCAACCCGTCCGTTACAGCCAGACGGATTGTACTAATTGCAAAACTGTGCCAGGCGCAGAACTGAAAAGCCAGACCTTTAGGACTATTCGATACGATACGCTTACAGTTTTTAACAGGTACAAGTGATGTTCACCGAGCTATTTACTATCTACTACTACTTTATGATAACACTACTAAGATACTTGACTCGAAAAGCATCGATGTATATGCATTTTCACTCCAGTTGCACATTGTAAATGTCAATAAAGTTAGCGAATAAGGCCTGCTGGGCCTCTAGAGCGCGAAGTGCCACGAATTTTCGTAGTATTAACCAATTTTCCATAAACTCAATAAATATGTATGTGCTGTTGTTTCGGTTCATTCTCAGTAGATACATTGGCTAGATCCATGATGGATCTAGTAAGAACGTATTTTCTTTTTATATCCATTTGCTTAAAAAAATAATTATAATAAATCTAAAGAGAACTTTGTTTTTTAGTATATTTCATTTACTATGTATAAATCAAACTAGACTACTGAGGATCCCTTTGCAAATTCGAAACTAAGATTTCATTTATAAATCAGAAAAAATACCATGAGATCAACATAACTAAATGGATCTGATTATGAAATAGTGACAAAGATCTCATTCATAACCATTTTTTTCATAAACAACCTCTTAGACAGTACTGGTACTTTTTTCTGAATAATGTTTTTTTTTATCTGGAAATCTAAAATGAGAATATTAAGTTAACCATAAGCGTACTCTAGTATAATAAAACGTATAACTTAAAATACCTATTTAGAAAAATGGTGATACCACATTTTATACTATTTAATATAAAACATTAAATTTTATGACAAGCAAGAACAAAGTTGGAAATATTTCGGGTATCCAGCGTGGATCTGTTGAGAGAGAGAAATCTTCATTGATCCATAGCTTAAAATCAGGATCTATAGAGAAAATAAGTTCTCACTAGATCCATGATGGATCTAGACAATGTATTTACTGAGAATGAACAGCTGTTTCGCATAAAAATATTACAATATTTTAATAAATATTTGTTTGTAAAAAAATTACCTAGATATAAATTATAAATCTACATACCTAAAGGATCTTTGTAAATTATGTTGTTAGAACCTGAAATGTTTATTGGGTTTAGTTAGTGAGATAATATTAGTTGAATGTTAGTTATATTTGTCGTGGTAAGTTTAATTTAATTTTGTTGAAGACGTTTTACGTAAACCAAAATGTGTTTTTGGGAACGTTTAAATTCTATTTAGTGACCTTCCAATTGTGTGGAAAACAGTGATGGACCTGGACTTATTAGTAGGGTTTCTAAGAAAATAGATTTTTGTGAATAAATTTAGTTAAAAAACATCTATTTTGGTTTTTTTTTTCACTACCTAGCTAGGTATTCTTTGCGTTTTATATCTCTAAAATATTTCCAAAGGTTTTCAGCATCCCTATTTCCTGGACAAGCTAACTTCGCTCCTTTCAATAATAAAAAAAAAATGTAATTGTAAAAGATGCAATCCAAGACTCAGATCTAATTCTGAAGTCCAAGCATGATTTTAAGTTTATTAAAAAACATATTTAACAAAATACCTTTTTGAGTTAATGTACCTATTATTAAACCGTCCACTCCTCTCCCTGTCTTTCCCACCCATTCGACCTCCCTGGCTGCATCTCGACGCGGCCTCGGATCCTGATGGGGCTACTCTACTAAATATCGAATCCTCTACATCACAATTATGTTATATTATGCACCTTAAAATGTAATAAATAAATGAGTTTAAAAAAATAGTGAGTAATTAATTATAGTAGTTATGTTATTTGGATGAAATGAGTTTTTAAAACCACTAGAATGTAAGTAGAGTATTAAAACCGGCCAAGTGCGATTTGGAGTTATCTACATGCGTTTATAAGGATCACTCAGTTCAGCAAATTAAAAAAGGTTTGATTGGTCATAACTTTTTAACTATAAGCATTTGTGGTGTGCTATTAATTTGTACAGATATTTCGAAAGTTACCTTCAAGGTGACAAAAAAATATTAATGCACTTCGTAAACATAACGCTGTATTTCTCAATCTAAATGCGTCAGGATTAAGTGATCCAATGAAACTATCATAGATTCCTGGATTTACGTTGAAGGAACTTGATTTTTTGTAAAATAATGTGACAAATTCTGTACAATTTTTTAATATCGAAATTTCGTTCACAGCGTTAAAGTTTTCTATGATTCAGCGTATACTACTTTGCCTAATATCTGAATTGAGTGATCCACATTTTGGGCAATATCTTCGATCGCCTGTGAGTGACAATTTTTTTGATTTCGGTTATGAGTTTTGTCAATTTTACACTAAATGTACGTTTTGGTTTTATTGAAAACTAAACAAGGATCACTCAATTCAGATGCACATTCCCGCTTTTGCCTTTTGGGTATGAAATTCTAAAAAGCACCTATGCTGTCTTTACTCTCAAGGTCTTCACCATATCACTCTACTATATGCATAGTTGCACCCCCATTACTAGTGGATGTATGTGTGTGTCTAGCATTACGTTACGTAACGTTTTGTAATCCGCTGAAAGTAAGAAATAGGTAAGTAATATTGACACCCTCCGAGGCTAAGTGGTTTGTACGCCGGGTTCGAATCCCGGTGGGGGCAGATGTTTGTGTGATGAATACTAGCATTTGTACTCCACTAATGGATTTTTTAATATATTTCTATATAAATATACTTAGGTATATTATGTATCAGTATATTGTATTCTATCCGTTACCCTAGTATCCCATATTACAAGCCTACAGTACTTATTTTGGGGCTAGGCTAATTGGTGTGAGTGTTGGAAATATTTATTTATTTACTGTCTGATATTTTTATAGTACCTTTATTAGTACATTTTTCACTGAGAGTAGAAAGTGACCGATTACCAACAAGGGTGTAGACCGAGGCCTTAATACAACCAAATTGGGAATAACACTTTCTTTCGAGGAATACATAATGCTTTATCCTACACCTGCGAGGAAATGAAATAACAAATTCTTGAATTAAAATTTATATTAACTTAGTTAAAAAAGTTATGCCTGGGAGCTTATTGGTTTCTTGATTTCACGGGTACAGGTTCTCAATGACTGCTTAGGTAGTTTCTTTTAATTCTGGCGGTGTCAATGAAGCTTCATTATCAGAAATATACGCGCCGTCTCGAGTAGATAGATAAACAAATTAAAATCACAGCGATTTCTACCCTTTTTTCAAAATAGTCTTATTTAAAAAATAGATTGTAACCCACTTTTCGGAACATTTTGTTTTCGTTAAAAATAAATTTCCATACACTTTTCCAGCCCGCATAGTAGTACAAGAGTAATGAGGTCCTTTCTGCTGCATTTTAAAAACAAGAATTGAGCACTTTCCGTGCAGATGTAGCATAAAATATGACTGACATGTTTGTTCAAAAGTCAAAATATCTTTTTTCAAATTGGATGCACAATACAACTCTTGAATCGATACAACTCTTTTTACATTTCAGCACACAAAGTATGCCCCGCTAGATCTTTCTCACTTTCATGGCAGGTATCAATAGTAGAATCACAAAAGACGCTTATGTTGAATTCAAGAGGGAAACTTAATTTGCATTATATTATGTATTTTGACCAACTCTGTGTCGTCTTGGCTTCGAATCCCGGTGGGTAAATGTTTGTAAGATGAATAAGAGCCCCCATACCTATGCCCATACTGATGTAAATTATAAAATTATTATAATGCATTTCTTTCCTTTACTCTAGCATCTATTGCATAACACAAGCCTTACATTGCTAAGCTAATTAAATTGGCGGTAAAGCTGCAAGGCGTCTACGTAGAGATGGAAGTTGGAGAAGACAACTCTAGTGACCGCGTCGATGAGAATAGAAAAAAACAGTGGCGAGAGAACACCGCCTTGGGGTACGCCCACAAAAAAATAACACCAATCTGAGAATAACATATTAAACTTTTCACTGGTTTTAATGCAGAAACCTAGCCGGAACTAACGGCTTAATGTGCCTATTAAAGCACGAAGGAGCTCGAAATATCAAGTTTTTGATCAACCATCCAATGACCAGCTTCTGCAAAAGTACTTAACTTTTACGATCGTAGACCAAACGCGTTCACTACCTCATCCAACCGCCATCGAACTCGCTCTTGATACTTTATGTGATGTAAAATTTATTTATTTATTAAAATAATTATAAAAAATAATAATAATTTCTTAAGAAAAGTTTACTAGAAAAAAATCCACGCGGACCAGGCATCAGACGTTAAATGCTTGAAAAATAAATAAAATCATAACAATAATTTCTTAATTTAATAAAGTGTAATTCGAACTTGCAACGGGTAAGTTACCTACCTACTTATCTTATCTCAGATACAATACAGAAATCTATATTGTTTTTCAGGGACGTATTTACCCTAAGGCCAAGAGCCTTACACGGCCCGGGGCTGCATGCTGCGGAGGGCGGCTGCAAGAGTTTCGAAGGGCAGCAAAAACCATATAAAAGCATTGACTGATACATATTTTGATGAGATTTACTAATTCTAGAGGGCGGGTAGTAAATCGTAAATGCCCGGGGCGCTAGATTTCAAAATACGCCTCTCGTCTTTGTGGCTGTATCACACAAACGAAACGTAATAAATACCTCAATGCACTCATTACGCACGAGATGCTGCACCTTTCGTATAATCATTTGCGTAAAGTTCATCTATAGGTACCTATAGAATATCATCTACTAAGTATTGTACAGGAGCGGTATTCATTAGCAGCGAGTGCCCATACAAAATTCAGTGATTAGGGAGCGGTTCATTGGGCAATTATAATATAATTTTCCTTTGATGGTTTAGCGGATGCGGAGTACCTACTTATCCGCAGCGCTGAATATCTAAAGCACAGATTTCAGGCATGTTGCATAAAGCGACGACATTCAATAATCATTGGCCACGCATTGGAATAATAACTATCCCGACTACATTCTTGAAGAAACTTCGTCGTTCGTCCTTCAAAGCGACAGCCGGCGTATGCCTGTATGTTCGGGCGATGTTTGTGGTCGCCGTTTGAGCTGCCTGGAAGACCCCTCCTTCTCCATGTTAGCGGTACATGTAGATTCATAGTTCTTTGACCAGAGTCTACGCGTGCCTCTACAGATCCCACAGCGGTGACGCTGAGACAACTCGACTCTTTGACCATGTTAGTCGGATAGTAGATGATGCCCAGGCGCAATTTCCCGAAGCAGAACTGGTGTTTTGGGGGACTCTAACGCCCACTACGGTTTGTGGTTTGGCTCCCCAAAAACTGACCGTGCAGGGATCTCTGCCCATGCATTCGCTCTCACGCATGACTTGACACATCTGGTCGATTAGCCCACCAGGATCCAGATATAGCAAGTCAAGCGCCTTCTTTACTAGACCTTCAGCTAACGACTCATCTGCAGGATTATCGGGTTATGGTTCGAACTCCACTGGGTTGATCAGAACATTGCTTGATATCTGCCAAGATGCCACATCCCATTGGTGGTCAAACGCAGGGTCTGGCACTATGGGTCGGCAGATTGGAATGGTATGAGCGACTACATTGCGTCTATCTATTGGAAGCAGTGCTGCTTTAGTGAAAAGGACCTATTGGCCAGCGCCGTTGCTAATACTGAGGAGATCGTAATGGGAATGGAGTATTATATTCCACATTCTGATCATATCAGTAAGGGCACACGTAACCAATGGTTCAGTCGCGACTGTGCTGATGCTGTTTCTGGCTATCAGCCTTGACAACGCCAAGGTTATTGACAGGGTCTGGCATAAAAGCGTTCTCTCCAAGCTTCCTTCATACGGTCTGCCTGCTCAGTTCTGCGCCTGGATGTGGGCGCATCTTTACGGACGAATGTACTTTGCAGTTCATGTCAGTGAATGCCTGTGTTCCTCAGGGCTCCGTTCTCTCCCCCACACTCTTTCTGCTGCATATCAATGATTTGATTCCTCTTGGGAATATTAATTGCTATGCAGACGATAGTACAGTGCATGCAAGATATTTTGGATACGACGCGGGTGGACAGGTAGAAACCAAGGTGAAACGGGTTAATCTTGCTGAACTCAATAACGCTTTGGACCACGTTTCCGAATGGCGTACCAGGAACTTGGTTGAGTTCAATATCAAGAAACCCAGGTTTGCGCTTTCAGGGCAAAAACATCGCCATTCCTTCCCCATCCCTCTCTTCAGGGCACTGGAGCTACATCACCAGCTCGGTATGGCAATTTGCTCAGTGCTGAATACAAAGAATTACATCGAAACCGCGATCAACACAGCTTCACGCAAACTCGAGTCCTGAACAAGGTGCAGCGTTTATTCACGCCTGATTAAATGTGCTTGTTGTACAAAATGCAAGTGCGATCCTGCGTGGAATATTGCTCACACCTTTGGGATACGTCCGCTAAGCCGCTGCAACCTATCCAATCCAATCCTAGGATAGGTTGCAGCGGCGCGCTGCCCGCATCATTGGCTTTGAAGAGGTAACTAACAAACTCGAGTCTCTACAATTACGCCGCGATGTGGCATCATTTAGCGCATTCTACCCACTATACCACGGCAAGTGTTCTGTGGAGTTACTCTCCCCTATCTCTCCACCACCTTTTCTTCAGAGGACCACGCGCGCTGTTCTACGTTGTCACCAACTTACTGTTTCCGCTATTCCTAAACGAACAGAGAAATTTGGTGACTCATTTCTTTGTCGTACTATTCGCCAGTGGAATTCTTTGCCCGTTTGCACATTTTCCCTCCTTCCTACAATTTGGGGTCCATTGAGAGAGTTGTGAAGAAGCATTGAAGCAGGCCGGCAAGGTGAGGTTGGTTGGTGTGGCAGTTAATAACCGCTGTACCAGCTATCTTTGCGTTTGGACTTCATCACCACTTCACATCAGGTGGGGTAGTCATTTGCCTTCCTACCCAAAAAAAAGAGTTCAAGTGCGTGTCGAATATTACTCATCAATGCGTAGGTTTCGGTAGTTTTTTTTTTATAAAAGATTTGAGTGCGGAGTTTGACCACAACATGTGGTGTTAGCTAGAGCACGCAATATATAGGGAAAGGATGCAAATTTGGAATACTACTTTTAAAAAAAATCGTATTAAAGATGGATGAAGAGATAAATAAGTGAACACTGAATTTAATGTTAGAAGAACTTATATTTTATTCAAGTTAAAGTAATTAACAACCTTGGATTATCACAAGTAGGATCAATTGTGGTTTAATTAAGAAACCACAGATTGGCGTAGTTTAACTAAAGTGAATATAATTTGGAACAGGGTATTCCAAATTACAATCACCTAATGGTTAACCTGAAATACCTATTTATTTCGCTTTAAATTAAAGCATTTGAATTAAAAAAATAACGATAAGCTTATATTAAAACAGTTCTATTTCTCTAGACTGCAATAGTCACAAACGTAACAACCAGAGTCATAGCCTATTGTATTCCAAATTAGCAACATAGCCAATACTAACCTAAAATGTTTTTGTGAATTTGTGTTTCGATTAATTTCTAAAATAATTGTTGATTTCAACAACTGACCTACTTACTAGACTTAATATTTGTACAAATATAAGTCACACTCACGATGCAAGCCGATTTATTACTTACTTACTTGGATTTTTTTCTAGTCAGCACTTTCACTCCGATGAAGTTTGTCACGGAACTGTCATTATGGCTGCTTCTTAGCCACCTCGATTTTGTTTCCTAACACATAAACTACGCAAAACTGGTATACGTCAATACATGGCGCTCTAGTATATTTGTATATTGCAGTATTCCAAATTACCAACAGTATTCCAAATTAGCATCCTTTCCTCTAATAAAGACGCACGAAGGGAGTTCTATTCTCTGGTAGTACGCATGATAAATAATGATGCAGAGGACTCAGAGGAGGTATGTCAACCACGTACGAATGAAGACCCTGCCCACGTATCGTCGTCCAATGGTGAAAAGTTGTAGGCAGAATTAAGCGCTATTTACATGATGCAATTTTCTTGTACATACAAGAGCAATAATTGCATACAATTAATGAGGCACAATAATTGACTTTCAAGAATTGCTACTCTTCTAAGCCTAGAAATATAGAGAAAACGTCGTAAAAAAGAATCCATTAAATTATACCAAGAAAGTTTGGACTTTTTAACATTATCAGTACCGGAACGGTGCCCAGGGTATATTTTTCCTATCCCCATGAACTGCGTCCTTGAATTCTTTATTGAAACTAAGTTCCTTTTCGGTCTGCACTGGGCTCATTTCTCACTGGGCCCATTGAGAATTGAGCCAGGACTCGATTGGTGGTGAGCAAGTTTGTTTTCTATTAACAGGGACCAACATAGGGTTTTAATCCCTAGAGATCAAAAAAGCTTTTTAATTAATAGGGATCAAAATAGCGTTTTGATTCCTAGGGACCAAAATAGCTTTTTAATTCATAGGGCGGCCCCTAGATCACAAATAAACACGAAATATATTTTCGCCTTCGTTCATCTGTTTATTAGGTACTCAAATTCGGAATTATACAAAAATAATGTCTTATTCGTGTTGTGAGAATAAAATTATGCGAAAATGTGATACAGTTTTTTATCTTCAAAATCCTACACGAGATTCAAAAAATGTTCTCGCCTTTTTAATTATTATTATCTCCCTTAGTAAATAATCTCCTATTAACTTCGTTCCAACGGTGTTCCACGACACTAACGTTTTTTTTGTTTATTATTTCTTAGTTCAAAATCCATCAACCCCAAATTCCGCCACTTTTAATCTCAGACCAACTTTTAATATGATGATTACGACATTCTAGCGATAATAATATAACATTCAAAATTTTGGTCGATTTATTTTAGTGATGTGGAGATGAGTATGCTTGGCCACAATAGTTAAATGGCTAAGCAAAAGACTTTTGCCAGGAATACTCACTGAACAAGGTTTTCTTTTTGGACACTATTTGGGAACAGCATACCAAGTTGCAGCATACATAGATTTGGTTTGCCAAACAAGAGACTACACCAAATTGTCTATAGTTTTCTAAGCATAATGAGCACTTTATTCCCTTTTGGCACTCTGACAATATTGTTTTTGCATTATTGAATACCAGAATTTCATGGTAAGTATTTTAGCACATAGTGGGATCCTATAATTGGATGTTATCCATTTTTTATTTGATGCTGAAATGTGTTGGAGTTGAAATTGTAATAATAAAAAAATGTTTATAAATTGTAAACCTTTATTTTTATCATTAGGGAATAATATCTTGACAAATATGACATAGGTTTAGACTTAGTCTCCTGACCTTGTGTTATGAGAATCATACTCCAAATCATTATTTATATAAAAAACGGAGAAGGTGTTTCCTTGTTCTATCTCAGGAAGTAATAATTTATGCCAATGTTGAATTCTCAGTTTCATCTCTTAACTTTTACAGAGTAGGTATGTGTTTTTTCAATTACTGGTACTTAATAAATATTTCAATGATTCATGTAGGTATCTAACTGGATGGGTTTTGTTTGTTTGACGGGAAATTACAGGTACATTATAATAAATATTTCAAAGATGCATGTAGGTATCTTACTAAAATCACAGTACTTACATATCAACATAATGTATTTACATATCATACAGATGCGAAGGGGGGGGATAAAATGTTAAAATTACCTTGAACATTGAAATACATTATTTCGGTAATATTTCAGCTCTTCTATACTTTCTAATATATCTCCAAATGATCTATGCTGAAGTTTTTTCATATGTAAAGAAGAATACTCTTTAGGAAACCAGCGCTTGGCTAACTCTTTTATTGTACTTACATCAATAATTCTGTAGTGCAAATATGAGTTCAATTTCGGCATGTACTTATATAAGAATAGCCGATCCATATAAACACTGTTACCTCCCAAAGGGCATTTATTTTCTGGAATATGTGCACTCACAAAGTCCAGGAGTTGTTTTTCTGCATTTTCAATAGTTACTTCAGATTTTCTACTCGCCTCTGTCAAACCACTCTGCAAGTAAAAAAATAAACTGGAAATAACATTGACAATTGAATGAAACCTATAATTATTATTAATCAGTCTAGCCTTTTGATACATGCTCTATATATCGAGATATTAAATGATTAAGTTCCAATAAATAAATAATTGTCACAAAACTACTTTAACATACTAGATAGGTAGTTGTAATTATAATAATATTGTTTGTAGATAAAACACCAGTATAAAAAATCATGGAAATGTGAAAACATCAAATTCTGGTAGTAAATAATCTATCATTTCTCGTAAAAAGTAAAGGATAAAAAATGGTTGTGGGTTATCCCTAAGAGAGTGACAGTTTATTATTTCTACCTTCATGATGATTATAAATCTAGTTTTAATAGCGGAACTGATATCAAATTTAGGAATACTTTTATTCTATGTATTAATTACCGCGCCATGTTGAGAAACACACCAAGAGTTCATGTTTTGCAAAATTTCTTCAGGTTGGTGAACCACGATATTAGGACCAGTAGCTATTAGATTCAAATCAGCATCAGTTATTAAGCATGCAATTTCGAGAATACGATCTTTGTTTATATCAAGCCCAGTCATCTCCATGTCAATCCAGACAATCCTTTTAGCAGCTTCTTTCGGAACGACGTTATTCATGTTTGGTCGAAAGTCTGCAGCTAAATAAAATAATCTTAATATAAGTGATTATTATAATCAAAACAAGGAAAAACATAACCTGACTAGGTTCTTAGTTTTCTTAATTTACCAGTGGACTTTAAACGAGCGCAGTATGTGATACCCTTGGAGAAACGAAAAATATTCATTTTGTATCTTGAAAAGATGAAAAAATCTATTTGTTTAGATAAAAATCTAGACACTAGCAAAATACAATCGAAATATACCTTTTGTAAGAGCCGTAGAGAGCGAATTCTCTGTTTAAACGGTACGACGTGATTCCTAGGGATGAATCGATAAGTAACTACTCGATACTTTTTTTTGATACCAAGTACTTTTGGCATCGATACTTTAGAACTGAGTAACAAGTAGTATCCTGAAGTAAGTACTTGTTTCGGTACTCGGTCGGTCACTCACTGAGAAGTAGTGATGAACGAATGTCATTTTTCAAACATTTCGCGAATGCGAATGCGAATATCTGGTACTGACATTCGCGAACGCGAATGCAAATATATAGATTTTGTTCAAAATTGGCGCCAATTGTCTATGGCATGGTGGCAGTCTCGTTCGAATTGCCGAGTTGATATGGGGTGTATTCCGTAATATATACCAGTATACTGGCCAGTGCTAATGACGTCATGAATTATTAAAAATAATCCGAATAAAGAAGATTTTTGAAGTTATACTTCTTTAGCCGCGTTATGAAAAAATTATGAGAGTGAAATTTTAAGATGCGCGCGCATCACTGTAACACAAAAGTAACATAATGAAGTTAGCCGCGGGCGCGTTATGAAAAAATTATGAGAGTGAAATTTCGAGATGCGCGCGCATCACTGTAACACAATAGTAACACCATGAAGTTGGCCGCGGGCGCGTTATGAATGTTAGTGTCTGAATGTCTGAATGAATGTTAGTGGTGGATTATTAACCACTTAGTGGTTAATAATCCACCATTATTAGACATCTGTTCGAAAGGTACTTTGAACGATCCACGGAGCTCCATAAGATGATCGCGTTGTCAAAAACAATGTTGGCACGCTCGTCGCCTCTGATCACTGTTTTCATATTTATAATATTTATCCACATGTTTCTAGTTTCTATATAGACACAATGTGTTTTAGTTACTTACAAGTGCTAATTACATATGGACTAATAACTTAAATTCAGTAGTGATTTTAATTGAATATTTTGAATATTTATTTAATTTTTCAAATTAAAACTGAACTTAATTGACTGTGTTAACTATCCTTTTCCAGTCCTTTTAATATTTTATTGTAATTATTAATTATTTGCATGCAATTAAAAAATATTTTTAATGATGCTAAAGAAGTATAACTTCTCACGCGCGTACATAAGTTACACGAATCCATTTTTGACGTGACAACGTCTTAAATTAGGTTGCGGCTGGGAGTCACTTATGAAAAAGTGTAACGCTCGGTAACGTTACGATGAGTCTCTCGTGTTAAGTTTAAGTTTACATGTACAATGTTTTAGTAAACAAAATATATTTCTATAGTTAAAATTTGTGCAATTCTTATTTTCATTCAATTCCTTGTTCCTATTGTGCAATTTAATTATATTCATATCAATAAATATTCTACCGAGAAAAAGACGTTGTCACGTAAAATCTTCGCCCGTAAAACCGACTTTTTTTATTCACCTTGTCAAATAAAAGGAATTCTTTTTGTATGGATGCCATTATTGTTCTTTAAATAAAAAAGAAATAAAATGCGAATGCATCTCACAGACGCTCGGTCATACGTCATATTTGTTTTCCCGGTAAAAATATGGTAGCATACCAGTACAATATGGTGTCGGATTCGTGACGTCATTACCACTGGCCAGTATACTGATGTATATTTCGGAATACACCCATGCACTTATCCGACTGAAGTGTCATTCCGCTCGCGCCGGTCTTTTCGTAAACAAAACAAGTGAATTTTGATGTTAGAGTTTGAATAGTGATCTATTAATATGAGTGAATCGAATTCTAGTGAAATGTGAACTTATTTCACATTTTGCGATGGTGAACAAGCTAAATGCAAGCTGTGTAACAATGAATATTCAAGGAAAGGAAGAACTACAACTTCTTCAAATTGTTTTTTGATGTGTAACATCTTTCCTCTCGCTTTCCTGCAATTTGTGGGAGTGATTTCGTGAAATGGAACGGAAGTGTTTAATAGGAAGTTGCAAAAGCGCCCGCTATTTGATTTGATTTTAGATCATAATGTTCAAATGGCTTATTCCTTTTTTAGTAGGTTTTATTTCATTTTTTACTAATATAAGGTGAGGTTTCAAATGTTACACATCATACGCGACTACTGTAAGTCTCGCTCATTTTTTTCTAATATGTATTCCTATTCGCAAAACATTCGCAGAGATTTTGCGAATGCCAACGTAAATGCGAATATTCAAAAATATGCGAATATTTGCGAATGCGGATGCGAATATTCGTTACAGCACTGAGAAGTATGAAAAAAACCCATAGGCATATTATTTACTGTATGGTCAGGTGTCTCGTTGCAATTTATGTTTCGCGAACGCATCTTTTCTACGGCTCAGTTGGCAGCCTTGCGTATGATTTATATTTATTCCGATTTATATGTTATATTAAAACTGTGACTGAAATTGTAATTGTAATATCGTTCGCCGATATTTATCGATACAAGTAAGAATCGATACTTTTCATTCGATACCGAGTAAGCTTCGATACTTTATGACCGACGCAGTATCGAGTAAAGTTATCCATACCTAGATGGTATCGTTTCATCCCTAGTGATTCCATAGACGTAGTATTACGTTCATAGAGTACTTTCTTTATGCCTCAGAAGAACAGAGTAAAGCCGGCAATATATTTATCTGTCGGGTTGTGTGGTGATGACCTGTCAGAGAGAGACGAGAGGTACAAACAGGGGGGGACAATTCCATACAAGCATTTTATTTACAAATAACGTGGTGCCTCTTCATTATTTCGCTAGTACTTCTTGGTGACTTGCGTGATGTGCGCAAGACAGACAGACTAGATGGAGCTTCACTTAGAAATTAAAAAGTTTTTATTAATAATACCCCTTTTATTAAAATGATAGCTCGAAATGTTTATTATTCTTTTTCAATCTATTACTCATGTTATTAAATATATTTTGCAGATAGCAACTCGTGTAGTAAGTGTGATGAACTTAGAGTATATACAGAATGGTCCAACTAGTGACATCAACAAATTATTTTTAGATTCCTCGTGCCTTGGGGAAATACCCCATAAATGTTCCGCGATTTTTCTTAGATTTCGAGTTATAATTTTTTTGTGTATTTTTAATGATTTCTGCCAGCGAGGTTTCAAAAATTCTTATCTTTTTTCGTAGTAGGTATTTTGCAGTATTTTGACGTGACAACGTCTTAAATTAGGTTGCGGCTGGGAGTCACTTATGAAAAAGTGTAACGCTCGGTAACGTTACGATGAGTCTCTCGTGTTAAGTTTAAGTTTACATGTACAATGTTTTAGTAAACAAAATATATTTCTATAGTTAAAATTTGTGCAATTCTTATTTTCATTCAATTCCTTGTTCCTATTGTGCAATTTAATTATATTCATATCAATAAATATTCTACCGAGAAAAAGACGTTTCACGTAAAATCTTCGCCCGTAAAACCGACTTTACAGGCAACCATTTTTTTTTGTAACATGATTGTCTTGAATGTTGTTTTAATAAAAAAATAACTCAGCTTCCTGCAATCACTTAAAGTTACTCAAAAAAGGCTTGAAAGTTGGATCTTTAGTTTTTAGTAGGATTTACTCAAACGTTCAACTTCAATACAAAAATACAAAAAGGAAATGCCATAGCTTCTGGCTTAAATTAAAAACTCCGCATGCTTCTAAACAACCAACAATCATTAAAAAAAATGTACTTAATCATTTGTGTTTTGAAGGCGGATAGGCTAAAAAACATTGAAACATGATCAATTTTTATCATTGTTATGGTAAATTTAACTTAAAAATGTAATTTCAAATTAAATTTAATTGAAATTCCTGTAAAATAACTTTAGCATGTGTAATTTGACAATAATTTCGGTTTCACCACTAAGATTTAACCCACAATAATTAAAATCGCTTATTATCTATATCGAAAGACACTACAACAGGAGCCTGCTCATAGTTAAAAATCCACTCAGTCTTAAACGTGGATTATGCATGGATTATGTGAATAGACTATTACGGAACGGAAGAAGAATCGTAACTAAATATACTGCCTTAACCACAACACAACAGCAACAGCAACACTTATTATAAAAAAAATATGAAGACCAATAATAATCATCATTTACTCGTAACCCAACATTTTACATTTTAAGTAACTATTAGTCTAATTAAGTCTAGGGGTATACATATTAAAAGCTCAAGAAATGGACCCCTAACCAGGGGCGTCTTAACCATATGCGGCGCCCTTGTAAGTAAGCCAATAAAGCACCCTTTTAAAAAAATATAGACAAATTCATTTTTCATTGTATAGACTGCTACAAAAATATAGAAGAAATAAATCACATAAATAGAGCAAGCATATATATCTAATATAGTTTAACCGAGTTGACTAAAAACTAATATTTATAAAGTTGTAGTTGGGTAAGGTAAGTAGGTAGGCAGGTAGGTACTATCTACCACCAGATTCATTCAAATGTTGATCGCCAGGCCCGACTGGCACCCCCTAGGGCCCAGCGCCCGGGTGCGGCCGCACCCAGCGCTCCTATGGGACAAACGCCCCTGCCCCTAACCCAGAAACTAGCAAAAACTGTAGTATCAAGGTAAGTAATTCCTCAGTCGATATTTTGCAAAATTTTATTTTAAATATAATACAGGTGAATAAGTTTGACTACAGCTATGGTGATGTGTAATCAACCGAATGAAACTAAAACAATTTAACAATTTTGATTAAAAATCGAACAAGAATTGAGACATAACTTACAGAAGCGGAAAGAAAAATAAAGCAAGAAAATTCAAGTAGCTTCAGACAATTAAAAAATAACTTTTTAAGACATTGTCAATTGTGTATTCAAGTTAGATAAATAGTAATTTTTCAGTAATTTGTGGTTTTTATTTGTATCAAAAAAACAGGTAATTTCCCAACCAGCCATTTAGATCTTTATTCTTGCTCACATTTTAAATCTTAGTGGTGAAACCGAAATTATTATAAAATTCAACATGCTAAAGTTATCTAAAGAAAATATAACTAGAAAAAATTCCACGCGGCCCAGGCAGCAGACGGGACTCGAACCCGCACCCTTCGCTATCCGGGCGAATGCACTGACCAATTATGCTACCGCAGCCCTAACGGACCGCGTCAAAATTCTTCTAGCCATTCTTAAGCTGCAAGGCAGCGCCATCTCTTCGCATTATAGGTGACCCACAATGTCAAATGAGTACTTTTACAAATATTAAACATTTGAAAGAAGAAATAACAATTATAGTAATGGATCACTTTGTTGTCCGTCCGTCTGTCAAGACGGTTTTTCTCAGGATCGCGTGGAGGTATCAAACTGAAATTCATACCTAATGCTCAGATCTACTGTCATTTGGAGCTGTGATATAATCAGAATTCTAAGCCAAAGCAATCAAAAGATACAGCCGTTCATGTCGCAAATTTTCGAAACTCGCACGGGAATCAAAACCTACAGGATACTTCCCGTGAACTTAGAATCTTGGAATTTGATACGAAGTAACGTCTTATAGTACAGATAAAGGAAAATTGTGAAAATGGTAAATTTTTAGTTACATCATATAACTAATAACATTTTTTTGAAAATTCAGGTTTCTACGTGCGCGAGTCTGACTCGCACTTGGACGGTTTTTTTTTCTGTCACATCACATAAAACAATTTTCAGACTGATTAGAGCAATGTCGTCGTCTGTGCAAGACATAACGGTGTCGATTCTGGCAGGATTGTCTAAACTTAAATCTAAATTTAACATCAATCTGTCCTTTACATTCTGTGTAGAGAATAACAAAAATACACTGGTGTCGATTCTGGCGTGATTCTCTAAACTTAAAACTAAATTTAACATCAGTCTCTCTTTTTCATTCTGTGTAAAGAATGACAAGGATACGTTGTCATATTTAAGTTTAGATTTAGAGAATCATGCCAGAATCGATACCACTGTTGTCAAATTTAAGTTTAGCTTTAGGCCGTATACAGAAAGAAAGCTGAAAGCCGATCGGCGCCGATAAGCGCCGATACGCGCTGGTCCGAATAATAAATAATTTGTATTTGAATTATTATTTAACTTAAATTTGACAGCAGTATATCCTTGTCATTCTCTATACAGAATGAAAAGGAGAGACTGATGTTAAATTTAGTTTTAAGTTTAGAGAATCACGCCAGAATTGGTACCATTATCCTTAGATTAAATCAATCTAAGTTATAATCTTTTTATAAATCTGATAACTTTATCTTTTACTAACTAAGCGCTAAAATTATTTGTTTCGTACTTACCGAATGGTGACAACAAGTCTTTCTTCTGGAAGGATTGGTTGTTTATGCCAATTGCCCCAATTTTTCATCAAACGGTTTTTCACTAAATCCAAAATGTAATAAAATGTTTCTTGAATCATTCTTGTATATGTATAAAATCTTTCTTCATCAAATTTAATTTTTTTTACAAATAAATGATGGTATTCTCCGAAACGTTTCCTTTCTCTATTTATAGGATGTATAGCTGTTTTTCGCATTTTTAAATAAACATTTTCTAACAAAACCAAATCATCGTCCGATGAGTCCGACATTTTGCTTGATCTGCTTTAATCGGCTTCCTTTATGTAGGAAGGATCGGCGCCGATCGGCTTTCGGCTTTCTTTCTGTATACGGCCTTAGAGAATCATGCCAGAATCGGCACCATTGACTCACTTGCTTCTTTGCATGAACTGTCAGCGCGTCCCTAAAGAAAGTAATCACGGCGTTTTAGGCACGTCCTGCCGCTTGAACGTGAGTGGTCTCCGCTTTGCCACTGGATGTCAAGCCGCTTTATCAAGCAGCACGAACAGTGGTGATGTGGAGTGATGAAGGTGACCATTAGAGAATTATATCTAAAAAGACATCTTAATAGTTACTCTTGTATTTTTTTGGCGTCTGTCGTCTCCATCAAAAGAAAAAAGGTTTTTTGTAGAGGATTAAAACCTGAATTTTGGGAAGAATTCGGGAAATGCGGGTTGTTACCTGACAACACTGGTTCTGTCTGTCTTGTCTGTGTCTGTGGACTAGTCTAGATTGTCATGGTGTGTAAAGGTTGATTTTGTTTTTGTTACATTTTTCACTCTATTCAAAATAATACACCGCAGGATACAATGAACAGAATGATCCTAAATCATTGTCGGTATATAAAGAAATCAAGTAAGTAGTAGATTTTCTATCATAATCATATGCGAACCTAATTCAATACTAACCTATCTAGAGTTTATCTACTGATTTGCTATGTTAATAATGAAAACATATAAAACACTAAGTAAATATTCTCAATTAGCTTTAATAAACTCACTATAAAATGTTGCACTTGATTATTTGTGTACTTTTCTGAATTCCACATGCGCCGTTGGTGATTGTTTTTGATGACTTGTATTGCAGTTCATGTTTATAAAACAAATATTATAAATGCAGTGAACATAGGATGGTAGAATGTTCGGATAATATAACTAATATGATTGATTTCATTTTAGCCTTATTATGGGAGACCAGACTCTATCAAAATTTTCCACACATAACACTCTCAAGGTCATTGTCCTACTACACAAACCAGCCATTAGGCCTGCAGTATGATATTTCACAGAAAACCGTCAACGCAAGAATAAGTTTGTACCCCTATATAAGAACAATTTCAACAACAAACTGTAATTATGATAAAGAGCCATTAAAACCATCCTCAAAAGTTGAAGCCACAGTTGAGACAATAAAAAAAGGCATAGAAGAAAAAGAAAAACTACCTAAAAAAGAGGAAAAAAAGAAAAAATCATTAAAAGAGCGAGTGATGGATGAACTCCGACATTATTACCATGGCTTTAGATTATTATTCATAGAAATAAGGATATCCACTTCGCTATGTTTTAGGATTTTAAAAGGAGAGTCCTTGACACGTCGAGAACACAGGCTTTTGGTGACAACAATTGGCGACCTGTTTAGAATGGTACCTTTTATAGTTTTCATTGTTGTACCATTCTTGGAATTTGCTTTGCCACTTTTTATCAAGTTATTTCCCAACATGTTGCCATCGACATTTGAGAGCAGAGATCAAAAGGAAGCAAAGTTAAAGCAGCACTTGAAGGTGAAGTTGGAAATGGCAAAATTTTTCCAAGAAACACTGGATCAAATGGCACCGCAGGCCAGTAACAGGCATTCTGAGATTGCGAAAGAGTTTTCTATGTTTTTTAACAAGGTACGAACCACGGGTGATGTGGCAACGAGCGAGGAGATTATGAAATTCTCTAAGTTGTTTGAAGATGAAATCACTTTAGATTCTTTGCAAAGACCACATCTAGTTGCATTATGTAAAGTTTTGAATGTAAGCACTATTGGTACTAGTGCCATGTTAAGGTTCAATTTGAAGATGAAGTTGAGGTCTCTAGCAGCAGATGACAAGATGATTGCAAAAGAGGGAGTGGACAGTTTGAATTTTAGTGAATTACAGCAGGCTTGTAGAGCGCGAGGTATGAGAGCATATGGTGTTTCAGAAGAGAGACTTAAAAAAGAATTAAAGAATTGGCTAGATCTGTCATTGAATGAAAAAGTTCCACCATCCTTACTACTGCTTTCAAGAGCTTTGATGGTACCTGAGCATGTGCCCACTACATATAAACTGAAGGCTACAATATCTGCATTGCCAGAACAGGTTGTTACTCAGACGAAAGCTGCCATAGGAGAAAAAGAAGGCAAAGTGGACTTCAAGGTATGGTATTGTTAAAGTAAAAATATTACCAGCCCCTCTACCACATAAATATATTAATATAAACTTTATCTAAATTTTGAAGTCCCCTGAGAAGAGGCTACCTTTAATTTTACTCAGAAGGCATAACCATAACCATTACATAAAATTGTATCAGTATTATTTTTCTTATTAATACAAAAGATCCAATCCTTCTCAACCTCTAAATAAATAAAACCTTATTTGATTGTAATACAGAGTAAATGCAATTATCCCAAATTACAAAATTCATATTATGCCATAAAAGCAATATTTTAACTACTTTACTTATAAAACTATGTACTCTGCATTGTTTTTAAATAATAAATTATCAAATCATACTTAGACAAAAGCAGAAGCGATCAAATTGGAAGAACAAAAGATCAAGGAAGAGAAGAAAGAACTTCAAGAAGCAGAAAGGCAAAAGGAAACCTTGGAAGCCAAAAAGAGAGAGAAAGAGGAACTCAAGGACAAAGCTCCAATTATCGATACAGAGTCTACTCCTGCCATGATAGATCCAGCACCTGTTATTACAATTGAATCCAAGAAGCCTGAAGAGGGTCTGTCTGGTAAAGACATTGAAGTAATTGAAGATGCTTTAGAGAAATTAGGTGAGTTGGCAACAATCCATTTTTCTAAAAAGTTCAAGTTCAAACTATTTGCTATATCTGTGTTTTCAATGATGTTTTCTTGTAAGACACCTCATTAATAAAATTAGAAATTAACTCACAACAGTTCATATTTTGTATTATTGTTTACCCAATAATATTCATTCTCATTGGAAAATCAGCATAGATGAGAATAATGAGAGCTGGTGTGGCAGGTAGAACTGCTGTATCTGCTATCTTCGCGTCTGGACTTTACCTTAAACTACTGAAACTGATAACCTCTTTAACAAAATAGGTATTTAAGATAACTATAAACTTAAAAAATGGTCCTCTACAATATTGCCTGAGTGATTGCATTCCGTGCAGTGCACATTATAAAAATTATAATACAAGACCCTGGTGGGGTAGTTTTCGTTAAAACTTATTTGTAACATGGTTGTGTGACATAATAATAAATTGCTTACAATGAAGACTTGAGTTAACAAATCTTAAATAAGCTCCGATTTCCATTTTATATTGTTATTGTATGGAAATGAGTTCTTATGTACAATACCTTCTCATATAAAAAAGAATGGATAGGTTGGATTAAAATAAAAAATTACATTGTGAAATGACATTCAAGATTTCTCCCATTTGTTCCTTCCAAAAGGCAAGCAAGGGATCAGTCTAGATAAAGCCTTGTTAAGCCACAGAAAATAAAAAAACACATGGACTTATGATAAAGGAGAAAGTGGGAGTCAACCTAAACAGATCTTAACCTTCTATCTCTCTCTTCAGCCAAACAAAACTCATGTGACGATTTTAACATGTTACAACCTATATCCTATTTTATAGTAGATATCAAGAATTAAATAATATTGAAACTCAATAATTAAGTAACCAAAAACATAATCTGTATGACCTTTACAACTGTTCAATATAATGTCAAATCAACATGTATTGAGTCTTGTGTGTCGAAGTAAGAAATAGCCTATGTTGAGAAATCAGAAAATAATAGTATCAAACATAATCTTATCTGATATAAGTCTTTCAACATACTGTTGAAAATGCAATATTGCTTTGTAAAATATGTTTAAGCTTAAAGATATAAGTCTTTCAACATACTGTTGAAAATGCAATATTGCTTTGTAAAATATGTTTAAGCTTAAAGATATAAATAACCCTTTTACTCTAAACTATGACTTTGTAATTAAATGACAAAGAAATCCTGCATTATGCATAGTAATGATCTATTCATTAAGTACAATTTTATTGTTATTCTATAGATGTAACGTTTTCATTCTAATAAAAGTTTGCCAATAACATTTTCCAAAAAATTATGTAGAAGTTCAAAAGGGTTTAAAACTAAATTATTATTTAAGATTTTTGGGGCTGTTCAGTCCTAATGGAACTGTAGTCACTGAGACCTGGAAGATCTATTGTGACTTGCCACCAAGTTGAATTATCTCTTTTAGCCCAACAGCTTCCAAAAAGCTCAAAACGTTTCTAGTGTCCAGGCTGCTTATTTCTATTAACTCAGCAGTCCAATTTTTCAAGTAACCTTCTATTAGTGATTTAGCGTGCTCTTATGCTGGTTGGTTTAACCAGTATTTTTACGATTCGCCTAGAAGGGTTGCCACTAAAAGGTTTTGGAAACATCTGTTGCCCCTGTGCCCTTGCTCTTGCTAGGTCATCAGCTTTCTCGCTGCCTAATATCCCTTAATGACCTGGTACCCCTCTAAGAATAACTTTATTCTTTTTACCCAGGTTATTCAGTTGATCAACGCAGTCTTTCACTAATTTCGAGAATATCGTGTTCGATTTAATGGCGTTAAGTGCTGCTAGGCTCTCTGAAAAGATATATTGGGCCTGTTTTGTGTAGTTTCATTGACGATTGGCTTCTGCACATTCTATGGTGGCATATACCTCTAGCGGGAATATAGTTTTTAGAACATTTTGGAGCTATCTGTAAACCAGATTAAACTTCCAGCCTTGCAGGATTCATAGTCTTTTGACCACGTTCCACCATTTCATTTCTGGCAAAATTACTCATTGGAATCATTAAATCTGTAGTCATTGCTAATGGTGTTAGTTCAAGTGCTGTTTGGTGGAGAGACCTCAGTGCTTGAGAATGCCAGTTATTCCTGCTAGTAGTGCTTACTCTGTATATACATGCTTTCGCCTCCTTTATTTAAAACTAAATAGAATAAAGTCATGTTTATGAAATAAATATGAAAAGGGTGCCTGCACCCATTGGTCCTATACATTGGCTGCATAGGATAAATTAACTTTTATCTGGTACTTCACCCTCTTTATGTAAGTGTTTGCCCATTTATGTGATCCCTTTTAAGTCAATAGCAAAATTCATTTATCAAATGTCTCAATCAATCAGCAGTTTAGTGTAAAAACATTACAGATAGTTATTTAAAAAAAATATATTCATGGTTAAATAAAAAAGGTAAATGCAACATTTCAGCTGAGCAGAAAAAGTCCCTGTTGCTTGAGAAAGAGAGCATTCAAGAGTTGAAGGCTGAGCTTTCAGAATACAGTGAAGATGTACAGGAGATGAATGAGATTGTGAAGACCAAACAGGCAGACATCAAATTGACTAAGGGAGCTAAAAGGTATGCAGAACAGTTACAAAAATGTTCTTTCACGTAAATCGTTCATTCATTTAATTGTCCACTTAGGGACTAAGTGCAGAAACCGTAACCCTTAACATGTAACCTAAATGACGCTATCTGTGAAAAAAATCAAATTTCTGATGAGAATAAATAGGCTATTTTTTATCGGTAATGACTAACACGAGAAAACACTTCATTGCTGTCTGTGAAGGTCCCTGAGAACTATTTTTATCTTGAGTCTACTATCCCGTGGTCTGTGTAAGCAAAATGGCCGTCAAACCCTCTGATAAATTTCGAGTTCTACTGAACATAATTGTCTTCATTTATGTCTTAAATCAATCTTAAATATTTTCTGCGTCTATTTATATTAATCTATTCTATAACTTAACATTGTATTACGGTATTGCGTGGCAGATATCCGCCACTTCCACAGACAGGGGTTTTTTGATGTTGGCAGAAATCTGCCATTTACGTTTAAGATGTCTTCATCATATTATCTGTTTAACAATGGACCAATAAGTTGTCCATGGATTAAAAGAACATCTATATTTATAATGTTGTATTTATCTTTAGGCCAAGAGGGCTATGGGCTTGGGTGGCAGAAGTAGTATAAAGGCACCTATGTTTTGATTTGATTATTGGCCGGGGTGCTAGATTTTAAAATACGCCCCTGCTTATATTAAACCAAATTGGTGAATAGTTGTTTCTAAATCAACCGTTTAAACTAGTTTTGCATTTTCTATCACCTTTGTATTTGACGTCATAAAAATTTTTACAGATTATATCGAGCAGTTAATAATATGATACTTAAATTGGACTCCGCTTTGGTTGAGTTGGAAAGTAAAGAAAAAGCTCTTAAAACAACTCTGGAGCAGACCAAGTTTGAGCCAGAAAAAGCCAAGGAACAACTGATTCAAATCGATGAACTGATGCATTCAATAAAGAGTCTCCAAAAAGTACCTGATGAGGCCAAGTTGAAACTAATACAGGATGTTTTGGGAAGACTGGATGATGATTTCGATGGACAATTGAAGATTGATGATGTGTTGAAGGTGAGTTTGTGTTAATTCTATTTAGCAGAACTAACTAAAATTATTCAGGTTAAAATTTTCAATATTATGACTTATTGGACTAAAGAATTAGTACAAGAACAAGAATGTCAAATTATGCTTGTAGAGTTTACACTTTTGTAGATAATAGAGGTTCTCAATATTTTGCGGTAAACTCTTTCAGCATATTTATATTCAGGATTCGTTGCTGGTGGATTGTATTTATTTTCAACTTGAATGTGATAATAATAATAAAAATTTACAGCATTGTAATTACTTGAAAGTGCATGTTACACAATGACACGCTAGTAAATTTTATTTATGTATGTACAGCAATTGTTTCTTTCCTGCACCGATGATGTAATCTATAAAATTACACAATAATTGCAGATGTTAGAGATAATAGGCAACGAAAACGTACACTTATCCGAGAAACAGATGGCTGAATTGATTGAACTGTTAGATAAAGAAGAGATTCTCGAAGTTGAGAGTAAAATCCAGAAAGCGCTCGACAAAGCTGCCGTGGCTGCTAAGGAGCAAGACAAATCCACAGAATCTGAGGGAAAGGTAAAATTTTCACTTTTATATTGTTAAATAAACCAATAATAACAGTAACTACTGACAACTCATACAATGTATTATCCCAAACTAATCGAAGCTTAGCTTAACTTATAATTTAGACGTGTGGATGACTGAAGGTGTTTTCTATGTAAAGAGGACAAAGCATATGTCCTTCTTGATAGAAAGCCCCTTCCATATCCGATAGACAAGTGTTCCTTAAATTTATTACTTACAAAAATTCCAAAAATATTTAAGGAAAATAAAACATACCATGAATTGAATAACAACACTTTATTAGTAGTTCATCAAATCAACACTTATTCACTAATTCAGTAAAATGTTAGGTTAAACGCGTATTCACCACCTGACTAAATTCAGACGTCCTAGTTAGGATCCTAAAAAGGAAGCTAATTAGAAGCTTCTGATTACAATTTAGTTACTGATTCAGTCAGTTGCAAGCGCGCGGCGAATTCAGTCGGGACTTTTTCGTAATGGCTCCAGTCCTATCTAAGCAACAAAAAAACGGTCTTTTCGTAGGCCTGGCTGTTGACTCAATAAAAATAAATAAGAAGATACGGCATATGTTTATAACTTCTTTTTCTTTTACCGCCGACATCGCGCACTTGCTTAATTCGTGATCGTATACAAAATCACGTCCTCACGCAGTAAAGCCTGCGGTGCGACTGAAGCATTTAAACCCTATCACACGTTCTTAAATCGCTTTCTAATTACGATACTAAATTATTTAAGGCAGTCAGAAGCCACATTTCTTCCGATTTCGGGTGCTAAATAGGATCCTAACTTCCTAAATGCTATTTCACCTGACTGAATTAGTTACCGAATGATTTAGAACGTCTGAATTTAATCAGGTGGAATACGCGCTTTAACGTCCTTTTAACATACTATGGTACGGGGGCTGCTTTTAAGAATTTGCTTGCCATACTAAAGTATCAATCGTGCGTTGCCTACCCTTACCCCATTCCCTACCTCTGGAGCCACGGATTTTTATTTACCAATAGAAACATAACACCACCAAAAGGTAGTTATTTACAGTGAAATAATCTTCTTCTGTAAGTTACTAGTTACTTCCCCAGATAGGCGTTCATTCGATTATGCGTTATGCCTTACCGTCTATTAAGGTTTTATCAAAGTACATATATATTATTGTTTTTCTTTTACTTATATAGTATGTATTATAAACTTAATATTGAAGTCTCTATTACTGACACACCACGCTTTTGGAGTTTATTGGCATTAGGATGACGGAGTTTACAGGAATTAGAATGACGTCACTCAGTATGTAGTATAGTCGGCATATAAAGCGACTACGTTTTAATTGTTGCTTTTAAATTTCATCCATCGCCTTACAGTAAATATATGTTTACATAATTGATAAGTAGAAACTAAAAAAAAACTAAAAGTCTATCCTTATTCATTCGTATTCATAATATTTACTGCATACCTCATTTGGTTCATGATAAATATTCTATCAATCGTCATAGATGTATAATATAAAGCGCTCGTTTAACATTCTATTTACTGGAACTGTACACTTATCTGGTAATGTGCCAATGTTTTGGTATAATCACTATTTTTAGGTTGGGTTTTCTTTGTACGTTTGAGAAAATTTTATATTTTAGGAATTATGTTTTAAGAATACTCCAGACATCATTTTATTAGGAATATGAACCCGTCGGTCGTACGGTCAAGGCCCCACACGACAGTTAATATATATATACACTGCGAATATAGTTCTTATCTCTACGAAATAAAGGCCCTGTCAATATCACATAGTGTAGTAACCCAAATTTTTAAGGTCCCAAAGGAAGATGAATGAAACCCTATTATTAGGTTGTCTATTGTCCATCCGTCAGTTTGTAAGCGTACTATATCTCATTTTTAGTTTAAAATCATCCTCTCATTATATTCGATTAAAATAAATTTAATAATTCGAGTGCAAGAGACACTTAACTGTAAAGTACAACAAGTAACAATGATATTAATGAATGACGGTATAATATCCTTATCACTGCCACATTTTACAAATCATCCTTTAAATTAGGTAAACCCGTCTGTTGGGGACGAGAGTTGCTGGATTTCCATTTTATATATACTGTTTTGTAATCGGTAGGTAGTTAACAACGAACATATTGAATCTAAACCATAAACGACAAAAATACGAATTTACATACAAATGTCTACTGCCCAAGTTTGTTTGACAATAGTTTTATGCGCCGGTACTTCACATAGTTATTCGAATTAGCTATTTGTAAACTTGACAACAGACTATCCTTCTTATTTCCTATAGATCATGACAAGGACATACTGCTGCCAAAATGACAAATAGCAAATACCATGACGTGCATAGCATGCTCATGATGTTTGCCTCTAAGTATAGCAAAAGTGTAAAAGTACTGGAAAAAGTTTGCTTACATTTGCTTTGTTTCAATCCGCAGAGTTTATTCGACATAATTAGGGAGGCGCAGCGGAGAAGAGAGATGAAGAAAGCAGAAAAAAAGGTTGAGGAACCAGTGGTGCCCAAGAGTGATGCCATAGTAAAACCAGAGGAGAGCAGTAAAAGGCCAGAGAGCCATTGATGAGGTCATCGAACGGCTTAAACTTAGTCATCCCTCGCTTTGGTTTGAATCGACAATACCACAACTGAGGGCAATCTAAAAACAACCCAGTTGAGGTTGATAACTCTATAATGTATAAACATACATAATATTTAGTATTAACGAATACTATAACCTTATTATGTCAGTGTGAACCGGTTCATGAAGGCTGCAAGTCCGTTTTTATTAATATATTTCATACTTATATTTTTATATCCTTTATTATTTTGTAATCTCATGAAAGAGCAATCATATAATTTCCACATAAAAGAATGTGTCGTAGGACAGTGCTAATGTTCATTAAGTTATTGACCATTAATATTATTGTTAGTAGTGTTTCGGTTTGGCATATGGTAACTGTAAAACATACATGATATTGTATGATTCTACAGATAAAAACGTTACCCTAGTGACAATAATAATTTTTAACATTGTAAATCAATCACGTAATGTAAATAATTTTTGCATAGCATTATATTATATAAAGAATGTCTTTCCGTACCGTACAAAGTTATCTTGATGTTGTATTTTTTTTCCTCTAATTTATTTCACTGCTGTATTTGTTAGTTCAGAGATTTATTGTATTGTTTATGCATTTCTGTGATCTATTCAGTTTTAAGATTATTTAATTTATAATTAGCAGTGTGTGTAATATGTTGGTGCACAAATTGTGAAAAAGTCGAAAGTGTTTGTGTTTCGTGTATTAGTCGTTCGTCAAAACTATTCCCGGTTCTTTGCGTACTTGCGTTAGGGAAGCTTAAATAATTGTTGTTGTAACTGATTGCTATTTTAAGCATTATAACGAACTAATACAGTACACATTTTTATTCCAATGGTTGAGGAGATTGTTTATTGTAACGAATAGACCTGTAATTGTTTCTAAATTGTCTTTTCTGATAGTGGGATACCAAGAAAACTATGAAAACCATTATATATTATACATATGGAAATGCAATCTTTAACTGTTTGTTAAATTTGTAAACTTCATAAATAATAATTGTATTTTATAGTACAACAATACGATTTACTTATTGGACTAATGACTATTAAAAAATTGTATATGAGATGACAAAATTCATTTGGTCCAATTGAAAAAGTGTTTTTTTTACAACAACCACCATGATAATAAGATTGTCTGTAGTAAATTATAAAATGTCCTATTGTTTAAGCAACACCACTTTTTCCCGCAGAACTATACAGAGAAACTTCTAAAAATAAAATAAAGAAATGTTATTATAGACAAAAACTGATTTTTCTTTTTTAAGTACTCTTATCAATAAGGTAGAAAAATCTGAAATGGGTGCCAATTGAATAAAATAACACTATTCTGTACCCTTAGCACGACCCATTATCGAATTCGAATGGTTCGCGAGTGCGAAATGTCATTGTCAAATGTGTAATGATTTTTAGTTCTCGTTACGTACTTTGTGGCGCTGCTGTTAAGTTTCCATTCATAATTTGACATTGACATTTCGCCAGGGGCGGTCTTAGCTTAACTTTTCTGTGGTGCAAGATCATATGGTGGCCCCAGTTTACATAGACACGTAAAAAATAACATACCTTATTAATTAAAAACTAGTTTTACACGGGTTAATGCACGAAACTTTATTTATTTATTGACGTTTCGCAGCCTTTACAGGCCGCGTCGTCGGAATAATTTAATAAACTTAACTAGTTTTATTTAATGAGTGATGTGCGTGAAAACCTAAGAAACAAATATCTAATTAATTTTACATTTATGTTCTTTATTCCGTATCATTTTTTTGATGACATGAAGAGAATAAAGGAAATATATTAATTTGACTATACATATTTATTTAATTAAAAACTCTTAGAAACTAGAAAATCACTTTTCTTGCTTTTGCGCTTGCGATTTTTTTTATTAAATCTGAATAATTTAATCGTTGGCCAATGTCATTTTCTATTGATAGAATAGCAAGATCTGACAATCTTTCTCGACACATTGTCGAAGGTAAGTACGTTTTAATTTCAGGTCATTAAAATCCGAAGCACTGTCCACACATTCGGGAAAATATCCTGCCATTTTTTTTAATATGTTGAAGGACTTTTATTGGCTCTGCTGATTCAAGGTTTTTTTAATAATGAATTCAGACTCAAAAGTTCTTCAACCAATTCGCAACTAGACACATCACATTTCCCCATCGGTTAAAATCATTTGCAAATCTGCACAGGTTTTTTCTAATAACCTCCTGAGACCCCTGGTGTAACCCGTGACACTTGCAGATATATTTTTTTTTTCGCGCCATTTATTGATGTAACTGCAAACTACGTCAATGGCATGAAAGGTTACGACTTGTGCTCAACCGCTAGGTAGGATATGGCTCATTAATCGGAGTTTGAATCTAGCGAAAATTTTAGTTGCAATTTTGAATAAGTGCAAATACCGACATGTCGACATCCCGGAGCGGTAAATCTTATTTTAATTACGTTTGTCGTTATTGTTTTGTGATATTTGTGTACACGGTTCATTGATCTCTCAATAATGATGATAAATATTAGAAAAAAAATATATATCTTACCAGTATTTTAACCCTTTTATTTGGGTGTCACAGGTGACACTTTGGTCACTCGTGACTTAAAATGTGAACTTTTACAGTACAGAGAGAAGCTGAAATCGAAGATTCATTTTTCATTTTAAATAGCTCCAATATCGAAGATATTGATAAAAATGAAAAGGAAAGCTTCATTCAAGGAGAAGAAGACGAGTCTGAAGAGTAAACCCCTCGGTCATCTGATTGTAGCGAGTAGGATGATTCAGACGAGGAGCCGCTTTCTTCTGTAGTGAGTTCTCGTATCGTAAGGATATCCACAGGCCGCCCCTTGTCATGGGATCCTACAAACAACTTCCAGAGCCCTTCAAACAATCTTCATGAGGGTCCACCATTGCTTGATGCAACTACTAGTGCATAACCTTCCTACGAATACTTTTACCAATACATCGAACCTGATTTTTTTGTACAAATATCACTTTGTACCAATATTTGCAGCATACACAGAACTGGCAGATCTTTAGATACAAACCCAGAAGAAATGCGAACTTCGTGTGTTCCAGGCTGCGGAAACCATGGCACTATTAGTGGCTACTGTTATGACGCCAATAGGTGTTTTCAGTTGAGTAGCAACATAAAAGTTGTTGACGATAAGTTAATAACATCTTCTATGAAAGTTGTTGGCCGATTCTGGAAAATTGGTCCTCTGGTATCCACTATTGAGCATAGTTGTAGACAAAACCAAAGAGGCCAAAATGTGGCAATAGGTGAACAAATTATTCCGTTTAGAGGAAAGTGTAAAATGAAGCAGGTCGTGTAAGGAAAACCCAAGGAAAATCCTCATGGACTTCCACTGGACCTTTATTTGTACCAGGGAGGGGGAACCAGCATAGAATCGGAAGCATTATACCTAATGCCAGAGAAACCTCGAAGTAGCCCTGTTACTGAAACAGAAGAGGAAGAATTCGAAGTTGAAGCCTGGTCTTCAAACCGAAAACGTAGAATTTTCGAACCCATTCCCCACGTTGCCAAGCGACTAAAAGAAGCTCATCACATGCCCATGTTTATAAAGGAAAATCGGTCAAAATGTCGGCTTACTTCATGTAATCAGCAACCCTTCGTTAAGTGTTCAAGCTGCAACATATTTCTATGTTTTAATGCAAACCGTTTTTTTATACTTTTCATACTACACAATGATTTAACTAAAGCTAGATTATTACTGGTTCGTCAATAAAACGACTATAATTCGGAAACACCAAAACATCTCACATTTATTTAATGAAAAAGTTAATTTATTTTAAATAAAACGTTGATTGATTAGAACCTGTTTTAATGTAATTTGAACCCGTTGTGTCACTGGTGACACCCCCCATTTTGGAGTATTTAGGGGGGATAGATTTTTTTTACCATTTTTTTTACGTTAAATTTATAATAATTAATGTAATTTCCAAAATTCATGACTATCATAATCATAGGGTAAAAGACGTTAATTTTAAACAGTTCTTCGGGATCTGTTGGTGTTTCATCTGCAGCTTCAAACTCAAATAATCGCTTCTTTCTCCGGGATCTGACTGGCTTAAACGTCGGATCTATGCCTGCCTCAGAAGCTTTTTCCTTAGCTGTTATTTGAGCAGACGAATGAGTCCGGTATTGCTTCACAAATTCCGAGTAGTTTTTCAGCAATTGCGATGCGTTTGATAAATCCATAGTTTCAGACTGCATTTTTACTTTACTTACAATGTTTACTTGAAACAGTATATCATACCAAGCCACCAATGTAACTAAGAATTCAAATTGCTCCATATTCTGAATCAGTGACAAAGCCTCTGATGCAGCAACTGAATCATTCAATTCTTCGTGAAGATTCAAAAGAGCATCACGAACTGAACAGTAATTGTAGCGAACAGAAGCAAGGCTAGAAACTCTACTCTCCCAACGAGTTTCGCAAACTTTTTTCTGTGATAGTCCTTCTATGTGTTGGGATATGACTTCCCACCTCTTTGTTGATCCAGAAAATAATATAAATGGTCTTTGGAGAAATCCAAATAAAGAGACCGATTTACCGGGTGGTTTAGCTGCATCTGCTACCACCAAATTCAAGCTGTGACAACCACATGG
This sequence comes from Chilo suppressalis, assembly GCA_902850365.2. Taxonomy (NCBI): domain Eukaryota; kingdom Metazoa; phylum Arthropoda; class Insecta; order Lepidoptera; family Crambidae; genus Chilo; species Chilo suppressalis. Next base: position 5,521,830 of record OU963908.1, read on the forward strand.
GTTAAAAAATGCTCGAGGATATTGGTTCAAAATTCTGGTTTGGACACCTTTGTTTATTCCTACCATGTTGGCGCCATTATCGTACCCTTGACCTCGACAATCGTTCATATCCAAGTCAACTTCATGCACAATTCATCAAGAAAAAGGCCAGTGTGCCCTTCTGAAGAATCACTTACCGGCTTGTAAGTAACGAAACACTTTCGAACTTTCACTTCTTCTTCATTAGTGTCAACAAAACGGAAAGTTATTGATTGATAATTGTTCATCAGGAGTGCAGACCAGTATGATAGAGAAGTATTTGGATGACTTGATCATAGTGAAAATTGTATTTCTAACTTTACTTCCAAATAAGTCAATTAGCCCGTTCCTCTCACCGCCTCCCCGTTCGTCGCTCGTCACTACTCGCCGGGCAACAATACGATTTTCTTGCACTTAGGTCGATCGGTACCTAGTTGGGCGTTCGGCCGTTTTCGGCGCCCCCCATATGACGGCGCCCGGTGCGGTCGCACCGCTCGCACCGCCATAGGGCCGCCCCTGCATTTCGCACTGTCAAACTATTCGAATTCGATAGAAAGTAATTACTCCGTTAAACAAGAGAAAAAAGGTTGGTACCCATAAGGCACTTTGCAGACGACGGGGCGGGGCGGGCCGGTCAATTTCGCCGCGAATAATAGCACAAAGTGAATCCTATACTTCAAACGCAAACAGAGGGCAACAAGACCGCGCCGCAGGTGTCCGGCGGGCAGTGGCGGCGCGGCATGTCCGCGGCTGCCCGCTGTGGATCAAACAAACCAGTTTATATGCAGTAACGCAGACGGCGGCGCGGGGCGGTCAGCTCAGTCCGCGCCACGCGCTTGTAGAATGAACGTTCTGAACTGGCCGCCTCTGCCCGTCGTGTGCTTTGTGTACGCGGCGCGGGCAGCCGCAGACATCGACGGGCAGACGCGGTCTTTATTGCTTCGCGGACAAAATGCCCGCCCCGCCCCGTCGTCTGCTCAACGCCTAAAGGATCATTTGCTATCCGTTTGTGTCCGTTACCAAATACTAAAGTTTGTATGCTGAGTCAGCACAATCAAAAGAAAAGGCCATTTATGATCCGCTTAATCATGGTTTAAACGTATACTATTTAACACTATCTATTATAAATAATATCAATGGAATAAAAAAACTATAGCAGGGTAGTTCTCGTTGCAGAGCCCTGTAATGCAACACAAAGGCTAGTAGGTAATAAATCTGAAATCCGAAAACCTCAAATTTGATTGTTATAATACCATTTCCTTTGGATGGAAAAGGGAGTTTGGGCCATGATCCACCACGCGGGTCTAGAGCGGAGAGCCCGGGGCGTCAGATTTAAAATACACTCTTGGCCACAGACCAAATAGTGGAAAGTAACCACTCCCTGGACCAGGTGTTTAACGTGCCGTCCGAAGCACGAAAGAGCACACTCTAGATATGAAATAAAAATAGAGTATACTTTTATTTACAGTTGTCAAATACTGTAATCTGAGTGCAGCTGTTAGTTAAGCTCAAGCAAGGGCTGAAAATCTTATTTTAATAACTCTCTACCAGTGATGAATGAACTATTTACATAACTAAAAGTTTGTACGGAACCCTGAGTGCACGAGTCCGATTGAATTTGATAATTTTATATGCATAAAATCTCATGAGTAAAGAAACGTACAGTCGGTTTAATAAACATTGAATTTATTTACATTCCTATGCCCATTTAAAATTTACCGCTTATAAGCAGCGCGAACGTCATAGAATCCGATTCCGCTTCCAAGTCATATTATTGGTTATCACAAAATCACAACAGATTTTCTACCAATGAGCGTAATTCTTGACGAATCACATACCGCTCTAAAACTAATCACGGGCTTTTGGTCGGCCATCTTTGTCCATTTCGAAAACCGAAAGCTATCATTGGTTTATAAGTGAGACGTCATTTAAATCGTTTGACGGAGTTGCGCAAAATTAATATTTTTTGACTCTCACTCACTCATTGCGGCTGCCATGTTTTTTTCATGTGGAGTGTGTGTGTATTGAACTAACATGTTAATTTAACCCCACACAAAACGACACAGGTGAGATATTTATCAATTGTTTTGGATAGTGTTTACGTGCCAACACGGAAGTTCGTCGCGCGACCTCAGTGAAAGTGCATCATGTAATACTGTCGCCTTCTTGTGAAATTGCATCGTTCATCTAGATATTGCGAGTATGAGTCAGTGCAAAACGAAGATAAAAGATGTACGTGCTACAGATGATCTTTGTTATGCGCTAAACTGCATAGTAGTATAGTATGAAACCTTCTACCGTACGTTTTTCCAGTACATATTTTCTAAGCCGTGGCCCGACCGACCGAGTGACGATTTGGCGCCATCGACCCAATTTAGCGCGGCGGGGCGGGCATGGTTTTTTCACAAAATTCTTTGTACTATGTGATAGCATTGACCTTGTGGAAAAACAACCCAATGAACTACCCACTTAATATTCTACAAATTTTCTATAATTTATTTTCAGAAGGGGTGCACAAAGTGCGTCATTTGTTGTTAGCTAGTGACAATGAGATTGCTCATTTAAATCGAAATTGACAAAACGTTGCCTTTACAAAACACGAACCACTAGCAAAGAATAGGCCAAAGATATTAAGCATGTATTAAATTGACTAAAGTAGAAGATCGATTTTTAAAAACGGCCCACGGCAATTGTACAATGGAACCTCGATTTTTGAGCATAATGATGGATCTTGATAGCGGAAGAAAGTATCCAGGACACAATGCGTAAGCATAAAAGAGAGAGCCAGGCGGACGCCTGCTGGCCTGCCACATCCAGAGAACTCCAGACTCCAAACTCTACCATCTGATATCCACACACTTCATACAGGTAACCAGGCAGATACAGTTTTCTCGGCTATTCCTTTAGTTATTCTTAATGCTGTAAAGCCTAAAATTTTACATATCTTGGAATCGGCATTGTTATCAATTTTTCCTCATTGAGGATATTCAACTTGCAAGTCTACATTATTTATTAAGTGCATATTATATTGACACACTAGGCTCATTTAAACATCATTAACTTCAGAACAATTTTAATTTGTTTAACTAGTTAGTAAATTGGTTTACCAATTAAGTAAAAGTTTCACCAATGACATTATAAAATGTCTAATTATTAACAAGTTATGTAATAGAGACAAGCTTAATATGTCGACATAACATTAATTAGTGCAACCCATATAAAGTTGAACTAATAAATGTTTTTTCCACTGTCTCAAGAGGATATGCAGTGCTCGGTAATGTGGGGAAGAGACCATAACAGTGGAAACATAAAAATGAAGACAATTAACAATTATAAGAACCCTTACAAGAAGGTTGGTCAAACAATAAAAATATTTTCATAAGCAACATAATATTCTACTTGAGAACTTAAATCTTGGAAAGTAGTGAACGAAAATGAAAGTTTTTTTATCTCCTGCTTGTAAATGTTTAGTATGTAGATTGTGTTAAATATAAAGATGTTTAAATGCTTATTGTTGATGATAACAATGCCAAACATCATTTTGGGTGGATTCTTAAAAATACTTGTTTCCTTATGTTGCTTATGAAGATAGTTAATTGTACTGTTTTCTTTAGATTGGCCACCATAGTTTTGGGTGTACGTATTTGATTCTTTTGTTTCATTGTTTGCCAGCACACTGTATGCTGTTTTGATTACCAAATGCATTTTGCAAGTTATTTATTTAGTTATGTATTTCCCTGGGAATTTTATAAATTTCAGTTAATTGATTTCAGTATGGTTGAATTCCCACTATATTTAGTTATTTTAGTTTTATTAGCAGTTATTTAACTATATACTTTATTTATACATATTATTTCATTCTTATATTAAATTGCACTAACACTATGATTTAACATATTTTGGAAATAGTTTGTAAGATTAATTATTTTGTTGCTTGTTTATATACATATTGTTTTTCATGTTGTTTATGGTTGAGCACCTTCCATATCTTATTTAGTATAACAGTTTCATATAATTAAAAAGTGTAGTGTATAATTAAAAAAGTGACTAATCTTCATTTATGAAAGATTGTTTTTGGCTGAGGCACACCGTCAGTAATGTTACAGCAACAGATTTAAAATAACCATAATAATGCCCGAAGATATAAATATCATGAATAAGCATTATATCCAAACTATGGTATTCAGCATAAAAATTTATACATGCACACATTGTCATGACGGGTCCTCCAAGGCAGAGAGAACTGAGAGAATATTTTTCCCTTCTTCAATTATAACTCTGCATACATGTTCACTAGCTTTTGACACCACCTACCACAGAATAATTTTATAGTCATAAGTTATTTTGCTGATTTGTAGTGGAAATCCCATGCTGTCAGTGGGTCTCAGCCTTTAATCTCAAAGTCTGAATTATCTTATTTTAGAATAATTTTGAAATCATCCTTTATCGCAACCATATGGCTCAATTTCATTTGGTTGCTAGCCTGAATTCGAGCACCGAAGCAAAATATTGCTTCAGTGCACACTGGAGTATGGGCTGGTGAATGGTATGGGAAAACCAAATAAAACTTGACTCCATTCATTTTCAGGCTAACAACCAAGTGTAATCACGCTATTCGTTCATATAGTTGTTGAAACTATTTAAACCTTGTGTGATAATAATATGCAAAGATAAAGGATAAGGAAATTAGTTATTTTTCTACATAACAACAGAAGATAATATTGTTAGAATGAGTTTGGTGTTTTACAAAAAATGTTTTATACTTAGTCAGTGAGGGGTGGACTTCACTAACCCTGACTTTGAGCAATATAAGGCAAAAAATAGATAGTACAGAAGGTAATCTACATACAAAGTGAGCTTGAGCAATGCACACATAGACTCATGGACACCATTATCTCAGCCAGCTTGGGATCAGTGCAAGAGCAAGTTCCATCTGCTTGAAACATGCATTGTGAATTTATTTGTACAAAAATTTAAATTCAAAAACAAGTTGTGAATGGTTTTTTATTTAGAATATATGCACAAAATTGAAATACTTTAGTTATTATTAGCTTATTTTTTCATTCTTCCTGTTTCATTTTCAACAAATGTAACAACTAGGTAGATATGTATGAGTGCCACTTCCATGTTTTTTTGAGCACAACCCAAAGATCACAATCCTTGCATGACCGCTGAGCATAGTTATGAAAAGTTAAGTACATACATGAGATTATCTTCTGTTCTATTTATTTTAAGATTAAATGTCTCTTTATGTTTACTGGTAGTTTTTTGAGTAGTAACAAAAACATACTCTTTGGGATGCCAAACGCCGACAGTGATTTCAACAATGAATTTTTTTCTTTCTAGGAACCTAACCTCGACCTCATAGTCGACCAGCTGTGCACGAGACTGCAAGATATCAAAGATCAAGAAGGTACATCACAATTAGGCATGCCAACGTGTTCTATAGAACAAGCAGAGGCCGTAAGACGATATTACGCCGCATTTCCCGCTCTAAAGAAAGGACAAGAATCGCCTTTGCAATATTATATGCCGCCCCCAGCTTGGTGTCGTAAACCAGAAGCTGATATCAAGGCCAAGATGCAATGCGAATTGTTAGTTTCCAAAGAGCAGAATAATAAAAATAAGAAGTTTTGTTCTGGCAAGGAGCGTCGTAACTCATACCACGGCCAAAAGAAGAACAATAAGAAACGTTGCAACAGCTACAGTAGGTCCTTTGAAAGCAAAGAAAGTCTGCCGGAGTGGGTAACACACGAGGGAGTCTGGGATATGGAGACACAAGATCCTGTCAAAGAGTTCATAAGAGCTATAGCTTTGGATGAAGGTTATGGTACTTGCGAGAATACAGTAACTGATGAAATAAAGGAGATCACAGAGGTTAAAATCAGAATGAACGAAAACTTTGTGCCCGATTGGGACGACAGTCTGGATCTCGACGCCGAATGGGTGATCAACGAAGACTTCAACAAACCGAAAGAAATAACTCCAATGGAAGAAGAGTACGCAAAGTTCGAAGCCAAATTCGATCGCAGCATCGAGGCTCTCTGGTCTAAAGATCAGAACACGCCAGACGACGAATACCAAGACCTGCCGATCGACTTCCAAGATCTGTTGTCGTCCCCGTCGGATCACATGTTCGCCGATCCGTCCGCCGAGAAGTGCAGTCTGATATCTCTCACTGAAAGCATATGGTCTAACGAGGCCGCCGACGCTTACCAGGCCGAGCGCGCCGACTCTCCGTCAAGAATCGTCGAGGTGTTGCACGATCGCTTTAAACCGCTGAACCTGGCGGACGCTGCGGAGCCGCCCGCGCCGCGTGAGATCGAGTCTTTCGCTCTGTACGAGGACGACGAGATATACGACGCGCTATCCTCCGTTGCCGAGACCATGCGTTCCTTCACCGCGATCAATCACAGCCGCGACCGCAGCGGGTTTGTGGAAGTCCCGCCGCGCCGTCGGCCGCGCGTCGAACGCCGCCCTTTCCCCGTCGACCCGCGTCCTGTCGAGGATAACGAAACGTCGCGCCCCTCCACCTCCCGCGAGGACTTACTAACCTCCTCGCGCACGCACTTCAAGCCGATCCGACGCGAGACCGAAGCCGACACCACTAAATACGCGGACGGCGACACGTTCGACATCCGCGGCGACCTCGACCCGGTCGAGTTTCTGCGCAGCGACTCTGGCGGCGTGTACTCTAAAAGCTCGCTGGAGCGCTACTTGGAGTACCGCAGCTCGAAGAGCATCGACTACGGGCGGTTGAATTTGACGGAGTCGCAGCGTTGCCCGGATTTGGACGACCCGGGGTTTAGGTTGCGGTTCCCGGTGCGGCAGTTGGACGCGGGCGTGCAGACGGACGTGGCGGTGGATGCGTGGGGCGCTTGCGAAGAGTGCGGACGCGCGGCTAAGAAGATGCGCTCGAGTATGGACGTTGAGGGGATATGGGGGGAGGGCTGCGGGGCGTGCGGGCCGGTGGTGGCAGTGACGCCGCGGCCGCCGTCTGGGGCGGACGAGCTGTCGCGCGAGTGGGAGGAGCTGTTATCTGATATAAGCGCGGCGCATGCTCAGTACGCGGGGGCTGGGGAGGGGGACGGGGTTGGGGCGGAGGAGCCGCCGGGCTCGGACCGCAAGCGGCGGCACAGCGCGGCGCTGCGTTGTGCGGCGCCCTCCTGCACGCACCCGCACGCGCGCTTTCTCCACTGCTGCGCTCTAGACCGACCACTCACGCGCTAGTAGCTCTACACGCTACCCGCATCGTGCCACGTCATCTCGATCGCATTGCACTTCCAAACTAGTCACAGTGAGCGAAGGCTTTCTCTCGATTATTGTTGATCTATTCTCAAAGTTTCGGGTGGTTTCAAAACTTTCAAGTCTCCGTCAAAATGACTTTCTTCACTGCTTATTGTGCAGAGGTGTTGTAGAGTGATGCTTGGCATTGCACAGAAACTAAATTGACGGAGTTGTAAAAACGTCTCGGAATCATCCGAAATTTTGATTATGGATGTTGAGAGTAGGTGCAATGTTTTTGTCTCTAATAAGATTGTTAATGTTTTTGCACTGCGACTGTGGTTTGGAAGAGCGAACGATTTCGATTGACGAGGCTGAAGTGGGGCGTTCGACGGCTTACTGCCTTTCGGGCCGACTGGGGTGTCGATTAGGTACCTCGGAATAGTAAAAAGTGCGATTTTTAATAACGTAGGCCTGACCTAGGTCGACTCTGGGCCCGATCGGAATAGTGACGGTGAAGTTCGGTAGTAAAATCAAGCTTCTGTCTTTATACTAAATTTGTTTTTGTTTATTGAATATTATGCTGTTTGTTTTCGAAAAATATTTGCCACTCTATCGACTGCGTGCTGAGAATTTTTACTAAACAGTATTATGCTGTGTCATTCACTAACAATAACTCGTCATTCTCTTATCTGATTTTGAATTTCATCTGATTATCAAATAATGTGTCAAGAAAAATTCTCAATGATACAGTCGATTCAAATTATCGATAGGTAGGTATTTACAATTATCCAATCTTAATGTTGTATCAACAAATTTTCATTTGGATTACTGGTCACGTGGCTATGTCAGCTTGTTAAAAAGACATTTATCTTTACCATTTAAATTAAAATTAAATAATATAACGCTATACAGTACTCTACAGAATTATAATGACCTTCCGCTCATGAAACTACTGCAATTATAGCGCTGACTGTGTCAAGGTGACTTGGATTTTCCTTTCCTGGTTTATTACTGTGTAATTCTGTATAAATATACGCCTGTATTTCATCAATTACTGAATTGTATTAACGTTATAAAAGTTAACCAAAAACAATAATCTCGCGATTTTGAAATGACATCCTATGAGGCACATAATATTGTGACTCCTTTAACTTCAAGTGGCATTATTATGGAAAAGTTAGCAATAATTATAGGATTAATTAGCAAAGCCTTACGTTGCGCTCTCCATACAAGCACGTGGTACAAAGAGGGCTTGAAAGTGCTAACATATCTTATGATCGTAGATATTGTGGGAGGTGTATACATGTAACATTAATTTTAGTTCAATTTTTCTCTATAGAGATTTCATATTAATGTAGAAATGTTTGATGGAATGCTTTCGCTTGCGACATTATCAACAATATTTGGTAAAGATTGAATAATGTTCGAAAGTATTCGAAGAACGCGATATGTAATGAAGTTTTTGTCATGAAATAGTTTTTTTTTTCATATACCTTTGGAAGTTTTAAACATTTGTTTTTAAATGTATTGGTAACATTATAACTTAATATATGTATTTGATATTCTTAAAATAAAAATTAATAATGCAAATCAAAACGACAGCATTCCAAGGCAAGCATCGGACGATTCTAATATAATTCTTACAATAATATCGTCCTGAAGTTGTTTAAAATAATTTGTTAATGTAAAAAGCGTAGGTAGAGCAGGTATTTTATTTTTGTTAGTATTTTTTCGTTTACGTTTTCTGGCGGATTGAAATCTTTCCAAAATTTTATATGATGTGAGGAATAATAAGGAAGAAACTATTGTTTTCTGTTGCAACTTGTGAAGGCGAGACCTAGAGGGATAAGTTATGCGATGCGTTTCTGCGAGTCAAGCATTGCGTACGTTTCTCCCGATGCGTAATAATATTGTTGTTATAAAGCGAAAAACGTATGCAGTGTTGATGAAGCTTTGCTAAATGTCAAAGCCGGCGGATTTGCGTCCGTAGTTACTGTGAGTGTGTCGGGAATGTAGTGGACAGTTTGTTTTGTCGGTTTGTCCATATGTCTAAGTTTTACACGCGGCGATTTTATTGAATAGCCGTTTATTATAAAGTGTAGGCCGGCGGGGACGGGGAGGGATATCGGTTCGATTCCCGCTCCGCCCTGTCGAATAGTGGTTAGTTCGAGTTGTCAAGTTTTGTACGAAGTTGGACAGTGTTAGATGGGTGCTTTGCCACCCCATAGTGCGTTGTTGGACGAGATGAACTATATATTGTGCTCCTTCGATGATATGCTTGCCGCCACTCTTTACCATACAGGCAGTCCTCGACTTACGTCGTCGTTTCAAGTTACTTCGAACAATGTTTTGACGCTATTCCTCAAGTATACGTCAATACGGTATTTTCCAAATTTTTAAAAACTGCTTATATTTAAAGATTAGGACAAACGATTTAACAGAAAAATAAAAATAAATAAATTTAATGTCTTTTTTTCTCCATTACACCAAATAAAGTTGAATTTATTTTTAATGAATTTACTGCCAAAACGCTCGGTTTGATGACGTCAACTTTGTGTAAAGAATTTTAACACCTATATAGTCTTTGGACGATCTGTGAGTACGGAGTAATTATTTGACGATTTCTTTGTTACAGTATTTTGATTTTCCTTATTTTCTACAATATAAACCGGGTTTCTGAAAGCCGACTAACTCGATTTTACTTGTCTACGCAAAGTTGCTGTCACACAGTAGTCATCGAACCGAGCGTTTTGGCAGTAAATTCAAAACCATTAAAAATAAATTCAACTTTAATTGGTTTAGTGGAGAAAAACGACATTAATTATTTTTTTTTTTTTTGTGTTAAATCGTTTGTCCCAATCTTTAAATATAAGCAGTTTTCAAAAATTTGGAAAATACCTGATTGTTTCGATTTCCGGCATAGAAGAATTCACTTGTCGCGAGGTCAATTTCCATGGGGATGTCTCGACTTACGTCGTTTCGAGTCACGTCGCGAATTTCGAGAACCTAACATGCCGTAAGTACGAGGACACGAGGACTGCCTGTATTTCGAACGCACCACAGATGAGTCGCGATGTTATTTTCGCTCGACTATTATATACGGGATTAATTGACGACGGGCCAATATGGTAAATAGTGGTGGCAATATAAATTGTAACATAATTTACAGCTCCAAATATGGAACGTAACAGTTCATATAGGTGTAACTGTTATTATAGTTTATGTAAAGCATTAAGAAGTGTATATGTTATATTTTCGTATATCTTCATTTTTGCGGGGGCTCCGCGGTGGTAGTTGCCGTTTTCGGCTCTACGCGGTGTGATGGGTGATATTAGCAGACTACTGGTCTTAGTTTTATCAAACATCTGTCTGTGGAACCCCCGGAATTCGATATGTATTTTCATTTAAAGCCTTAACTTGTTAAAATTTTCATAAAGAAAGTATTCCTGCAAACTTTTTCTATACTAATGTGTCGTGTTTTATATTTTTATTTTCTGTAGTGTGATTTATTTCTGTTTGTAATAACAAGAAAAAAAACATCAAAAAAATTTCATTCGCAAATTTGCAGCAGAAGGCTTATTGTATATATATTTAGTATATCGTGAAATTAATGTATAGATATTTTCAGTTCTTAATCGTTATTATTGTCATAATTATCTGTTGTAGAATTGTCTGAAATGTGAAGTTATTATTTTACTGTTTACCTAAATAGACGCCATTATCTGTCTATTTCAGATAGTTTTTAACGATTTATGTATGTAAATCCGCATTGATAATATGGTTGGGTATTTTTAAACTCGTTCACTGTTCATTTTGCGTGTCATATTAATTAATCTATTTCATTTTCTGTCATAAGTTCATATTATATTGTACTTATTATATTAACGATATTTCTAAAGGATACCTCGAAAAAAAAATGGAAAATAAAAAAAAAAGTTAGATTCAAGTTTGCATATTATATTATGTTTGATTAGGGATTAATCTAATGTAATGTGCTTATGCACTTGATGCTCTACTAATGATCCGAGACATCTACGGACAAAAAATGTTAAATCGGCGGTTTAATGTCGATGATAAACTATGAAGTTTACAATGGTGTGTATTTAGGGGACTACACTTGTGATGATTATTATTAAAGTCACGCCATTGTAAACTTAATGCAATGACAATGTGAGACGATAATTACGACCTATTTAATTTGTTTTGCTAAATTGAAATAGGTTGTAATAGCTTTGCCTCCCGTCCTTCTGAAGTTTGCCGACAGTATGTTAAATCTTGTTGGTCATTAATTTGTTCTATACACAACTGTCATATCAATTTTGTCAATAATCAAAAACGCGAATAGTATATAAATACGGAATAAAGTGTCACCCAAAAAACGCTTTTATAAAAATAATCTGTTAAATATTAAAATTACTTTAGTAGCAATAAACAAAAACTGACCAAGTGCTAGTATGGCCTCACTTTATTAGGGTTCCGTAAAATCAGTTGTTTGTTTTCATCACAACTTACAAAGTACGCTATGAATTGGCGTTTTCAGTATTTGTTGTTTTAATACAGCATATGGGTCTATCATATACCACAATTTCTCATTCCTAGTTTTGATTTTGAGAATTAAACAAAAAGTATATTAAAAATTACAACTGAAGGCGCACATTTTTATTATTGAAAATAAAAAATAATAAAATTTATATGTATATCCTTCTCACAGAGTTCAAGTTAATGAAGCGTCACAAACATGTTGAGGTAATAAAGAAAAAAATAGACTTCTTTTAATGTATCTAAAACCCATGAAAAAAAATTTAATTCAATTCGAACATCAATTCGAAATTTTGGTATTTTATGTAGCCTGAAGCAGAATTGCTTCAGGCTACATAAAATACCAAAATTTCAGTTCTGTATCTCTTTTCCGACTAAGATCTAGTGACCTCACCGACACGCCAATTGCGTTTTACCCTTTGGGTACGGACAAACTATAAATTGGAGGGCTTGCATTGTTGTTATCAGCTACCTTTAATGGGGCGGGATTTCTATTCTCATTGCATTTTTTGTATCACTTTTAAAATTATTTGCATTGTATTGTGCTTTCGTGTTTCTACAAATGACATCAATGCGAATAGCTTTAAAACATGTCCCCATGTTAATGTAAAAATTAATACTTCACTTTGTAAGCCACAAAAAGTGTGAGCTTTTGTCAATAAAAAAAAAATAATATACCATAATTCAAATCGGCAGGATTATTTTGTATCTATAGTGGGATGAGAGCAATCCGTTTCTGTCACAATCTTTTCGACACGTAGCTATTTCAGCACACGTTTATGAAACATAAATAAATGTAACAAAAATCTAATTTTGCATGTAGTGTATTTGTAAATTTAAATATATATTTTTGCTCTCTCCTCAAGGGACAAGTCGGCTTGTAACCGATAGCTCAACATGCCCTTGGTTACATGCATATTTGTTTAATCTTCATATCAGATTATATCCTTTCTTTTCATTTTGGAATTCTTAAAAATCATTAGAAATAAAAAAAAATATCTTATAGGCCGGGGTAGGAGCATTTTACAAGGGATTACACATCTTTCATTGTTGCCAAAAACAACTAATTATTAGCTAACTCTAATTTACCGTAAGAACACCATAATAATTCCACGCCACTGAGCTACTTTTTCGTTAGTAACCTATTTGAAAAAGCACAAAAATTGTTAATGTAATAGATACTTTCACGATAATAATGTAAGCTTGTTCAATCTGAGATTTAATATTTCCATTTGAAATACTGATTGTTCAAATAGGCTAGACGTGGTTATCCCTGAAAATAGTTACCATAATCATACGTTAGGTTGTGCTCACTACTCTGGTACTTGCCACCTGTGGGAAGAAATAAAAATAAACAATCCACAATAGCGACTTTTATTTATACATCCATAACGTGCCCCTTCTTTTATGCGTGCTGACTGTTTTGGGTGTATTTCGTAGAAAAGTTCCGGAGTTTCAAGACGGACTGAGAATTAGAATAACAATAAAGTAGTGGGCGAAGTTGCTACTCAACTCAAAAAGCCAAACTTGACGGCAGCGGCGGGTGTTTCTCTCCTTTTCTCGCATGCACCAACAAACGAGAGGGCGCTATACAAAAACCACGGTTTACACTTTCATCCATTGAAATGCACGCGGTGCTTCGTCGCGAGCGAGACACGCCGGTTCAAAATAACAGTGAACAGTCCAGTCTCATCGTCAAACAAAAATAATAACTCGAACGGGACCCAGTGATAGAAACTGTCTTGTGATATTTCAGTGCTTTCGACGTGCCGGAGCTTTGGACATAAGTGTGTGTTGTTGCAACGAAAAGCACAATTTTAGTTTTCCGTGTCGTAAAACTGGGGTAAGTGCTGTTATTCCTTTATTTGATGCAATTCAATAATTAGTTAAAAGTTTGCACTTTTATTTCATGCAGCTAAAATATTAATCCAATATTTCCATAACTTACAAATAATTATTTTCTAATTTATTTATTAGGCACTATGCACTTTATCGTTTGACGTTGTCATTAATTACAACATTTATTTCGAACAACGTAGGTATGTAGTTAATGATACGGCTTTTGTTACATAAAATTAACTTCGATTTCTAAAAGGATACCTTCGTATTTACCTTCTTTTTTGCCCTGCGAGTAGCGAAACTTAATTGTTTATAAGATAAACATAACAGGCTTATTAAGTGGTATTGGTAGGTAATATATTAATTTTCTTTTTAGGGTCCTTCATCCAAAGGGTGAGAAAAAACCTAATTACAGAGCCTACGTTGTCCGTCCGCCCGTCTCTCAGTCTCTTCAACCGTTGCAGATATAGCTATCCTTAGTTGAAGTTGTTACAGAATGTTAGTAATTTCTATTGCCGGTGTGACAACAAATAGTAATATAAACGGAGTCCTCGTTCCTACATGAAAGTTTGTCATTTCAAAAATATTGCAAATATATGTGTGAAATCAACCTAGTCCGACGGCATAGCAAAGAACACCGTTCGGATCCGACTCGCACTTTACTGTTTTTTCTTACCTAATTTATTACCTTTATTATCATGAAGTTTATAGTCCAGATTAAAGTAGGCAAAAGATCCCCTTTGTATTGTAAATGATAGCTTAAAGTATTATGAACTGATGCCGGATCACAGGATGCAGCTAGTGTTGTATCAAAGCCTCCGATCGCTTGGCTTAACGTTATATATTCTGAAGCTTTGTATTCTCAGTAGAAGGCAAGCAAATAGCTAGATTCTAAACCATCAAAAGGACTTGGTTACTCACTTAACTAGACTTCTGTTCAAGACTCGTTTGTAGTCTCCGATCTAGGTTTAACCTTGGCCACGTGTGACGTGACGGGACGGGATATTGTAAAGACCCTTCGTACAGCAATACTCAATAGTAAAAACTATAAAGTCCTCGATTGAGAACAGTAAGTTATCTATTCGCAAATCAATTAACAACATGTTTTACTTAATAACTAAATACAGTAAAAAGCGGTTCCAAAAACGAAACTTTTTTTGTATATTTCAAATATTTCAATGAAGAATAGATATTATAAGCTAAACAGCAGCGAAAGAACTCAACCGGAAATAAAACCTGTCTATGAGTAGTCATAAAAACTTCTGCAATGTCGGACTCTTTCTTCAAATAAAAAAAAATGGGCGAGAACTATGACTAAGACTTCCAACAGCTCGAGAAAAATATGAAATAAATCTATGGAGATTTACTTATTTAAGTGCAGTTTCGCGTCGATCCTCGTGCGAACCATTGCAAATATTTAATTTAGGCTAACGTGTCGGTTGTCAGGCGGTTCGATGACATCAAATAAGCAAAACTACCTATCCTCATCTTATATGACTTATTAGATAAGTTCGCTCCACATTGATAGATTACTATTTTCTCTTATTAAGCTGCTACCATAAGTGGAGAACTATCAAAATCGATTTATTCAACAGCGTCCATCGAATAGGGGATGTGTCATCATCCTCAGCTCAAAACCCCATTACCCAGTCCCCACTAAGGCATGTCTTCCCAGCGCGGATAGTTAGGTACAATCAACTACAGGTGCAGCCGGGACCAAACATGTCTTACGAAGCACGGAAGAGCTTGAGATGGTAAATTTTTGGACACCCCATCCGATGCCGGGATTAATTTTTAACTAAATATATATTAGGCACATGCATACATTACAGAAAATCTAAACTAATAAATGGTAGCCGCTATATACTTACCGTTTTTCAAATAATGTAATTTACATTTATTTATGAAATTAAATATTGAAACTGAAGAGCCTGCTCGCATAACCATATTATAGAAATAGCATTGTGCAGATAGGCACTGTAGTCGTAAGTTGCGCTAAGCACTATTAAGAAGAAGCAAAGCAAAACCAACAAAAAGGAAGCTAGTTGAGTCGATGTTAATCTGTTATTTATAAGAGATGGGACATCAATCCTAATTACTGTCCCCAACTCCCCATTGTCCGCTCGACTTTGTAAACATCCACCATCCCCCAATAACTTTTATGCCAGTACAACCCAGTATTTTTTTCTCAAAATCTTCATGTTTAGGGTTTTTAAGTAGTAGGTAAGTATTTTTTTAAACTCCGCGATTTCATTTTGTAGCAGTTCTAATACGGTCAGCAAGCTATCGGTTTGGCACCATTATTTTGATCTTCATTTGATTTACATATTTGTTGTTTACAAATATCAATTGTAGGCTTGATGTAATGCCATTTACCATACGTGGTTGTTGTTACAAAACCGCCTTTGTTGGAGTCGTTCTGAATAAAATTATACTGGTTGGCAACATATGTTTCTATTTGGTTGTTTTAAATTGAATGAAGACATGCATGAGGCATACAACACGTAGGATCATTTAATTAGATTACTATTTAACTATAGACTTTTTAATTTGTCTTATGACATAATATTAATTTATTTGCATGCCCTCCGATAGGCCATAGTGGAAAACGTAGGTTTCGTTTACATAAAGATTTAACAGGACCTTCAAAAAATTGTAGCTAGAAGCATAAATTTGTAGTTCAAGTCGAACGCTACAACTCACCGAATGTGGACTCTCAGACGAAACGTCTCAATTTTTATATTACTCTAACTGATCAATGTAAATAATTTCGATGAATGGAGGATTTCAGAGGTAATTTGTAGGAATACGTACACAAATTTGAGCTCTTTTGAGTGACTACAAATAAAGAAAATCCAATCAGTTGCTGGGCCCTCAGTTCTTACGTGCTAAAAATTTACTCGACTGCTACAAAGTAGTTAAAGCCAAGTTTCTTTGGCAAGCTTTAAAATTTTGTAGAAGTACTCAAAATGCTACCCTGTCAGTACGAGGTAATTATATTCTACCAGTACATAATAGTAGGTCTAGTAAGTGGGCTCTCGGTTGAAACGCTCAAAACGAATTCATGAGAAATATCTCGACCCAACTCAATCAAATAAAATGAAAATACATAGTTGATGTATTTTTAGCATGAAATTTGAAGTCTAAGATTGTATTCAAATATTATTGTTTTAAATAATAATAGGTTGGGGAAACAGTCTTCGCATTATAGTATGTATGAACTTGTAATAAAATCTCTTTGGCTCTCCCATTCGTATCTGACTGGTTTTGGTATCATTAAAAAGTTTAAATTATAAAGAAGATAATTCCAAATTCAAATTAGAAAAATGTGTGATTTTCATTTGTTTTTTTTACTTTCAAGATGAGTGAGATACATTTTAAAATTTTACTACAAAAAAGGTAAAAATGAAAAAAAATGTGATGTTTATGAACCTATTGCAGTGTCTGTAAGAGTACCTAGCACAACAATCCGGGAATTTTGATATCAAAGATCGCTCTGGGCGCCCTGTTACCGATAAAATGGATGCCATTTTTGAAAAAGTGGAGCAAGATAGGCATACCAGTAGTTACAACTTAGTCAGACAACAATATAAATATACGCCATTACACGGACATGTGAAGACGCTGTCCGACGACCCGTGTTGTCGCGGACGAGGCCGCGCGCCGCGCAGGGTTGCCAAACGTATGAGAACTGACTGAGATTTAGCAGGTTCTATACATGATACGAGGTAAATAGAAATCTCGTAAAGTGATGGCATAATGAAGCTGTACTTTGAGTCGATCCTTCGTGGACTGGAAATTTATTTTCTTTCTGATAATATTTCTGGTTTGTGTACATGACACACACACACATTGAACATTGTTCAAATCTTATATCAGTGTACGAGATTGCTATTTACCTTGTATCATGTATAGGGACTGCTAAATCTCAAACGTCAGAGTTCTTATACGTTTGGCAACCCTGCGCGGCGTGGCCTCGCCCGCGGCACCACAGGTCGTCGGACAGTACCTTTACAATGACTATGAAGCGGCCAGAAATAGATAATCAAAAGTTCGAAAAAATGAGATCTTACGTGTGTATCTTACAGAATCGACATGGTGGATTTGTAACTATAGAAAGGCTAAAGATCTTAAATAATTACTTTTAAATTTCACTGCTTCAAGGAACAGTAGACCTGAGTATGTGATATTAATTTAATTATGCTAAATAATTACCTGCCTAAAAGCGTTTTTAATGAACGCTTTTAGGCCTTGACAGACGAACAGAGGCACGGACATAGGGTTCGGTTTTCTCCAGTTATGGAACCCAAAAAATAACACGAACTAAGCATAATCAGATATAAACTTTGCTACAGATTAGACTCAAGAGTTCCATGTCACTGAAGTGCACTGCTATTCTGTAAGAACAAACTCACTTTTCACCGTGGATAAGCGTTGTGCTGATCACAACGCTTATCCATGGTGAAAAGTGAGACGGACTTAAAAAAGATTCAAGGTAAAGGCTGTACAGTTTTTGCCGCCCTTGCCTCTACAATTGTCATGCCCTATAATATTTTTACGATCCAACAATTTCGTTCAAATTGCACATAAAATTTTTTTTGTTGGTTCCTACACATTTTTGAGCTTATCAAAGCTCAATCATGTACGAGCGGGGTAATGAGACCAAACGCGCTGAACACCTGCGCCATCGAGCTCCTCTACACTGACATTATTAGATGAAGTTTATACTGTAGATGATCTTTATCTCACTCTATACTACATATAGGTATAGGAATATAACATGGTGATATAGAATTCCTTGTAGCAAGCAGTGTGGTGCTGCCACGCTTGCACGCTTTAATTTCCAAACAATGATAAATTTAAAAAATCATAAAACCAGACTGCTAAAATATTACTTCAAATAAAAACTGAAAATAAAAAAACAAGTCCAGTACTTAGTCTATAATTCTGTTAAGTAAGGAACAAAGCTACTTTAACAGTCGGGACCCATTAGATATTCAAGAATGGATAAAAACCTTCAATAATGGGTCCCGACTGTTAAAGTAGCTTTGTTCTTTGTTCTTCTCCCGCAGTCTACTCCTGCATAGTACACGCGCTATCACATTCTCATCGTTGTAACTTATTAAATATTTGTCAAAATGACATAGTGTAAAAGGCAAACTTTATCGTCTTTAAATGTCAAAAGCGATGAAGTATTTCTTTTTATAAAAAAATATGGGTGCGTGTACTTAAGTACGCGCGTGAGAAGTTATACTTCTTTTTGGAATTATTAAAAAATAGTTTTTAATTGCATGCAGATAATTAATTACAATAAGATAATAAAAGGATTGGAAAAGGATAGTAAACGCAGTCAATAAAGTTCAGTTTTAATTTGAAAAATTTAATAAATAATCAAAATATTCAATTTAAATCACTACTGAATAAAATTTATAAGCACATATAAATTTCGCATTTGTATAACATTATAACACGTGTTAAGAATATAGAAACTAGAAACATGTGGATAAATATTATAAATATGAAAACAGTGATCAGAGGCGACGAGCGTCCCAACATGTGCGACTAAGAGATCCTATTACTATTTTGTTGGAAGCTTTTTTTCGAGACTTACGAGTAATGTGCGGTTTAGCGGCCGACTTCATGGTGTTACTTTTCTGTTACAGTGTTGCGCGCGCATCTTGAAATTTCACTCTCATCATTTTTTCATAACGCGCCCGCGGCTAACTTCATTATGTTACTTTTGTGTTACAGTGATGCGCGCGCATCTTAAAATTTCACTCTCATAATTTTTTCATAACGCGGCTAAAGAAGTATAACTTCAAAAATAATTTGTAAATACAAAAGTGCATTTTGGAAATTATATTTTATTTTAGATTCACTATTTCAGCGTTAATGGCTTGTTCATTAAAAATAGATATATGGTGTCGCGGACTTTTTTGTAGAACTATTTAAGAGATACATTTTCACTCTTATTGGTTTTGCAGTGCAGGCCAAAATGGCGCGCAGATGGGAGATTTTTTCCGTCTTACAATACAATACAATACAATACAATACACAATACTTTATTGAAAACACCACAACACAGAACAGAAATGAGGGAAATTACAATTATTGTAAAAAAGGAGTGCTTCAATGGGCGGTCTTATCGCTAAAAGCGATTTCTTCCAGACAATATTTACGTGACACATATTGTAATATTTTGCCCAATTCACTCAATGACTACATCAACTATTATCTTTATGTTATTATCATGTATGAGCTATATTATTGGAAAGTTTCATTAACATCCATACAGTATTTTTTAGGTGAAAGGGTAACAAAGATCCATACAAACGTAAGATTTAAATTAAAAGCGCAAGTGGTTAATATACTACTTAAAATCGTTGTAGATCCTAAACAGTCACATAAAATGAAAAATGGTGTAGGGAGTATACATGATTTTCGATTGTCTAGACAATGATACCCCATTCGACATATTTCGATTTGATTACTATTCATATCTTTAGTAGCACTCCCACGATTAAAACGAATCGATTGATGTATGAATCATCAAAATTGGTCCGCGTGTTTGGTCTGTAGTGTGCCACAAAGGAACATACATACATATATAGACTGTTAAACACTATGCCCTGTCTGCGCGTCGCGCTCTTGCATTGCGCAGTCGGGTAATAGACTGTTAAACACTATAACCTGTCTGCGCGTCGCGCTACGTGCTCTTGCATTACTCGGTCGGGTAAAAAAAACCGGTCCCCTTTGCCGCCCTAGGCTCAAGCCTGCTGAGCCTGCTGGTAAACTGCCACTGGTTTGATTTCTCTAGCGGACGTACCTAACTGATAATCTATCCAGTTCCATCCAATCGAAAGTACATAGTTTTAGATTTGTCCATCTCCATTAGAGACTGTGACCCAACATTCTGAGCAGACGACACCATTGCGCACGAGTGGCCACAGTGTATTATTTAAAGATAATCGCTATAGACAGATGAGTCACGAACGATCGCAGATAGGAGCGCTCAAATTGACTCCTTTTGTCCATCAAGCCGCTTTCTTAGGGCTCCACTACTGTTCGGACCCCGCAGAACAACAATTTATTTCATAATTAATGATTAAACAACCTTAATACTGTAGCTTAAGGTAGTTTTTCCAGGTTTACACTGAATAGACAGTATGGTTTTGGGTCTGTATTAAATGGTTCTTTTGTTGTCTGTTCGCCGCAGTACTCGTGTTTGTCGGGCATTTCGTTGCGAAATCACACTAAAATTGTTGCTTTTTTGTTATGTCCGTCGCGGCACAGATTTGGCCGTGACTTTAAGACGATTGACTTAACCGAATCGATTGGTTAAGTTTAAAATGGATAGATCATGACATGATCTATGCATGAGTACTTCTGTGAATACTTATGTTTTGAAGTCGTAAGGTACGCGTTGGATAATGGATAAGCATATTATGAGGATTTTTCGTTATTATTTCATAACAAATTCAAATTCTGAGAATTCTACAGGAACCTTACATTTTCCGGGATAAAAGTATCCTTTGTCTCAATCCAGGTCATTAACTATATGCGTACCAAATTTCATAAAAATTCTTTCGGTAGTTTTTGCATGATTAAGTAACAAACATACAAACTTTCACATTTATTATATTAGTAGGATCACAGTTACATTTTTTTTGATATTATAAATATAAATATATTTCAGTTCATTTGATCAAGTTTGTAACACGTGAAGGGATTGCTATAAATCAATAATATAATATAAAAATACACAGAAAAATAATAAGGCTCGGGGAGGAATTGAACTGGGCAATTCGTAATCGGGTCATCATGAGTCTAGTTCGACCATAGGTGTAGAGTATTTTAATAGGGGTGATGACGGGGTACAGTAAACGAAATTCTATTTAGTCCGTCAGTTAGATGATCAAAAAATAATGGACACGTATTTTTTCTTTGGGCAATCAACCAAATTATGACAAAGTTATAGCGCGTCAAAGTTTGGGAGTAGGGGCTCGTGACGTCACTTTTGAGTGAATTTTCACTTATAAGTACTCAAACGTGACGTCATGCGACTTTTCAAATCAATATATCTCTGCAATGTTTATATTATGTGAAAAAAGAAAAAATACGTGTCCTATACTTTTTGATAATCTACCTGATAAACGAAGAAAAAAAAATAGTCATCATCCCTATTATAAATATTATCTTTATTTTATGGAGCAACATTTATTATTTAATGTTTTTTTTATTCTATAATTTCTTTTAATAATCATTTTGTTTGGCGTTCGGACGTCATTAGGCGCTGGCTGAAAATCAGCGCTGCTGTGGTATTGCGAAAGTACATATTACATACTACCACAGTAGCATAGCTGAGACAGCGACGTTGGCCCCGCACAGCAGTACCTTAAATTAGTTTTCTTGTTTTTATTATTTTCTTTTGTCGTTATATTTTTCTATTCTGTTATGTTTTTAGTGTATGCTGTGTATCCAATAAATATTTTCTTTCTTTCTTTCTTTCAATCTAGGAAAAGCCTTTGATAACACCCAAATAATATTTGGATTAACTTGAAAATCGTATCTTTCGTAAAATCTTTGTTAGGTTCTATAGACGAGGTGTTGCAGTTGGTGAGAACGGGCTATAAATTTGTTATTGTCAAAAATAATATTGTGTTAGAAAATCGACCCTACAATATCCAAATCTGTAACTTTTATGTATATAAGTAATATTTTTTAAGATTCTCCGAACAAAACTAGCATCTGAGTAAGTACCATGAATGAATACGCGTAGTTTTGAAGTCACGTTAAGTTCCCACGGAGTATCT
The DNA here is from genome assembly GCA_902850365.2 of Chilo suppressalis. Lineage (NCBI taxonomy): Eukaryota > Metazoa > Arthropoda > Insecta > Lepidoptera > Crambidae > Chilo > Chilo suppressalis. The sequence goes on from OU963908.1 coordinate 5,544,266, forward strand.
CTACGCTAGACAGAACCGACACGAGGCCCAATGATCTCTGTACTAATGGATTTAAAGTTCAAATTAGGTGGTGGTGCAAGACGACAAGTGTGGTCGGACGCATGTCCGTGTCGATCTCATAGCGATAGCGACATATTTATCACCTATCTGTATTGAGGAAATTTAATTAGGGTTGGCCACAAACTAAGGACAAATATTTTCTTTATCATTATCTGTAAAAGGCAAGCCCCGCCTACTAGGAAAAGCGCGTCGAGGGCATGCGAGTGAGCGACCGCTCTTTTTGTCCAGCTCTGAAGTTTGGCGAAATAAGTGAAAACTAGAACCTAAATCTAAACTAGAAGAAGCTAAAACCAGACAATACTTCTTCATTGGTAACGCGACTAGAGATGTATATAACAGTTTTTTTTTGTGTAGTAAAAATAATGAAATATATTTTTAATTTGGAGCACTCCTGTTTGGCCAAGTGTCAGAATGACCAGTGAGTCAAAATGACAAGGAAATAATGCCCAATTGTTAAAATGCCCAGTTGTCCTAATATCCAGGTGTCAAAACAACAAATTGCTAAAATATTATTACGAACCGTCGAAACATCCTGTTAAAGTTAAAAATAAATATATTTCTATGTAAACAGAAAATGTAACAAAAAAATGATTTTTTTCTTTCTTTATATACTTAACTAACTATTGTTGGCACTTACTTATTTACACTGTTTCCGTAATTTTATGCAGTCTTGAAGAAACTGCAGCGGCGTAATATTTTCTTGAATAATGTATTGTAAATTTTCATTCTATCTGTTATTGAATAAAGTCACACTCCTCCTCTTACTACGCTCAAATAAACTTCTCTTTAAATAATCCAAGTTTTAACGGTTATAGATTGATTTATTGACGTTTTGCATCCTTTCCAGGATGCGTCGACGCATCAGTGCATCTATACCGTTGAAACTTTTTATTTAATGAGGTGGTGTGCGTAAAAATTTAAGCAACTTCTCTTCTCTTTTAAAAAACTTCTCTTTATTATGAAATCATAGTGTTTTGCTTCTTTGCGTAGGTAATAAATTTAAAATTTTGAATAAATTTAGTTTTGTGCCGAGCATCCGCTTCTTGATACGGCTGTGTCACGCCTCGACAGAGTTGTTCGTTCTATGTCTATCATTGGAATAACTTATATCAGCATGCAATAATTTTGACAGCCATTCCTTAACAAAATAATGTTCAAAATTTTCGATTTATGTACTTTTTTCAGAATTAGAATTCACAATTGCATTTCAGCCAGCAGACATTAAATCTCTTGGAAAAAGAAGAAAGAGTGGAAAACTAGAAGTTAAACGAGCTAATTTTTGAGACTTGTGCACATTGACTAACGGTCTGTATAACCTTCGGACATTATGTCACCTTGGACATTCTGACCCTTGGCCCAACATATCCCGAAAGAATTTTTTTTTCACGAGAAATGAATTCAAAATTATTAAGGAAGTTTCCTTTAAAAGATTAATCCTCGAATCCCCCGTTTGGTTTATGTTTGTTTGAGAAGTATGAACGCAGTTAACGCTTATGAATGCAATGTGTGTGAAATCAAACATAACATACTTCAGCCCTAGCCCCCGGGGACGTATGGAATTGCGTCATACCGGGACTAGGTCTGACAAATCAGTGAAATTAATGACAGAAAACATATACCTACTCATTAATCATACCATGGAAATAAAGCGGCAAAATAAATATAATACTAAAAAAAACATAACATACCCAAAAAAACATTTATTTTCATTGTTTTCCTTAATAAAAAACAAATTTAGAAAAAAAACAATGGTCCTAAGTTCTTTCTTGTTTTTTTTTCAAATTGGTGAAAAACAAAATTGTTTTTTTTTCATTCTACATCACTAAAAGCGTCCGTGCCGAGAATATGGCAGTGCCATTCTACGGATAAATCTTAAAGTATCAAAAAGATATAACAAATGAAAAGCAACACAAGGGAAATAAGGCAGCGTGAATTCCTCGCTCAAATTTTAGAGTGTACCCAGAAGGCACTATTCTGTGTTGTCAGGTATGTTCCTATGTTGAGTACGACAAACTTCCACGGGATAGGGGTCTACCGATCCGCAATAATAGACTTAAAATAAATGCTTAGTAGCTTCAGATACGCCCTGATGCCAGAAGTACTTGTTCTCAATTGTTAGGGAAAGATCGGAGATTTCAGATGGAGATTGGAAAAGCAATTTATTAATCGGTATAGTTTCACGTGGTAGCGTAGGGCAGAAACGATAGGCGATTGTCTGGTTTTTGCGTTTGTTAGTATCAGAAGGGGGGAGAGGGGAAACTTAACATAATCCAAGTTTTTTGTTTATAACAGTTTAATGCTTATAAATAAATACCTTTATTAGCATTATTTTTACAGAAATTAGTGGTAGCCCTGTCGGACCACCAACTGGCAGGCTGCTATAATATCGAAATACGCCTGTAGGTAACTGAGCTACCTTGTTACTAGATCCACAAATGTATCCAATTACAGATGATTATGTTATACATAGGTACGTATTCGGTGACCATTTCAATGCATCTATTTTAAAATTACAGCATAATTCTATTTCTATTCAAATATCTCTAGGTAGGTAACTCTGGCAACGGAAAGGATATGTGGCACTGCTAGATTCAGGATTTTCGTTTTACTTTCGGCTTTTTTGTACCCAGCACAAAAAGAGCTAATGCCATAAAACCGTTTTGCGGTCCATGCCAAGTTCTTTAGCAATTTGATAAAAGCTTGAGTCGAATTTGAGCCACATATTCAAAATCAAAATTTCTCAACTGTAAGCTCTGGAAAATTCGGTACTAGTTACCTTTATAAATATTATGTAGCATTGATTTGCGACTCGATTTCATATATTTTTCTGAGCACACTTATTTTCATCTATTGGAAAAAAAACGAGTACAGTAGTCGCGTATGATGTGTAACATTTGAAACCTCACCTTATATTAGTAAAAAAAGAAATAAAACCTACTATCATCATCATCATCATCATCATATATCTTTTATTGAGTATCTAAACCACATAGGTACTCATGTGCCTAAACCGTCCCAACCAAAAACATAAATTCTCATTTTAACTTAAGAAAATATTGAAGCTAAATCTTGAAAATATGTTTAACTACTATCGCATCAAGTAGTACTAGACGTTTCCAATCTATGCCAGGAATTTTATAAAGCTCCGCGTCACGATATTCCCGTTCACGTCTCGACGATCTACAACTACATTTCGAACAGAAAAAGAGCATTCATTCCTAACAAATTGAGACGCTTGTCCGACTTAGGCGCCGGCGCAATTGCAGCGCGAGTAGAGTACACCCGAACTCGATCGATCTACCATCTTATACTGGAAACGGGAGAAAGTCTTTGAATTGCTTCTCTCGAGATGATATTTTTATTATACCTAGACTTTCCTACACGAATTAAGAAACGAGTCGAATGAACTAACATATAAAAAACTACTAGTTATAACTTCATTTGTATAGCCCCCGAGACTTTTCCATACAAATTAGGAAATATATGACTATATGAACGAAAAGATACCATACCACTTTATTGAATCGACCTTATTTCTCTCTCTACCCGTTAAGGACATTTATGAGATGCCAAATGCTTGTGATTCCAAATGATGCCACATGCACGCTCGTGAATAATTTACATGCCAAAATTAAAAATAAATAAATATCTTAATTATTGTTTCTGTTGTAGATCTTGGGATTTTCCACTATTCAAAAGTTGATTTCCTCTACCGAGACGTTATTAATGACTGTTGCATTTTTAATATATTGTTTGCAAGTGCTCACTTTTTGTATTTCTAACGGTTTTTCAATATGCACCAAGAGGAACATCGTACAATAAATATCTCAGCAACATCAATTGGTGCTCGGTCGAGCTTCCATCCCGTGCCCTATAATTTAAACGCTTCGTCATAAATAAAAGGGTTAAATTCTTCTAGAAGCCTCATCCCCTTTTTTTCATTCCAGTCATATCCTGCACATCTGGTCGTATATTGTTAATAAAACCCATTTTGAGATTTCTAATATTTTTTGTTACAACTACAAAAACGTTTCGGTAATTTTAAATCACCTATTTATTTAGAACCGACCATCACGCATAACTGTTTATACTACATTCTTTTATTTTCAACTATGTCCTAAATAGCCTGTGACACTTAAAAATAAGTGAAAAGTAACAACAGCTCCTTTAGGTTTTTTATCGCCAAAATATCAGAAGGAATCTAAATTTTCGCGCTCTTTTAAATTTTTGACATAGTTGCGTTCGGCGCTCGAGGTTACAAACTTAAACTGAGTATTCATTAAGCCAAGAACATTGTCAAACTACCGGATTTTGACGCAAAGCACCCTGTTTTTTCAGACAATAATTTTACTGGACTACTAGAATTTGTGGATTAGTAACCATTGAGTTAAACGTGTAACTACTTCATTCTTATATTAATATGTATTTTCGGTCAATTTTGACACTTGCGCTTCTAAGTACGCTCCTTCAGTTTCGCAAACAATTTACCCGTTGTACTGAATGCACTACTGACTTGCACCATTAATGGTGCGAACGCAACTCCATTACAAAAGGCATTTTCGGTTTATTTTGCCTTGGCTCATTTGTATAAATTAAGGCTTTCGCTGTCGTCAAGTCGAATGAAGTTTACTAATTTCGCAATGGTGGTAATATTTCGTGAAATATGTGTTATTGTAACATAACTTTTACCAAAATATACTTTTATCGTGACCGCTATTTGTCGTTGTTAAAAATATTTTATGGCACATATATAAAATGACTAGTGGCCGCCCGCGTTATTTTTAGTTTTTGAAAATCCCTCAGGAACTTAACACCTCTCCGGTATAAAAACAATGTACCCTATGTCTCAATCTAGGTCATAAACTATATATAAATCCGTTCAATAGTTTTCGCGTGATTGAGTAACAAACATATCATCATCATCAGCCTATTAATGTCCCCACTGCTGGGGCACAGGCCTTCCCTATGGATGGAATAGGGATGGTTAACAAACATATAAAACACATAAATTTAAAATATTGGTAGGAGAGTTAGACCTATGCCAGACGGATTAAAAAGAAATATCCTCAAAAACGAAAATACAATTGACATATAACCTAACGTTTAGGTTAACAATTGTAATTTTTAGGTCATCATTTATTATTTGTTTGTGGATCATTTAAATGTTTGCCATATTTAATAAGCCAATGAAAGCAAAATGGACGAACAGGAAGCTATTTTATCACAACTATCTTTAATTCGATCTTAGCTCAAAGCACTGTCTGCATTCAATGGGCTTTTTACCAGAGCGTCTACTTTATGCCACATTGTACGTAGATTATGCTGACACTGAATAAGATCTTTGTGGCATGCAAACAGGGGTGATGACGGGGGAAAACAAACCAAAATTTTATTTAGTCCGTCAGTTAGGTTACCAAAAATAATGGACACGTATTTTTTCTTTTTTATACCACCAAAAAATAACAAATACAAAAAGTGTCAAAGTTTAGGAGTAGGGGCTCATGAGTAGTGACGTCGCTTCTAAGTAAAAAATGTACGAAGACGTGATATCAGGCGACATTTCAAATTAATATAATGTCTCTGTAATAATAATAATAATATTCTTTATTATAATACACCATACAAAACACACAAGTAAATTAAAACATGATAGATAGAACGTACACAATATAGGCGGCCATATTGCTAGGCAGTAATCTCTTCCAGGCAACCCATAATAGAAATATAAATAAATATGAAGGAGATAAGGAGGGGTGTCACAGAAAAACATAATGATATCAATGGCAGGAAAAACAGATATATCTAAGGAAGGAAAGAGAGAGGTCCCAACAATTATGTTAAATTTTTACTTCATAATTTAACATAATTGTTGGGATAGGAAATAACTCCGAACTTGATCCCTAAACGAGTTCAGAGTGCGAGCCTTTCGAATTGTTTCTGGCAATGAGTTCTTCTGGCAATGAGTTCCATAGATGTACAGAATGCACAGAGAAGGAATAGGAAAAGAAATCAGTGGAATGACTTGCAATTTAAAGAGATAGGTTAGAAGAAGATCGCAATGTGCGCTGTGAAGTAGAACAGAGAAACGAGAAGCATTCTTTTAAGTAATGAGGAGAAATGGGTAAGAAAAGTACGGAGTAAAGAAGCGTAAGTCAAAAGTAAGTGTGTAAGTCCCTGCGCCGGCGAATAGGGAGCCAGTTACGTTTAGAACGGAAGTTTGAGACGTGATCATATTTACGAAGGTTGAAAATAAATGAGATACATAAGTTCTGCAGAAGCTCCAGTTTATTTAAGAGTTCTTCAGAAAGTTCTGTGTAACAGGCATCAGCGTAGTCAATGATAGAAAGTAAAAGAGTCTGCGCCAGAGTGATTTTGGTGGTGGTCGGCAAAAAGGTAATCGATTAAGTGAGTTGTATGCAGCAAAAATTTTCTTTCTGACCGCTTCCACCTGAGGTCTCCAAGAAAAACACTGATCAAAGACAACACCTTTTTTTTTTGTGACGAGGGGAAATGCAGTTACGCACCATACTGTGACGCTGACTAGGCGCACGGCGTGTGTGGGACTCGCCGGCACGAGAAACAGTGCCGACCCTACTCAAGCAGGACCAGTGCGGAAGGCCACACTGATCCTACTCCACTAAAACCTCCCGGTACCCTCCTACACCCATATCCCCCATATGTCTCAGGTTCGACGCACCTTAGCAGGGGGTGTCAACACCATACATTGAATTCGTACAAAATGTAAAATACCTACGGGGGCAGCCGATTTTATGATTGTAGACCTAAAGTGGTTAGGTCTTTCAAAATACTCTAATACGTCACTTCACCCGTCAAAAGTTCAAAACAACAAACAAAATGGCGTTTGTCGTCTTGTTTGCCGTTAACGTGTTTGTTTTGTAACTTTTGTAGTGTTTTTCGATGTATTTTGTGATTACAACGTTGAGTTGAGCTTCGGTTCCTCCGTTCGAATATTATAAAGTGCATCGGTTTGTGTGAACATTGTGTGAAAGTGAGATAAAGACTCGGTGTTTGTTATTGACAATGGCTGACAAAGAAAATAAGCGAAAATGCTTCAAGTGCGGCTCTTCACCAATTGAAGACGGCGTTAAATTGTTTCGCTTTCCTAGTCCTGGAACGAAGAACCTTTTTCGGTATGTAACTACATAACCGTTTTGTAGAAATAGTTAATAGGATACCTATCTACTAATCTGATTTCTTCACCTAAATTCTTACACAAAAGCAAGTTTCTGATAGATAGATAGACACAAATTCAAGTACACAAATAGCAGAATTTATTACTAAATATGTAACTGTGTGCTGCAAAGACAGAAAAAGGGCAAAAACTCAGTGATACCTTAGCTCTGAGAGCAAAGTTCTGATTTTCTGTTCTGCCTAGAAAGCGTGTAATGTGAAACGACACTGACCAGATTAATACAAATAGATTGTATAATTATTATTGTTATTATAATTGTTATTATAATTACATCTGTTATTATTAAAATGTCACCATAAATGTTTCAATGTTATGGTTATCACTGAGCTTTCGTTTTGAGAGCCACAAAAAGGCATTGAGGTAAAAGTCCCACATAGTAAAAACATAATGACCCCTGAGCAACATTGTGATCCAAGTTAACTAAAAAAATTATCAATCCTACACATATTATTACCTGAGGAGAAAATCTTGGATACCATGAACAATCCTATTAGGATATTATGAACACACATACAGACTTACGTATTTTTTTATTTCATGAAAAAAATATATACATAACACTACCTATATTTTTCAGTTGCGAGTCATGGGCGAAATATATATTTCCTGAGAGGAATTATAGTTCAATAGAACTTCAAAAAAAATTATACAGCGAGCATAGGATGTTATGCCAGAGGCATTTTAAAGATGAGGACTTTGTGAATAGCAGTAAGAAGCAGTTATTAAGAACTGCTATTCCGTGTAATGTAAGTAGCTTTTTATTTTATTATTTGAACTGTATTCACTTATTATAATGGAATCGAATAGAGGACATAAAACTAATGGCATTTTCTGCCAGTCAACCTTTGACCAAACGATAAACAAAAGCAGCCAAAACCTAAGAGATACATTAAAGAAAACTATATTTTTAACCAAAAAACAAGCAAGCCTGACGGTAGTGACATGTGATGTGTAACATTTGATATCTCATCTAATTAATAAGCAATTTTAACATTATATTCTAAAATCAAATCAAACAGTGTGTTCCCCTGACTTCCTTTTTGTAAAAGTTAAGTTGGTCCCTGGATGATCTACATTCATAACTGGACCCAGTGGATACTGCAGTCATGTATTAAGATTTTTCTTAATTTCCGCTATTTTTATTATATTTTTATATTTTGTTTGCAGACTCAACATGAGTTGCCAACTTCATTACTCAACCAAACACTCTCTCAACTAAGAGAGTTGCAAGAACATCCTGGACCCTCTGGACAACGACAACGGCAGGAAAACCTAAAACCCTCTGAACTACGAGAGTCACAAGATCAATCTGGACCTGTTCAACTACCTGAACCATTTGAGAAACCTGGACCATCACATCAACGAGAACCACTCTGCGACATCAGCAACCTAAATGTAGCTGCATCTACGCAGCATAGCAAAATAATCTCAGAAAAGGAGAAAGAACTGTACCGGAAATGCAGCAAATATATGTCACAAGTATGTCAGCTGCAAAATCGCATTAAAAAACTTGAAGCTAAAGCCACATTGAAAGCACTTGAAGAGGACAAGTATGTGAAAAAGTTATCAAAAAAAATTAGTCCCACATTTGCATTACTATTACAAGGGCAAATAAGAAACGCCAAACGACGTTTAAGAGGCAGAAGGTGGTCCAAAGACGAAAAAAATATGGCACTTAGAATATTTAAAAGGTCTCCAACATGTTACCGTCTGCTGCGGAGACTATTTACATTGCCATCACCAAGTACTTTGAAAAACCTACTAAACAAAGTCCCATTTGGTGTTGGACCCAATGAACCAATTTTCAAGGTATTAAAAAACTTTGTCAAAACTCAAAAGCCTGGAAATAACGAATATATTTTAATGTTTGATGAAATGTCCATAAAAAAACACTTAAATTATAATTGTAAAGATGACATTATAGAAGGATACCAAGACCATGGCACACAGGGAAGATCAGAGCTAATTGCTAGCTATGCATTAGTATTTATGATCGGAGGCATTCGCCAAAGGGTTAAGCAACCAATAGCACAGTATTTTTCGAGTGGTTTTTCTACAGCTGATAGACTTGCAGTTCTCATTAAAGAGGTAAATATAACTTGAGTATTTACAAATTAATCAAACCACAGTTTCTTTATTTAATTTGGAAGCATAATATAACTATTTTAAAAAGGCATTTTTTTTTGAAAGTGGTTCTTTTCTCCAATAAATCATCTGAAAGTTATGTTAACTGAGATCAATTTAACTTATTTTTAATTATATTTAATATATTTCAGGTTCTACATAAATGCTTTGAAGCTGGGGTCAATATTGCAGCTATTGTGTGTGACATGGATGGCGTCAATAGAAGAGCCTTCTTTATATTGGGTGCATCTGTGGAGCACCCATACATAACAATAGAAAATAAAGAAATTGTGACAATGTATGATACGCCGCATTTATTAAAGTGTTTTCGTAACTTGTTTATGAAATATGACATTGAATGTAAAACAAATATAAACTCCAACGTCCAGACTGGCAGAGGTAATTTTTTCTATTTCATATCAAACTATGAGATATATAATATGTCCACATATTTTTTTCTTCTCAAGCTGGCCTGGATGGTTTAGAATTTAGATTCAATTCACTAAGTAGAAGTTTGCGATACTAATATTTTTCTATTTACAGGTGTTGCTAAATGGAGTCACATTAAAGAATTTTATGACATTGACAACCAAAACCCGAATTTTGTTTATGCACCATGCCTAAAAAAGAATCATTTGGACCCAAATACCAAGCAGAAGATGAAGGTGAATCTAGCTGCACAAGTGTTAAGTCACAGTGTTGCATCTGGGATGTATTCAAAAATATCTGATGGTATGTCAAATAGGGTAATTAATTAAGTTCTAAATAAATGCTTTTTATTCTCCCTTTCTCTATTCTATGCCTACTCCACCCAGGTCACGGCATGAGGATTAATGACTATGAGTGGGAACAGACAAAATATTTATTTTAGAAACTTATTTTTAATTTAAGCATTTTAATGCTATATTTATAAATATATATAAAATTTTACTAAAAAAAACTTTGGATTTTTAAAAACCTCTTGTAATGCATGCAAAGCCTTGGAGCTTATACAGTATCAAATGGCACATCAGAAAAAGAAACTCTCCACTCTTTTGCCTAGTGTTTCAGTCCTATCTATAGTTTTGCCACCAAACTATAGGAGCAACTTGAAATTTCAATTCATGATTACATTCATGCTTTTAAGTATTTAAGTGTCACTAATAACATTACATTCCAATAATTATATTCATAAACTTATGATACCTATTTTTTTTTCTTTTTACAGGAAGCTTAAGTACAGCGGCCACTGTGACAGCCAACGTTGTCGCCAACATGGACAAGCTGTTTGATTGCTTAAACAGCGATTCAGCAGACTTGCGAAGAGGAAAGCGTCACGCTACAAATTTGACGGCAGTGAGCCCACATTTGGCTTTCTTTCGAGAGATGAAAGAATTTTTTCTTAATTTAAAATTTATTGGGTGCCCACGCAAGCCTCCATCGCAGGAAGGCTGGATATGGACAATGAACGCGGTGGAAAGGTTGTGGCGAAATTTAGTCCACAAACATAAAATAAAGAGTTTGGCCACAAGAAGGCTCCAACAGGATGCACTCGAAAATCTTTTCGGGTGCATCCGTGGGAATTGTGGTTCAAACACAAACCCAACCTGTGGTCAATTTGTGGCTGGCTTAAAAACGGCAATATTATCCAATTTAGCTCGTATGGGAACGACGGGAAACTGCGAAACTGATAACAGTGTCATCATCAATAATTTTGATACCTTGTTGTCAGTTTCACAGCCCAAGCAGTCGAATATAGAAGGAGACCACACAGTATTTAGTGCTTCATCAACTTCAATATCATCGTTGCTATTTGAAGTTGATGAAGCACTAGATACAAATAGTCCAGAAATACAAGCGTGTGCATATGTCGCTGGATTTTTGTTAAAAAAATTACCAATAAGCCAGTGTGGATCCTGCAGTCAGATATTTGTTAGCACAAATATAGAAATGTGTCATTCATTTGTTACAAACCGTGAATATGGATCTAATCTTAGTTTAAATTATGCACACAAGAATTTGATTGGTTGTGTAGAACTATGTGCTTCAGCAATGAACCAGTTTTTAGAAGAAAATGCACACATTAAAACTTTAAAAAAAGCTATTGTGGGACATTTGAAAGAAATTGTCTGTTTCGATTTTTTGCAGCCGTGCATACCCCACAAGGAGGCAAATATTGAAATTATATTAAATTCTGTATTTTGTATATGCATAAAGAGATTCTGCATTATCAAAAATAGATTATTAATGCAAGAGGCGTCTAACTCTTCTCTAAAACGAAAAATGAATATAATTTTACACAAATAATTTATTATACAGATAAAAAAAAATATAGATATTCACTCTGTCTTGGGGTGAATGTATTTATAAAACTGAAAACCGTTTTTGAGACCCATGAGCTTTGTTTCTTAGGCAAAGGTGTTCAGTTTTATATGTAAATTCACCCCATCAAAGGATGCTGATTTCAGTTGCACCTTGTAGAATAAGAGCATTGAACTATTTGATTTCTATTCTGCCAACTAGTTAAGTTTATTACAACACTAAGTGTTAGTGTTAATACTGCTATCTTTGAAACATGTGATTCAGTTTCAGGTTTTGCTGATCCATACAAAAGGTCTTATTAACATTGTTAAGTTTGTCGAGTTAAGATTCAATCTTCACACCTAGGGTCTAAAATAGCGAGATTGTATGTCTTAATATATTGTTCAAGTGCATGAAAAAATTGGTTTCCCATACAAACTTCCACCCAACTTTACACTCTCATTAAGGTTTCTGGGATAAAAACTATGATTCTGTCTTTTCCCGGGATCTAAACTATGTATATACATATACCAAAGTTCATCTAAATTGGTTAGCGGTTTAAGCGTGAAGAAGTAACAGACAAACAAACAGACAGTCACACTTTCACATTTGTAATACCTATTAGTATTCCTGAAAAATAGTGAATCGGCGCCTGCAAGATAAACATATAAAATGTGCATTACTAGTTTTTTTTAACGTTACTTGATTCATTGCTGAAGTACTAAAAACTACTAAATTTAACATAAACACCAATTCCGGTACGGAATACAGGAATAGTCTACGTTTTTGCAGACACAGTGGTTTATTCATGCTCCAGAGGTCTACTTCTCAAAAAGCCTATTTTTCATTTTGACTACTTCGCTATCGACCGAGAACTGACTTCTGGCGCCTGAGGGTAATGTTCAGGATTTTAGTAACCAACAATGTTTTTAACACCACTTAATTACGACAATCTCTAATCGACATATTCTGGTGTATTCGACAGGTCTGTTTGGTTGAAATGCTATACACAAATGTAATACACTTCTTGAGTCATTTAAGTATGTAATAGTCTTACCGGAAAGTTTACAAAATATGTTAATTGAATTGAAATAAATTTTTTTTCTTTATCCATTGTTTTATTTTATTTCGTATTTAAATGTGCACTTTCAGTTGTAAGAAAACTCAATATGTAGTGTGAAAGTGGTAAAAAAATAAAAACCGAAAGCACTGCCTGCATATTGAGTTTTCTTACAACTGAAAGTGCCTAGCTGCTAAGTAAACACATTCTAGTAGGCTTCGTTTGAAATTTGCCGCGCTTTCTTTTTAAATTTTCCCGCGGCATAACTGCTTGCGATCATACCTAGGGGCAGACAAAAGATGGCAGTAGTGAGCTTTGGTTATATGGAGTTGTCATTCTTCTCCTAGAGTAATATTGTTCTGTGCACCTTAGCGTGCGCCACTTCACTGGGACGCCCCCGGGCAGGCCCGGCCCGGGCGACGCGCCTCAGGTGGACTGCGCTAGGGTACTAGGCAGTCCCCAGACGTGGTGGCCTATGCCGGAGCGGCACCTAGGACGCGCGGGATCAAAGACAACACCTAGGTTTTTGACAGTGCTTGACCAAGGAATAATAGTTCCATCAAAAGTAATAGGAGATAAATGTTCAATATCAATCCTGGAAACGAAGTAAGAGCTGCCAATTATTATTGTTTGTGTCTTACTGGGGTTCACAGTAAGACCGAAAGACTTACTCCAACTACTAATTAAGGCGAGATCAAATTAGAGGTGTCGGCTCAACTAGAGGGCGTCTCTGAGACTCCGACTTCGGCTCTAGTTAGCCGTATTCGTAACGTTTATGTAGCCGTTACGAATACGGTTTGACTGGCAAGAATGACGGTACATACACCCGCGTTCGTGTGCGTCTGAACAATGCATGGCATATTACACGCTTTCCTGGTGAGTGTATATTGCATTTACATACTACACTACAATACAGTTTTTTGAGTGAAATGAAAACACAATCTTAAATATAGTTACTATATGAAATAAACTATAAAAAATATTGTTCTTGTAGCCCAGATATACCGAGAAAAAAATAACTCTATTTTATCCACATTTCTCATGGTACCTATATAGATTTCTTGGTGTAAAAATACTTTTGGTTTTGATATCGCTTCCCCACTTGGGTGCTAGGCATCCAAGGGCGCGTTATGTAATTAATTATATAATACTAGCAAACTAGTGAACCAAATGTTCACCAAAACCTGATTTAAAAAAAATGTATTTAATTAATTGAGAACTTCGGAGATTTTGTGTGGTGTCGTTTGAAATTCGTGATTTCTCGAAAACCGGAAGTGCTACGTTACTCAAATCCGGTTTGTAGTCTTATCAGACTATTCTTAACTTATAACTTAAATATTCTCTTTATCTATCTCTTACGGTTTGGCCGCTGAAACAGCACTACAGACAGACAGACGGACTTGTCTAATAGATAAGAGATTATATTTGTGTGTGGGTTAACTATCGATTTTATCAACAACTTTGTAAGTAACTAGGCACTTAAATAATGGTAAATATTTTTAGCACATGATTGAAATGTAGTAAAATTAAAACTGTCAGGCATAAAATTTGAAAAGCATTTAAAATCGTTGAGATATTTTATTAATGTAAATTGGCATCAACAAATAATAGTATTGTCCGTTGTTGAACAGGTTGTTGTAACGGTTGGAATCAGGGCTGTCACCCATATTGTTTTAGTGACAAAAATGACTATATCTTACTTTATTATTATTATTACCCACAACTGAATAAATCCCTTTATTTTGAATTAAACTTATTTAATTATATTTTAAGATATTGGTTTAAACCACCTACCTATTTAAACTTATTAGGGCAAATTCTTGTCATTTTCTGTTATAGTTATCCATTCTTGATTTAAGTATTTTAAAATATGACTAATATTTGTATGACCTTATCATCTTCCATTAATTGAAATAAATAGGTACAAAAGCAATGCAACAACCAAATAAATAATATTTGTTTGATATTTAACTAAAGTATTTTTATTTCAATATGTTTTTTAATTACACCTTGTTCGATTAAATCTGTTGAAACTATAGTAATAATATATATTTACATAATTAATTAGCTACTCATCATACACAATACGTACACCGAGGTAACTGGTAATGTTACTACTTACTATCTTATTGAAAATAAATATACAACACACTGAAAATTGGCAACCCTAGATAGATCTGGACCCCGAATTAATGAAAACATTGAATTATGCCTATCACATTGATGAGTCAAGGTTTTTCCTACTTATTTGTTATACAGAACAATATTAAAAACATAAAATCGCTAAATCCGTTTTGCGAGGGGGCAAGGTCCTATAAAATATCTAAATAGGAATAGTATAAGTAATTTACTTGAAAATTTCAAAAATACTAAATGCCATTTTATTTTATTTTTCAAATATCTAGCAGTTGAATGCGTAAAATAAAAATATCTGCCAGTTTATTTCAAGATGTATTTGTATTTTAGACTTAAATTTTATAGATCGGCGTAACTTGTTTTAAAAGTGCATTTTAATGTAGATGCCGTGCACGATTACCGTTCGGTGCGCTATTTTACTGAAGCTTTAAACAGCAGTACAGATAGAAATAGTGGTTGATAATGTAAGTGCAGAATAGGCTAACATATTCGTTTCATAATATCGGTCTTGTTATTCTACTGAACATTATAAAGGTGAAAGTTCGTAAGTTCGAATTGCATATTACAAACACAGTTTTAGCAGACTTGGATATTTAGAACCTTAGAGCATACCTGCTCTAAGCTTAGAACAGATAAGTACCTACTTGGATTAAGATACAGTACTGTAACATCCGTTGCGTTACAGCCTCCTGGTTTGGGTAAACTCTTTGTTCATGTAATGCCTACGGCTGGCAGTTATATTAAAAAGGTAATGTCATGTTTTTTAAAGATTTTAAATTGGGAATCTCCTGTCGTTTAATAGAAGATTCCAGCAGATAGACTTCAGCCACCAAACCATATGTTGATAGATTAAGCTCAATTATTATATTTGCCTGATTTCTAATAAAACAAAATATAAAATTAAAATTATTTCAATTATTATTGCTACGCTCCCACGATCTATCCCTTCAGGGTAGATCGCCGCAGTACCTAAAGCTATTCTTATCCTAGAGAAATGTTACGTTCCTGTGGGAGTATGATACAGTAACTATAAAAGCTATTAGTTAGGTCATGACTGTATTGGTCCACTAAGATTTCTTGAAACTTATATACTTATATGCCGAAGCATTTCTAGCGCCCTAGGCAAAAGCCTATATGAACGGTCCGGACCTGTTTATATTTCCATTGAAAGTTTTTCTAGGATCTTTTTGCATTCAGAAGTAAAACGGGCGAAGGCCTTCGTAATGAGAAGTGGAAGATTAAAAATATAATGGTAAATGCTGAATATAAAAGCGTATCAATGAGCTGGGTATTTTCCAAATTCATCGTAGTCGATGGACTGACATTCTGACATTCATATTTCCGGACTAACACTAATATTGATGCCAAATGTGGCAGATAGCAGATTCGGCTGTGGAGGTTAAGCAACTTTCGCATTGGCTGGTCTGCTCATAGCTTTGGTGACTACATTTTTTTGCGCTTCTCCGTGTTCGGTTTGGAAAGCACGTTAAGTCGGCTACAACCACCTGTAGCCTTTATATAGTTAGTACTAGGTACCCACCAATCTGCACTGGGTGGGCGGGTTATAGCCCAATTTCCCTATTTGCTGATCTGATCTTTGAGATTTTACGTTAGGAATGAGCATATTATTTATGTCAAGGCGCACCATCTTTTTAATTCAAATCAAACGCCATGAAACCCGGCGTATAAACCACTCGGCCACCGAGGTCGTATAGGATAATGGGCCTCATAAGAATGCTCAAAGTCATCCAAAGGGCAATGGAGTGGGCTATGCTCGGGGTTTCTCTGCATGATCGAATCAGAAATGATGAGATCCGCAGAAGAACTAAGGTTGCCGACATAGCCCAAAGAATTGAGATCCTTAAGTGGCAGTGGGCAGGGCACATTGCAAGGAGAACTGATGGCCGTTGGGGCGGAAAGGTCCTCGAGTGGCCGCCGTGTACCGAGAGACGCAGTGTTGATAGGCCCCGCACAAGGTGGACTGATGATTTGGTAAAGGTCGCGAGGAGCCGCTGTATGCGGGCAGCGCAAGACTAATAGGTTTGGAATTACTTGGACGAACATAGGGCGTCTCTCGGCTGATATGATGATGATGATGACATTTTCATTGACTCCAGAAATATTTTTCTAACATTTTCTAAGGATATTACATTGAGTATGAATAATTTGTAACAAATAGAGTGAAGTAAACGCAAGTCTGTATATATTTATCTACATACGTTTAAATAGGTTAATAGCTCTTACATTGATTGCTGCTTGATTATCTTCATAATATGCATTATCAATTAATTCATACAGTACTTACTTAGTTGCAATTTAAATATCACTGGAGATTAACATGCATTAAGTATGTAGCTAATAAGGTAATTTGTCCTTAACGTGCAGTTTGATGGAGTTTCGTGTGTATTAATACTGCAGAGTTAAGTATTATTAGTTGTTGACATGTCACTTTGCCACTTTAAGTATTACGTGAAGTTTTTGAGTTGAGTTTTTTTTTTATATTATGATATTATTATGCGACATTATCTGAGAGATTAGAATATTCAGTAAAAAAATTCTTTCGTTCAGAAATTGTTTGTTATTCTCCGTCATTATTGTAATGTGACAAAACCGTAAAAACGGCCATCATAACGTGCCGCGACTATAAAAAGTCTTATAGAGTAGCAAAAATATTGAGCTATACAAAACGTAACTTTTGGTGCTAGCCTTTTATTCTAAACTTGTAATGATATATAGATAATTTTGGAAAGTATTTGAAGGACTTTAAAAAAGCTAAATAGGTAATGCACACAGCAAACCCAAAAGCTTTACGTGCAAATACGATCCATAATTTTTCAGATGTTTTTAGTTACAACCTGTTTGCAGCAATGCATAAAGTGTATTGAATTTAGATTGATGTAATAGTGAAATGATAGTGGGAAGTTGGTGGTGATATCCATTCCTCCATGCGAATAATTTGAATGAGAATCGAGCGGGTTTGAATCCATTAATAATGGACGGTGTAGGGTTGCCAAAATATTTTTTACGTTGGAAAATTAATATGACATATTTTGTTAACGAAACTCAGTAACTGTATGTCAATAAAATAAAAGTTTATTGTGGTTGTTACAAAGAAAAATAATAATAATATCAAATAAAAGTAGGTTCTTTATTTGGTTAATTCGACGAAAGTGAAGTTTTCTGGATTTAGTTATGTTAATGCCATAATAATTGCGTGGCATCCATATTACATATTTTCTCCGTCATCGTCATCGGAAAAAAGGTGCCTAGCTACCAACCAAGACATTTCGTAGAGAACTTCTTTGCACAATACATATATCATATTTAGCGTCGTTTTTGATCTGGTTTGTTATTTCATTATTTTCAATAATGGGTATATAATAAAATTAGCAATGCTCTTACTACAATAGATGAATAGATTAGTTAACGTGATCCGCATCCGATTGTAGTAAAAAAAAGATATTAAATAAAAAAAGGCATCCATTATTACACGTAATCGTCTAGAATCACTAATCGTGATATGGAAATATAATTCCCGGACTAACGCGACCTTAAACCTTCAAAAAAGAGCGTACTTCTTCCTTAAATGCCGTCATCGAATTTGCGATACTCCTCCTCTTGGTGTTGTTGGTGTCTATAGGCGATGGTGATCACACACCATCAGATGAGCCGGAAGGTCGTAAGCCCCTATAATATATGAGGAGCTGGCGAACAAAATGGTATAATTACATATAATTAAATTTTACAGGAGCTTTATAAAACTGAATGTTATACCTCCAGTGAGCTTTTGGCATGTTTTTAATTTATAAATTCAGTAATTTTAACATTGTTTTGGGTGGTTTCACATTGAAAATTATTTGAGATTCAAATTCAACGGGTCTGAAACCTCCGGACTGTAAAAAAAGTAGTTTGACCAGATGCGTACTTGTACTGTTTTGTTCGCCAGCTCCTCATATATAAATAAAGTGTTCTTTTAAAAAGCATGCATATGATGGTGGTAACCCTAGCACCAGATACCACTTTGTTGGTAAGGTGAACAAACGGCCTCGCGGTCGACCGTTGATTTCTAATCACCACATACGCCACACAATAACCAAATTCGCAATCCACCTAACACAGACGTGTTTTTCTCGATTCCACTACAAAAATAGTGAACCGCAATTCGACAATTGGCATTCCGTTTGTATCTCTATTCTAAATTATTAGCGATCAAAATAGTCTGCCGCTCATTTGTTAACTATTGACTGACCTCAGTTTGAGTGCGTTTTAAAAAAAAAGTGGGATACGGATATTGATTGTTTGTGTTCTGTGTAATAATCGACTGCATGTAATTAAATGTTAAACAATTACTTTAATATATATATTAATTGTTTTATGAGACCTTCTGATGATCTGGCATTGGTAAGTAATGAATTGGAACAGGCGAAATTGATACAACAGTTTCTAGTTCATATTTTACTTAGAAATACGGCCTTTATAGTAAAAAGATATCAAAAAAAAAAAGAAACACAAATAACTATTTTTAGTTTTTAGTGCAAGCTTTCTTCAAACCAAACCCGGAATCCAAATTGGACTTACATAGTCCTTAACAAATATAGAAATTATGATGTCAACGCAGGTGGGTATCTCATTACAAGTCGCAAATAAATAACAGTAGCGATGGTGACACTCAGCGGGTGGCTAATTGATATGCATACATTTCACCTAATTATGTCTGATTCATGACATCATCAGTTCTCTTACCGGTTTTCTAAATGAAGAACTTTTTTTAATGTTTTTATTTCATTTGTGTATCAAGGTGTCGCCGACTCGAGAGGTCCCGGGTTCAAATCCCGGGGCAGACGTTTGTGTGATGAATACGAGCATTTGTACTCCAGTCATGGATGTTTAATATGTATTTCTTAATAAATATACTTATATACTAGCTGACCCAGCGAACTTCGTTCCGCCCTAAAAAAATAGGGGTTGTCCAGCGGACAAAATGGTGAATCTAAACCATTCTCAGATCCCCTTGAACACACACAAAAAAATTCATCAAAATCGGTCCAGTCGTTTAAGAGAAGTTCAGTGACATACACACTCACAGAAGAATTATATATATAAAGATGTACAGGTACCTATATATGTATTCGATCCGTTACGCTAGTATCCCATAACACAAGCCTTAAAGTGCTTACTTTGGGGCTAGGCTAATTGGTGTGAGTGTTTAAAAAAAATACAAAGATTTATATAAAAAGTTGCCGAAATTAGGTAGATCTGTTAAACCAAAAATTCTGATATAATTAATTTGTGTACTTCCAAATTATGAAGAGAAATAAATTTGATTTTGCTTAGATTGAGGAATAGTTTTAAGGCTTCATATTCAAAGGGTGACAACGGAACCATTACTCAGTATTCGTTGTCTATCCTTCATGGAGCACCTAACATACGTCTTTCATTTGTTTTTTTTTTTCACAGAATGGGTTAATCCATATCTGGCAATAACAACAAATAATAAAATGTTAAGTAGCCTGCTGACCGACGAACACGACGTTAGGACAAACATCGAGGGCTTAAAAATAAAAAATCCCACGCTTTGGAAAAGGATAAATAAAATAAACACTAAAATATGGTAGCCAATGTAATCATGTTTATTTTGTAACTAGCTTCCGCGCGCGACTTCGTCCCCGTTATTCTTAATTTTGCGTAACTGTTTTTTCCATTAGGAATTCGGGCGGAAACGGACAACGAAATGTTTCATACCTTTATCTATTGAACATAAGACACTCTACTTATTATAACATCGAGCAAAAAAGCAAAAAATACTCTGTTGTATGGGTAAATATTTCTTTTAATTTTATTTTATTTGTTTATTTTAAAGTGAATACTCATACAACTTAATGTATTTATCCTGTTATTGAAGCCACCTAATATCACTGACTAATGAAATATTATGTGGTTCGTTTCCGGGCTAGACATCGCAACAAACCGCGAAAAAAGAACGTTATTTTTGTTTTCATCACAACTTACAAAATACATTATGAATTAGCGTTTGCAGTATTTGTTGGATAAATACAGCATATGGGACATCATATACCAAAATTTCGCATTTCTCTTTCTTTCTCATTCTTCACTCTCTCAACCCTTAATTACAATTTGGACGGCCCCCCCAATTTCTTTGATATTTGTAATAAAAAAATATTCAAATTTTATTAATGTATATTTTACATCTTACTCAACAAGTTCTAGACAATGATGTAAAAGTTCCTTTAATTTTGGGACATGCGAATTCATGAAAAATTATTTAATTGAATTTTTAACTAAATTTTTGGCTTTAGGCAATCATTCTACAAAACATATAAATTTTAAGTTCTGTAACTAATTCCGTTTACGATGTAGAGACCCGTGAGCATGTCATACGGACAGATACGACCACAGATCGACATTAATAAAGTTCCATTTTTACCCTTTGTGTACGAAACCCTAAAAAGACGGATAAAATATATTTGGATAAATGTTTATACCTATTACATGTATAAATTTTATTATATATTATTTAAGTTTAAATTTTTTATTTATTTTTAAGCATTTGTCTTCTAGATAATTGTTTGATATTTTTTTCTTTGTCTAAATATATACGAGTGAAACGAATACAAGAAAAAAAACATTCATTCATTATATATTTTTTGTTTCAGATGTGCATCTAAGGCATGGGCCACACGGAAGAGAGACGCAGCCCCAGGCGGCGGTCGCCGGACCTGCCGCCGCTGCCGCCGCCCATACAGCCCTGCAGCGGATTCCTTGGCAATGTAAGTACATACTTACTTGAGTTTTTTATCTAAGACCTTTTTCATCATTCTACATTTTATTTGAAAAATAATTTACTAAATCTACAGAAAATTTTACAAGAAAAACAATCCACTTGGTCCATGTTTCAGAAGGGATTTGAACCCGCATTTTCTGCTATCCGAGCGGACGCGCTACACAATTGCTACCGAGACCCTAATGTCCGCGTCCAATTTCCTCTACAATTTCTTAGGTTACAACACAGCGCCATCCATCCATTGTAGGCCCACGCGAAGGGATGACGCGGCCTTGCAGCAGGATCGCGGTAGCGTAACTGATTATTGCGCCGCCCGAATAGCCGAGTGGAATTTTTCCTAGTAAAAATTTCTTTAGATTTTTAACATCTAGCAGTTTAATGTTTTAAAAATAAAATAATTTATTGCTTAAGTAAGTACACTCTCATACTATTGAATGTGTGAGAGTCTACCATGTATAGCAAGCTTAAAGCATAACATGTAGCTGTTTCTCTGACTTCTGCCACTGAATCTGTCTTGGAAAGCTTAGTACTAGTGCAGCAAATATGTTGGGCTTCTTATATAATTTAGATTTCGTTACGTCGTGTAACGAGTACATATGACGACTCGACGAGTACTTTTATTGAATTACCTTTGTCAGTCACGCAATGAAACATTAGTCAAAAACTTATGTCGCAATGGTCGTCCCCGCTTGTCCAGACACCATTAATACACATTTATCAAAAGCGTTATAAATGCAAATTCGACGCTCCTAATTTCGTTAAGTCGTCGTTAATCCTCCGGCGATAATGTCCAGCCCCACTATTGTATAGGCACGTTCCGTTTCACACGGGCTTACCGACCATTAACATAAAATTAAGCAACAGCGGCCATCCGTCTTGCTTTGCCGACTTTCCTCCGTCTTATCGGCCCGTTTAAAAGCTTTAACGGTATCGCGACGAAAGTGACGCGTAAATCAAAATCGAAGACGGCCTTGTCTCCCAGGAAACGGGTCAATCCCGTGTGATGGATGGGGCGCGTCAACAGACGACGAACATAAATCTAGTGTGCGACAATCGCAGTTCCGAGCGGTACCTACCACGCCACTTACATAACCGTTCTCCGCCGCGTCGTACGAATTACAAGCTCGCACAGTATAATCTGATTCTATAACGATTTGCTAAAATCCGGCCGCTGTTAGGGATCACAAATAGCTGCAATTTATGCCGTGCCGGCGGGAACGTAAGAAATTATTCCTGAGCGCAATCTTCTTAACTCCATAAATTGCTGCGATGCTTCCTTCGTGAGCTTAAGCTCTTATTAGCGGAGATGGTACGACAGTAACTTGGGGGCACACAAACGTAAACAACACGGGAGTTACTGCATTAATATCTGCTAAATGTATTAAGTACTTAACTAAGCCAACTTATAAAACGCCGAAATATAACTTAGTGGTGTCACGAGATGAAATTTAATTCTACTGCATTTGTGAGAATCATTTGGAGTTAGAAAATCTCATTGGTCTTATGTACGACCAAAGGTTAATTTTAATTGCTTTAAAGCAATGTATAAACAATGCTATCCATTAATTAACTACTAACATTGTTTTTAATTCAAAATTGCGTAAATGTATGTATAGGTATTCCCGCATGCCAAGCGGTTCCATGGTGATTTTGCCACTAATTTTGTTTCCGCAAGCATGTACCAGGATCTTGTACTAAGGATATGTACTTAGTTGCGGTGCTACACGTCGGTCCCACGTTTTAACTCCCCACTAATTGGTAAGCTGAAGTACCGTTACTTACTGAGCATATTTCGCGAACGCTCTGCACCGGAGCTTGACCGAAGCGGACCTCCAAATGTTCAGATAAGTTATAATGATCTGAGATATTATCTACAAAGTAGGCCTAATTCTGGCATAATTCTCAGATATAAAATTTGATAACAATCTCTCTTTTTTATATACAAATTCAATATCGTTTTTTCAGTCTAGGCTGTTTAAGCACTTCTGAATGTCGTAAAGAATACTCTACAGAACAAGATTTAGCACTGTCTATATTTAGCTTTAGGTTTAGATCAAGAGATCAGCCCACTGTGACTTACAATATCTATTAATACTAAAATATTAAATTACACATTCATTAATTCACAATAAATTTTTAGACCAGCCATTGAATCGTCAAATTATAGGCCAATTTTAGATGGTAAAAATAAAACGTAATTAGGTTACTCCAGCTTTTTATTACATATTGACTATAAAATCGACAGTAACGGCTTAACACATTTGAATCTTTTTAAATTAACAGCTTTCAGTAAAGTGCTGGCAATTTCCAACGTTATTTATCACTCTCGGGGCCAACGAGAGTGTATTGACCATGTATTGACAGAGCGTGAATCGTTCCCGCTTACAAAGTTGAACACAATGGCCCATATGGGCAGTACGTTGTTACTCGCCGCCTGTCAATTTTAGAACATCGAAAACTCCCTTCGAGCCTTTGTTCGGTGTTAAAAGCTAGAACGAAGGCGCATTACTCTCAGCTCGCATTGAAGACAATGAGGGGCAGTGCACGGTTGACCTCAGCGCGATTATGCTTATTTGCGTTTTATTTTATATTAAAACAGCGTCCGATCTATCGCGCAGGATGTCGATGCAAAAAGGTGCGCCTAGCACAAGTCTTTTTGCACAATAACCATAACCCATGAACGTATTAAAATTTTTCATTGGTTAAAAGCGTTAGGTATCTATAATATAATTTCTCTGATAGATTGCCGAGAAATTCTCGGATGGCTTTAGATATTTTCTGGTTATTAATTCTTAGCACCTTTAATATGTCATCAAGTTTATTACTTCTTTGTGAATACTGTTGGAGAATTACGATGCCATTTTCTTATTAATTTGTTTTGTGTTTGCTGAACTTATAATATTAATTCAATTAAATGTCATAAATATATCTTTTACTAAAGGTAATTAAAATGCACAGTGATTATATTTCATTTGAAATTCTGCAAAATCTTCTCGTTAAATCCTTATAGGCATCTCTAAATTTTTCATACTTTGTGTTAGGTATAAGATTCGTATCAAGTTTCTAGTTGCAAATCGGTCTGGTTGTATCTGGCATTAATTAAAGCACCTATGCATCATTCGGTATGGTCCGTATGCAAAATGTCAATTAGTAGCAATACCTGCGCATCTGTCAATGTCACATGTTTCTGAAGTTCAAGCTAGGGTTGTTACACCGAGAAGTTTTCATTACTTTGAATGAGTCGGCACTTACAATAAGTTGTTTGAAAAAAATATAAACGATAAATAATGATGTAGTTATAGCTTTTTTTCTTTCGGATAATCAATCCCTGATCTATCGAGTTAGGTTAGTGAGGTGTACTTATATTTTTTTTAAGATTTAATTTGAAATTTGAAGAGTATCTTAAAATCGACGGATAATCTTCAAAATAAATAATGCGTAAATGTGATAGAGAGATTTTAATTGTACAAGTAGTTTACATATAATAGTATAATGTGTGTGTTTGCTGTGATATAGGATCACAGCAAATAATTCATTGATGTGGTGCGAAGCTATGCCAATTATACCTAACGTTGAAAGGTACTTTAATTTAAGAAACCAATTTGGAATTTAAGTTATGTTGATTAGCTGATAAAACTAAGCTAAAACATGTTTAATTATCTTACTTTTATATCCGAAGGCAAAATTTTCGAATACACTTCTAGATTTAGACCCGCATTCAGCAAACTTGCTAAATCTCGATTCAACTAAAACTAGAACTATCCCATTGAAAATTTTCAAAACATCTCTATCAATTTGTGATTATTTTATTTAGTAAAATTGCTGCAATTGGACCTACGTCCTGTTAACACTGTCAAACTTGACACCAAAAGTTTCAGTATAATCCAGAGACTCATAAAAAACAAGGTACATGGTAACAAACCCGTTAATAGCTATAATGTTAGTGACCATGAAAGATTAAAACAAGTATTTATTTACTTAAACTTGTTCAACATGTTCAACCCTACAAAATATACGCATGCGTCAATCCATCGGGCCGACGACTCCGAACGCCCTTGTCTCCCGCGTTGCGTTGCGACTCCAGCCAGCATCAGTCAGCTATATTGTGCTGTCCCCATTTTTTTCTATTCCAATCGCACCCGTCAACATTGTGAGACTCCTACATTTAATTGGTACAGCCTCGGAATAAATGATAAGTACCACGCACTGAGCTATTTTCAGCCCATAGAAACGTTTTTATGGCCCAAAGAATAAATAGATTGAATGATTTGCTTTTTTGTTGACTGCGAATAATTACACTCTGCGAATTTGTGTTCGAGTGTTTTTTTACTCAGGATTCCAGTAGCGAATCCTATTTCAGCATTAGAAGGAAAAATAATTTAGATCTATAATTAAATCATTTATTTTCAAATGTGATACCTGCCTTAAGATTGTGTACAGCTTTTTTAATAAAAGCTCTCAATCAGAATTTAATTGAGTGCTAAATTAGTTTTTAATGAGTTGCAACATTGCGGAGTACTTTTTTCTTAGCATGAATGATAACAATAGCACCCATTTTCTTAGATTGAATGAGTGTTTAACATAACAAACATACCAACCTACTCATTTCCTTATCGCACTATCCGTAAATGGAATGCTCTGCCTGCTCATGTGTTCCCTCCTTCTTACAACCTGGGATCCTTTAAAAGAGGCGTGAAGAAGCAACGTGCAGGCCGGCTAGGTGAGGATGGCTGGTGTGGCAGGTAGAACTGTTGTACCAGCTATCTTCACGTTTGGACTTCACCTTCACTTAACATCAGGCGCGGTGGAGTCATTTGTCGGACCTAACTATAAAAAAATACCTAGTACGGGAATGGCAGCCCACTAAGGACAAAATTTGCACATTGAGTTGAATATCTCAATCATGCACCCGTATATACATAATCCGTCATGCTTCATTCAGTTAGCGGAAAACAGTGTGCTGCACTGCTACGAAAAGTTGAAAGATCGCTGATCGTTCGCAGTGTAAAAGGGCATTGACTTGTGTAAAGCACAAGTGACTACCCCCCGGCCCTGCGGCCATCCAACGAACGACTCCACGCCCCCCATCCTCCTCCTGCCCCCCTCCTGGCCTTCTCGGGTCGAAGTGCCAAACGGCAATCCGCAATTGTGGTCTATGATGGATAGTCGACCGCACTTCGTTTCCCATTACCTATCAGGTACAACAACGCTCCGATCCACCACGCACTTAGTCGGACGAGACTACGGGTCCCGGGATTGGGAGTCATGCTGCGGTGCATACCCATGCATCATCCCCGAGAGGGGTCCCGAGTGATCACATAAAGCTCGCTAGGGGGCTAGAAGGCGAACGGGCTTGTTCCTTGCGGACCGCGGCTTCCTTCTGCGAGATAACATCCTCGCAGGAGACCACCGCCTTCCAGTATATGTCACCGCCCAGCATGGCACGAATCACACTGGACATGGTTAGATCGTAAGTATGTTTATGTAAATTAGAGAACAATTTCTAGATCTTGGAAGGTACCAAAACATTATTTGACTGAAACGCCACATCTTTGTAACAAATTAATATTTATATTGACGTCGTATTTAGGTAACTCATTTATTTATTAATTCAATTAACTTTATAAATTGGTCATTCTTAGAGTCTCATTAGTGTGTTAATGGCGTTTATAACGCCACAAAACACATTGTACTCTTTTTTTATTCTCTTTAGTCTCGCTGCATCCGCGCCAGTCTACTAGTTAGTGTGCTTCTTCAAATAACTGGGTGGATGTATCAAATGCTTTAGGATAATCAAGTTATTTCCGACTTTTAGTTATCTTCTCATTTCGAAGTCGCTGCTGCATTATTTCCTGTTAGACTCGTATTGACTTGCAATAGGACAGAATTTTCTAAATGATTTAACTTTAGTTTTTGCACAAAACCTTGAAAGCATTTTGTTGTTTCTGACACATTTAATTCTAAAATATTGTAAGTGAGTCCATTAATTTCAGGTTAAATTTAAATATTTTTTCAACAAAACTAGGTTTAAGCGCATGGTGTTGAATGTATTTGCGCGAGTATGCGCCACCGCCACAGCAACCACCCTTACTTTACTGGCTTTATAAAATATACTGAAGTGACTCCATTATAAAATGCCGATGTCAGGAATTTAGGAAAGAAAGGAAAGGTGACGCCCACTGGAGATTTTCTGCATTGTTATCAACCAAGATGATATATAATGTGGTCGAAGGCGCGAGTTTGTAAAATGAAGATTCTTTACATACTTTAAAAAACATTTCTTTCGCTTTTGACTTTCTAAGCCGTGAAGAGAATCGGAAGTACTTATGACAACTTTACGACCCGTAGAGCGCGCCAGACTTGACTTCTCTTGACGGCAGTGTTTGATTCTTATTCTAGTCGATGTGGAAAACGAACTTTTCTTTATTGCCTTGTGCTAAGAAGTAATAGAACCTTTGCGAATTCTTGTTTCCGAAATACAAGAGCTTTGGCAGTAGCTTTTTTAATCAATGTGATATCTACACTTAATAATTTTCCTTATTACCTAGCTTTCGGTACCTTCTTCAGTTTTACGATCGTACGTGATCGTAAAACTGAAGAAGGAACCGAAAGCTTCAGTGTACAATAGCCCTTAGCCGCAAGTGTGCCGACAGGTTCTCTTCGACGCTTGTCCCACTTTGCGTGCAGTGGGCCTGCATTTCGTTCGTAACTGTTCGTATTTGCAACACGCTGAAACTGTACTTTATACTGCCTACCTTTTAGTTTATTTTCTCAATATATCCGATGTTTAATCTAAATACAAAATTAAGGAGTGCGCGTGTAGTCGGGTCGCACTCATTGACCGATTTCGATTCGCGTAGTTAAACCAATTAAAGTTAACTGCATTTGCAGTGTTAAACCTATTGGAAAATAAATTAAATAATTGCCGCTGAGTAATTTTATGAAATAAAAATCCAATTAGGCGAGTCGAAGTTTGCGTGAATAGGATAATTTGTGCAAAGTGGAAAACATTAAGTAAGAATATTATTAGGTCTTAATTCGGACTACAAGTTTTTGCTGCTATTTTCAAACATATTAAATATTCAAACGACAAGCGTAGGAAGTGAAATCTAAAAGCAAACGTGTGCCTAATCATTTAAGTTTGATATCAATTTTGAAATTTACTGTTTTATTATTAGAAAATGCTTTGATAGAATGAATACCTAATACTGGGAATATAGAAAAAGAAGATATATAAGATAAATATTGTGGAATGAATTGCCCTTAATCACTTGATGTGCGTTTTAGACAAACACAGCTTATGCTAGCTATCAAGATAAGTAGCGAAATTAGAATACTGAATGGAGCGATTGTTACCGATGTTGCACAACAGACATTCACAACAATAATATTGTGTAACGAATCATATTTAACAAACGTAAAGTTCAACAAATTGAATGCGACAAAGCTCCTAAGAAATATCGTTCTCAGCAAGACATTTCAGGCTTTCAAATGCTTCGTTGTACGTACAATACTTTCGCTGCTATTCGCGACTTGAAAAATTGTTGTGAGCTGTTAAACATCGTGGAATTTTGGACCTTAAGTCCCCCGGGTCGGTGGTCAGAGTTTTGAATATGTATCTTAAGATGTAGCCATCAATCGGGCAGTGAAAGCGAGTTGTGTTACAAAAAAGAATACTGTCCGCCATTGTGCCTAAATGAAAGTGGTCGAGTATCGAAACACACGTGGTACATCTGTATGATTGATCTGTTCTAATGGTCGGGACGAACACGCTTTCCTTACAAGTTGTTAGTTTATATCTAGTATGTTAGTTTTTTTACCTAAAGGTTTTCTTAATTTTACTTTGAGGAATCATTAAGAGCTATCTGTTTTGGCTAGCTCTTTGTAACTGTCTTAGTTCCCGTTCAGAAGAAAACATCAGTTTATTTTTTTATTAAGCGTTTAACATAATTCTGTGTTGTTCATGGTGAATATTTGCCGAAGATCTTATACTATCTACAATTGAGCAGGTGTGTTTTTGAATGAAGTTTCCTACCTGCCTTCAATGAGGTTTGCAATGACGACCTAGTAGTAGGCTTCTGGTCTCACGATCGAAGCCTGCTATAGTACAAGCTTGTGATAGATGCCTCAGTAAGTAGTCTGTTGAGATTTGTATGGTACGAGTGTTGGTAATGTTTCACGATTCGCTTCCTTTACCTCGAAAGCTGATGAATTGAGATGGCAACCTACGAGTATGTACAGTTAGAAAAATCATTGGAAACGGTGATTTGTGGTAAGCAAGAATTTCAAATGAACGTGGGAACATAAATATGAAACGTATACATAACAGATCATGAAGGATATGCCACGTACGATAGATAGCGTAGAATGTGAATAATCTATTGTGAATTGTGATCTTCTACAGAAGTTGCATCATGAATTGAATTTTGCATAATGCTGATTAACATACCGCAGGTGCATTAGCCGAGTAAATGCAGGCTAGCAGAATGGGGAAGCATTTTAATAAAATATAAGAATAGCCACAGAACACTGAAAGGGCCTAGTGGGCGGAGCAGGCGAGTCATGTATGAGCAAATTCTCATAACTTGACCAAAACTTGGTTCTGATTGCGTCGTTATTCTCGGATGCGAGTCTTTGCGCTGATTGGTTCAATTGTTTGATGTCGCATCGTTTGATTGGCTATTATCTATTAGGTGGAAGTGTAGTGGGGGGCGAGCCGGCGACATCTGATCCCGTACAAACGTTTTATGATCACCCTTCTATCCTTTTTCTGTGTTTTGTGATAATAGCTCCCTAAATATCATAGATAATATCAGGTCACAGACTATAAGTTTGTGTTTTTAACCTATGATATTTAAAGTGCCTCGTAATAAATACTGCCGGTAAGAGGTGGCTGGCAGTATTAATTTCAAATAACAATATTCTCTACAAGATTCGTAAGAATCAGTCCTCAGACTGTTAGTAAATTGTATTATAGTAATATTAATACGTACGTTCATTGTTCACACTAATACTACTCGATTTTGGTGGACTTTACTGGGATCATGGGCTATTTGTTCAATTCTAGAATGCGTTTTGCTTGCAATAGAAATATAATAATCTAACAGAGAAACATTTGACTAAAAGATTTTGTATGAAGTATTAACGTATTCATAGTGCGTTTTGTCGAGTTAATCTGTACAATGCGATAAAGTGATAAACAATGGCACCTTGCCTGCGCTTGCTTGCGTGAAAGCCCCGCGCCGGAGGCTGTGGGCCACAGATGAAGGTCACAGCGAAAGTTAATAATTGTCGGGCGACGCTACGCGCCTGCGCCCGCGCCGGTCAAGTGCAAGGAAAGTATGGGGACGTTGATTTGAATCGATCTATCGGAGAACTTATTTTTTTTATTATTTAGTAATGAGGTTGTTAGTAGGAATGTGATTAAAATTACATAAACTTTGGATCTTCCTTAGTTTAACGTGATATATACTCATAGATAGATATATATATATAGACCTTATTATAACACAACATACAGTTATGGTATATATATTTATCTATGTACTGTTTTATGTGTATATATATTTCAGTAAGTAAATAAAAAAATCCAATAAATGAAGGGCTTCGCTTTATAATTGTAGCAGTAATTTGTTCTATTGCGTTGCATATTATTTATTACAGAAGTCTAGATAAAGTTACTCACCTAAATATTTATATGATTGAAAACAAATGAACTTCAAAGTCTGTAGAGTTTGTTATAACGACCTGCGTGGCCGAGTGGTTAGTACGCCGGGTTCGAAGGTGTCGCCTACTCGAGAGGTCCCGGGTTCGAATCCCGGGAGGGCTGATGTTTGTGTGATGAATACGAGCATTTGTACTCCAGTCATGGATGTTTAAAATGTATTTCTATAATAATATATTTATATATGTATGACTATATGTATTCTGTCCGTTACCCTAGTATCCCATGACACAAGCTTATAATGCTTACTTTGGGGCTAGGCTAATTAGTGTGAGTGTTGGAAAAATTTGTTTATTTATTTAATATAATGATGTGACGGATTTTGCCGCCTCCCTCCACATAATATTGAAGTTACATTAATTGGAGTCTTTGCCATATTGGATAACCATAAATAGTCTATCAAAGTTTTTCCTAATGTCAAGAAATCGAAAAAGTTTCTGCTAAATTTACGATATTGAAACTTATTGCGAAATTCAAATTGAAATACGAATTTTATCTTACAGATGATATACATTGAAAACAAAAATCAAATTTCAAAGACCTTTGATCCAAATTAATACAGTTTCCTTGTTATTAAAAGCACCTAAGTGTAATTACAAAGAAGAAAACTTGTCTGTCTTGACATTTTAGTACTTATCTATGCATATACATAATTATTGTATTTCCACGCTAATGTATTAATATAAGTACTATTCAATTTTATCTTTTCTGCATCATCAAGGCTACTTGTTTGAAATTATGTTATTACTAACTTCTTCAACCATATGGTGTGTTTTAACACTTGATAATATATATCACAAGCATGAATAGTCACTTGTCTTAATCCTGTGTGGATTAGGGCTTTCTAATGGAGATTAAGTTTTTACATTTAAAAGCTACTTAAGTATCTCTTTGTATCGTCTTTATCCTTTGATAGAGATTTAACTATTTATGGTTTTAAAAGTGTATATATATATGTATGTATATACACTTTTAAAACCATATATAAATAAATAAATATTTCCAACACACACCAATTAGGCTTGCCCCGAAGTAAGCACTGTAAGGCTTGTGTTATCGGATACTAGGGTAACGGATAGAATACATATACTGTATATTGTATAAGCATATTTATATAGCAATACATATAAAATATCCATGATTGGAGTACAAATGCTCGTATTCATCACACCTACATCTGCCCCCACCGGGATTCGAACTCGGGGCCTCTCGAGTTGGCGACACCATGGAACCCGGCGTACAAAGCACTCGACCACGGAGCTCGACATAATATATATACATATATATATTGTTTAATAGTAATGTATCTATTTAATATACTTACCTGCTTATGTATAGCCTAAAAAATACCCGCAAGCGTTGCTAAACATAATGTAAATACGCTATCTTCGTAACTTCACGTATAAAGTGAGATGTTATACTTGAACTTGAATAAACCCGAAGACGAAGAATTTTTTACTCTATTAGAGTGCATTATAAGAGTTTTCCTTCATACATGTTAATTTGATAACTTAACAAAGAAAGTGTGGTGTAATCTCACGACCTCGGAGACGTACGGAGTGTAAATTACATCAGTCGGTGTAACAATGCACCCAGTGCATAGGACACAATGAACGTTGATCAGGGAAAACGATTCTAGATGTGCCATAGAATAATAAATCATTTTGGGGTCCAAGCGCTCGTTCCTTTTTTAAGGAATTATTTAAGAAACTCACAGAGGTGACCGGTGATCAAAAGGCTGGCAGCTACCTTGGTCAACGGATCAGCCTTGCTATCCAACGAGGAAATGCTGCCAGCCTATTGGGCATATATTTTTTATTTTGTAAATTTTTATTTATTTAAGTAAGTAAGTTTTAAGATAATTCTATTTTTATGTTATTAGACATTAAGTAGTTTTAAAATTTTGTAATTTAAATATTTGTATGTACATTTTACGAGTTATATTTTTATGTAAATGTTATCTATAATGTTATTATTGTATCTTTATAGGTACTTTTTGGCATTTAATACCAATAGTGAAAAGTGGTATTCAATTCAATAGAAAAAAACTGGCATACAATGATATAATTGTATCTTTTTCTTCTAAGCCCTAAGCAACATGCCTACGGACTTTTTCTAAATAATTTTAAGTCCCCAAAGAATATTATAGAATAATAAAGGAATTTTTAGTCCATGGGTGCTTTTTACTAGAGCGTATACTTTAGACTCGATTGAGTATAAATAAGTAATTATTTACTTCTACATATTTTTACTGTTCATACGGATCACGCAATTGGAATGAAATTAACATTTTTCAAAATTTTTTTATCTGCCACTGTGCCATCTAGGCTACATTGATATTTGTGTAAGTTTGCATTAAGTGAACATGATAGTTTTCACCACATACGCATGTTTTTCCTTGCATTTCAGAGATGCACAACTGTGTATACTGTACATATATATTTTTCTTATATCTACGTTTTGCAAGTTATTGTTACAAAACCCAATATAATATTTTAATACAGATTTGCACGTAAATTAAGACATAAGTTCAATACCGACGCTAGAAATTGACTAAACTGCAGTTATAAGAGTAGTTTCACGCTATTATAATTAGCGGGATATCAGAGCATCAAATATGCGAGAGCTTGTAAAAGATAGTGTAAACATCACTCCCATACCAGCGACTCAAGATCAAACTCAAGATGCCATATCGGACACGGGTCGAATACAAGTAATTGTCCGGAAACAAAAGTGGCAGGTTGTCAGCCAATCATCTGCAATCACAGAAAAAAAATCATAATAGTTAGTCACTCCATGGTTACTCCTGTCCGTCAATTCCGTCATAGACATTTACTGCGGTTTGCTGATACTTAAAGCCTCGTCTAAAATCTGTTTTTAGTACATTGCGTATTAGAACGGCTACGAAGATACACACTGCTACGAAGTTACGCATCCGATGTTCTCCTCTCTTGTTCTTGTTCCTCTAGAATTTCGAAAGATTGGACTTGACCAATTTTATTTATTTGATGATTTAAAATTAAACGGAGATAAATAAAAAATGAAAAGCATCTGTTTATGTTATTTTTTTTATTTATTTATTTATAATCAGGCTACATAAGCCCATAGATAAATACCTTATAGTCTAACATACATACAGATATAAAACATTGTTGTTAGTAAATATATTATTAACTATGTTAGTAAACACCTAACTAACACGTACAGACGGCGACGTGTGACACGAAATGGTAACCGACCTCGGAAGCGCCGGAACACCACACCTTTCGGCCAAAGATTCTCCTTCATGAAAGTCGCCAGATGATCAGTCGGCACCCGCACCACAAATGAATTAAAATTCACATTGTGAAGGGACTCCAACCGTACGACTCTCAGGGAGAACTTGGTCTTCATCCGCAGGTACTCCACGATCTCCTCTTCCTTCGTAAAGTAATGCAGTCGATAGTATAATGTTATAACATAACAAGCTTTAAAATCATATATGTTACGTCACTGCCGGAAACCGACTACCACTTTTGAACCATCTCCTTATTTACACTTAACTGATCATTCGTAACATCAATATAGATATTTTAGGTACCATGCAAGTAGACAATATCGAAAAACCCAAGTTACCCATGACCCATGACGCCATCGGCCACTAATCAAGGCCTTCACTCTTCCCCCTATATATTTACTACGATCATATCGCAATTCCCACCGTTCCATTGTTTCAATGAGAAATTATTGTTTTTTTTTCTGCAATTGGACCATCGCACGGCTTTTTTCGATCCCTGATGTCATGACTCTCACATTAGTATTGTTTCCTATCTGCTATCTGGCATGTTATGAAAAAATCCATCGATCTGCGCGGTGAATCGCAAATAATTTTTAACTGACTTCAAAAGGAATCTCCTCCGTTTGCCTCAAGACTATTTGTATAATTAACTATTTTGACTATTTATATTTTCTTTAAATATAGATAGATACTACGGACAAAGGAAAACTTTTTCTTATTAAAAAAGTGTAATATTTATCACGAGACGGGAACTGATAGTAAATTATACAATCCAGTTTTAAATAATGTTTTTCTATCTTTGTCTTTGCTTTAGGCTTTTGGTATGGGATATAAAACCTTTGGGACACTGTTTTATTATTAAACCTGTATTAACTGTTTCGAGGTTTGAGCAAACAATGGTGATAGTATAGTTTTAAGACCCGGACTTAACATTTATCAACGTTTATTGCACCGAAGACACCGAAGTTTATCACAGTTTAAGTTTAATTACCTATTACAATAGACTTATACCGAAAGGGTAGTTTCAGTAGATATGTAATGCCTATCTCGTAGAAAGGTTTGTTTACTATTATAGTTAATGAACTCTCCCCACATCTTGAACGTCTTCATGTTGAGTAAAAAGGAGCTAAAAAGCTCTTTCGTTTGATACCGATCGTGTAGTGGCCAATGTTTACCGTGTAGGCCAGAGTAAATATAAGCTACGCGTCCTCACAGCGTGACCAGATAGACGCACTGGTTGCATTTTATTCTTTCACATGGATATAGGAGGACGCCACATAGTTCCGTTTTGCGTCACAAAGAAAAGTATTATATAGCTTCTCACAATTTTATAAAAAATCTAAATTAATAAGTAGTTATTCATAAATTTAAGTACACTGTCAACATGTTACGAAACCAGCTTACGAGTTTGTCAATGTTGTTTTAAGCTATTCAATTTCAATGTACCTAAAGGAAACCATTATTCGTTGCTTCAATACCAAGATGAGTACTTAGTAACAATACTGTTAGGGAAAACAGTTGATTTGAAGAAAATGTAAATTTACCTACACGCTGGTAAATTTTCAACGAAATTTGCTTTAGACACAAAAAGGTCCACTTTGTTATTTTTTATTTGTCTTGACCCTAAATATATTAATTATACGTTTTCCTCAATTGTTTGTCGGAGTCGCATCTCTGTGGTGTGCGCGGCCGTCGACCATTGAGTTGCGTTTCCTCCTCAGTCACGTCCAGTAACGGGACCAGGGGAAAAATATCAATAAAGAAGCGAACGAGCGACGCGTGCGCAGAGTCCGCTCCGAGGATATCCGTGAGAAACAACGCACTGCTTTTACTGAATGGCTTTTATTTTATCTCTTTATCTGACGTGGGCTTTTGTTTTGTTTATTTAAACCACCCGTTTACAGCTAACGGCAATAACTGTGGCTATACCCAATAATCTTAACTTCTAAAGATCTAGATACTTATTTAGATTTGATAGGAGCTTACATATTTATTCATTTTTTTTTGTTTTGTTTCTAAATTCGCAATCAGTCAATCAGCAATTTTAAACAAGTTTGTTGCAGGACTTCATGTCATGTGAAGATCCTTCCCATTGGAAGACACCTCTCCCTCTCTATTGAAATCTTGTATCGAGACTCTGGATGTCATGTCGTTTCAGACGTTTATGATAACTGGTGTTAATGAGCTATGAAGCTAGTTCATTTGGATGTATTGCCAGCCGATTTTTATAAGTCGCGACCATTCACGCTATCTCGTCGCTGAAGGTGGGCATTCCAAGGCCTTCGTGAATTTCAGCGTTTGTAAAGAACCACGGTGCATTCGGTATGTGGCGGAGGATACCATTTTGCAACCGTCGTATTGTGGTTATACTACTAGTACAGGCGCTACCCCATAACTGTAGACCGTAAGTCCATGCAGGCTTAAGTATACTGTTATAAATAAGTATAAATAAGTAGGTTGTTATCTGTCGATAGTACAGAGTTGCGAGCAATAAGTCATTAAGGTTTTTGTAGCGGATGTTTAGTTCTTCCCTTTTTGGTTTTTAAATGTTTGTTCCATGACAATTTCTTGTCAAGATGTATGCCCGGATATCGGACAGAGTCATTCTGAGGTAAGACGTTCCTCCCGAGCTTTACTGGTGGGCATTCCCGTAGCCCTTAGCGAGAAAGTAATGTGTACTGACTTTGACGCACTGGCCTTTATTCTCCATTTTTCTTACCACTAGCCAACCTTCTTCAATGATGTTTGTGATGTTTTGGAGGCTGTGGTGGAATTTAAATTGCTAGACAATATTGTAGTATCATCCGCGGCAGTAGCTGTGGAGGTATCAGGTGCCATTAGAAATAATTTCAGATATGAACAGCGTGTATAGGCTCGGACCCAGGACAAAGTCTTGTGACACTCCAGCCATTATATCGAAGAATTCTGATGTATCACTCTCTTCTTTCACTTGCAGAATGCATTCGGAGAGGTATGATTTCATTAGAAGGTAATACTCGTAGCTGTGTGGCAGATATTCTTTGATTTTACAAAAAAGGCACTTGTGCCATACTTTGTCGAAGGCTTGCTCGATGTCGAGATAAGCCGTAGAACAGTACTCCCCAGCTTCTAGCGCTCTCCTTATTAGTTCACAAATTCTATGCACCTGTTCAATAGAGATCAAAGAGTGGTTTTGTCTAAAACCGAATTGGTGGTTCTGTGATTATACATCACAGACTATAGGGAAATAAAATGTCTTCTCTATCCAATTTAAATAATTACTAACTTATATAGGTATGTAAATACGAAATAGATCAAATTCAATGCAATATTAGGGGGCAATAATAATGTTGTTTATACTTTCGTTATTAAAACATTAATGATAGCAACAACTAGATTTATATTGAAAAAAATTTCATTAGATGCTTCAATAAATAGATTTTTAATAAACTTTTAATAAGCACTTGTAAAATTTTCATGTAATTATATTTTATTGTATTAAAATAGCGTAGATAGTTGAAGCTAAGTTAGGAATTTATTGCTTCGCTTAGTTCTAAGAAACGTAAAGTTCGATTCAGTGCGGTAGTGACACACTTACCGAGTAGATAAGTCAAGAGCCAAGATTGGAGAGATCGAAACAATCTAACTTAATCTAACGGAAACTACTTAGGTACTTTATACTCCGAACGTTATCTATAGCTAGCTACGAACCTAAATTTGTATATCTGTGGGCGGAAAAGGAAAACGGAACATATTAGTTTGTGGAAAAGAAAAATATATACCAGAAGGTAGTGTTATTATTTTACTGTGATCTTCTCAAAGGTAGAGGTTACTTTCCAAGACGGACGCTCCAATTCCAATGCAAGTTTTTAGACATTAAGTAGTTATAAACTTTTGTAATTTAAAGATTTCTATGTAAATAACCAAATAAATAGAACTCAATATTAAAATATATTATATATTTAGGGACTAATTTCTCAATTCTCGGATAGAACTTACGGAAAGTCTTCAAAAACTAACTAAGATCGACAAATGAATGAATACTCTTTTTTACTCAAGTAGGGTTCATGATTTCTCGAGCTTTTCAATTTCTCGGGTCTCGAGAATTCTCGAGGCTTCTCGGGTTGTCGAGAAATTTACATTTACGTACGTTTTCTCATATTATTTGGTTCTAATAACGCCAACAAATTCAGTGGTTTTCCTCACAAATAAAAGTATCAAATTAATTATAAAGTTTTTATTCATTATGTGCAAAAACATTAATCTTATTAATAAGCTATTTAACTTTAAAAAAATATAGTAATAATAATATTCAGACTCATAATAATACTACTAAATGTCTCACCAATCCGCTAGTATCTGAACCTTTGCAAGCAATGGTTTTGAGGCGCTTTAGACATTGCACATTTGCAATTCCTTTTTTTTTGAAATATTTCCATACTTTTGATGCATCCATCTTTACTGTTATAGTGACGTTTCGGTAAAATCTATAACAAATGCAATTCAAAATAATAATAAGCCCTTGGAGTAATATGTAGGAGTAACAACAAACTGATTTATTTTTTTAGTTTCTAATAATACTTGTAGCTATTTTCATTTACTGTCTTAAAGATAAACTGCATTAAAAGAAAATAAACAAAGATAATTGAAATTAAAATAGCTACGAAAAAAAATGTTTATAACTACTTGTTGACATTATTAACTTATCAGTATTCGTAATAGTGTTAACGGTAGCTTATTACTTAATTTAAGTTTGGTGTTAGAAGTTTGACCCCACGAATCATAAAATGATTCGAGCAATAGAAAAAAATAATTAATGAGTTTGAACTCATTATAAGTTTAACATTCACGTCACACACGACACTTCAAATGGTTACTGGTTCATAATAATAGTTACCAACCGAAAGGAATCTCATCCCACTTAACAATGATTAATGGGTTTGAAAGATGACCATCAAACTGTCACTGGGGGATCATTAAACAAATACAAAACAAAAGAGAGCAGAAAAAATAATGATCTACAATAGTATAGGCGATATAAGCAAATAAAGTTATTACTGTGTTGAACTGCGATGTATTTTTGTTACAAGGCCTAGAATACCACTTCATCTTTCTGAAGGCAGTTGTCGCACAGCCGGCGAAGAAGTGATTAACTATCGACGTTTTTCTCGCTCAAGAAACGTAAAATACCTACATACTTTCCGTCTAAACAAAAGTAATGCATAATATATTAATATTTGATCGCTGACTGTTCACACTATCAACGATAACTAGCTCCCTAGTGATTTGCTGAGCAACAAGAGTAATTAAAGATAATACTCGCCTAGCGAAGCTCACTTGGCCGGCTGAACGTGAGCTTTTTTTTTAGTGTGTATGCTGTTGGTCGTAGATGACCTTTACAGCGTCACCGGGTTTGGGGACGGCGAG
This sequence comes from Chilo suppressalis, assembly GCA_902850365.2. Taxonomy (NCBI): domain Eukaryota; kingdom Metazoa; phylum Arthropoda; class Insecta; order Lepidoptera; family Crambidae; genus Chilo; species Chilo suppressalis. The sequence continues at coordinate 5,584,348 of OU963908.1, forward strand.
ATCCTAAAGGGACCTCGAGCAGAGAATTGGCGAGTGCCTCTAGAGGTATTCCAGGCGGATGGTGTCGCCCCACGGGGGGAGTCTCCTCTTCGTCTGGAGCCTCTAGACCACTCGAATCTGAGGGGGTCGGCTCAACTAGAGGGCGTCTCTGAGACTCGGACCTCGGTTCTAGTTAGCCGTTGTCGTGGGGGACGGGGAAAAACGCCCAAGTACCTGTGCCTGGTATAGCGTGTCGTGTGTAGACCGGGTCTTCGCACTCTTATCCAACGGGTGCGGTGTCTGCCTAATGCAAAGCTAGTGTGCACGTTTGCTAGCTGTGTGGTGTTGGTGTTCGTGGCCTGTGTGGGAGGAATCGGAGGAGCGTTGAAACGTGCGCGCGTGCATTTTCGTACACGCACACTCGCTTAAAGCCCAGCGATAAAGCTATCGCAACTCACACACACAACAAACACATACTGTCGCTTCCTGCCGACCTTCTGCTATTAACTCTATTCTATTCTTAGTTATTTAATTCTATTCTGTTCTAGTTTTTAGCCTCGCTTCTCGTTCATAGTTGGTAGAGTAGTGAAACAAAAGTGCCTAAAGTTTAAGTGGAGGTCTAGGAGTGAAGTGGCAAAAAAGTGTTGCGCTATTACCACCATCTTCCCTCATCTTGTTCACCAACCACAAGGTCCTCCTCCGTCGAGTCCTGGAATCTTACTCGCCAACACAAGTATAGCACCACTGAAACGTTTGTGTTATTTAATTTTTTTAATGATGAACCTTAAGGCTGATTTACGCCGAGGCAACAACATGCGGCATGCTACAAATAGAAACATTTTGTGGCATTTGTAACATGCGGCTGTCTATTTTACGCCTAGGCAATATCGTACTTATATCATAATGGTGGAATGCGCTTATGGGGTTCTTTATTTTCTTTTTGATACAATCTTCATTTAAATCTCAGTTAGTGTATGTTTTTTTTTTTATTATTTGAATTGCGGACATGCTATAACACTTCACTCTTTCTATAACCCACAAGGAATAGTGTAGTGTTGCAGTAACCTAAATTAATATTATTTGTATTACAAATAGTATTGGTCCTGAAGATACTATCTTGGAGACTCCAAACCTATCCTAAGCATCATAAAAAAATTATATAGTGAAATGTTGAAACGATGATTCATCCCAAACTCACATAGTTGACCATTTATAAAAAGAAAGATGTTGTTCAATGTCATGAGATTGTCAATGTATTAATCTAAGTTTCCTTTCCACGTTCACTCCACTCCATTCTCCACGAGTTTCACAATCATTCTGCTTAATTCACAAATTACTTAACACGAATTCGAATTGTTACTTAGAGAATTTAACTGGTTAATATAATATTTAAAAAGGACTAAAGCACATACCATAATACGTATTTAACTAAAAAAGTGTTTTACGTCGCGTTTTTTAAGTTTGCGCGGTTAACAAGATGCTACAGAGGTTTGTTGTTTGCCAAATAAAGGCTTGATAATCTTAAACGCGAACCTTTTAAAGCTCGCGGTCGTTAAAGAGCCGTAAAGGCGGTACCAATCTCCTTTGAAAAGGACCCTTGTTGTTTGTGTAAAATATTGTCTCACTTGTGTACTCATATTTAGTTCTGTTATTTATTAATATTAAATAAAAACTAAAAGGCTAAGCATGTAGTCAACTTAAATCTAACCTAAGTAACTAATGCTTTAGAAAGCTTACCATGATTACAAACTAAATATCTGAATGTAATTCTCATAGAAGTATGAATGTAATTCTCATAGAGAGAATTTATGAAGAACATGATATTTTTTTACTTGTAATGCTTTCTTGATCACTTAAAAATTCTTAAAAGCATCACTTTCGTAATGGAGCAGTGTAGGAAGGTAGGTAAATATCAGTGTAAAAGATTTGTGTCCACATTGGAGAGTTTGTCAAATAAATATTAATGCAGTGTCATTAATCTGAGAGCTTTGAACTGAGCTCTAAATGACAAGAGATAAAGCCATATGAGCATCTTACGCCTATATATATAACACACACTGTGCGACACGTGAGGGCCACAGCTCGACCGACGAGACAGATTCTGTTTAAAGCTCCGTTCTTGAAAAGTCAAGAAAGTAAAGAAAGTGAGCCAATCTCAAAACTTATCGTTAGTTTTGAGATTGGCTCACTTTCTTTAACTTTGTGTTGTTCTTAAATGTGCCCTTGTCAGCGGTAAAACGCACTTTGACCAATTCTCTTTTCGTAACTAACTAACGTTCTTTTCAAAACTAAACACTTATTGATACGTAGAGTACCTATAGTGATCGTAATAATAAATCTATATTTTTGCTACATCGACTAAATGCACAGTTTGCGTTGGTGCCTCAAGTTGAAAGTGATGACTGGTGACACATCGGACTTTCCACGTCAATAAACTTTAGTGAATATCAAGAGTTCTTTTAAACTATTTTTTGTTGAAAGTGATGATATTTTTAAAGTTTTTTTTGCGTTTTCTTTACCTTTCTTATAGTTTCTTGTATTATAATCAATATTATTACTAATTACTCAATGTTGTCAAATATTTATTTGATAATTTCTCTCATAACGGACTAGAGGAAAAATAAAAGCAAAAATTGTGCCAGATGTTAACTTTCCCGCGTTAGACAGTGACCATTAATATTCTAGCAATTTGGGAATCTATTGTAGGCGGATAGAATAGCAAACTTATCGCTATTGTTACTCGACAATTATTTAGATTAAACCATTCTAGAAAGTATTAAACTTTAAATAATTACTACTTTTTACACTTAGTTTAGTTACCATGATTCTACATTCCATGATTTATTGTAACTATATATTTTATTGTAACGACATATATATCTATATCCTAAATGATGTAACAAAAGGTGACTTCAGAAGTATCTCTGAAGTCATTTTTTAACTTGACGACTTTGTATATACAGTACAGGGAGAAAAATACAGCCCTTGCAGAGTTTCTTGCTGGTTCTTCTCAGTACAAGATCTCCAGCCGTAGTTTTGCGAACTGATGGCGTAGCTTCTTCACCTTCACAAGTGCTTGTAACAGCCTAGACAGAATAAATGATTTTTGATTTTGATTTTAACTAAACTAAGTGTAAAAAGTAATGTAAATTTAAATTATACATATGAGCTTCACGTTACAACGTTGGCAGAGCGTAACTAACTTTTATAAAAAATAATCTAAATATAAATAAATATTTCCAACACTTACACCAATTAGCCTAGCCCCAAAGAAAGCACTATAAGGCTTGTGTTATGGGATACTAGAGTATCGGATGGAATACATATACTATAGGAATACATATATTAAACATCCATGACTGGAGTACAAATGCTCGTATTCATCACACAAACATCTGCCCCCGCCGGGATTTGAACCCGTTACCTCTCGAGTCGGCGACACCATGAAACCCGGCGTACAAACCACTCGGCCACGGAGGTCGTCAAAATAAAATATGTTTCTAGATATATTTTTGCAATAGATTTATTTGGTTTATATTTAAAGAAAATTTTAGTAGAAAATATTTCACGCGGACCAGGCAGCAGATGGGTCTCGAACCCTTCGCTATCAGGGCGAATGCATTGACCATTATGCTACCGCGGCACTTAAATTATCTTTAGATTTAAACATCTAGCAGTTAAATGATTAATAATTAAAGAATATAGTTTATATTTTTAAATAGAAATCTTGAATCTATACAATAAAAAAATTAACGTTGCATTAACTTAGCTTTTTTTGTTCACCATTTTACTTACTATTCAATTAGCCAGTACTTAGTTGTGATAAGGAGAGTTAACGATTGCCATTACTCCTTGTAACTTTGATAACAATATTGATGGCAGTAAAAGCGTGCAATTTCTTACCCGATGCGTCCTAGGTGCGCGACAGATTGAACTGCTCGAAATTATCAAACACCATTCGTTTATAACTCATTATCTTTGAAATAAATGGGTCTTTGTGCAAATAGCTATTGCATGGCTGTTCAACGGAGGAATATTATCTAAGTAACTCACTTTGTAATACAAGTCTTGTCTGGTCTAAGAATGGGTTGGGGTTGTGAAATGTGTATCCATTTATTTGGTTCTGGGTAAGATTTGTCCTATAAGTTTATTGAATTTGATTTTATATAATTTCACTTCTCATAGTCCGGAAGAATGGACTACATATGTAACTTTTTTTGCGTTCGTTTGGATTTATCTGACAAAAAGGAAGGAAAAATTCTCATAGAAAAATTAATATTTATTTTGCTATTTTAATTGAATCAATGGCGGTTGGCATATAGCAGGTGATATTCGAGACGTGGCAAAATTTAAAAAAGCATTTAATGCTTTTTCCTCCACAGCTCCACAGTTAATAAAATCAAGAAAATATCAAGCTTCTTTTAATCTTAAAACCAATAACGATAAAAATAAACAACATCTACATATCGTGGCAGCTACTTACACCTGATGCGATGCCGAGGGTATCAGATTACAAGCAGTCTGAACATCACCTTTCGTCACGAATGATGTCAGCTTTCGTCCCGTTACTAATATCGGTAACGGCCATAGATTTCGGCAAATATCAGGGTACTATAAATATCGTTTACAATGTATAGCAAAAAAATCCAAGTACTCTCACCACCCCATTAACATATATTTTGAGAAATTGATTGTGCATAACTTCTTTCCAATATCTAATATATAAAATTCTCGTGTCGCGGTGTTTGTGGTTAAACTTCCCCGAAACGGCTTTCCCGATTCTCATGAAATTTTGTGTGCATATTATTGGGTAGGTCTGAGAATCGGACAACATCTATTTTTCATCCCCCTAAATGTTAAGGGTAATCCACCCCTATTTTTTTTTCAATTTTAGATATATTTTTTTTAATTTTTTTATGATACAGTATTAGTAAATACATACAACCCTAAAGTTTCACCTTTGTACTACCAACCCCTATTTTTTATGGCGGTACGAAGTTCGCTGGGACAGATAGTAATTTATATTTTTTTAAGCATGAAACTGCTTGATGTTTAAATCTAAAGAAAATATAACTAGAAAAAATTCCACGCGGACCGTCCCGTCTGCTACCTGGTCCGCGTGGAATTCTTTCCAATAGCAGGAGAGTTACCGAAAATATCATTGGCGTGTTACCTTCTTTTTTTAGATGAAAAGAGTAAAATTGCATTACGCCATGACATCATCACGCATCCAAATGGATTTGTTATTCCTATTCTCCTGGCTAATCCAGGTCTTCTTCAGTCAAATCGAGTCTTTTGTCTAAGAACGAATCTGCTGCATACACCAAAACCTACCAAATAAAACATCTCCGCCGCTCCATTCTCACCTACTTGACATGACTGCGAGATTCCAGTGGGAATCCGCATATTATACATACCCGATGTTCATGCTCTCCCGCTTATACCGCGGAGCATAGCGATGCCAGATGGTCGGGGATTGTCTGGATACTCCCGACATATTATCCGATCTCCCGACAAAACAACATGACGATACGATATCTATCGTACAACAAGAATATTTGGAAATGGTACACGAAACGTGGGCTCGTGCACTGACCGCATTTACGTCATTTCTTTTGGCATACAGGAATCGTTCGGCGATTAAAGTATCTTAGTAATATAAAGAATTCCCAATCTGCCAACCCTGGTATCACCTTCCCAGCAATCACAGAAGGTATCGCTAGAAGATTAAAAGGTGTGTATAGTATAGCGTATGATAGAAATTGTCCTGTGGAGCTAACAATAGAGTAATAACATGTTACTATTCCATTGTTTTTAACAACATGATTGTGACACATGTGTCAAAATCATCCAAATCTTCTATGAAGCAGTTCCAAAGCCAACCTACATTATAAAATTAACGTTCATACTTATACAGGATATGCCAACAGTAGTGTTGTGGCAGTGTGTCGTTTCTTTTTACTGTGGACAAAACGTACGAACTCCTTGTTCCCAATATCAGCTAGCTACTTGTCTCGCTCTGGATGATCGTGACAGTGAGTCACGAATTTTTCGCGCCACAGCCACACGAGCGAGTACCGTGTATCAATGTGACATGTCTGTCACTTAGGAATCAAAATTTACACCCTTTGTTCTAACACCATTGAGCGGACACATAAATTTCAGTAGTACGTGTTGTATTAAAAACTTGTACCGTAGTTACCTTGTTCGTCGCAAGATCAGTAATTTTGATTTCTGAGTAAAACGTACCTATTTTAAAGGTGGAACACAAAATATGATCTGATTTAATTCGTATTCACCTGGCGTTTTGTGCCAGTTACAACATGATCACCACGATGATAGCTGAAACTCAGTGTTTCAACATACGGGTGACATAAGTAGTGCACTGAGCCTAGATATTATAGATGAAAGTGGATTAGTTTGTGATTGTGGGTGTTTAGATAACTAAAAACGGGTAAGAACGGGTGCTGCCAGCGTAGATGAGTCTGCTCTTAATTCACTGGGTACTATTAATCGTTGTTCTAAACTTTAATCGTTCATTATTATTATTATTCTTTTTGCCTAAACGGTAGGACACGTCATTCCTAAACTTTGTTAAACCATTTTTTTTTACATATTTTTATTTTTTATTTTATAGTCATAATTTTTATATTATTTGCATTTTTTTTGTTTGTAATGAAAAGTGACTTTATGAGTTACCTCATATTGAAGTCATTTTTCAATTTGACGACTCTGTGTGTGATACAGGGAGAAAAAAACAGCCCTTGCTGAGTTTCTTGCCGGTTCTTCTCAGTACAAGGTCTCCCGCCGTAGATTTGCGAACCGATGGCGTAGCTTTTCGACATTCACAAGTGCTTGTAACAGCCTAGACTGAATAAACAATATCGAATTTTGAATTTTTGAATTTTAAATTTTTAAATATAATCGTAACAATCGGACATGTAGAGTGTAAAATGAAAAAAAATCCTTAAAATCACTTCAATCAAAATATTTGAATAAACAAAGTTCTGAAAGTTAAAGTTATAAGAAACTCCTTCCGCATACACTACGGTCAAGATCATATTTTATGAAACTTAAATATTTGGCTAAAAATTTAAATGATAGGCAATGAAAAACCAATAAACGACGAACCAGATTAATTTTAGTAGTGATGGAAGAGCGTGGGTACCGCATTTTTGACCAATTTGGAGAGACTGGTAACGTGGTCTGTGAAAACTGCTTTTTTGTGTTGCGTTTTATTTATACAGCTTTATTAACAATATATTATAGCTTCGATGATATATGTAAAGGTGTTGCTATTTGAATAAAATAACTTTGTGTTAGTATTGTTATCCAAAACTATAACATGACGCATCATCAGTAAAATTTGACTCTATTAAACAATATTAGGAAGGATCCGGGAGGGACGATGCTACGAAAAAGAACTAGGAAAAGTTGTCCAAGTCTAACAGTCAATTTGAATTTGGCCACTCCTTTATCATCTTTTTGTAGTGGACATAATTTGGTGAAAAGAGGATTTGATGAATTACCAATTTGTCTAGTGTCTAATTTGTGAATTTGACGATTTGACCAATGTCGTAACACCCTTTATTTTTTAAAGTGATACTTTCATTACATCGTCACAATTTGTTTCCTTCATCTCTATCTTGTCGTAAAACATTATTAATTCTTATTAAAAAGTCAAACTTTATTAACAAGCATCGGTGATTCACTGCTTGCCTGCTACGCGGGCGGCTCGGGTTCGATTCCCAGCCGAAAAGTATTTTTTTTTTATTAATGCTTTTAAAAGTTTCATTTTTTTTTTAGAGTTTTTTTGGACCCTAAGACAGCTACTCACATTATCTTTATTACCTAGCAATAAGAGCCTTATATTTTAAGCAACTGTGTCTACTACTTGGACTTCAATATTGTAATATATTGTTTTAAACTTTCATGGTTACTAACATTTTAAAATATAAGTTATTTACGGGATTGTACCCTGTAACTTGTTTTTAACGAGTTTCCGATATTCCGGCACTGTTGCAAGCGCCATGATCACGGAGTAACAAACTTATATTACTTCAATATTGTACTCACCAACCGATCATCGATCTTTAATAAAACAGGACATTTTAGGTACCTACTTACAAACCTACCATATCTACGTAAAAACAATAGTAAAGTTTCCGTAATGAAATAAGGCTTCTCGTTTCAACAATTCTATTCATAAATCTCAAATAATCCATTTATGAGTGTTTGTAGGAACTTATGAAGGTGTAATAACATTTTTTGCTAATTGGTCACCTATAAAATCCATTAGCATTTGTAAGGGCGCCGTGCGGGAATCACTAGCAAGTCTCCAATAACCGTCCCGTGCAGATTAAATTAAAACCATATTTGCGAGAAACCCCGCAGTATTAACACGTGTTACTCTGAAAGTTAATATTTCATTTGGATTCACTAAGAATCAAAGTAGAGGTTATAAGGTTTTGAGTGCTTCACTGCTTTTTAAGGCTTTGACATTATTTCTTTCATCATTAAATAAAACTAGTCTCAACGGTATAGATGCATTGATTTATTTATTTATTGACAGACAATAAATAAATAAATCAGCGCTATTACATTAATTAAAATAATTAAATAATAATACTCATGTTACTCTTCTCTCACCAAATATAACCCATTTCATAATAATATATTTGGGGCTACTAGAAAAAAATTTAAGATGCCCAGGTACATAAGGCTGGCTGTTAGGTATATTAGAACCAGGTAGCGCCTTTTTGAAAGTCAATATAATTGTTTGTTGGCATTAAACACCATCACTCAAAATTATAACTAGGCCCGAAAGCAGTGTTGTTCCGATTTAAAAAGTAATGAATTATCTTAGTAGACAATGGCTTGTTTTTTTGCTAGGGTCCGGTCACAAAATATTACAGTATTTTGTGGTCCGGCTATTTAGGATCGTGGCCCGGCGCCATATTGCGCCCGCAGATTGACCGATAAGGAGCGCGCGCGCAGCCGGCAACGCCTCTACGTTTTGTCGATGAAATTAGAAATGGCCGTTTCCATTAAATACGCTATTACAGCTTCACAATGGCCAATGAGATAATGATTACTGATTAATTGTATCAAGTATTTTCTAAGCCCTATAGAATAGAGGGCGGCCATAGAATCAGATATAATGAGCAATTGAAAATATTTGTAAACTACTGTTATGATTTAAAAAGAAATGTTATTGAACATCATTCGTCAGACCTATTTATAAAAAAAAAAATGGGTGCGTGTACTTATGTAGGCGCGTGAGAAGTTATCCTTCTTTGGCATCGTTTAAAATTAGTTTTTAATTGCATGCAAATAATTAATTACAATAAATTAAAAAAAAGTCTGGAAAAGGACACAGTCAATAAAGTTCAGTTTTAATTTGAAAAAATAAATAAATAATCAAAATATTCAATTAAAATCGCTACTGAATATAATTTATTAGAACATAATATGTGATTTGCACTTGTATGAAACTCAAACACGTATTCCGAATATACAAACTAGAAACATGTGGATAAATATTATAAATATAACCTATAACTGTTACTTTATTACAAAAAATAAAGATGTGGTTTTTGGTTCTACTACACCAATGGTCAAGAGATGGCGCTGTAGTCTCCTGAATCGCGCTTTGGTTCCGTTGTTCCAGATTAATAAATACTTTTGATAGGCCTTCACAATGCAGTCGTTAGTACCCGCTAAATAGAGATTCTATTTCTATTTTGTTGGTAGATTTTCTTAATGTGCGGTAAACACAAAAGTAACGCATGAAGTTGGTCGCTAAAGCGTTAAAATTCCTCATGCTGTTAAAATTTTGTGTTACAGTGATGCGCGCGCATCTTAAAATTTCACTCTCATCATTTTTTCATAACGCGCCTAAAGAAGTATAACTTCAAAAAGATGAGTTTATCAGGCTCTCTTAGCGTCATATTAAATATCTATAATATTTCAAGATAAGTTTAAAGTTTGAAATGACCTCACGACTCGCATGTAATACGATCTCATACGCAATATGAAATGCTGTAATTAACATTAGTGCTTAAAAAATAAATTTTGTCAGTAATATTTATACTCTTTATCCCTTAATTCCAAAGATTTTATCTGTTCCTTCATAAATTGTGGTAAAATACTAATCGATAGAACAAAGCACCTCACTAGGGCCGGCGCCATTACAATCTATCCATCAAGATGGCTATCTCAAATTCAGATGGGCAACGCGGTTCCCGTACAATTTATATGGTTATCCAGCGACATTGCCAATAAACTAGCGGCTGCTTTTATGCTTTGTTCCCACGTTTGATAACGATATAAGATCTCAATTGTGGAACAGAGATGGACGATGCGACGCTTGCAGCGCGCGTCGATTCTTTTTTGTTTTAGAGTGTAGGCCTCGCCATTAATCTTTTTAATTGTTTTATTATATTATCTGTGCCCAAGATAAGATTAGTTAGTTATCTTTAGGGAACACGACATTGAAATAATCTTGCAATAGCCAAGTTAAAACTGTTATTTTGCTGTAATATTTTATTATGATTCTTTGTATTTATACTAAAGAAAGACGTGTAGTTCAATACCAACAGTAGTAAAACTATCGACAGAGAGGTTATTTCTGGAAAATGACTGACTATTGTTTTTAAGTTATTTTTTCATTTCGATGCAAAATAACTGTCTAGTTGTGTCTTTGATATTTACCATTCATTGTGACTTGATCGTTTACTTCGTGGACTTCATATCAGTCAGAGTTTTTGAGATGCGAGTAGGTGAATATTTAGTATGTCAAAAGATGGACATCGACGAGGGCAACAAGTTGATAAAAATTAAAACGATGATAGTTTTTATGATAATCGCAAAAAAAGTAATAGAATAGTAGCCATATCTAAAGGATTTACAATCGCATTACAATAATACCTTGAACATATTTCTGAACAAGTATTTATTTTAAGTTTCTCATTTTTTTTAATGAAAATTGACTAAATATCAGCGGCCGCTTTACAATCTTTTAGCAGTTTTGTTGTATTCGAAAGGCGAAAAAAAAACTTTTTTAACAATCTTCTGTCATCTATCATCATATAAATTTTTACTTCCTAACTAAAATCATTTTTCATAATAATATTTTTTATCATGAACCAGTTTCAAGATACTTAAAAGCTTTCTCACAATTCAATAATAGCGACATGAGTGCACTCGTGTTAATTTGAGCCTTTGTTTATTCTTCAAGTTTGCACTTGTTAAGTTCGCAAAAACTCGGCCCACTAGGCTCCTGGGGCAAAGCTCGGAACAATGGTATGACCAATCCACGCGTAATGTGCTGTAACAACTTAGTAACAACACACAACTGTGCAGCATAATAGCTACTACGGCGATAACGGAACGTTAGTAGAATTGTTTCACCGACTACTGCTTGGGAGGGAACTTTCTTATGAAAAACGGAACGCACAATGGTTTATAAAAAACTTTTAACAGTTCAAATTAATTGGAAAACTGTAAATCTCAATTGTACCAAAGTTCTGAATTCAAATTAAAAAACTATAGTGTTTAAAACTCGTTCTGTCTCTATTTGACTTTAAACAATAAACAATCATGTAATGATGTGTGAAACATGATTAAGCCTTAATTGTAATTAAGAACTTTGGTGATTGGTGAAATTCAGTCTAAAGTAGTTGTTTTATTGAAAGATTATTATTTAATGCTCAAGTATGACCTCATCGTAATAAAAAAGGTAGGTGTGTTCTTCAAATAACAATGAATAATTATTTATACAATACACATATAATGCGTAGCTCTTATCTACAGACTTCATGGAAAATGATTAGGTTGATTTCAAGCATATTATTATTTGGACGTTTGCGATGAAAATGCTTTTACTTATGTGTAAAAAGAAGAAATAAATAAAAAAATTGTGTTTTTTTCTGAAATCACGATGCAACTTTTTATTCTTAATAAACTTTTTATATCTTTAAAAAAATCTTTCCTTGGCTGGGAATCGAACCTAGGCCGCCTGCTTTCTACCACTAAGCGACGGATGCTTGTTGATAAGGTCTGATTTTTTAATAACAGTTAAAATGTAATCATCATCATCAGCCTATTAATGTCCCCACTGCTGGAGCACAGGCCTTCCCTTATGGATGGAATAAGGTGATTGGGCCATGACCCACCACGCGGGCCCAGTGCGGATTGGTGGATGCTAACGGTTACAGATGCAGTCGGGACCAACAGCTTAACGTGTCTTCCAAAGCACGGAGGAACTCGAGATAGTTCATTTTTGATCACCCATCCAATGATCGACCATTGCGAAAGTCGCTTAACTTTAATGATATCGAACATCGAACTCGCAATGTAATGAGACATGTTAAATATGATCGAAAAAAAATGTGGTGATAAAATAAAACACTTTATAAATTGAATGTAACATGAAAATGTATTGAAAAATACAGTGTGTAAGAGTTATTTTGGTATTATTTAGTATTTTTAAAACAAGTGTATGTTTATTGTACTAAATAACTGAATATAATGTAACCTGAAAAATATCTTGAAAAAAAATGGTTGCCTGTAAAGTCGGTTTTACGGGCGAAGATTTTACGTGACAACGTCTTTTTCTCGGTAGAATATTTATTGATATGAATATAATTAAATTGCACAATAGGAACAAGGAATTGAATGAAAATAAGAATTGCACAAATTTTAACTATAGAAATATATTTTGTTTACTAAAACATTGTACATGTAAACTTAAACTTAACACGAGAGACTCATCGTAACGTTACCGAGCGTTACACTTTTTCATAAGTGACTCCCAGCCGCAACCTAATTTAAGACGTTGTCACGTCAAAATTGTTTATTAATATTAGCTATATTTATTAACCGCGTAGTATTGTATGAACTATAGGGGGAAGTGCAATGCACCCATGATATCTTGAGAGAAACGTCTCTTTGAACTCAAATTTTACAATTTCAAATAATACAGGTACGTGTTCTACATTAGGTAACCCGGTTTTCTATCAACAATAAATGGAAACAACCTCAAGGCTTTAACAAATCAATTGTGTGTAACAGTCGACACCGCAGAACCGTTCGCATTGCCAGGTACCGGTTCTATGACAAACTGTCAACGAACTCTGTCAGACTATTATAGATAAAGAAGCGATGATCAAAATAAAAAATGAAAAACTCCTTGATGAACATCAAATGGAATTACCAAATCCTTCAAACAGAATTGATTGTCACAAAGAGTCAATGCAGGCACCACGTGAATTAACTTATTTGACGCTGCATTTTTAAAATTCTTGTAGGTTTATAGGGTAATGAAGAAACTTGATGCAGAATTGGCGGGGTCAGGATGATCGCTGACCTCCGAACCCGAATGCTTCATTGAGCACAGCAGCTGAGCCCGTCGTATCCATTGAGCCGTTCGTGTTCGGCGTGGCCCGCTCAGTGCCGACACTAAACACGGAACGCGTCACACGCGCCCACCGCGGCTGTGTATTCGCCTCTTTATTTTCTTTTTTACGCGCGCCTTTGGCGGGAACTTTGACAGTTTATTTTTTTCTATTTTTTTTCTTAAAAAAGGATTTTTACACATTTTTTTAAGTAATTTTTTTTTCATAATATTTCGGCAAGTGAAATGAGTGTTTAGATTGTGCCCAAAACCCGACTTGCAAAACAAAACATTGTGAATTGCCGAGATGACGTCTGTGTACAATGAGGTGAGCGCTCGACATTTTCTGTTGGCATTTAGGTTTTTGTTGAGTAATTGACTTCGTAAATTGGACCCTAAACGTTTTAACCTTTTTGTTAAGTTCTTTCATACTAAAAAACCACTACTCTTAAGATTGTTAACAAATAAAAAAAAGTACATAATTAAAAAGCTTGTGCATGTCGTAATAAATTTTAATACCAATTTGTTAGTGTCAAAAGTAGGGAGACCTACAAAAAAGTTGATAATGGGTCAACAAGTTGTCCGCAACACCACTTTCGATCGCCAAGCCCACTTCTCAGCGCATCATAACTTTGAGAAAGGTGGCCACCAAGCTACAAAATCGGACACCGATTCAATAAAATGGTAAACTTTATTGAAATGTTAGACAAACCTATAAACCTACTAAACGACACATTATAACTTGATCAAATGAAAGTTATCGTTGGCTATCGACACAAGTTTGTTTATGGACGTTCTATGATATGCACTTATTAATGAGTTATAAATGAACATTCCACGATGTCTAGACACAATGAATGACAGACTGACTCTATTTAACTTTGACATTGTACTCGTCTACGGAATGTAGGTGTATCGTTGATGTTATGCGGAGTTATATAGAATCGCAATAAGCTTAATGATATTCAGACAACGTCGTGTCTCGAATACCTTTGCAGTGTGTAAATATTTAATCACTATGGAGGTAAGGTACGGAAGGAGACATAACTCGTCCAATCGAACAACTCAGCATGCCACCGGGATTGGTCGAAATTTCTTTTCTTTATTTGAAATAATTTTCATGTAATCTTTTAATAATTTTGAATCGTTAACAATAAATGATGACAGAGTATTTAAATGAGTTTTGACGAATAAAAAAATTGGCTTGGTTTTATGAAACCACAATGCAAGTGAAACTTTTTAAGGTATATATCTATACTTAGTAAGTTGATGTTAATCTGGTACTCTGGTTTATAAGAAGTGGAAAATAAAAGGAAAATCCTTTCTCGTTTGAGAATATAACCCGGGTCGCTCGCGTAGCATGCGAGTTTTCCACCACTGAACCACCAATGCTTGCTGATAAGGGTCTGAATTTTTAATAACAAAAATGTGATGAAACGTGCTAAAGCTGAATGAAAAAGATTGTGCCGATGTAATAAAAGTTCCACTTTAAATATATAATGATAATTAATTGAGTACTATACTTACGAATTAAATGGGTCTTGTAAGAAGGCTCAAAGTCACCCAAAGGGCAATGGAGAGGGCTATGCTCGGAGTTTCTCTGCGTGATCGAATCAGAAATGAGGAGATACGCAAGAGAACTAAAGTCACCGACATAGCCCACAGAATTGCAAACCTTAAGTGGCAATGGGCAGGGCACATTGCTCGCAGGACCGATGGCCGTTGGGGCGGAAAGGTCCTCGAGTGGCGACCGCGTACCGGGAAACGCAGTGTTGGCAGGCCCCCCACAAGGTGGACCGACGATCTGGTAAAGGTCGCGGGAAGCCGCTGGATGCGGGCAGCATGGGACCGATCGTTGTGGAAATCCATGGGGGAGGCCTATGTCCAACAGTGGACGTCTTTCGGCTGAAATGATGATGAATGATGATGATACTTACGAATATGTTACTCGTGCTATCTAAAATAATAATAATAGTAATTAGGTGTTTACTAACATAGTTCCTAATTTTATTTACTAACAATAATGTTTTATATCTGTATATATGTTAGACGATAAGGTATTTATCTATGGGCCTATGTAGCCTGATCATAAATAAATAAATGAAAAAAAATAAAAATAAAAACTCAACTTCCAGTATAATATTCTTATAACTTATATTTAAAATACGCAATCAACGTTCAGGAATTCCATTTAGAGTAAACGCTGGCTTGTTTCAGACCGTGTTTAGGTTCAATGAAATCAGAAATGTAAACAAACACTTTAAACAAAAAGTTTAATGTAACAATCTCGCTTGTACTGTGTTATTATTTAACCTTCATACCATTGAAGTTATACTTTAACCTCCTTAATGATAAACGCAGACTAAGCTTGGATTAGTTACTCTATATTTTGTCTCTGTTCGTTGAATGACAAATGGCACTTGAGTGATATGAACAAAACCCGGCGTAACTAGTCTAATCTTATTCCTTTATTAATAAGGGGGTAAAGGTATATAGTATTGCAACCATAAGGTAAACTGTCCTGTATTTAGGTAGTTATATTTTTTTGTATTATTATTATTAAATACTACCTGTGCCCCGCGATGTTACCCGCGGTTTGTTAGAGATATTTTCCCGCAGTAAAACGTAGCCTCTGTTAATGCAGAGTGTTAGCTAACTCCATACCAAATTTTGTTAAAATAGCTTCAGCCGTTTAGACGTGAAAAAGTAACAATATACACACTCGCCCACTCACAAACTCGCCTTCATAATATTAGTGGGATTATAAAATTTCTTTAAAATAAAAGTTAAAAAGTAAATTATTTCATATAGCTATATAATCGATAACTTGGATCAACCTTTTAAAAGACCTCATTTCAGAGAGGTGGGGCATAGTGGAGTTTCCGCTCGAATTGTATTGTCCGTCTGGGGAAGTAACCTTACAGAAGACTATAGTATAACTAGCTGACTCGGCGAACTTCGTACCGCCCAAAAGTAATAATTTGCAATAAATTAAAATTGCGACTATAATTTGAGATTTAAACTATCCTATCTCTCAAGTTGGATCGAACTGCACATGGTGTGCGAATTTTATTATAATCGGTTAAGTGGTTTAGGAGTCCATTGAGGACAAACATTGTGACACGAGATTTATATATATTAAGATTTTACAATACCTATATATACGTATTATATACTTACTTCCTTACTGCTGTGGCGCAACGATCCAAAGTGGATCTGGGCCTGAGACACAAGATGACGCCATGCTCTGTGATCCCGGGCTAGGTCCCGCCAGCAGTTGGCACCCAAAGACTGTAAGTCCTGCACCTCGTCGCTCCAGCGGTATCTGGGACGTCCAACGGGCCGTTGTCCAATCGGTCGCCACAAATATGTTCTTTTCACGGCTCGATCCTCTCCCATTCTTGCTACATGCCCCTACATGTAGGTATTATATAGGTAACTAGCAGACCCAGCGAATTTCGTACCGCCATAAAAATAGGGGCAGGTGGTAGAAGAGAAAATTTAGGGTTGTATGTATTTTTTAATACAACATTATAAAAAAATAAATATTGTCCAAAAACAAATTTTAGGGGTGTGTAATGTAGTGTTCTATCGATTTCCTAGGATAACATTCCTCCTAACCCATATAAGAACACTACGTTACAATACCCAATACTTTGAATTTTGGCGCGAAGGCACTTTGTAGGCGTTGTTAGGCGTTGTTTGCGCAGAACACTACGTTACAGGTGGCCAACCATTATCACATAAGGATATGAAAAATAGATAGTAGCCGATTCTCAAACCCAAGGAATATGCATATAAAACTTCATAAAAATCGGTTAGGCCGTTTCGGAGGAGTATGGTAACTAACATTGTGACACGAGAATTTTATATATAAGATATAACAGCGTATAGGGGCTATAGTGGCCTCTTACCATCAGGCTGGCTATATGCTCCCTTTATCACCCTTTTTAACATAAAACAGGTAGTAAAACTCTAAAAAGTTTCTAAATTTAAATTAAGTGAAATAATGATACTAACGTCACTAAATATCATGTCACGTCACATTATGTAAAATCACTTACGCCTGAATAAATTTTCGTCTGACCAAAGACATGAAAATGTTTACAGATTTTGTTATCGAAGGCACTGTTTATTTTGGAATAGGCGAGCAAACCCAGGTGCGATGGTAGGCCGTTCCATGTTCACGTGTGGCTGTTGATTGAGACATGCCTTTTCCAGCAAATGTTTATCGTAACCACTTTTGAAATAAAAACAGGGCGCTTAAAATTTATTTTGACTACTGATGGTAATGTTTTAATTTCGCCTTTTCCTTATTCGGAAAAATGTTTTTATCATTAATTACTATCAAAGTATCTGCCCAAAGAGCCATTACGATAAAGACCGATTTCGCTGATTGTTTATGAGTTGTGTATTTATTAAAGTGTAACTTTTATTACATCGTCACATTTTTTTACGTTTATCTTTAGTAGGTCGCATTAAATTTAACAATTCAGACCTTAACCACAAACATTGATGGCTCAGTAGTACTATAGATATACTATAACTGGCCTGGTAAGTGGGCGACCCGGGTTCAATTCCCAGCGAGAGAAGAACTTTTATAATGATTTTAAAATTCATGTTTTTTATATGTGGATGTGTGAATTGTTAGATTGGAATTACAAGCATAGGCTTCTGGTAGGAAGCGGTCGTCATTATCTAAAGACGACTGCAATATCGTGCAGAATTACCTACTTGTGGTCTACCCTTGATTTCGAGGACAATTTTATTTGAAAGGAATTTATCGTTATCTGTCTATTAGGTAATGTCTCCTTTGCTGGAGCTCACGATGCAGAGGTTATTGTGGGTTATACCTAAGAGATAGACATTTACCATCGCGAACTTTTTTGTAGACCTTTTTAAGGTGTACAATACTGTAGTACATTATTTTGATCTATCTCATAGGGTAGAGCCAGCGTTTGCAATGTAAGCGCAAAAAAATGTTTTTATTTACGACCTTACATTAAAAACCTCTAATATTATCAGTGATTCTTTTCTATATTATGCATGTATTATACATATAAACCTTCCTCTTGAATCACTCTATCTATTAAAAAACCGTATCAAAATCCGTTGCGTAGTTTTAAAGATCTAAACATACATAGGGACAGACAGCGGGAAGCGACTTTGCTTTATACTATGTAGTGATTGAAGTACATGCATACATGTAAATATTAAACCAAACAGTGTCCAATGCTTATTACAGTTATAGAAGCAAAGAGAGTCTTAACATAGTCAGATTTGCACGTGTAGGTATTCATCTAATGCTAAACAATTTATTAGCGACCCATTTTATTATTAGAGACCCATCATGCGGACCCAGTGTAAATTGGGCACCATCGGCTGAGCGTCAAAAATAATAAAAGCAATAGCTTAAAATTTTAGTCACCCATTCATGACGGTTAACCTTTCCACGATTACTATTGCGCTATCAAACTCCTCTATAAAAATCTAGAAATTGTTCCAGAAACCAGTAGGAGAGTTCGTAACATCGCCGTATCGTTTTGTATTATCTTCTTTATTAAAAAATCCTACTTGTGCAAAACCGGGGCGAGTCGATAGGTTACAATCAAAATATTACATTGATTACATTACAGTCAATCCTCGATAAGTTAATATTGATTTATCGTCTATTGGTAAATAATCTTATCAATTTGTGTATGTTAGCTGTGTGTGTGATCCGTTAACGGTCTAATTTTTTTTTATTTGTTAGCCTTCAGATAAGGATGTGGCAATTCTTGAGAAAGATCGATAAGACTTAAAATATTTATACAAATACATGGAAGCAATAAATAAATTTTCTTACCAGAGCTTTCTTCTTTTGTAAATAGAAAGATATATTTAAAAGTTTAGTAGACACTTTTGGGTATTTAATATTTATAAAAAATATCCATCAAGAGAAAATCTTTTAGTAATCAAACTGAAATTCATCTATTCCATTTTAATCTTTTATTGCCACTGTTATGTAGCTACCATGCTCGCATAATATGTTTTCTTTAAACATCATTAAATAATATCTGTATTAACACTTCTTTGTTGTTTTTTTACATCGAATAATAAAAACTTACGTGTTCGGAACATTGCTTGCTTGTTGTTTTCTATACAAAACTTTCTCCCTTTCAAGTATTTGATAATACAACCCGTACCCCTCATTATTCCGTTTTGAAAGCTCATTGGCTACTTTCGCTTTCATTATACTTTTATGTTGAACATTATTTTCGTATTAGAGGTTATTTTCGATAATCGGATACTTAAATTGTACAGGAATGTGTATTTGTGCCGTGTTTATCTTCATTATGCCAATTATTGTGAAATGTTAATGTGTACTGGGATTATGTGGTTACACTATTTTATTACGAGAAAAACTGTATGAATGACTGCAGTATTTCTCTTAAGCCATCGTTTCGACAATAAGTAGTTTTTCATTAAATTCGATCTTTCATTGTCGATTTTTTATACGCGATTTTCCCCACTTCAAAACGTTGGAAAGAACGCAAACGTATTATTTATAAAAAAAAACTACAGCAGCGTAAAGAGAAAAGTGTGTTTTTCTTAGTTTTTGAAATTACTATTTTTGACGCAGCAAATTTCCTGATGTTAAGTATGAGTGGAGTACAGTACCCCTAGCACGAACCATTATCGCATTCGAATAGTTTGCAAGTGCGAAATGCCAATGTCAAATATTGTGTGGAAACTTGAACAGCAGCGCTATAAAGGACGTAACGAGAACTAAAATCAGTTTTAGTTCTCGTCATGTCCGTTAAGGTTCGAATCCCGGTGGGGGCAGATGTTGAGTATGTATTTCTATATTAATATACTTATATATGTACAGTATACGTATTCCATCCGTTACCCTAGTATCCCATAACACAAGCCTTACAGTGCTTACTTTGGGGCTAGGCTAATTGGTGTGAGTGTTGGAAATATTTATTTATAGAAGACTAACTTCTGCAAAGCACTTTGTTGACGCCAAAGCTGCAAATGCTCTGCAGTGGCAAATTCATAAATTCATTCGGTAGGGTTCGCGACGGTTAACCTTTCCTTTACAACTATTCATGTCGAGTTCTGAATTATAGTTATTCCAAGAAGCCTCCTCCACTACGCACTTGAAACTTTAACTTGAACTTTTCTACTATTCGAGTGTACATACCATCTAAACACTACCGAGGTTCCATCCTACCTCCATCAGGTTATTAATACTTGAATACATATTTGTTTCTTAGGTTTTCACGCACATCACTCATTAAATAGTTTTTACGGGTTAATGCACGAAAGTGCATAAAATAGGGTGCAGTAAATAAATAAAGTTTCGTGCATTAACCCGTAAAAACTAGTTTAATTTACTTGAATACATTTTAAAATTATTTTCTCGGATTAAATAGACCGATACACAAATCAGTGTCGCACTTGACCGGATTTATGTCATAAATTCCATAAGGAGCTTTGTCTTGTGACTCAATGTAAATTAGTCTTCGTTTTCTGTTTAAGTAATAATTAACCTACTTAAACAGGCCCATGCATTATAGCTGTCGGTAATAATAATCATGTTTATAGGTTTAAAATAACGGTTGTTTTCTTAAGCTTATACTTCTCAAGCGTACGGTCTTTTGCTTTTATCGCTTTCAGCAAAGCTTAGTTATAATCATCATCAGCCTATTAATGTCCCCACTGCTGGGGCACAGGCCTTCCCCATGGATGGAATAGGGAGATTGAGCCATGACCTATGGCCTTCCCTATGGATGGAATAGCGAGATTGGGGCATGCCCACCACGCGGGCCTAGTGCGGATTGGTGGGTGCTAGCGACTGCAGATGCAGCCGGGGCCAACGGCTTTACGTGCCTTCCGAAGCACAGAGGAGCTCGAGATACTAAATTTTTGGTCACCCGTCCAATGAACGACCACTGGATAGTTGCTTAACTTCATCGATAGCAGTCGAACGCCGGAAGGAGTGAATGAGGCCCATAATATGAGAAAATGCGAAACAAATTCTCGCGCCATCATGAGTACATCACTCCCCATGTTTTCGTCCTTACAAGCAGCCATTAAACCCTGGGAAATAACAGTGTTTCAATCTGCACCGGCCAACCGCTATCTCAACCTGATGACCTTACATAGCTCATCGATGAGGGAGCGGGCACGCGCACCCGAACCAGTTCCCAGGAACGATGACATCACGCCGATGACTCACCCGCCATTCACCAAAACTTACTATAGCCTACTAGCGATGTAGACTTAAGAATCACATTGTTATTGAAATAGTTCGCAAGAGTACTATGTAGCGCGGTCTACTGATTAGGGAAAAAACTTAACTTAAAACGGTTAAGTAATATTTGAAATACAGAATAAAGGCTTGCGCACCGTTAAGCGCGGCATGGAGCGGGCATCCGCTCGGAGATCAGCTCCATGCTCCGTCGCGGTACCCGACAACCTGTCGCAGGATACGCGAGAGGCCGGTCTGTTTCCAGAGTCTGTTGCCGGCAGCGATGAAACATATGTCATTTGAAAGCTTGTTTTATGTAATAACATGAACAGATATTAATATTTTTTATTTATCTCCGATTAATCTGTCTGAAAGCTTGTTTTATGTAATAACATGAACAGATATTAATATTTTTTTATTTATCTCCGATTAATCTGTCCGTGCCTCTCGAAGCGCCGCCAGTAAAATTTCCATTTCGCGGGTGAACAGTCGATAAGGATTATATTTGTTGATAATAACTACATAGTTAATAGAGAACGCAGACGAGAGCAAAGAAGACAGCCATTCGGGCGTGCACCGGCGCCCATGAGGCAGGTTTATAAAACAAACACGCCGAGCGAACGCCCGCTCTGTGCCCGCTTAACGATACGCACGCTCTAAGAATCTCAAAAACATAATGTAAAGGTCAATGTGAAAAAGTATCAAGTATAGAAAACGTAGGCGTGGCATAGACAGGAACAAAAAGGTCATAATGTAGAGAGGTCTGTTTTTACGATTAGGACCAAAACTTTAACTGGGAAATAATCGAACTGTACCCAGTATCACATTACATTACGTATTGAAAAACGAATATTATAACCGCTTCATGCGATAAAAAATCATATGAATGAGAAATCAACAATTATTATGAACTGCGGCGGGAATGGAAGCGTCCGTTGTTACTTCCGCATATTTAAAAACGGTACGGCCGGAAAAGAAAAAAAACCTACTAAAATCAAAACTATACAATGAGTTAGTTACCTACTAAGTGAACAAGTTCAGAAATCGGTTGGAAGTTAAAGATAAGAGGAGATGAATTTGTTTCTGCTTACATACAGGAATGTTACTTCATGTATGCATTAGATCAAAGTAATCGTATCGTCTATTATAATAATTATTGTTAAGCTAAGTCAAGTGGTTAAGTTTTACTGCTTAAGATTAGATCTTGGGATGCGGTATCGTCAAAGATATATTTATCCTAATACTTTTTATTGTTGAGAGTGAGGTTGATGCTAAACCACCAATTAATGATATTAAGTCGGGCATGAAATAGCTTAGAAACCTTTACACCAAAGCCTCAATCAACAATCCGGTTTTATTGGTTTACGATTTCAGGTCAATGGGATTTAATCTCTACACCAGCGTGTTTATGTTGATCTCTAATGCAATTTGTGTGAGTCATAAGGTCCGTTAAAAGGTCGGCATCTCCCACGGGAATCAAATGTTGATTAAAACATACGGGCGTCTGGTGTACCCACAATATGAGTGGGAGTTGTCGAAGTAATTGTTAATTACTAGCGGGTCCATTCCCAAGCGGAAAGTTCTTAAATTTAATTGGTTTAATATCTCGGGTATAGGTTATATTGAAATGATAAGTTGTAATCATATTATCAAATATGTATTCATACGAATGCATTGTAGGTTTTTGTACCGGTGCAACATTCTTATCATACTTACTAATTTTGATGTTTCTATCACGATAATATTGATAATATTTGATATAACGACCATTAAGGAATATATCGTGAAATTAAAGTTGGTACTTGCGTTTGTAATCAATGATTGTCCTGTGTGTCTCCTTTAAAATCATTTAATTTCTTAAGGATAAGAATTCCATAACTATGTTCATAGGTATCTGATCTTTGGTTACTAACAGCTTTAATGGGTAAGATATCGGTTTTACGATTTAAAGAAATAATTTTCTGCATAGATTATGTAAAGTCATATTCAAATAGAATTATTTGAATACTAGTAAAATATATTTCATTTAGATTATATTAGATAAAACTTGCAGACAAAGTTAACAGCTTGCCATAAAAACCAATAAAAATATTTTTTTATACTAGCTGTCCCAGCGAACTTTGTACCGTCATAAAAATACGGGTTGATGGTAGAAGGGTGAAAATTTAGAGTTGCATCTATTTTTTAAAGTCGAATCATAAGAACTATAATAAAATACCCACTAATCCGCACTGGGCCCGCTTTGTGGGGTCATGGCCCAATCCCCCTATTCCATCCATAGGATATGCCTGTACCCCAGCTGTGGGGACATTATTAGGCTGATAATGATGATAGTAAAATAAAACCTTTATTGATAAATAAAGTAGCTCAAATGTTGTCGACCACATAAGTAAAGATAAACATGAATACAGATACACGTTCCCATATGACAGTGTTCCGTCAAAAGGAGCATTATTTGCAATTGACCAATATTGTCTTAGTTTTTTTTGTGTTCATTGTCTGCTCTTTCGTCACACCGCCATTCGGCTCACCGAGGTCAGGAGGCCTCTGAAGAGAACCATCTATCTCTGCATTGTTATTTCTGTACCAACATATTAATCATTATCTAAACTAAAGCAAAGTTTTTTAGCTTAGTTCAATAAGATTTTTTACTGAAGTAAATTATCACATACACGTACACCCAAACACATCTGCTAAATATTTTTTCTTTCTCCCACCTGTAACTTTATTCACATCTGTAGACTGTATGTATCGAGCAGTAATTGCTATTATGTTGTTCAAAAAGGAAGTGAAAAAAAAAAATATTCGCAAAAAATCTCACACGAAATTGAACCCGCGGTTAACAACTCGAGCAGATAATTTTATGACTCATTGAAAGCTATATAAAAATAGCCTTGGGTTGTGTAATGAATCTGAGCTAAGTAGCGATCGTTATCTGTGGACCAAATCCAGAGGCTCATTTGTCCCATTACGGTTTTACAGAATATTAAACTGCGGAGTTAAAAGAGTTCAAATTGGCCCTGACTTTTAATTATTCACATTGTGGGGTAACTATAAGCTCGCCTTGTTGGGCATGACTGCATGAGCAGTCTTGTCTGAGAAGATCGACCGTGGGAGTGATTCTTCTCTTGACGGTTGACTGATGTTACCGATTACGAATAAATTAATCAATAAGGATTCATTCCGCAATTGCTTCACAGTGGATGCAGCGTGAAGCAATCGTTTAAACACCATCGTTTGTGTAATTAGGAAGTTCGCTTGCCTAACTAATGCCTGAGAACGAAAGCTTGCTGCATGTCATGTGAACCACTAATATTCGCTAAGGCAAACGCCAAAAAGAGCCGAAAGAAAGGTGTCAACACGTTCCATTAGCAGATTAAGATAAGGAACGAATAAAACTACCATTTGGTTTTATTTGATTTTTTATTGAATATCAATGATCGTTTGGCCACTTCGCCCACTAGCTACGGTTGAATCGATCACCGAATTTGATAGGCGAGAAATTTTATAGGCAGCCAAAATCGATTGACCTCGCCTCGGCTTATTAAAGACTGAATATTAGGCTCATCGCTCTTCCGGAAACTACGCCTACAAATCACTAGTTTGGTGATACCGATAATCACGGCGCGGCTCTTGTTCGAAATATTCTGAATGATTAGCATAAATAACAAGTCCGGTTGGCAAGCCAGTGACCACAATTGAGACAACGGCGAGTAACAGGCAGCTCCACCGGTGCATGTCCACTGACACCAGACAGATCTGTTACACTTATTGGTATCTATTTACAACTACCAGTTTTATGAATGAGAAATTTTATAGAAGCAAAATTTAATTACATCTTTGTCCTTGATAATTTTGATCGACATAATCAAATCAAGACATTATGCTCTTCTCTCAAGCCAAAAACGCCATTAAGAACACAATAAAATTATAAACGCATGATTGAAAATTATGATGACGAATGTAAGCATGTATGTGTATTATTAAAAAAATATAACAAAATTGAGATCGGCGTTCTTAAGTTTGTTAGGCATAACTATCCGCCCATTCATTTAATATGTCGTGCATAATCAATTCGTGTTTGCACTTGACCTTCACGTTACATCACTGATCACTGACCAGTGCTTATTTCATAAAAGTCGTGATGGCGACTCTTTACCAAATCAAATCGAAACAGAAGCGTGCAAATTGAGCCTTTACCTTGAAAATCCATTACTTTGGAGATTCATATCTAATTTAAATTAGAACGACGCAACAATGAAAGCTATCGATGTATGGTCTCTTTAGTCTTTCTAACTGACCTTTGTGCAGTTGTACAAAGGTGTGTGGAAATAGACCAAGGCTAGCCGGTGATAGCTGATTCGGATCCAGTAGTCACGAACTGCCCCAATCGAGCTCTAAATCACGGTAAGTAGAATTAGTTTATCAGTAAGCCTGGGTGGATTCTACTCACCGTAACGTGCGCGATGGCAGTTAAGATTGTAAACTTTTGCGCATGTATTTTTTACCTAATTCTTACATAAAAGGATTCGGGAAATAAATGCGATTATTCAATTTTATGTCACAGCAAAAAGAAAAAAGTTTAGTCACATAAAGATTTACTGTATACACAAATGTTCTTTATTTAATATTTGTTCCGATGCTGGCTTTTTCATTGCAATCTAAAATAGTAAAAAAATCAAAAAGAAACAATTCGTCACAAGCAACAATCACCACTTTTTGCTGTAAAAAAACAAAAAATTAAATCACAATAGCCGGTTTAGCTAAAAATTCAGTTAGGTAAAGTTTTTGCTCACTCCGAAGAAAGTGTCTAGATCGTAGACGATACTTTGTTTCAAAGAATTGAGTTACTGCAATGTCTGTTAACAGTTGTGTTGGTTTCTTTTAGTGCAAAAACATAGTGTCGGTGCTGTTATTGATAAGAAACTGGATTTGCAAAGACGATATTGTCCATATTACGTGGTTGCTTTAATATGGATCTTGCATGAAACGCTGTAATGATAATAGTGTGGTGTTAAGACGGAAGCCGTTCTCGTTTGCCGGTCACGCAATACTGATTGTTTTATATAATAATGGTCTTGTTGTCTGAACTCATTTAGCATTGAAGTGCAATTACAACAAGTTGTTAGAGATTCACATTGCAAAACTTAATACGGGGTACTCATTCCGCGCATATCGCCTATATGAGTGTGGGTGTCTGTGAGTGTATAAGAAGTATTAGGGTTTCTGGTTTTTATGTTTTTAAAATGTTTTCATCAATTAGTAATTATAGCAAAGTCAAATTTGTATGGTTCTTAATTGAGTTAGTGGTCTCATAAGTGGGAATACATTTCTTTAACCTTAAAAAAGGATGACTACAAAAACATTAGTTTTAAAAACTATAATGTAGAACATTACAATAAATGTTAGTGCGATACCATATCACGAATTAGTCACGGTGCATTAAGTATTAGATCATTTCCTGTTCAGTAAAACTTTAATACGCATAATGAAAATTTATAACAGACCTCATTCTTCATTTTAACTCTTGACCAGAAACATTTCTCATTATAAAGATACATCTAATTTTTATTTAAATATAGTAATACGTAATTTTAGTTCCAGCTCTGATTGTCGATTCTGCTACGCTAACATTTAAATCGTCTCTCAATAATGGTTCAGTTGTATAATAGTTCAATTATAAATGAGTAAGCAGGTATATTTGTAATTTTGTATAATATTTTAGTAACAACTGTGTTAAAAATCAAAACTAATGAAACGCCATTGATTCGAGACTATTACTTTGACATAGCAGAATGATTGACACCCTATTTTTTTGAGATTCTTCCGAGACAATCACCAATTAAATTTACGCCTTCACTTCCCCAGTTGTGACTGTCAGTTATTCGATGTGAAATAGCAGAAATACCACCATCGAGTCCACTCCATTCATATCACCACGGTCACGACTACGCGCCGGTCCGACAGGCCGTTCACCCTGACGGATGGAGTTTTTGTCAATATCTAGATCGGTTTCATCTCCTACTCCGAATTAATGTTGAAGTCGGTGGCAATACCGTACACTACCTGAGGTTGGATACCTCAGTGTATACTACTCTTTTGTTTACACAATATATGAAATATTATCATCTACATGAGTGAGAATTAAATAAACTAGAATATAAGTTCTTAGAATTAAATAAATAACTAACATTATCATGTTTGTAATAACAGTAAGAGAATTATGATTCATCTGTAAATTACGGTAGTATAATAATGAAAATAATAAACAATTTCTTTTCATTTACATTACATTTGAATTTGAGAAACTTATAGAATTAAGCTAATCGCTTCATCTCCTTATTTTGTTTGCTTATATTAGATCGCTTGCAATCTATATTTTGTACGATCCAATTTGTTAATTTGGCAATTTATGCTAATACCAAAAAACTAAATCGTATATATGGATTGGAAGTTTGGAATGCGCAGATTTCACCTACGAACCTATCACAACGTGAAAACCCAACATTATCGCCAAAAAACTTGTAGTTCTTTAACTCATTAAGAAATATCAAGGCGATATTTATGAGGTACAAGCAGCTTTTATATGTAGACGAGTTACTGTTTACCATCGCATGTCGTGTATCAGCATCGCAATGTTTTGCGTTTCTGACCACGTAAATCCTTATAAGATCCACTTGCGTATTCATGAAAAATTATGGTACTGTTTTACCTTTTAAAATTAAACCAAGCCTTTTTTTTATTCCGACATCAACTGACACATTGTTGAAATTCAAAATTCCACATTCAATTAAGGGGCATTTATAATGTGATGAAAGTTCCGCCTTGAAAAAAAATTAATTTACCAAGTTTATTGAGCTTTTTTATGTTTTAATATTGTTAGCTGTAAATTGTCCGTTCAAAGCTGTAATACTACAATGCAAGCAAACAACTCTATTAAAGACAGTTTTGTTCTCTAAGCTTACAACGTTCATCGGGCCCGCAACAATTATTCATTCTTGGAATAAGCTTGGCTTACAGGACAGAGTGGTATCTGGTGGTGCATCGAAGACCACCGACGTGGGTATTTGCATATCGCGAACCTGTTGCAGCCAGCTCTGTATCTATGTTAATGACCGTTAGGAGTCCTTTTTACATGGCTGCGTTTATTTGTAACTGCTCTTAGTTTTGTTCCGGATGCAGACGCTTCTGTGTCATGTAGGTAATAAATCAGAACTGTTCTGCTCATTATCATTGTTTTTTTAAGTGTCAGTGCCTGAAGATTTTCGGAGAAATTTGGCAATTTTACAGAAACATCTTTCCGATTTCAGAATTTCACTTCTTCTTTTAAAATATTGACATCCTTAATTTAATACTCGGCTTTGGGAATAGTAATTTTTTGAGATTCAAATGTTGAGTTGTCACTACCTTTAGTTCCGCTATTGCAGATAGCTGTTACTAATGTTTTTTCAACTGTACAATATTTAACGCCACATTATGCGAGTGCAAGGTTAAATATAAAATGTCAGGCTTGCTGTCATCACGATGAATGCGCACTAATGTATGGAACGTCGTATTATTCATGCTTGTCTTATATTCCCCTGATGGTGGTGTCTAGATCGCGCCTACACCTTCCAGATTAAGTACTTACACACTGACATGTCTATTTGTGCCCCTTGGATATGTTTTAGATATCTATCATCGATTATGCGTAAACTAGTGATGCGTGCTATATAAATTATCAATATACGATCATTATTATGCTGTGAACTAAACTGAATTACTATTTTTTTTTACTAATGTGCTCATACTTATCTAATCCATGTATATAATCATTATAAATTTGGACATTTTGGGTTATTAAGTTGGCTTTTAGAGAAGATATGAACCCTGATTTTGAATATATGGGCAAGTCAGCACTCATAGGCTAGTGTCACTTTACTTCATGCCTCGTATGCCATATAAAATATACCTTGTTTGCCAGTTCAGTTGTAAAAACGCAATTCCACGGTCATTAACAGCTGTCTCACGTTCCAAATTATCGATAACAGTTACTTCCTTTTTTTATTAATGTCTATTTAAATCAAAAAGCGCCCATAACAAATAATTGCCGCCATTGGATACTCGAAACGAATCTCAATTGTAAAGTTTTATTTTTATTTGGCATGCCATGCTAGTAAACAAATGTGTTTGCACGTTCGGCGGACACTATCGCTTTCTTTGGCGTGGGTTTCGTGATTAAAATTCTGTTTGTTCGGTATATTCTTTGGTTGCAGTCATAATGGAGCTTTTGACTGCATTTCGATTCATATTAATATAAAATTTTGGTAAGTATGAATAGTACTAAGATTTTGTACTGACACATTTATTTACTCTTGCTGAAGTTTTAAAAAATATACTGACTGATATTGTAGTGATGAATTCAATTATGATTTTTGAATGTATGAAAAGTAAGAGTTAACAAATACATTATACAATATCAAATAAAATTACTGTTTAATTTATGATTTGGTCGATTACATAAAATGATAATATTTACAATAAGTTGACTTATCTCTTCGAAGTTATTGATCGCCAATCTTGTAGAAATGGAAAGGACAATTAATATGAAATCAAAATTGTGTGTCACATAAAGATTCACTTTTAACGTTTTATATATAAAAGATCTCATTTATAGTATTTGTAGTAGTAGTATTCTGAACACGTTGCGCTGCCTCATGTATCGTGATATAAATGGTCCTATGCCTAGCCATTGAATCGCATTGTTTTTCATCGTCATGGTCACGTTTATTACTAAGCTTTTAGGAAATGACTGTACCAGTTTTTAGTAAATTGCTCTAATTTGCTTTGCTGCTTCCGGGATAATTTTGAAGGTCTTGTTTACTTTTGATGCCTTTAGAATTTAGCCAATTTTCTTAAATATATAATTCATTACTTATACGACAGTTTAATCAATCTATTCAAGACAAGTATTAATTACATTGCAACACTTAAAGCTTTGTTGGTTCAATCATTGTGATGTCTTAGCCAAAACACTTTTTCTTATTTCTTGAACCCACACAGTGATTGCATTAGCCATGTTTTGAAACAATAGGCACCACTAATTTCCCTATTGAACGCGCTTCTTTGTTTGCCAATGTTGTTTTCTTCTAAACAACGTGACGGCTCGCCCCCATTGTGGATCTCCTATTGTGTAGGATTGTTTTAATTAGATGTAGTTGTCTGAAGATGCGCTAGCTCTTGTGGTGCAAATATAGTAACTTTGTTGATTTGATCAAAATAACGTATTTGTCACACCTAATATCCTGTCCTGTCTCCCAATTTTCTTATTCTTACTCTTATCAATATAGCCTTTGGTTCAATGAATGCCAAATTTTAAAAATTGTACAAATTTAAAATGTGTTTGAAGTATGAAAATATCTTTCAAAGAAAAATTGCAAATCTTTTTACAGCATCGTTTAACGAGTTAAAATGAGGCCATTATATTGTTAAGCTGGCTTATACCTATGTCAGTTCAAAGTAAACCAAGCATCTGTGGATCTGGCATTAACGTCGACGAGACGGTAATCTTTCATTTAAATGTTTGCCCCTTGCAGAATTTTAACCTTTAACCTTGATTCACAGGGCCAATGCTAGACTAGCCCTGTCATTATTGTGTGTAGTAAAATATGTGATTAATAGACGATGACTTCTAACGGCGACGATATGATGCAGGTAAAGGAATTCTGAATTTTGATTGGCTGAAATGGAGAAGTTTGTGTTATCCGAAAAATCTTAACTCTAGACAAGTTGCTAAAGAGGCAAATACCTGATTAGATAATGCTCCTATTGGAAATAACATAAAGATTTGCAAAAACGTATTTTGGATCATAAATTTCGGATCATCAAATTAGTTGAAGACGCTAATTATAGCAAAACGGAGAGGTTATCCAAGAAATTTTAACGCAAGACCAGTTGCTAAAGAGAAATATACCTGCATAGATCATGCACCTATTGCAAATAAAATATACATTTGGAAACGTACTTTGGATAAAAAATTTCGTATCATCAAATTAGATGAGGACGCAAATTATAGCTTACGGAGTGGTTATTTATATCTGAGTTAATTGTCATACTGTGGATAATCTACTTTTTCTTTAAGGAGATATAATGTCAAAGCTAA
Organism: Chilo suppressalis; assembly: GCA_902850365.2. Taxonomy (NCBI): domain Eukaryota; kingdom Metazoa; phylum Arthropoda; class Insecta; order Lepidoptera; family Crambidae; genus Chilo; species Chilo suppressalis. Next base: position 5,616,103 of record OU963908.1, read on the forward strand.
TTCAATTAAATCACGTAGAAATTCCTTCTTAAAACACACAATTGCAATTCTCCGGTTGATTGGGAGAGAGTGCCTAAAGGCATTTTGGCCGCTATTTGTACTCCTGTTTGTCCGAAGAAGTTAAAATAAATAAATACATATACTTTTAAACTAAGAAAATCAGTGGATTCCGCTGACGGTTTCTCCTTTAAGCTCTTTGTGTCTCAAGTGCAGCCCATAAACGCGATGGTATCTACCGCCCACTTGGCCCAAGAATAAGCTAACAGTTTCGAGATACGCCGCGTTGTGCAAAACGGACGCCTCTTGATTGATAGTGATTACTGCTCAGAGGTGATCACTGTGTTTCATCATCGTTCCGTAATTACGCTATCGTACTATTTTACTACCATTTACGGCTTTATTGTTTTCGCTTATACGGTTGTGTTTAGTTATTTTGGGGCTACGTACGCTACAGTGCGCGCAATAAACAATGAGCTTGGAAATAAATTTGTGCTGAAATGTTAATGTTTATAGAAATAAATTTTATGGTATTTTTATTTAAAGCATTTAGACTGCGATATTTTTATATTAAAAATAAACACCCTTGCTTATTATTATTGTTCTATTTTGACTATTAAAAATAACGTGCGCCTATTTTTTTGCATAAGATTTCTTTCCTTTTTTACCTTTAATACAGAATGTTTCTACTTTATGTTTATATACTTAATAAGCCTGATGTCGGTAGATACTTACATAAATATAAACAAGTTAGATAAGGAGCAATTGCAATGTAATCAAGTTTTCTAGATTCTAGATTGATATGCAATGTAATTGAAAACCATGAGTTTTCGCTTATTCTAATTGAAGTAACATTATTAAAATCGGTAAAACCGGAGAGTATAAAGTAGAACAGGTATTTTATTTCTATGCATGATTTAAGTTATGCGGATATTAATCTAACAGATACACTAAAAGATTTCTAGTACTTATGCATCTAACTATGAGAAACTAAATAAATGTATTCAAGTAGTGGTCAAAGAGAAAGATTGATGTTGCATGTTCATTAAGCACATGAAAACTCACAATTAGCTGGTAATTATGCAAATGACATGTAATGTCTCACTATTACTCGTTTATGTTAATTAATATTTATGTTTTGACACTTAATCATAGTCAACCGCGAGTATTAAGCAGTCATAGGTGTATGAATTAACGTTTAAATTGTTTCGTAATCTAAACAAGCGGTAACACTTCGTCAAGTGACGAAATGTTGGCAAGTGCTTATTATTAACGGTATCATAAGACAAACTCGTCGTAATGATGTTTTGGACACCCGACCAAATGCACTAAAGGTAATTAACTTGTACCTATATGATTCGAACTCTCCCGCCTATTAGATTAGGAAGCTGATATGCGAAATAGTTTTTATAGTGAAACTTTTATTATATTGGCACATTTTTTTTCATTCTTTTTAAGCGTGTCTCATAACATATTTAATTATTAAAAAAATATCTATATATATATAAAACTCAAAGGTCACTGACTGACATAGTGATCTATCAACGCACAGCCCAAACCACTGGACAGATCGGGCTTAATTGGCATGCAGGTAGATGTTATGACGTAGGCATCCGCTAAAAAAGGATTTTGATCAATTCTACCCCCAAGGGGTTAAAATAGGGAATGAAAGTTTGTATGGAACATTGTCAATTTTAAACCGATCGGGCTGAGACTTTGCATGCAGGTATAAGAAGAATCATAGATGAATGTCATTGTGTATAATACAAGCCTGAGAACAAAAACTATAGTCTACACTTCAGCTCTACACCGAAGCGAAGCGAGGGCGGGCGGCTAGTACTTTATAAATAAGCATAGGTGGTACGTAGGTGGTTCGGTGGAAGAAAGCTCGCCTGCCACACATGCGGCCCATATTCGATTTCCAGCTGAAGAAGTTCTATTTGAAGAGAAACTTCTTTTCGGACGGGATGTAAATGGAAAAATCCTATGGAAAAGATGAAACGAAAATGCGTCACGGGCGTCACACGACTATATATATACATATATATGAGTGATGCGTGCGCTGCTCCATTCCCGTATGCCTTAAGCACCGCCTAATGTTAAGTTATCTAAAAAAAGAAGTTTCACTTCAGATGTGTGGTCCGTGAATAAATTTCTTTTTTATTGTTTTATAGCCTTCATGGTTACTAACATTATCGTTATCAACCATGTACCTTGATTTTCATGAGACTGTAATATTTAGGCACTGTTGCAAATGGAACTTCGTGATCATGGCGCTTGTAACAGTGCCGAAATATTGGGGACTCATAAAATACAAGGTACATGTAAGCAGTCGTTTTTTATTTTCTATTTTTTCCTTTTCTAGATTATGTTAAAAAGGTGGTGGCAATCATGCTTATGGCTCCCCTGATGGTGAGCGATCGCCATAGCCGCTTATAGACGCTTGCTTTACTAAAATACTAATTTCTTGTCTCCATCCATGCTTGACTCCAACCCCTACCTCATGGAGCCCTTGATCTGAATCACATGTCATCGTTTTGTCATTCGATCGGGGAGCAAAAGAAAGACACAGAATTCGCCAGCTGCATTTTTTCATAGGATTCTTACAGTATAAAGCTAGCAGTTATTTTAGAAATTATTTTAGGAGGTGGTTTGAAAACATGTCACCATCGTATCCGGACACACCTTGGGGTTAAGTAAGGGTCGCGTCAGCCATTAAGGTGTGTCTTTATAATGGATATCATTTTCACAAGATCGCATTTTTGCAGGGCGGCAAGTTAGTTGGTGTGGCAGTTTATAACTGCTGTATCAGCTATCTTCGCGTTTGGACTTTATCGCCACTTAACATCAGGTGGGGTAGAGTCAGTTGCCTACCTGAATATATATATATATAGATATATATAAAGAAACATTTCCTATTACAGCGTCCACTTAATCTTTGTGTAACGCTCCGCCAAACCTGCGCAAAAAAATCATCGTCAACCTTTAAAATCAAACTTGTATAAAGAAGAAGTACAATGGCTTTAAAAAAATTAGTAAACAATTCAAAATATTGCATCTCCGTATCGTTTGAATGTGTCCAATCGTATCAGACTATTCGGCTATTCGGTCACGATCGCGCACATCGATGCCAAGGCCCAGTGATCCAATAGTGTGCACTATTCATAATCCATCATCGTCACATAATATCTAGTTAGTTGCGTGCATTCAAAATATCGTTCGACTTAATAGCGCCTAAATTGGACCGTTTGTGTTCAACAACAGTGATATATGGAACTTTGACGCAATAATTGTCGGCTTTTGTTGAATGTGGGTATAGTTGCGGGCGCCTTAATCGATTGTTGTCTATCGTAATCGTGTTACATTGATTTCAATGGTATTGTGATGAAATTTCTTAAAATTCGGTTTTGACTGTGTTTCGTTCGTATAGTTTAGTTTAACTAAGCGAGTTAAACTTAGACACTGTTTTTGGTCAAATATGTAAGTATAACATGGGCTTTAGAGCCCATGTGATTTAAGGAGATTGTTATAAGAAAATTCATTTTATATGAAATTAATAAGAAATATGCTTTTATCAAATTGTAAACCACACTGATACCGTAAACACATAAAAAATTTGCATACGAAAAGAACCACTGCCCCACTTGGACATTTAACGCAGGCAAAGTGGCTAGTACCCAATACGTATCAGATTACTTTAATGCTAATGACCTCCATGGCCGAGTGTTTTGTACGCCGGGTTTCATGGTGTCACCGACTCGAGAGGTCCCGGGTTCGAATCCCGGTGGGGGCAGATGTTTGTGTGATCAATACGAACATTTGTACTCCAGTCATAGATGTTTTTAATATGTATTTCTAAATAAATATACTAATATATGTATTCTATCCGTTACCCTAGTATCCCATAATAACAAGCCTTACAGTGCTTATTTTTGGGGCTACGCTAATTGGTGTTTTAAAAAAAAATGTTTTCTGTCTACAGATCAGATATGATAAAAAGTAAAAAAACTTTGTAACCATAAAAATTACAATGAAGACAACTCAGGCTTAATGGCCACTAGAAACCATCGATCATCATCCGCTTTCGAAAACCAACACAACCTATTTCTGCGACAGGACAACGCTTTTTCGACGCCAAGTATTTTGGTATCGATCGATCTATAATCGATAAATCTTGATAATCGCAAACATCTCGATATTTCAAGAGCGAGCGTACTCCGCTTTCTCCACGGACCAAAACCCAACACGAAATTTCTCAAAACGCAGCATCATTAATGATTTCGTAAATTTTACTAAGGTTAAAACATAATACTAAAAAATATCAATTATCGGATCGATTTTTTATAGATTATATTTACTGTATCTTTTGACGAATAGAGCTTTTAATGAGTTTCATACACCTTGCGGAAGTGTAAGTAAGTCTTTCTCATCAATTCATTATAAATGTGTAGCTTTGCTACAGGTACTTCGTTACAAATTAATTGATTAGTTACGTACTGAATATCAACCATCCACTATATCATTAAAAAATTGGATGTTTACAAATGTCGTCCGATTTTCCGGCGCAAATATTAAGTTATTTGTTTCTACACAAATTAATGTTGTAACAAAAAAAAAACGATAAGCGAAAGTGCGCCCCGTCCAGCTGTCTATCGATATTCGATTGTTATTATCGATCATGTAAAACTCGCATAAACACGGATCTCATTACGTGTGCAAATAGCGATCGATATCCGAGAGAGATCGCGACGGGATATTGTGCAACGAAAGTTTGCAATTATACGCCACACAGTAACAGTACGCACTAATTTTAATTAAATAAGTCTTGTGTAATTTCAGCATTTGCACATTTACCTTTTTAGTAGATGTTATCTCGCGAGTATCATTCTGATATCAGCGTTTTTAACACGACACCAAGAACGTTAACTTATTTCTAGATATTTTCACTTTTTATTTAATTTTCTAGTTCATTGTGTAGGCGACCGACTGGCTGCTTTATTGTTTTATTTTATATTTCGATTTACTTTACGCACGTTCTATTTTGAAGTTTGACTGAAGCGATGACGATGTCACGAGACGTATTGTGATTTTTTCAGTGAAATGAAAGTCTTTTTATCAGTTAGTAACAAGTTAGTTAACTACTTTTTCAATACTGAGGAAAGTTGAGCTATATTTTATTTATGCTCTGTATACAAAATTTGTTCCTTAATACAAATGTGATGTTGCTCAGGCTTGTACTTTAAATATGTTTGTATCAATAGGGTTCCGTTCCGTTTGTATCAAAAGGAAAAAAGGATCCCTTATTTATATAATCACTTTATATTCTGTCTGTCTGTCAAGATTCTTTAATTCGCGAACGCGTGGAGATTTTCGAGTTGAAATTGAAATCTTATACTCGTGTATTATTATTATTGTCCCATTCGGTGTCGAGACCCTTGGTCCGTGGGGTCCTAGCGCTTTAAGGCTATTTAAGGAAATAGCAAAAAGGTTAGTCGATATCACAGGAGACCGAAGAGCTGGCAGCTACCTCGGACAAAAAATTAGTATAGCCATTCAAAGGGGTAACGCTGCCAGTATCTTCGGATCCTTGCCTAAAGGAACTCCTTTTAATAACATATTTAAGTTATTAGTTTTATTTTTTAAGGTTTTTAGTTTTACTGTTCTAGAATATATATATGTAGAGTAATTATGTACTTATATTGTTTTCTCATGTAAATATACTCGTGCATAAATCAAGTCTATGGTCCCTGAAAGCTGTGAAAAAATCACACTTCTAGGTTAACTTAAAAAAGATACGGCCGTTTATGTGGCGAACCTACAAAGCGAGTCCTACTCTCACTTGTCCGGATTTTTTATTGTTTTGATTCTTTGGATTTGATTTGCTGCTGGTAACAATTCATTATATATCAAAATAATATTATCATGGCAATAATGAATAAATATTAATATTAATTAATATAAATATTCGTAGGCTGTCTGGAGTGGGCTGGATGAGAGTGGCAGAAAATCGCGAGCAGTGGCGTGCATTAGGGCAGACCTATGTCCAGCAGTGGACGAGCTTGGGTTGATGATGATGATAAATGAATAAAAAGTTTTCTTAATATTACATATAAAACCTTATCTACTTTAAATTTTCAAACTCAATTAGTTACTTATATGATATTGACAAACTTAAGTTTTTCAACCGACAAATGAAACGGAGGATGTTATCAATCCGACGCGGATATTTTTTTTATGTATCATTACGCATAACTTTTTATAGAGTAGTTCGATTTTCTTAATTCTTTTTTTAATGGTAAAGGTATATTCCAAAGTTGGTCCCATATAAAATTGGTAAAAACATCTTTTTTTCTGGGTGCATGTAAAGTGAGGGTGATTTTTGTTTCATCGTGTAAGGTATCATTAAATAGGTCCTTTAAAACCACTTAGGGGTTGCTACGACTATTTTTCAATTTATAACCCGTTTGTGAAATATTAAACCTTAAAGTGCAAATTTTTGTTCGAGCAGGTCCCTCTGTCGCTCTAAAAGCTCCTCTATTGGCTTGAAAAACCAGAAAAAAATCATGATGAATAGTGCTTTTCATGAACTCTCAAAGAAAATTATGACGGTTAAGATAGATATATAAGAACATGTTAAAAATGACTTAGATAAAGTAACTACTTGCATATAATTATAACGTAAAACCTTAAATTGAAAATCAAAATTAAAAAACTATTTAAAAAAAACAATACAATATCTGCGGAACCCTACACTGCGCTTGGCACGACACACACTTGGCCTGTTTTTATTGGAAAAGGTTAGTCCTAGATAAATTTCGAAACAAAAATCCTACCCTAAGGGTGGGGAAATAGGGGTGATAGTTTACTCCCAGATTTTGATTTTGATTTAATTACAAAAAATAAAGCCACAAAAAATAACAAAATGTCTGATAGATCTGAGTTCCCATTTACTAGTTGAGTTGGCATGGCACCGACTCCAAATATTAATTTGACTAAAGATAGAAAGGGTTAATTATTATCATGCTTTTAAGTTATCTCGAAGGTTTCATTTTTTGCTAAAAGGCTTTTAAAGCGGCAATTTTTCATCTAATATCGTTGTTGCGACCAAACCACAACTTTGATAATATAGAAGAGCAAAAAAAATCACTTTCTCTTAACCGCAAACTATTTATATCGTTATATCAATCTAAAAGCCATAAACGAAAACTTATAAATAAAAGGTAAACCAGATGGTCGTTATAGATATTAATGGCTATCAAAGTCCATACATGGCGATCACCATAGAGTCTACTCTCGATCGTGTTCACAGGGAAGTGATTATTTGAACGCTCACGTCCGGTACACTTGACGATATTTTCTACAAATTTTAATAAGAAAGTTAATATAACAGTTGATATACTATTAAAAAAAGGCGTAACCTTTTTTGGGCAAAGAAATAACATTTTATGAATAAATAGCTCTTATAGAGCTTGCTATATTTTGTTTTAAAAGAATTAGGCAATTAAATTAAAATTTCGACAGACCATACTTCCCTGATTTAAAAAAAAACTCAAGACACATAAAAGGCATGACTAAATTGGGACAGTTATGTCATGCCTTAAGAAAAAAGTCAAACGCCTATAAAGAAATGAATCAAATTTCCTTTATTAAAATTCATGAGATTTACATAATTCCGTTATAGACCTTTAATAAGCTCATAAGCTCACACTTACTATAAATACACGTAGTCTTCCTTAGAATAATGACTCTTCAACATTTTTTGAAGTTATACTTCTTTAGGCGCGTTATGAAAAAATTATGAGAGTGAAATTTTAAGATGCGCGCGCATCACTGTAACACAAAATTTTAACAGCATGAAGTTGGTCGCTTTAGCGACCAACTTCAAGCGTTACTTTTGTGTTTACCGCACATTAAGAAAATCTACCAACAAAATAGAAATAGAATCTCTATTTAGTGGGTGCTTACGACTGCATTGTGAAGGCCTATCAAAAGTATTTATTAATCTGGAACAACGGAACCAAAGCGCGATTCAGGAGCCATCTCTTGACCATTGGTGTAGTAGAACCAAAAACCACATCTTTATTTTTTGTAATAAAGTAACAGTTATAGGTATTCATATTTATAATATTTATCCACATGTTTCTAGTTTGTATATTCGGAATACGTGTTTGAGTTTCATACAAGTGCAAATCACATGTGTTCTAATAAATTATATTCAGTAGCGATTTTAATTGAATATTTTGATTATTTATTTATTTTTTCAAATTAAAACTGAACTTTATTGACTGTGTCCTTTTCCAGACTTTTTATTAATTTATTGTAATTAATTATTTGCATGCAATTAAAAACTAATTTTAAACGATGCCAAAGAAGGATAACTTCTCACGCGCCTACATAAGTACACGCACCCATTTTTTCTCATTCCATCTCTTTCTGTGTTGTTATAAGAATCGTCTTCTAAAGTGAGAAAGGTTGTAAAAATTTTTTGAGTCTGTCTCGCTCTAGAACCCCGATAATTTCGAATGGTAGAAAAGGACGAAGCGAGGGATAAATGCAAATCATCTGTCCGTTGTTTGCTTGGGTTTTTAGTATCAGTTTATGGCCAGGGTGTGACGAATTGTTGCAGATGGTTAGGGTGGCGTTCCAACACATCTGCTCGGCACGTGTGGCTCCTGGTTCACCCTACCCTTGTGCCCTGCGACCTTTATTGCATTCTATTGTGATGTTTTTGAGAGCAATTTTCTGCACTCTTTTTGCTATTACGATTTTAAATAGTTTTTTTAAACCGAATAACAATGGATAGAAAATGTATATTGCCTTTTTATAAGGTTAATGACTGAGTATTAAGTTATTTATTATTACCTTATTTAAAGAGCTATTTTTGATATACGGCACCTATAGCAGAATCTCAACCGGTCATCCTCAAAGACCGCTTGTTCGGCGGTCCCGGCCATCCATCCTGCGTTTACACCGGACGACCATGTCCCGAGATCGTATCGACTGATTTACAACCTTGTCAGTCGTGTGGTCGTGTCGTGAGCACAAACGGCGCGTCTTTAAATACTGACGATAGTATTGTGTATGCAGCCATAATCATTATTCTGCATTCAACTCAACCTTCTCCGGGTTCATGTTACAATACGATGCACTAATAATTTTTTTACGACATTTTAATCACAGTAGATAACAATATAAGTGTATCTCGAATTAGATATTGCTTTTTACCATTAATATTATTACAGATATTATAGAGTCTACGATTTTGGTTTACGAAAACTAATCATATCCGTAAGTAGAGCATACGGTTAAGATTAGATAAAGATGCGAAGATACCAAGACCTAGCTGATGCAGGCATGTTGTAACACGTTTAGTCCTAACAAGGCAAGGCTACGGTAAGATGGGATAAGATAAAAAATATGATACCGATTTATAGATGAGACAGCGGGCTTTTGGATCATCACAACCCACGGCGACGTAACAGTAAAGGATAAACTAAAAAATTGTATTGGTCTAAATTAAAACCTAGTACTTAGGTTTAGGTATTCTATGTTCCTTGTTTGCTCGCAGTCCTTACGATTTTTCCTTCTAAAACATTTCACCTTTATTACTCATAATCTCATTTCCAAGACAAGTCTACCGTAATATTAGGGTAACCATCCCAAATGGGACACGCAACAAATAATTATAACTGAAAAAAATATTCATAATTCCGCGCACTTCAGAAATTTTGTATTTGGAACGCAAACAGCCTGGGATAGTGCCTGCGGTGGTTTTATAGCGGTCTGTGGTAGTCTCTCTCTATTGTTACGAGTTAGAAGGAGACAAACAATTACGTTCTGGGTCGATCGACACGTGTTTTTGAATTAGCGTGGGATATCGCCGCGGGTTTCGCAAAACTTACACGCCAGCGAATGAGCCAGTTTGTGACATGTAAATTTGTATTTTTGCAACGTCTGATTAGTTGTGGGCGGGGCGGAGTGCGATTCGGGCATTCTTTTAAAACGCAACTAGTGATGTAACCCGTACGTATAAATAAATACATAATGTATGAGAATATATTATTTTTAGATGGTGCACGCGTTCTTATTGATTCATTCAAGCGATCTTGCAAAAACTTGATCGTGTCTGAAAAACTTTCAAGCATTTTTATACTTGAAATTTGTAAATAAGAGAGCTGTTGTTAAATAAAATAATTTGCGTCATTTCAAAATGTGTAAGTACTAAGGCAAAAAATCTTCTTTTATGACATTCATGCTCATATTATTACAAATAAGATAAAACACAATACATGGAATGATATATCCAATAATAGGGGTGATGACGGGATCTAGTAAAGGAAATTCTATTTAGTCCGTCAGTTAGATTCTCAAAAAATAATGGACATTTTTTTTCTTATATCAACCAAAAAAATATAAAGATAAAGTGTTTCTATGTTTGGGATAAACAGATAGACGAAAAAATAAGTTATTCATATCCCTATTGAAATGCGGCAATAATTAAGCGCCCGCTGTCCTAATAAAGCAATAAATACGTTGTGATGTCAAACATTATATTTATAAGTTACGTGGTACGAACAGGTAGGGTAATAACGTTTAATAGAGCCCGTCGTGGTTCCGTTTAATAAAACAAGCAGCCACCCAATGAGACGACGCGGTCCACCATCGGTATGGTTACCCTCGCCGTTGGGAACGTCGTTGACATTGGCAGCACCCTTATTTCGTAGCAACAAGAGTTAAATTCGTAGGGTCGGTGTACATCCACGTGTACCTGTTAAAGTGCACGTGTTAGATGCAGATTTATTATCTGTGCTGTGTTCCTCGCTTGTTCGTTTTCATATCTATGGTGATGGTTGATACTCATGCATGAGTTGCGTTCAGTATGCAGCAGTAAATTTAATACTTACGAATTGTTGTTTTGGTTCTCTTCCGGGTGTGGTCGAAGTTTTTTAGCTCTACAACAAATTTTTCGTACTTTTCTATATAAAAATCTCATCTTAGTTACTTATCACATCGTTAACGCAAAAATTTTCAGTTTTGGATTTCCTAATATGAAATTTGTTTTCTAAATTAGCTTATAAAATGAACATATCTAGATACATAGATGAAAGATTTGACATTTATCTATGTCCCGGTAGTATTAAAATTTGTAATTGAAAATCATGTAATGTATTTCGTCAATTCACACACCGTTGCACTGTAAAAACTAATCATTTCAAAATAACTATCCTTAAATACAAAAGATAATAAAGCTTAATTTAAAAAATCGAATTTGAAAAGCATTTTCAAAAACTATAAAAGATTTGCTTATAATTTAACAAATCATCAAGAAAAAAAAGATGGCAATGAAATCCTTACTTTAGCAAATACCTACATAATAGGAGTTTAAGTCAGATGCGCAAGTTTTCGAATTAAGTATAGTAGAAACTGTTTATTTGTGCAGCAGCCGGTTTGTGGGTTAGCAGGGACAAGGTCTGCGACCATAGAGGTGCGACGCCCGACGCCTAGTCGTTGACAGGTCGCCATTTCATATTTCCTAGCCGCCAATACAAGGGAGAAGGCGATAAATTAAAAAAAAAAGTCTTCTTATTTATAAAATTTCAAGTTTGGAAGATGTTTTTAAATACTTGTCTCGTCTTCTATTTTTTGAAAAGCGAATCCCTTAATCCCTATTTCCGTTGGTCATCCATAACTTGAGAACGACTTTTTTCGATATTGCGGATTTTCTCCTGATTCGATTTTTAAACTAACCTGTCCGTTAATATACTATTTACACGGGAAAAGAATCTAAGGAAGTTGAAAGGATACAAATAATATTTTTTATCAAGTAAATTAGTGAGTCGATTGCGAAATCTAATGCTCTTATAAAGAAACGGTAAACCTGTCTCAATTATAATGTTAGAGAACTGTAAACACTTGTTTGAAATCGAAGCTGAAGACGCCATAATAAATTTACGTGCGCCTGTTAGCTGACCTTGTCATCGGAGACGAGAGTCTACTGAAGAATACCTACTACCGAGTAAGGTCGTTATGTTTGGTGGTTGCAACTCGTGGTTATTTGATGCTGACACGCTTGTAAAAATTAGATCAGACTTATAAAAAATGTTTATAGTTAAAATAAAAAAGACGCTGGACTGAATACTCTTACCAGTCTTAAAGTTAGCTTTGTCCTAAAAAATTGGTGCGGTATTAAGAAACAACGACGCGAGTGTGACTTTAAAATCATTAATAAAAAAAGTCCTACCTCGATTGGGACTCGAACCCTGCATGGCAGGCGAGTTTTCTACTACTGAACCAGAGTTCTGAATTTCTAAATAACAATTGCAACATGCTAAATATGAAGAAAACATATTTTTGTGGTGATGCAATAAAAGTTTTGGTCAGTTTTAAAAACAAAATCTATTGTTGATCTAAAAGAAATTTGCATCAAGTTTAAAGCGTATTAAATTAAAAAGGTGAAACATGAGAAATTGGATCAAGAGACACTATACATTATCCAATACAGGTAGGTAACCCACTCGTCCGCTCGTGGCTTGTGCCAGAACTTGAATATACCGTTGCTAGACGGAACCCACAGCTTACGACAACTTGTATTCCCTTCGCACAAGCACCGGAAGGCATTTAGCGAAGATCTCTGATTTGATATATCTGCCCTCACCTAAGAACGTGTTGGCGTTCCACAACTGAACATAACATGGAAACTTGGAAAATATTTTCGTGTTATCATTTAAGATACCATAGAGACCTTTTCGCCACGGATGGATTTTAACCAAGCCTCTTAATTTGCGCACCAATCTTTATCCTCAGGATGACAAGTAAATCATTATTTTTAAAACAAATTATTGTGATTATGGAAATTTTCAAGGCGTCTTTTTTACTGTTATTTTTTTAGACCTTTGAGCAACTTTTAAAGCAATGTCGAGTATAATGATCAAAGATATTTTATCGTTTTAAATTTCAAAACTTAGCGGTCATTTTCTCCTTACTGTGAAATAACAATTTGCTCGTTTTCATTGTTTCATAATTCCTCTCAGTAAATTGCTGTAGGTCTATAAAGAAGAAATTGCGAGGAAACTATTTGAAAAAAAAAATGAGATTTGTCAAGTTTCTTATCATTAACTTCTTATTATAACTAGTAGGTAAGGCATTGCTGTGTTTAATAAATAACAGCAGATAAGCAATAACATATTAGGTAACTACCACAATTATACTTTGCGAATATAAGTAGTTAGCAGAATTTGTAAAAGTAGATACATTATCAGATAAATTATGCACGTATGAAAGCGGCCTTGTTTTAATATATACTATATTTTTAATACTCTGTACTTTAGCTTAATTTCGTATTATACATGTTGGCGTGATACTTTTGTTTGGGAACTAGTGTATGTGTTTTGCATGTGCAATATGGATATGCATATTTTTTTCAATTTAGTAGTTTACATCTCCTTTATGCAGTATAAAAAAGTCTAAGTCGAAAAATATGTTAAAAATAGCCACTTCGCACCTGCAGTTTAAACGCGCGCTATTTGCGAACGCTTAAATGTGACGTCACGATACATCTAAACTTACAAACAAGATCAATGACCTAACAAGATACTGACTTTTTGCTTTCCATACCTTCACTGCGGATGGAAGTCGGAACCTACGTCAATCAAATAATGGTTATGTTTCATAAATTTTTGGTAAAAAATTTAAATGTCGTAGTGAAAAGTTGCATTCGGTGTCTAGGTGGAACGCGACTTTGACATATACGCACTCGCACTATAATCTCGTTGAGATTAACATATCCTGTGAACAACGCCTTACGTTTAATTTTACGGCACAACCGCTCTTGTCGCATTTCAAAATATTTGAATTTTTCCTCAAGATTTTCGAACTTTTATATCATTAATTTCATGCTCGAAAAGAAATGTTAGTAACAAATATTGATGGCAGGACAAATATAAAGTAATTTATATAAAAATAAAATGAGCCTTATTTTTATTTTATTTTATAGGTAGGCCCGACAAATGACTCCACCCCACCTGATGTTAAGTGAAGGTGAAGTCCAGACGTGAAGATAGCTGATACAGCAGTTTTACCTGCCACACCAGCCCTCCTCACCCTGCCGGCCTGCATGTTGCTTCTTCACGCCTCTTTTAAAGGATCCCAGGTTGTAAGAGGGAGAGAACACGTGAGCGGGCAGAGCATTCCATTTACGGATAGTGCGACAAAGAAATGAGTCACCAAATTCCTTTGTACGCGTTGGAATTGTGGCCACAGTTAGACGGTGACAACGTAGGCCAGCGCGCGTGGTCCTGTGAAGGAAAGGAGATGGTGGGATAAGAGAGAATAACTCCTCAGAACACTCGCCGTGGTACAGACGATAGAACGCGCTTAGTGACGCCACGTCACCGCGTAATTGAAGAGACTCAAGGTGTTTAGTCACCTCCTCATCGCCTATGATGCGGATCGCGCGCCGCTGTAACCTAGCCAAAGCATCGAGCAAGTACTTGGCGGAGCCATCCCAGAGGTGCGAGCAATATTCCACGCAGGACCGCACTTGCGTTTTATACAACAAGCACAGTTGAATTCCATGCATATCCATAACGATAAGGAATATTCCAATTCCCAATCGTTTCATTTATTCTTTATTCACAGTTCAGCTCTAAGTCAAATAAGACTCTGTCATACTTAGATTAAAACAAAATGTTTTAATCTAAGCTGTCATATAAACAAATATAACTATTGCATGAATGAGTTTTATAAATCTGACGAGTAATATTACTCTCATGACAAAGTTAAGTGGCGTCTCTGCCAGTTTTTACCTACGACCATTATTGGTCCATGCTACGACCAAGAATTCCATGTTCGACATCACTGCTCATTAGTTATTTCTCATTTTTTATCAATCCACTCCAATTCATGCTTGATCGATCTGTCCCCGACTGTGAATTCTGTGTAGCATTAATTTGCGTTAATTCTTGAATTGCTTCATGGTACTTAAGCGATTTTGAGGCAGACGTCCGAAATGCAATATTCGCCTACTGTTTCGTTAATTTTATTTAGAAGTAAGGCTAAAGCATTCTTAATTTTGGTCCTGAGTGAATTTTTAATATATGTGTGTCATACAATTAGTGGTTCTCTTATTTCGACGATGTTTTTTCAATAGTTTTTTATAACTTCTTTGGCAACATTTTAGTAACGCAAAGGACAGTTTACATTGTTATTTATAATATTTTGCAGAAATAATTTGTAGGGTTAAAAATAGTCTATATCTGCTTGCCGTCGTTTTTATTTTGAATAAGGATTACAGAGTACGTCAATTATAAAATCAAGAGAAACTATTACATTTCTCAAATGAATTTCTCACAACAGATTTTATATTTATTTATTATTTGGCGCTGTAGTGCTTTTCTACCGTATTTGTAAGGTTTTACCCTTTTTAGACATGATTAAATATAAGAAACCTCAAGAAATCACAACAACAAACAAATCCGTATCAATACAAAACTTTGACATTTGACAGATGGCTGGGTTAAATTGCTTTATAAAAATCTTAATCTTAGTTCCGTTTTTCGCCACGCCCATTCTCTTTCCGCACAGACTCTACCTACCACATTTGAAGTTTTGGTAACTTGTCTGAATAACCAATTTAATCAAAGCAAAATATTTTGATGTCTTGCAAAAGTAACACATAGTTGTTTTGTTAGTACTCATAAACCTTTACCCCTTTATTAATAAACGAAGACTACGCTTGGAAAAGTTACTCCATTTTTTATCTCTGTCTATGGAATGACGAATGGCATTTGAGTGGCATGAACAAAACACGGCGTTGCTGGTCTAAGCTTCATCATTATCAGCCTATTAATGTCTCCACTGCTGGGGCACAGGCCTTCGCTATGGATGAAATAGGGAGATTGATTGCCTTGACCCATCACGCGAGTGGGTGCTAACGACTGCAGATGCAGCCGAGACCAACGGCTTAACGTGCCTTCCGAAGCTCGGAGGAACTCGTAATAATACATTTTTGGTCACCCATCCAATGATGACCACTGCGAAAGTTGCTTAACTTCAACGATCGCAGCCGAACGCGCTAACCACTTGCGTCATCGAGGTCCTCCTATATAAAGTCTAAGGTTATTCCTTGTTTATTAAAAAGGGGGAAAGAGCTTTCGGTGCTTTCCGGTTAAATCCTGTACCGGAAAGCACCGAAAGTTTATTCTATTGGTATGTTCACCTTACAATCGTTGGACTTTCGAAACGCCGAGTTATTAGTAAAAGTAGATTAGTCTTGTGCTCTATCCGTGAGTGTAACGGTTATGGGACGGAAACTCATTTCCATTAGTGAAACTGACTAGAACAGCGTCCGGGGGATATAGCCTGTTAATTAACTATGAGACGTAACATATTTCGAACGAACACCAACACCTGACGGACAGTTCTATATATACCTATATATAAATCTTGATCGAAAAGCAGAAGAAAGTTTAAACAATGCTTGATTAACCTGCATAATAAAATGTGCCTTCCTTTTGTTATCTAATTATTTCTTTACAGTAAAAAGTTCTAGACTATAAGGTTCAATATTAAAAGTTTAAATATGTCTGAACTGAAGTTTATTACGGGCGCATGCATTCACTTCTTACCATATCGATAAAAATAGTGATTCTGAAATAGTTTGAAAATTCAAAAAAAAACAAAATTCAATATCGTTTATTCAGTCTAGGCTGTTACTAGCACTTGTGAATGACGAACAGCTACGTCATCGGTTCGCAAATCTACGGCGGGAGACCTTGTACTGTGAAGAACCGGCAAGATACTCAGCAAGGGCTGTTTTTTTCGCCCTGTATTATATACAAAGCCGTCAAATTGAAAAATGACTTCAATATGAGATAACTCTAAAGTCACTTTCCATTACAACATACATAACAATTATGACTATAAAATAAAAACAAATATTTAGAATAATTCCTACAAGACTCGTTTAATATCCTTTTAAGGCGAACCTGCTAATACTGTTCTCACAAACAGGCATTTTAGTTAGTGTCTCACGCACATGACCGAGTTTATTAGTTGACTCTAGCTCGGAGGATGCATCATGTCGCAAACCGACCTTTGTCGTGACATTTCGCTGCGTTAGTTGCGTACGAAATGTCAGGTCCGTGCGCGCGAGCAGCAGATAACAGCCGCGATTATCTTACCCTGTGATGTGACGAGCACTGGGATGTACTTACGATCTTTTTTGTTCATTATAAAAAAAGTAAATAAGACATAAAAGAGGTGAGTCATAACTGATCATATTCGACTTGCTGCACCAATCTTTTTAAATCAAACTTAAAAGCTAATCCTGTTTAAGCATAGGGCGCGTTGTCGTGGTGAAGAAGGACCCCGCGAAGCCCGGTGTTTGATCGTTTGTTGCTCATTGCAGAAAAAACTTCTGGCAGGTATTTTGTGCTATACCATTCGGCGTTGATGCAGCTTTGGTCTCGAAGTGGAATTGAAATTAGGTACCCCGTCAAAGTGAAGAAACTAGCGATAAAAATTTTCCCTGCGCTACTCGATCGCTTCACTTTCGTAGGCGTTGGTTCATTTTGAAACAGCCAAACTCGATTGACGCTTTGTTTCTGGATCGTATTGATAAATCCAGGATTCGTCACCTGTCACAATAGCGTAAACGCGCCTAGACGAGCCTGCATCAAATTATTGTATCATATCACTGAACAAATCCACACGGGCCTGCTTCTGAGCTTCGGTGAGGTTGTGCTTCACCAAGCGGGAAACTATCCTCCTTACGCAAAGGTGCTCGTGCAAAATCTTGTGAACACTTCCTGAACCAATTTGCAATATGCTGAATCTATTCGTACGTAATTCGTCTGTTTTCTTGAATATTTTTTTTACTGCCAGCACACTTTCTTCGGTGACAGCCGTCGTAGGACGACCAATCCTTTGTTCATTCCCAAAGTAAGACGACTGCGTTTGAACTCGCTACACCAGCGGCAGATAGTTGCTTTTGAAGGTCCTTCATCCATAAAAGCAGTTCGAAATCGATCAAATGACTCCTCATGTTTTAAGCCACATATAAAATCGTAAAAAATCATAGCACGAAAATGTTCTCGGTACAGATCCTGTGATTGAACTGTGGTATTTTTACTTTTAAATACTCGAAGTTTTCAAAATTATAAGAAGTGACCAGTGTCTTATACATAAAAACATTTTGTCGCAAAACTTTCTGAGTGGCCTAGTAACTATATATACAACTATTTATTATTCAATGAAATACGTTTTGAAACAACAAAACGTTTCTTTTGTTTGGTGTGGAAACCTTACCGTTATTAAAAAGGGGCGTATGTATGGGCATGGGCAAGATACACTCGATAGAAATTGTTAAAGTAGTTTATTAATAAATAAGTTCCTATTATTAAGTTTAAAAGTACTGGTTGAGAAAATCCCGTTAGATCAAACTTTAAAAAAAAAAAATTTGCTTATTACAAATAAACAAAAAGTAAGACTTACTCAGATTTCAAAATTCAAATTTCGTGCATGATTTCAAATTTCGAATATGATACACAAAACGTGGCAAAATATTGAGAGAGGGCTTAATTTATTGACAAGTTCGTAATTTGAATACTACAGCAAATATCAAGTTCCATACAAACTTTGTCTTTAGACAACATTGTAGACATCAAGGTGCTCGTATGGTGTAGGCGATAGCGGGATATAATCCAAATATTTTTAGTAACTTTGTTCTTGACATCAAATTATTACTTGATAAATAATTTTCGCGTTTTATTGTAAAGTAAAGTACAGTCAGTACTGTATAATGTTATACTGATAAGATAATCAGTATAAGAAATGAAAAAAAAGTTGTTAATAACATTATGTGGTACTTTCACACTGAATTGTGAGTGCACTAGTTTTGATTTTTCTTTTTTTATGAAATGATTTGTCACTGTATGAATCTTTTTCTCAGCCTCCCCGGATATTTTTCAAGAGTTGTCAATTCTTGTTAAAGTACAAGCATAACCGCCAACGTCACGAATCACGAAATGATTAAAAAGCTTTTATGAGCATATGAACCATTTATTTATTTATCTTATTATCTTTTGCAAACTGTTAGCTTTTGATTTTATTTATTTTCTAAGCATTTAACTGCTAGATGTTTAAATCTAAAGAAAAGTTTACTAGAAAAAAATCCACGCGGACCAGGCAGCGGACGGGACCGTCCGACGTCACGAATCACGAAATGATTAAAAAGCTTTTATGAGCATATGAACCATTTATTTTATTATCTTTTGCAAACTGTTAGCTTTTAGTTTTATTTATTTTTTAAGCATTTAACTGCTAGATGTTTAAATCTAAAGAAAAGTTTACTAGAAAGAAATTAGAAGATTAGATAAATAGATTTTTTTAGCTTTTGGATACAAAGGTTTATTCATTCAATACTTAAACCGTAAAAACAATCGCAACTCGTATAAAAACATGCATTGAATTGAAGGGAATTAAAAGTAACGTTTTCTAGGGCGGCATTTCCTGGCTACATGGCATGGCATGTGCGTGGCTTACGTTATTATTTTTTTCCAGGGCAAGTCGGTGATTCGACCAATAGCGTTCAAGCCGCTGGGCGGGCGACTGTCTGCGGGCGGCGAGCGGTATGGCTCTACTCCAGTGTTGGCCAGCAGGCCACCCTCGCATATGACACTCTATGGCAGTAAGTTTTATTCACTAATTCATACCTATTTACTTACTGGTTAACTGAGGGTCGAAATCACCTGTCGTCTTACTTAATTGTTATAGCAAAAAAGTTACTACCATTAATTTATTCCTGCTAATATTATAAATTTGGAAGTGTGTATGTTTGTGTCTCAATCACTCAAAAACGACATAACAGATTTTGAAATGGAATTTGGTATGCAATTGCCGTCTTACTTTATTGTTATAGCAAAAAAGTTACTACCATTAATTTATTCCTGCTAATATTATAAATTTGGAAGTGTGTATGTTTGTGTCTCAATCACTCAAAAACTACATAACAGATTTTGAATTAAATTTGGTACGCAAAAAAGTTAATGACCTGGATTGAGACATAGGATCCTTTTTTGCCGGAAACATGTTTGTTTCCTACGGTATTCTTAAATAACTAAAAATGAGGCGAACGAAGTCGCAAGCGGCTGCTAGTCAAATATAAAAAATAATTTCCATTTCTGAGTAGAAACATGTGTTAATTGTACAAAGTCGGTAGTCATTTCTTATTTTTTAGTTTTAATTGAATACTCAATTAAATGAAAATATTGTTACTTACATTTTATTTAATGTTGTGGAGATTTATTCGCTCGTTTCTCTCCGCAGCTAAAAATATATAACATAGGGGACAAAATAGACGATTCAAAAGAGTTGGTCATATATTTTTAATCAAACTTGTTTCAGGTTCTTCCGACGTCCGCGAATCGCGATGGTGCGGCTCACCGCAGCCCGCGTCGCTCTCCGCTCTGCCGCCCGCCATCCACTCCGCTCCGCTTCACCAGCGGCACCACTCCGCTATTGTGTACGTAAAAAAGCTGATTCACAATTTTCTAAAGAAAAATGTCAAGTCAAGACTACTATAAGTTCGGCATTTAATGACAGTTTATCAATATTCATAATAGCATTGAAATAAATGAAAATATATTTGCATGAAACATAGGTAGTTTGTCAAAGTTGGTAAATTAATGTATAGTTCTATATATTTTGCCCTTGAAAGAGCATGCAAAAATACCAATAAATTAAAAAAAAATGTTATATATACTCATACAAGAAAAACATTGAGCACTCTATCTCTATTATAATCTTTAAGTATACATATAATTCACCCAGCAGACTCCTTCTCGCACAAGCTAGTAGAAATACCTGCTTTAATATAGAATACCATTTATCAATAAACATATAATGATTAGAAGTTAATTAGTACCTCATTTGTAGAACAGCTTCAATTACCTATACGAGTTGTACCTTAACGCAAAATAGTTCAATCAAGCTGCTCTCAAACATGGTCTGGTTACATAGTATGAATAGCTTTCATCATAGATTCCACAAATATGTCGTCGACTTGAGTCGTGAGCTCATCAGCCGGTAACGTCTGTAATTAGACTGATTGGTCTTTATTAGCGCGGGCGCATCGCGTGTAGGCCCGCCTCCATTCTTGAATGAACGCAGGGCAGCTAAAATAACGCTTTCTTATAAATTCTTGTCTGTATTTTTAGTTATAAACACAATGGAGTTAAATTACTATTGTGTTATAATAAGTACGTACACTTTCATAAAATTGGTAAGAAAAAACTTTTCAGTATTTATATAATTATTAATAATGTATGTAAATGTTTGTAGAATTATCTTACTCAATTGTTAAATTACAAAATTCACAATTTATTTATAAACTATTAAAATTATTCATACACTAAAAGTAGTTGAATGTACCTAAACAAAACGTTGGTCTCATAACGTACACATTAAAAGAATTCATCTCGTCAGGGTCTTATAAATTTCAAAACGTAATATTATACTGTAATAACCTACTTGTAATCAACATTATATAAGACAACAAATATTAAACTCCAGTAAGTTTAAATAAAATAAGTTTCAACGGTATAGATGCACTGATTTATTTATTTAGTGACGTTTCGCATCCTTTTCAGGATGCGTCGTCGGTATTATGATTTAATTTAATTTGACGAGCTACCTTCGAAATACTTTTATTAAAAGTAAATAAAATCATCCTGAAAAGTATGTGAAACGTCAATAAATAAATAAATTAGTGCATCTATAATACCGTTGAAACTTGTTTTATTTAATGAGTGGTGTGCGTGGAAATCTAAGAAACAAATATCCAGTAACTATGATAATTAGTAATTACATAAAAATATAAGGTAAAGCACCAAGATTAATTGTTTATTTAGCAGCAGCCAGCATATTTATAATAATATTAACAAAACATTTTTGTCGTATAAAGAAAACAGTGCAGCTGCAACCATCAATAAATAAAGAATTCGTTTACAAACAGTAGTGAGTAGTATTTGCATTGACAGCGGCAAAGTAGTGGCGGCACGCGCCAACGCATTCGCCGCACGCGTCGGCCGCGAGAGCACGCGCGTGTGTGTGCAGCTTTACATCGCATCAAATTCAAATCGCGAACGGATTTTAAAATGCGAAACGTGTTCTAAATTATGTGCGCAAACTATTCTATTCTCTATGAATAGGTGAGTGTATTTTGTTCTTAAAACTTAATTTGTATGCACGACAGTTGCGTATTCTTTATCTCTTTTTTAAGAGCATGATTTAAGGTTTACCTCTTTTTTTGATATTATGTACAAACACAAATGAGATTTTTGATGGTGTTTTCTTCTGTATTAGTGAGTGGTTCAAAAAAAATATTAACTCACAAAACGTTGTGATAAAAATAATTTTATCTAATAGTGCTTATTTGATTCCAACATTATGTTCAATGATACAGTCTAATAGATTTGTATAATATCATTAAATTAGTCATCAATTCTTTAAGCTTTTTTAAAATAGGCCAGCAAATGAAATTGCCTACATAATGATAGCGATCTTGCTATCGTTTTATCGCCGCTGTATAAAAATATCATGTTTAGTCATCAATACAATAAGAGCGATTGGGAAATATTAAATGATTTATAAAATTGTTCGTATAAAATGTTTCATTGCTATAAATGCAACGATTGTTGATCTACTTATTTCCGTTACTTGTATCATTATCAAATGTGTGCACGCGCGGTTGTGATACGCATTTACCTACATTATCTTTGTTTTCATTTTCAATTACGTTTATGCGCCTTGTTAGGAAGGAACGTACGAATACTGCCCAAGGTTCCATTTTAGAGTCTCTAGTTAATTAGGAGAACAATGGATGTTAGTTATCATGCTTTTAGTTTCATATCAACATCCTCACTCACACCTTCATTGTGTTACGCAAAAAGTTGCTACGAGAGATTTTCGTAGCTATAACGTTTGCGCCTCGTAGTATAATACCGTAGATTTTAACGGCTTACCAAAATATTTATTTTTATGTTTATAGAGAGGTAGGTAGGGCATAGCGGATTTCTCGCTCGAATTTAGCGCTCGTCACCACAATCGGTTGGAGCCACAATAAAATAACACTACTTTTGGTGTTGTTGTGTTTTTACTGGTGAGTGGGGCTCCAGGGCTCCGCGGGGTAGGATAGGAGATTGGGTCATAGTAAGCAACGTTGCGAGTGATATTTTGAGTATCGCAAGCGCCTATGAGGAGGTCGATGGCGCAAGTGGTTAGCGCGTTCGGTTGCGATCGTTGAAGTTAAGCAACTTTCGCAGTGGTCGTTCTTTGGATGGGTGACCAAAAACCGCAAAATTTACTAATCCGCACTGGGCCCGCGTGGTGGGTCATGGCCCAATCTTTCTATTCCTTCCATAAGGAAGGCCTGTGCCCCATCAGTGGGGATATTTATAGGCTGATGACGATGATGATAAGCGTCTATAGCCTATGGACGCCGCTTACCATCAGGCAGGCCATAAACTTGTTTGCCATCCGCTTAACATAAAAAATATATAAGAGTGTTGTTTAACCAAAGCTTATAATGACATGTTTTAAACTTTAAAATCAGCCCGGAAGGCAAGACCCGTGCTCCAGCAATGAGGAAAATAAATAGGCTGATGGTGATGAACATATTTTGCAAATGTACATCAATCTAATGATTACCTAATGGTAGTTTCGTTAGGCCAGCCTTCACGAGCCGTCGACAATACCGTGTGGTTGCGAGAGATGAGCGCAGGTAGGGTTACCATATCTCAGGATTTGTCCTGAGATATCAGGATTTTTGGACTCTTCTCAGGATTGCGGCTGGATTTTGCAAATCTCATGAAATCTCAGGATTTTTTTTATTTCCAATAAAAAAAGGCTTACTATAAAAAGTTAAACTAAAAATAATCTTCCATTGGTAATAATTGCACAATTAAAATCAGTACTTTATTATCCAAGTAAGTACTTAATCAGTTTTATCATACTTAATATGTGAAGATACATTTTTAAGTAAGGTTTTTTCTTTAATTATAGATTCATATAATGCCCCACATGTTAAGCTCTTCAAATTATATTGATTTAAAAGTATAAACGATAATATTACGACTTTTTTAAATTGTTAAGTACTTTTGAGAGGAAATTCTCAAACTGTAAAAAATCTCAGGATTTTTCAATGGAAATCAAGCCTTTTCTCCGGACTTTTGATTTTATCATCTGGTAACCCTAAGCGCAGGAGACACGCGCCGCTGCGCGCGCGCATCTCATTTGAAGCACATCTCTCAACATCATATCAGAGCAATAGTAATAACTGTTTTCGACTTTGCATATATATTTTTAATGATACCGGAATAAGTTTTTCTATAATTTAAGTTGTCGTCGAAAGGTATTATATGTATTTTTTTTCTTTTTCTTTGGAATATGCTATTATTCTTAATGAAGGAAGTTTTTATGATTACAGCAACGGATTAATACCTAATAAAATTATATTTCATTCATATTTCTATGCAATCCGAAGTTTATTTACTTACATGAGTTTTGAGAAAATGATGTTAAGAGGGAAGGCGTGCAAGGTTTTTTCTATACAAACGTTTTCGGCTGATTCCTCCTTTACTCTTTATTAACTCTCACAGGTTACAGCAAACTGTATTTTATTTCAGTCTCCAGAGGGAGACTACGACGAGAGTATAGAGATACTGACATGCAGTATGCTCTCCAGTTACAAGAGCATATTACGTGCGATTTCAGAGCAACTCCCGTCTGTAGTAGTACAAATTATGGCAATACGCGCCCGGGTTCTATTCCCAGGTGAGGAAGGACTTTTTTTGGTTAATGATATTAAAATTTCACTTGCATCAAGGTTTCATAAGACTACACAAATTTTCTTTGAGTCTGTATGTTGTTAACTGTATATTTTCCCACGAGTCTGTTTAATAATATATTCTTTATAATTATGAAATATATTCCTACTTTGTACTTGTATCTTTATTGTGTTGCTTAAAAGGAAGTTAATTAAAAATGACCTCAAATAATTTGAATTTTTACAACGTCACGGTGTGTATTATCAAGGCTACTGTATAATTTACAAAAAAAAACTCTGAATTCTAAGTTTAATACAGAATAATTGACCGGAACGCCGAAAATCTACTTTCAAAAGCAAACCTTAATACTTACATGAACTAAGGTTAAGTGCATTAATTGTTAACCTTACATAATTAATCTAGCTTTGTTTTCGAATTAAAACGCAAATCAGGTGTTCCACCTGACAAATCACTTTTTAACGGTTAAATAGATTCTATTTTGCTATTCGCCAATTTCCGAGCCGCACTCGCACACGAAAAGTTAAGATGTTAAGATTAATTTATCTTTATAATCTTTTTTATATAAAAATTTTGACACACAAGCATATGAGGAGCTGGCGAACAAAACGGTATAATAATTTCAAATTAAATTTTACAGTAGCAGTAAAAAACTGAATGTCATACCTACAGTGAGCTTTTGGCGTGATTTTTAATTTAGTCATTTTAACACTATTTTAGGCGGTTTTGATTGACATGAGTTGAAATTCAAATTCAGCTGGCCCAAAATCTCCAGGCTGTAAAAAAAAAGTACTATATGGCCAAACATTATGAAATTTTTGGAGCATTCGTGCGAACTCGCAGATATTTACGATGCGATGCGAAGTCGCAGTTATGTGTGTTACATATGTGCAGTATGTGTGTATGTGCAGCAGGAGAGCACTCAACAGTCACTCTTATACCCGCAGCAATATCTGTTTCATGTTAAAACAAATCATCATCATCATGAGTCTATTGAGGCACAGGCCTTCCCTATAAATGGAACAGGGAGATTGGGTCAAGACCCACCACACGGGCTAAGTGCGGATTGGTGGGGGCTAGCAACTGCAGATGCAGCCGGGAGCAACGACTTAACGAGCCTTCGAAGCACGGAGGAGCTCGAGAATTTTTTGGTCACCCATCCAATGACCGACTATTGCGAATGTTGCTTAACTTCCACGAACGCAGGCCAAACGCGCTGACCACCTGCGCCATCGAGCTTCTCTACATTGACAGTTTATACTGTACATAATCTTAATCCCACCCTATACTACCTATAGGTATAGGAGTATAACATGGTGATTTAGAATTCCTTGTAGCAAGCAGTGTGGTGCTGCCACGCTCCGTCGCCGGAGCAAGACAAGCTGTCAAGCGAGACGCGTACGCAGCGCATCACGTAGGGTTACTGTTTTTGCCTAGTTTTTTTTCATTGTTTTCGCGATTTGCCATATTTGGACTGTGACCAAGCGTTGTTGCCTTAGAGTAAAACAAAAAGTGAAGATACGGCACTCGCGGCTCAAAAATAATCCGCTTAGATTGTGGTGCATGACCACAATTCGCTTTAGTCACAATTAGACATTCAAACACGCTGCATGTGCACTCAATATAATAATAATACGGATATTCTATGTTATAAAGATAAAACAATGCCCTCGATGTTTTTATAAAGAACACAAATACTTAGTTCAAGATCAATTAACAAATTTCACGGCAACACTGGTTCTTTCGTAAAACTATTTTTGTTCTCTAAATCACGGTTTGTCATGAATGTTATTTATTTTTTCGCCATTTGTTGTCAAGAGAAGGACAACAATACAGCTCAGCCGTTTGTAGAGAGAGGACAGAAAACGCAGTCGCCAAGCCAAGCGACGCCGAATCGCCGTTTCGCTTGCACTGCGTTGAAGTGTATAGTTCTATCTCGCTCGCTCGATTGAATGTTTATTTACAGAAGTGTGCGCGAGTGAGAGTTGCTTATGTAGTTGAGTCGGAGCATATTTCATTTGATGCTCGTACTAGAGCGTACCGTATCTTCCTATTTGTTTTGATCTAAGGTTCTTACAAACAATACGGAACTATTTATTAACATCTAGAGACCGCACGTCTTTAAGCGAATACATAGACGTTAAAAATTCTACAAGCTTAACGTCTCTCAAATACGAGTTTTGCCACACATAGTTTGTTGGTGTGAACTCTATTAAACAGGTAAATTTGCCAGTCAATTGGTGCAGCAATCAAGCAATCAGCGATCAGTAATGCGAAAAATATGTGCTCGGGCAGGTTGCATCATATAGTACATGATTAGCTAATCTCAATCGATCCTAAAACTCAATTATACAATTTAATTTTATAATAATTACACAAAATTTGTTGTAATAAGCGTTTATTTTGGAAATAAAATAATACGTTATATCTTATGTTCCCATCCGAGTATATCTAAATCGCAACGTATATAATACTAGCGGACCCGACAGACGTTGTCCTGTCTACACGTCTTTGTGAATCTAAACCATTCTCAGATCCCCTTGAACACACACAAAAAATTTCATCAAAATCGGTCCAGTCGTTTAAGAGAAGTTCAGTGACATACACACTCACAGAAGAATTATATATATAAAGATATTCTATAGAATTTATTCTTAAACAACGGTTGCAAATATGAAACTACGAAAGTGTAACAACAATATTACAGGGAACATCTGTACGTAGACCAATGAGATGAAGGTATTATCGAGGTGTCCATGATTTCTGCTGAAATAAGTACACCGCCACCACAGCGCCGAAGTGGACCAGGTTGCCGTTCATCAGTAGGCCTTAAAAAGTCTCAGACATTCTGAGCTGGCAGAAGTGGTCAAATGGCAGCTTTTTGTGGTCGAATTTTACTCAAGGTCGCGGAGCAAATACATGTATATATAAATTCAAATTGAACAAAATTCTTTCATAAAACTGATTGGGAACTTAATTTTATATTTACTTTTAATAGACACTTTTCTTTAGTCTTCTAAAACGTTGACAACCCTATATTCATAACCATAATTGCACCTGTACCATACCTTATGCTGCTTAACATGACAGTATGTAGGTAATCCGAGTGGAAAGCGATATTTTTATGAAATTATCAAACAACCGTCAGCCAAGCGGGAGCTCCAATTCGAACGGAAAATCTACTGAATTTGTGGAACGGGCTAAAGCCGGCTTTTCATTGCGGATTTAATTTATATCTCGAGATGCAATATATATAACATTATATATTACATCTCGAGATATAAATTGATATCGCTCACCATTATTTCTAATTGATCCTTTCACTCTGAGATATAGTTTATATTACATCCCAAACTATAAATATATTTTCGGTCTATCGAGCGATAATATTTAAAGACCGTACCCCGTACGCCCTTCCGTCCCCTGCGTCACCACCATGATCGAAACAGAATGAGTTTATAATATGTCTCATAGTGTAAACGCCAATCGCGGGATGTAATATGTATCTCGAGATATAATATATTATATTATAGGTTCGGTTAATATATTATATTAGAATCGACACCATTATATCCCGCAGTGAAAAGCCGATTTTAGCGTTTGAGTTCCACGTGCCCCAAATACATTCAGGTCCTCCTACAATACTATGATATTGATGTATTTAAATTGTTTTACACTTACATGTTACTATGGGACTTACGAAGTGTAAGCACGATATTTATTTATTTAGGTATTTAATTGTTGGACAATTTACTGAGAACGCTAATAACAAATCTCCACAACTTATCTCGAGATATAATATGTATTATAGGTTTAGAGAATCATGCCAGAATCGACACCATTATATCCCGCAGTGAAAAGCCGGCTTTAGCGTTTGAGTTCCACGTGCCCCAAATACATTCAGGTCCTCCCACAATACTATGATATTGATGTATCTAAATTGTTTTACACTTACATGTTACTATGGGACTTACGAAGTATAAGCACGATATTTTTTTATTTAGGTATTTAATTGTTGGACAATTTACAGAGAACGCTAATAACAAATCTCCACAGCCAAGGACATAATATAAAGAAATTTGATGCGCTTTGATATACAAATGTTTAAGGAACTTTTTTTGTGGATAAATCGAACGTTTTTAGAAGTCGCAAAACTATTTTTGGTTCCACTGTGCACGAGGCGATATTGATCTCAGATCACCTAGGAGTCTCTGGAAGGGAGAACTCTCATTCGACCACATCAATAGAAATTATGATCTAAACAGATTGCTAATTTCTCGGCCAAAATTGTAGGTCAATTCTGGCTTCATTATTATAATATACATTCTGATTGAATATCCTACTCATTTCTTTTTATTTCTTATATGAGTCCCGAATCTCTTGGGGGTCCTCTTTTCTTTACTTCAAAATACATTTTCCCTCGTTCGGGAAGGTATAGAATTTGTATTCGGGGAACCAAAATAAAAAATTTGGCTCTAAATTTAATAAAGAAAAACTCAAAATATTCTGATCCAGCGGATGCAATACCGCTAAGTAAAAATAATTAAAGAGGCAATTTCATTAAAATAACTTCAATAAAGTAAGTACCTACACACATCAAAAGTGTCTAGGGATCAAGCATTTTTATGCGGATTTCTTGAGATTGAGATGTGGCTTTGTAATAAATTTATGATTTTATAAATTTATATGGATCCTTTTTGGTGCATTTTATAATTTGAATCAGGAACTGTGAATCAAATTCGAGTAAAAGATGAAAATCAGCTGTCAATATTTTCCCTATAAAAACATACAACGCATTGAAGACATTATTAGTGCTACTGTTTCCCTACTACTGATTAAAACCAACGTTATTATGGAGCGGCGACGTCATTTAAGCAGGGAAGAAATGCTCAGAGCCGTGGGAATGATAGAAGCTGGTTCCCGGCAACGTACTGTGGCTTTAGCTCTGAATACAAGTCAGAGTGTTATCAGTCGACTTTGGACACGATACCGAAGCACTGGTACCGTGGCTGAGCGCCATGGAGGACGGTATCGCTGCACCACACGGAGACAAGACCGATACATTCAAATCTTAACTCGAAGAGCTCCAACAATAACCGCCATGATGTTAGCCGTGAGGCTTCATCACTCTTCAGGGAACTTAATTAGCGACCAAACAGTCAGAAACCGCTTGCATGAAGTGAACCTTCATTCCCGAAGACCGCTACGGGTACCACCTATAGCAATGCACAATCGTAGGATTCGATATCAATGGGCTCTTGAACACAGAAATTGGGCAGAAGAACAATGGCGTTTCGTGTGCTTTTCTGATGAGTCTCGTTTTGGTATGAGACCGGATACAAGACGTATACGACACTGGAGAACCCCTGGACGCCAACAGCGATTAAAATCCTGCCAGGAAGTCCATCCTTATAGTGGTGGAACCATCATGGTATGGGCGGGTATTTGGATCGGCGGAAGAACTGAGTTGATTTGGATCAGAGGCAACCTCAACGCTCAAATTTATGCTGAGACGATTGTATCAGACGTCATCGTTCCTCTACAAGTGCAAATCGGTCCCTTATTTCAGTTAATGCATGATAATGCACGACCGCACACCGCAAGAGTTGTAAGACAGACTCTCGCCGCAGCTAACATCAATGTCCTGCCCTGGCCTGCTCAGTCGCCAGACTTGAACCCGATTGAGCATGCATGGGATATGCTACAGAGAAGAGCTCTGCCGAATATGGAGGGTATCCAGTCGCAAGAAGACCTTTTTTTGTTGTTGCAACGAACATGGGCGGCCATTCCACAGCGTGATTTGGATGAACTCATTTTGAGTATGCCAAACCGATGTTCTTGTGTTGTTAGTGTTCGCGGTAGAAATACGGATTATTAATTGTTTAAGTTACCCAATAAAATTTTAGAGAAAACTGTTATTTCAGTCTTTTTTTCGAACTTTTGTGTTAGTGGTTCAAATGTCAAAAATCCCTTTATTAGGAAAATGGCAAATTTCTTTATTAATGCAAAGGTGACTTGGTTTATCGTTACTGTGACAAACGAAAACACTTTATTTGATGAATCCTTAAAGAAAATTTTAATTAATATCAATCAGGAGAAAAGTTATTGCAAAAATATATGTTGATCCCTAGACACTTTTGATGTGTGTACATACAAGATAAAATATAAAGAACGTAATTGTTTACAATTTTAATGTACCTGTTGTTATAATATTGCGAAAATATAATTGCGATCTATTTCAGCGTGTGTGTCGCATTTAAACAAAATGCGTAAACACCCACTTTCCAAATTCGGGTGAAATATAAAGTTACAGGTGGAAAGAAAACAAACAAAATAATAAAATAAATTTTAACCATAGTTACCGTTTTAAGAGCATATCGGCTCAACAATTTACAATCAGACGGGTCCCAGATAACGAGATACGATACGACCAATCATGACGATACGTAAGTGAGTATCACTTTAATAATTACGATGTTTACGAACGCGAATGAATGAATTTGGTATGCGAATTTACCTTTAAGTGATATAATGAACAATTTATTATCCGGCTGTATTGCTTTGTCGATATGTTTGTGTGGCGTGAATGTTTACCCCATGCTGTGCTTAACTTGGAGGAAAGACTGTATTAAATGCACCGATTGCTAACTTTCACTTGCGATAATATTAGTAAACCTAAGCCTATAAAGTATAAACAAACAGGGTCGTTTTTGTAACCATTCCAAGTTTCTGACGACTGAACGAAGGGAAAGTTTCTTTCTTTTTCTAAATCGTATTTTTGTAACTGTAGGGAAAGGCCGGAATAGTGAACAATCCAGCGGGTCAATTATGCTTTAGTGATATAATCCTAATGTGATGTCAATATGATGTTGATGCCAAGTTGACATTGTTTTTAAATGGTATTATGAAACATTCCTATGTCACATCAAGATCATATCAATATCATATCCTGTATCACACTTTTGACGTTTATGCGATACTGTTTTAAGTCAAAAAGTTGAACGTAATTATTACTTATTAGTTGATATCAAGTTGATATCATTTTAAAGAGTTGATCATAAGTTGATATCTAGTTGATGTCATTTTGAAATCGCATTTTTCGAAGATCATAATACGTAATATGAAATTGACATCAAAACAATATCACAATTAGCGAGAATAATTGGCCAGCTGGCAAAGCGTATAACCGCGATTATTACAAAACGGTGCTCACAAGAACATGATTAGAATTATGAAAAATTTGCTTATTATTTTTGTATAGACGATTGAATAGAAATCAACGAATAGCCTGTCGATGCTAGGCTCTAATGTTAATCCTGTAAGTAACGAGTCACCTGTCACACGAGATATATATCTTCTTTATTAGTGGCTTATAGTATTCTTCGGTAATTGAAACTTAATTAATCGTGTTTCACTTTGACCCACAGGAGAATTTAGCCGGTGGATTGGGCAATGCGGATAGTGGTCCTAATTTTAAAGTGATCAACAATTTCAAATAAAGTACTGATGTTACATAATTTCTGTGGATTATATTATAAAGTATGTCTGTAACAGCCCCTTTCACATAACGCGTCAAAGGTTAATGTGTGCCCGGCCTTCGCCTATAAGAACTAAACAACTGCGTTTTTCTCTTTGTGCAGTTCAACGTAACATAAATAATAGTCAATTCCATTCTGCAGGCACTATCACGAGTCATGCAAAATGATAGGCGACAAACTATTACCATACGTACACATCAGTTCCAAATTATGGAATGACGGGAAGATTTTGTAGTATCCTTGCGCAGATTATACAGGCGTGAGCACGTTTTCGTGCTTCAACTTAACGATTTAGACCACTATGTTATGTTCGATTAGGTATTGTGAATTTTCGAAAGCGTGCAAGAATGTTGTATGATAAATCACGAATTTTAGGCGATTTTATTTAGAAGGTTCCGTTATTAAGTAGCTGTGCAATGATTTGTGGAAATTTACGAAAATTAAAAAAAATATGATAAGGAATGAATATGCTTTATAAAAGGTCGTGGAAATACAATGTACATTTTAGATACAAAATGATTTTTTGTCATTTATACACACTACAGCGTTCATTACTGCCCGATTAATAAAAAATCGTGACTAAAAATATAAGGCACAATTCTTTTGACTGTGTACGAATGAAAGAAATTTGCTTATTTCCAGGACCAAATCAAATTCTGTGGTCAGCGCGGGAGACACCAAAGAGCCTGCGCCGGCGCCCTCCCCCGCCGACTCTGGAGTATCCGAGCTGGAACGAGACCAACATGACTACAGGTAAGAAGAACCTATAACCCTAAGTAATACACTCTAGTACACATCTATCAGCCCACTAAGTATCACAAGTTTCAACGGTATGCAGCATAATATATGTTAGGTTGAGCAATTTAATATATAAAATTCTCGTGTTACGGTATGCGTAATTGAACTACTCCGAAACGGCTCGACCGATTTTCGTGAAATTTTATGTGCATGTTCAGTAGATCTGAGAATCGGACAACATCTATTTTTCATCCCCCTTAATGTTAAGGTGGTCCACACTTAATTTTTTTTTGGGCAAATTTTTTTTATTTTATTTTTTTATGATACAACATACAGAAATACAATCAACCCTAAATTTTCACCTTTCTATCACCAACCCCTTCTTTTATGGAGGTACGAAGTTCGCTGGGATAGCTTGTAATATTATATTTTAAAAACAAACGAAAACGATGGTCAATAAATCAGCTTCAAAACTGCGTAAAAAGATTTTGCTCAATGTAACTTTATTTTTAGCTAGGGGCCGTCAAAACTTTAAATACTAGGTGGGATACTAGTAGATAGATGTGTCCGGGAGTATAATTATACTAAACACAAAAGTAAGTGCCTAAATCACTGAATCGATAATGCTGAATTTCTTCATAGAGATAGATGATTGGAGGATTAAATTTGGTAATAGGCAGAAAATCTCTGAAACTACTAATTCGGTTTTGTAATATTCTTTCACCAGTATGTTTATTTCTTAGTGACATAATATGAGCCTATATTTTATCGCTATTTAATAATCGCTCCCATGGCAAGCCGGGGCGCGTCGTATAATCTAAGAAAGTGTTCTTATCCATTCGGATTTCCAGTCCTGTATAATCTCTCTTCTTGTGTCAAAAGAGTGTATAAAATTTGTTAAAGCCTAAAACTAAACTATTTTTAGTGGAACAAGAAAAAGCCAGGGAAAAACAGGGGTTTTCTGTAATAAATGAACATCTCTAATCCATACTAATATCAAAAATGCGTAAGTGTCTGTCTATCTGTTGCCTCTTCGAAATGATTTAGATAAAATTGGATACAGAGATAGTTTGAGTCCCGGGAAAGGACATAGAATACTTTTTATACTGAAAAAATGTTAGGTTCCTGTGGGATGCCCATAAAACTAAAGTCGACGCGGACGAAGTATTGTGCGGCCGCGATATATATCTTTCGAAAACGATTGCCTTCTTTGCTCTCATTAAACGTATTCCATTAAATGTGTTGTGTGTATCACTGGAGATAGGAAATGTCGAAAGTAGCTGGCAACCGTTAAAGGAACCCGCTCTTTGGAACAGCGGTCGTATGTTGTGCAACGTAACTCCTATCTCGCCGTGCTAGTTGCAAATGTATGTGATGCATAACACGATTTGCATAGTGGGTCTACATAGTGTCCTCGTGGCATCATCGTGGATTGTGGATAAAAACGTATGAATTCATGACCTCCATCAGTAATGCACGATAAAATTATAATGAATTTATCACCGAATGGAACTTTGAATGCAAAATCAATGAACAAAAGAATAATTGTACTGTTAGAGGTATCTAACCTTTCCTAAGGAGATAAGATTTTAAGCTAAATAATAATATTATTAGAAAAAATTCCTCGCGGATAAATTAACATATCGATAACATTTGTTCATTGACTTGGCTAGTTGTTCTTTCATTCATGCCGGCATTTAATGACCTAGGTCTAACTATCTGGCTAATTTAACAAATGGCTGCGTAATATATAGAAATCATTTCTTTACCTATTCTATCTAGTTCGGCAAAATATTTTTCTAGAAGTCCAGAAACATTAGATTGTTCACCACTCGTTCACGACGAATTACTCTGTTTCCAGCACAACAGACCGACTGCGAAGTCACGAGGTGCGACTGCGAGCGCCTCGCGGCCTGATGCTGCAGAGCTACGCGTCTCGCTCGCACGAGCGGGATGCTGAACTGGCGCGAGTGAGACGGGACCGCGCGTTGCTGCGGCAACGGCTCGAGGACACCGAGTGGAGTCTCTGCCAGCGCGCCGGGGAGATCGCGCTACTGAAGACTCAGCTTAAAGATGCGCAGGTATTGGATAATCATTGTTCTTATTAAGTATGCGTCTCCCTCCCTCCACAATCGTGACGCGGAAGTAGCGTGAGTGAGACGTTGCGAAGATACCGAGTGGAATCTCTGTCAGCGTGCCAGGGAGATCGCGCTATTAAAGACACAGCTTAAAGACACGCATGGTTCTTTTGTCTTGCTCGCGCTAGCAGGATGAACTGCCGAGGGGGAGACGAGACGAAGACACCGAGTGGAGTCTACTAAAGACCCAGCTCTAGGACGCAAAGGTAAATACTGGTCATTGTTCCTTTGTCTCGCTCGTACTAGAGAAAGGCTACACTGCGCGAATGAGTCGAATACACCGATTGTAGTCTCTGCCAAGTGCAGAGGAGATGGCGCTCCTAAA
The DNA here is from genome assembly GCA_902850365.2 of Chilo suppressalis. Classification (NCBI taxonomy): domain Eukaryota; kingdom Metazoa; phylum Arthropoda; class Insecta; order Lepidoptera; family Crambidae; genus Chilo; species Chilo suppressalis. Next base: position 5,651,681 of record OU963908.1, read on the forward strand.
GACCCAGCTAAAAGACGCGCAGGTATTGGATGATCAAATGCTTTTATCTCGCTCACATGAGCGGGATGCTGAACTGACGCGAGTGAGACGGAGCGAGGACACCGGGCGAGTCCCTGCCAGCGAACCGGAGAAATCATGCTACTGAAGGATGACCCAGCTTAAAGACACGCATGGTTCATTTATCTCGCTCGCACTAGCAGGATGCTGAACTGCCGCGAGGGAGAGGAGACGAAGACACCGAGTGGTGTCTGCTTCGAAAGACCCAGACGTAGGACGCGCAGGTATATACTGGTCATTGTTCCTTAGTCTCGCTCGTACTAGAGAAAGGCTACACTGCACGAATGAGTCGAATACACCGATAGTCTCTGCCAGGTGGAGAGGAGATGGCGCTACTTAAGACCCAGCTGAAAGACGCGCGGGTGTTGGATGATTAACTGCTTTTATCTCGCTGACATGAGCGGGATGCTGACCTGACGTGAGTGAGATGGAGCGAGGACAACGAGCGGAGTCTCTGCCAGTGCACCGGAGAGATCATGCTACTGAATGAAGACCCAGCTCAAGGACGCACAGGTATTGGATGATCAACGTTTTATCTCGCTGACATGAGCGGGATGCTGACCTGACGTGAGTGAGATACAGCGAAAACACTGAGTGGAGTCTCTGCCAGCCCACCGGAGAGATCATGCTACTGAGGGAAGACCCAGTTTAAGGAAGCACAGGTATTGGATGATCTTGTTTTGAGTACCACTTCCACTCCTGCACGACGAGGCTTTGGTAAGAAATGCGCTAAAATTAGCGTTCAAAATTTGAATTAGTTCCATCGTTAGTACCTACGCTTCTTCAGTTGCGCATAATCGCCTCCTACAACCTCTTTGATGTGTGTTCAAAACCGCCAGTCAAGCTATCTTCTAATGCTTCTCACACCTGCGCGACGAAGCTTGGTACATCTTTACTTGGGTAAAGAAACGCACAGTCCGTATTGATACTAAATACGTACGCAATGCAAAATACAGAGATACTTTTGTATTGCTAGCATCTTTGACAATGGTGGCTACTTACAACTTAGGGACGAATAGAATAGTATTTGGGCAGGCCGGTAAACTTAGGATGGCTGGAGTGATAAGTAAATCAGATGCACCATCTATCTTCAAGGCTGGCCTTTACCACCACTTAATATCAGGTTGAGGAGCTCGATGGCGCAAGTGGTTAGCGCGTTCGGCTGAGATCGTTGAAGTTAAGTAACTTTCGCAGTGGTAGGTCATTGGATGGGTGACAAAAAATTTACTATCTCGAGCTCCTCCGTGCTTCGGAAGGCACGTTAAACCGTTGGTCCTGGCTGCAACTGCAGTCGTTAGCACCCGCCAATCCGCACTGGGCCCGCGTGGTGGGTCATGGCCCAATCTCCCTATTCCATCCAAAGAGAAGGCCTGTGCCCCAGCAGTGGGGACATTAATAGGCTGATGATGATGATGAATATCAGGTGGGGGTTTAGTCATTTGCCTACCTTATGACACTAATATTATAAAGGCGAAAGTTTGTGAGTATGCATGTTTGTTACTTCTGCGATTTTAATAAAATTTGGTATGGAGTTGACTGACACCCTGGAATAACACATAGACTACGTTTTACTACGGGAATTAAAAATATCCGTAATAAACCGCGGGTAACACCGCGAGGCACAGCTAGTTATAAATATATCTGAAAGTCAAAGTTAAATTTGCAAAGTCAGAGTGAAAAGCTGTACTCCGAGCGTAGGTTTGGAACGGAGCCGCCCCTGGCAATTGTCAAACAAAATTAAAAAGGACATTGTTCTGCGTCCATACATTATTAGCCTAAGAACCAACAAGCATGGAATATTATTTTTTAGGTTCGAAATTGCAAGTAAATGACTATTAAAACAAAGATTCTTGACGGACACTTCTGAGAACTTAAATTATCAGGAAAACTTAATATTTTTTGAGGTTATATTTAATATTAAATGAAACATAGGTCAGCCTATGAACTTAGTATGAATTCTAGGGATGTCGAAAGTTGAAAAAAATATCGATATATCGATACATCGATCTTTTAAAAAATATCAATATCGGCTTCGATATATCGCGAAAAAAACATCGATATATCGGACCAATTTTCCCAAAAATATCGTACAGTATCTCGCGAAATATGACACGCGGAATAATAATAGAACGAAAATTATCTCCCTAAAAATAGACCCTATTTTCGAATGATGAAAATGATTGCAGGGCCTTTAAGGTAAATGATTGCAGGGTCTCTTTCGTAAACAAGACTAGACAGTCACACACTTCACAGAATATAATGGAAATCAGCACAACCAATTCACCAGCGCAACAGATTTACAAATAATAGACAATACTAAATACAGCACAGATCATAGATATTTTGAATATCATTAATCTGAGATCCAGTTACGATTATTCCAGATACGAATTAAGTTAGATCGTGATATGCCGCTGATAATTAAAAAAATATCGTTTTTGATACGAATTTCGATATTGGTTATTTTGTATCGATATATCGAATCAAAATATATCGGCAAAAAATATCGATATATCGAACAAACAATATCGATATATCGATACATCGATATATTTACAAAAAGCCTAATGAATTCAGTATGAATTGAATTATCATTACAAGTAATTCATTTTTTTTAGATGCGATTTTAAAGAATAACTATTAGGAAACCTGGTAAGTTGGGAATCATGAATAAAATAAAAACTGTTTTGCTTCTTATTTTTTGGCTATTTTTCACATAATTGTATCATATTGTATTTTATTTGTATATCACATGTATATTGTATAAATATGCAGCGTGAATGTGTATCAGCTGCTCTTGAATAATTTGGCAGTATGATCCTCTCAGGAGGTTGTGGCACAGGTTCTCTAGCACTTGGTAATAAGGGGTCTGCTACTTGGTAACATCGATGGCATATTAGATAGCCGAAATAGTTAAATTAAAGGAAAAACAATCGCAAAGAAACACACACAATAGGAAATCTGAAACGAGAATTCACGAATGCCACAGATTACTACGAATGCAAACTGCCTGCAACAAAACCACAGAGTATCAAGTTTTATGCCCGCCCTTCACTTGACAACAGTCTGTCATTGGTAGTTTTCCAATTACAGCACTACAGCGCATAATGCCTATCTTAGCGCACTCTGCTGTTGCATTTGAAAACTAATTCAAGTTCCAATTAAGCATCATCATACTTCGGCATTGTACGCCACTGTGTCGCATTATGCTCAGTAATTGGAAAACTACCCTTGTCATGCTTAATATGGAATAAAAAGGACAGACTGATGTCAAGTTTCAAAAAGCAAAAACGAATAGCCAATTGAAGTGCCGGCATTATGGTAGTCTCAGATTATTTTTCAACTTTTTAATATAGCTTACATAACTGGAAGTGTCTGTCACAATCTAAATACTGATAATTATTGCAAAAAATAAACTAAGAATTATCATAAATGCCAAATTGGTGTTGGTTCTTAGGCCAAATTTAACATGCCCCTCGATTCGGGGGGGGGGGGGGGGGGTTGTGTTCGTATTTTCTATCAGGCTTTGAAAGCATTGATGCAAACAAATATGCGTAATGAAACAAAGTTTTGTTTAAACGGTTTTGGTGAATGTTTCACCCGATGGAAAGAATGAAATGTCGCTTTCCTAAATATACAGTCCCTCAATCTAATGAAAATTATTCCTCAGGTGGTTCTTTTTAGCAAACCTCAAAAAACAATTTAACATTATTAAAAATAGGGTCAAAACTTTGATTAAGTATAATTAGAAGGGCTACCTAAGGTATATCAGTACAACAAATTACCTGAGCTCAAATTGGAGCACTCGTCTTTGGGAAATATGCGACTTCCTATTCCAATAATTGCTTGGCCAATACTGAACCTGTGCCGTAGTAACAAAACATACCATTAATAAAATTGTATATAAATGTATCTTTAGACCTATACAAAGGTTAGTTGTGGCTAATCGAATTTGAATGATATTTCTACATACTTATTTTTTCTTTTATAAAAATCAAATCACTAACAACCGACGTGTTCCATTTGGAAATTTGATAATTCTGGTAAATCTTCGATAAAAGATTCTGTCAATATTTTTTAAGAATATTTAATACCTAGAACCTCTATAGGTTATGTATTAAATATTTTAAAATATTATTGATTTAATTTTGGACATCTGTCCAAAGTGAGATCATAAATAATGTTGAAATGCCACGCCCTTAGTATTCCAAATGCCTCGTAATTTGCCAGTCCATTACCTATATTCCTAATTAATACTAGATCAAGATGGCAGTCTATGTTAAATTAAAATATTGTAAATATTATTGACTTTACTGTACTAAGCCAACATTATTTGCAATGCAAAGATATTTAAGCGACATCTATAAGAAACGCCTTCGAAACACTCATTTCAGTAGTTCTGTTCTGTACCTGTTCATATTCAGTGTAACACCTAGATGGCGCTACTTGTACCTAACTTTGAAGTAGGTCATGTAAATCGAATAGTTATAGTTGCCGGTGCCTATTCAATTTATGTAAGCGGTTGAAGGATAAATTAATAATGTACATTAAACATTAACTTTGTAATTCTACATTTACGATTATTTATTATATAATGAAAATTGCTACAGTAGAAAATCTGACGGCATTTAGAACTTCACATAACAGGTTTTTAAACGACTCCAGTGCAAGTAATTGTCCTAATTCATTGAATATGTGTGTGTACATTGTACGTAGTAATTTTCCTCAACGTCATGTCCCACACATCTGGATGCCACAATTCGGTAGTATTAAATGATTTAGGTGGGACCAAGTTGTCGTTTGCGTAAAATATTTGCTGCAAATTGTAAAACTGATATCTGCTTCATCAATCATATTATTATATTACCTATAAAAGTCATTATCATTAATTAGTAGATTGGCTTAAGACTATCTGACATTGAACTTTTTTTTTTATTCCAGAACGAACAAACAGCGAAAGGTCACGAATATCTCACACTGAAAGCCGACTGCCGCCAACTAAGAGAAGCTTTAGACAAGAAAGAGAAAGAAATAATGAGACTTCGCGCCGAATCGGAAGAAAAAGAGAAGACCGCCAATCGATTGCAAATAGAAGTCGACAAACTCAGCAACGATCTAATGGAGAGCGTCTCCGACTTGGGTAAGACTAAAGAGACAAGCAAAAACGAGATAGAACGACTGAAAACGGAACTGAAAGAATTGAGACAGGAACTGTCTGACGTGTCGCTCAGCGGTTACGAAGGAATCGAATGCGGGAGGACCATGAGAGGCATATACGACGTTTGTAAAAGCAACGAGTACCATTGGAATTCGAACGACAGCGCCCTAGAAGATGCCGAAGTACAAAGACTGAACGGAGAGTTACCTGACCCCTGTGGGGAACCGTGCCCTGCCAGTCAGATGGTCGAAAGATTGAAATGCGAATTAGAAGCTAAAGAAGCCCAGTTCAATAACGAAAGAAGAAAATGGTCCGAGGAGAAAGATAAAGTGTTAAGATACCAGAAACAGTTACAGCTGAACTACGTCCAAATGTTCAAGAGGTCGCGCACTTTAGAAGCCGAGGTCGATGGCCTCCGACTTGAACTAGAGTTGTGCAACAAGAACATGAAAAACTTAAACAAACACGGAAAGACAATAGAGTTGTAACATTACCAAATTATATAGAAATAATATTTATAAAGGCTATTGAGAGTTTAAACGATTTTGTAAATATCCTAGGTTTAATGCGCCGTATGGTTTTCTTGCCGATAATTGTCAGACCTTATTAAACTTAATTGATAAGTTTCAAGGTAATTAATACTCAGATGACAGCATAGCGACAGATTACGATTTAAATTATTGTATATTATTTAGTTGCGATGCGCCTAAACGCAGTACGGATTACACGTTAAGTACTAAAATTAAGTTATTGTTTAGATGTAAATAAAATAAAAGTATTTTGAATATTTTACTGTGGTTTGATTGTACGTTGATTCTATAGAAAACTAGCAAACCCGGCGAACTCCGTTTCGCCACCAGATGGCTTCGTTTTATGTAACATTTCGTTTGGTGATTAAAAGAAGATTTTTTTTTTAATTTTTCCTTAATTTTCTTTGCTATAAACCTCACGGAGCCCGAGACCTTTCCAACGAATGCAAAACCGTGGAAATCGGTTCGTGCGTTCTGGAGTTATAGCGTCAGGAAGGAAAACCCGACTTATTTTTATATAGTAGACTAGCAAACCCGGCGAACTCCGTTTCGCCACCAGATGGCTTCTTTTTATGTAACATTTCGTTTGGTGATTAAAAGAAGTTTTTTTTTTAATTTTTCCTGAACTTTCTTTGCTATAAACCTCACGAAGCCCGAGACCTTTCCAACGAAAGCAAAACCGTGGAAATCGGTTCGTGCGTTCTGGAGTTATAGCGTCAGGAAGGAAAACCCGACTTATTTTTATATAGTAGATTACATAACAACAAAATTGTGTTGTCTAACAATTCTAGCGTAGCCAACAATTCTTTTCATTAATAAAGTCTTCATCTAATGAGTCTGGATCATCAAAATGAAAAACAAAATCAGTGCATCACGTGTTTATTAACATACACACTTGCAAATAAATACTTCAGGAGCAGAATCTACATATATTTAGTATTAACCGCCTGCGTACAAACTGTGGTATTATCACTAAACCGTATAGCGTAATGACTTTATTATGCTCGAGAAATGCTTCGACAATTTTCAAGGTGCAATATCAATATCACCATTAGATCGTTACATCAGTCACAATGACCTTTCAAAAGGTGATGATGATCACGAGCCGTCGTCGCAATTAATATCGAACACGTGAAAAATACCTCATTAAACCGACTGACAAAGTTTAAGGTCGTCCGATACTTTGAATTACTTAAAATTTCGATTTCAAATTCGATAGACCCAAATTCCTGGGTCTGAATGAGAAACCATCTTGTTTTATATTATCTGTGTTGTTCCGTGTCTCCTTTGCTGGTTCCACCTGAAATACGAATTGGATAATATAAAAAAAAATATAACAAATCAAAGGTTATAGATAGAGGATACAACAACAATATATTTATGTTTGAGAATTAAAACTGGACCTAAGTACCTATTTTATTTTTAATGACAAGATAGATGCTTCAATTGTTAACAAGCGTAGTATATATTTGAAGACGTGATAGAAAAATAATTTCATTTCACTATAATATATCTCAATTGTCCTGATCCGGAAACTATGTAAAGATCTAAGGATATTTTTAAACATCTAGCAGTTAAATGCTTAAAAAATTAAATGTAACTGCGTAAAGGTTTTTAAAACTCATGTCTGCATTGTCTGTCACCTATTCGTTAACTTATCTGCGAAGATCAAGATTTCTAATAAGATTATTAATTCAATGAACATAATGTCAAGATTCTCTATTCCGTTTGTGAATGAACACAGCTATGTCTGCCGCATTCAATGTTTATCTAACAAAAATAACTGGCCGAAACGGTATAAAGCGAAATTTTCTCTTTGCCTAATAAAATCCGAAGAATAATATACGAATATACGAAGATGTTTTTCAGTGTAAGTATTGATCAAGTTGAGACAAACTTTATCATTACCAGGCCAGCGAAACGCAACCAGTATTGGGTCCGCTCCACTTGAACAAGGTATACTTGAAATGTAATTAGCGATATTATCCAACTAAATGAAGAATGACATAGTAAGTTTACGTTACCTGTGTGACGTCGATGGTTGACCGTTTTCGTATTTTGTACCACCAGTACTCTACGCCCAGGGTGACACACGCAAGGCCGATACCCATGAATATTACTATGAATACTCCGCCAATGTTCTGAATTGATATCCCGTCCGACTAGAATATTGAGACTCTTATTTAGATGATATTAATATTTATGAGATAGGTAAATAAATAAATTTTTAAACCTTCCCCCCATAGGCCTGTTTTCATCAGTCGCTTATATGGGATCGTAAATAAATTAAAGAGGATGCGTGTACAGACAATGTTTTTAAATCATTTTTTTTTACAAATTACCTGGTCGTCTTGCTTCTCGCATTTCTTCGCTTTGGGATTATTAGTCCACCAGTTTTCTTTTAATTTTTCTAATTTTCTCTTATTGAGAAGTTGGAGGATCCTGTAATGAAAAGTAACGATTAATATCAATTTCATAGTATTTATTATAACTGTGCCCACGACTTTTCCCATAAAAACTTCCTCCTATCTTTTCACCACCTTAAAGAATGTTGTCTAGGATAAAAAATCCTATGTCCTTTCCCGGGAGTTCAACTGCTGCTATACCAATTTCATTTAATTCATTTCAGGGGTTAAGCGAAAAGGGATAGGTAACCGAGAGACATTAATTGATCAGAGATTGCTAATGGAAGGTAGACACCATCTTCTGATCATCATAAGATATCATAATCATTTACTTTGGTTTATCATATCACCATCTTCGATTATAAAAACTTGGATTTGCTCGATGACGTAAGTGGTTATTGCTACGTCTGCAGTCGTTGGTGCAACCAAGCAATCTGCGCTGGGCCCGCATGGTGGGTCATGGCCCAATCTCCCTATGCTATCCATAGCAAAGGCCTATGTCCCAACAGTAGGGACGTTAATAGGCCAATGATGATGAAACATACTTAAAATGGCAACATTGCATTACTCGCGTTTTTTATGTTTAAAGGTTTTACATACAAGCGTATGGCCCGCATGTTGGTGAGCAACCACCACGGCCTATGGACGCTTGCGATACCGAAAATTTCACTAGCACCGTTGTCTACCCTGATGCCATACTAATAACACCCAAGCGTGTTGCATAATCCAACATATAATCCATGCCCGAAGACTTATACCAGTACCCTTAGTACGAGTTTTACAATTACGAAAACTATGATAGTTTTCGTGAGCTCGCTCTCATACTAAAGATACTGATTTTATTGTTTTCGTTTCAATACAAATAAACAGTGTTTAAATTCTATCATTAAATCATTTGCGTCTTCTTAAATTTTAAGTATATTTGGTTACTTATCATCAAAATGGACATAGAAACATAATTTACAATTACGAAAACTATGATAGTTTTACCCGTACTAAGGGTACTGAAACACTATACTACGAACGACGTAAATCCTCATTTATACAAAGCAAACAACACTTGACCTTTCTAAACAAATAAACAAAGTAACTAACAAACAGTCATAACTTTAAAACTGCCGCTCAACTCAAATGAGACGCGCTGTAAGATTCACACAACTTGTTCAAGAAAGCGTAAAACAAAATGTCTTTGTAGACCAATTTATTCATTGCGCGATACAAAATGTCGAGGCGGTCACCTTTGTATGCCAATTTACATAAAACATTCACCGCGTCTAGCGTGTTTTAGTGAAACCAAACACATCGATGATACCAAACGCGTCACCGAAGTCGACAAACTCAGCGGTGTTATTGTAAAGCCGTTTGTTACTTTCTGTATTGAGATAAAGCCCTTTTTGTTTTAATCTAAGGATAAAGTTCAATAAAGATTATTCAGATCTGTGTCTTTTCAAAGTTGCAGTATAGTAACGCGTAGTGGAAGTTAAGCAACTTACGCAATGATCGGTCATTGGATAGGTGACCAAAACGTATTATCTCGAGCTCCTCCGTGCTTCGGAAGGCGCGCTAAGCCGCTGGTCCTGCATCTGTTGTCGTTAGCACTCACCAATCTACACTGGACCCGCGTGGTGGGTCCTGGCCCAATCTCCCTATTCCATCCATAGGGAAGTTCTGTGTCCCAGCAGTGGAGACGTTAAGAAGTTGATGATGATGATGATACTAAACTTTTAAAGAATTAAATACTTGTACATAGTCATGTGCCAAATTTCATATTTTTGCTTACTTCATCACACACAAAATAGGACCTAAGCCACAGAACACAGAAAGAGGTTAAAAGGGTGATCATAAACAGTTTGAACAATACTAGCCAATCAAACGACGCGACATCAAACAATCGAACCAATCAGCGCTCACACCCGAGAGCAACGGCGCAATCGGGACCAAGTTTTGGTCAAGTTATGAGCATTTGCTCACACATAACTGTGCGCCACAAGGCCGTTCTAACCTCTTTCTGTGCTCTTTGACCTGAGCTAAGCCGTTTCAAACTTGGCAAACAATATTCAAGTCAATTCAATTATTTATCGCATCTGAGTTTATCGCATTCTCGAATTTATTTGCTGCAACAATTCTATTATTCCAATGATCTCAGAAATAACTTTTTATGCTTATATTTTTATAACTTCATTAAATATTTAATGGGTAAAAGAACGCGCTGAGGACCTACTTATTATTGACTAATTTTCAAGCTGGAATCGAACCCGACATATTCCACGATCGATGTGTATACGTAAATTCATTCATCATAATAATAATAATAAATATTTCCAACACTCACACCAATTAGCCTAGCCCCAAAGTAAGCACTGTAGGCTTCTGTTATGGGATACTAGGGTAACGGATAGAATACATATACTGATACATATATAAATATATTTATAGAAATACATATTAAACATTCATGACTGGAGTAAAAATGCAATCATATTCATCACACAAACATCTTCCCCCACCAGGATTCAAACCTGGGACCTCTCGAATAGGCGATACCTTGAAACCCTGCGTACATACCACTACGTACGTACCACTCGGCCACGGAGGTCGTCAAATCAGCTAAATATTTTAATTCGAATTCATCGAGAACGATTTTGTAGCAACTTAGCAAGTTGCTTGTTTACAATGTCGCTGTAAGACGTGATATTGGATGCTGACCACATTTCTGAGAATGTTAATTTATGTATGGCAGCATTTTATTTAACTCTAAAGTACACATGATTGTAAGTGGAATTAAATCGGTATTTATTCGGTTAGCAATAACAAATAGCCTATTCCTATTGTTGTTGCATTGGCAGACTGGGTAAAACCATAATGTTATCGCTTAGCATTGAAAAAAATATAACAGTGTTCAGCGTAGGCTAGTGATTTTATACGGGACCGTGCTATTCTACAATTATTTGAATTCTGGATAAGGGACCAAATAAAAATGTGTTCTATAGTCCGTTAGATTCTAAGAAACTCAAAAAGGTATGTCTAGCTTTAAGATGGTTTGATTTCCTCTGGACGTAGTCTATGTCGTGCAAGATGAAGATTTTGTTTGTGGAAAAGAAGTTCACGCCACAAAGACGGAATACTCACGCATTATTGAATTGATCCTTGAGCGGAGAGCCTTGTTGCACAGCGATGGCGTACGGTTTCCTCGAGAACTCGTCACCAACCATTTGTAGGTCACAGCTAGTCAGAACATGATATCTGACATCGGTCGCGTCACCGAGCCACGCGAATCCTTCGCTGGAGCTCTTGGAAGCCCTCACTCTTTCAAGGGCTTCTTCAATGGAGTTAGGCAGACCCGCCTCTTTCATAGCCTGCCACATCTTGCTGTACTTGTCGCTGACAGGGTAGTCCCATACTGCCAGTTTTGCTCGCTCTACGTCGCTCAGGCTGTCATTCAAGCTCATTTCCTTCCAGATCCTTGGACAAAAAAGAATTTTATAATTTCTAGACAGTAAGCATAGATAAATATCTACACTCTAGCGAGACCAATCATTTATCTATAACAGTAAGTAAGTGTTTCTAGTGTGCAATAGGAATAGATAATTTTCTGTCTTATCTATTCTTCAGGGTTAGAGTGAGATTGGAAGAAAAATGCAACGAAATAACTCTACTTTTTTTTTGTTTCTTAGGTTTTCACGCACATCACTCATTAAATAAAACTAGTTTTTTACGGGTTATAAAAAAAATATTTAATTTTGTCGAGCTTCTTTCGAAGGTAGCTCGACAAAATTAAATAAAAATTTGATTCCGATGACGTAGCCTATAAAGGCTACGAAACGTCAATAAATAAATAAAGTTTCGTGCATTAACTCGTAAAAAACTAGTTTTATTTAACTCTACTTTTCATCAAGATCCAGTCAAGAATATGAAGAATTGCATGATACGTTAATATACCTTTTTCATATAAAAAGGTATGTTTATCAATGTGCACAGAAGATCACTTTACCTTTTGAAAAAATCTGCCATGTAGTTTTTAATTACACTTATGTAGCCATGTAATGGGAAACGTCACTTCCTTACACTATAATTATAATTACATAATACGATAATTTCTTGGAAATGAAAGGAAGATTAGTCGTCATATGTGTTTTATGTTATTGCAGAGGTACTGACACAGACATAGATCGAAATATAGAGATAACGCAAGTGATATCCTTCGTGTGTCAAGCCAAAAAACATGGAAAAAGGGCAAACCAATGGCCAATGGTCTTTCTTTCTTTTATGCTTACTTATATCTTCGCGTCACCATTCTCGACGTCGGACGTCAATCGAAATGTTTGAAAAATATCTAACTATGCAAGGCCGGGTTCAAGCAGGACAGGCGAGGCTGTGGTGGCCCTGTGGAATAATCAACTTTCGATTCGACGAGTCACCAATCGCGGAGTTGCCGTGTTGCAAATCGTAAGGGCCCGGAGTGACCAGATTTTTAAAATACGCTATCAGTCTCCAGCCTTGACATCTTCGTTGCCCTAGGGCTTCCACCACACATCTTCTGCACCGGACGAGGAGCGGTGCGGGGAGCAATAGGCCACACACTTTGCCCCAGCGCGGGCTGTCCTGCGTACGTCTGCAAGATCACCCGAAATACCCCGGGTGATCCCTGCCGTGGAGCGGGCTAGGCTGGAAGGCTATTCGCGGTTCCTCATTCAACAGCGTAGAGGATATTCGCAGGGTTTTTAGAGGATAGTATGCCTTAAGCGCTCATAAGCCGCGCGTCCGTTTCGCACCCCCGTGAGACTTACGAGAGGCTAGTTGTGAGTTCCGTCGGTTGGTGTGCCTCTTAAGCGCGCAAACGTCTATAAATAGAGGTTTTGCCTGCGTAATTAAAAAAGAGGGCTTCCACCACACATATAAATTGTGCTATATTAACACAAAATATTTTGTGATATTGAGCTGTAAAACAATAATATAATTGAAACAGTTGGCCGGCGACTATGCTTTTTCACCAGTAAAGTTCTCGTGTGTACTCAAAATATGGCAGGCTCTGTTTCCATACAATTTGAAGCAGTTGCGGCGCCTTGTTTAAACATCTAGGTGTGTGTGGCTACCTGAAACTGAACTGAGGCTGAACAATAGTTTACCGAGATTTTTATTATCATAATATTATCTTGCGTTGATAATTATTATACAGTTATGTTTATATACTAACATGATAACAAGATATAATATCACGCAAATTAATTGTTCTGAAGCAGTCCAAGCAGCTCATTGGTTCGTTATAAGTGATTAAAATCTTACAGATTACTAAAATCATGCGATGCTGAGAGTTATACTAGGTAATGAAGTTTAAATGTTTTTATATTTTATTAATCCATTGAAATATCTCGCCAATTTTTCAACATTGATTCAAGAAGAAAGAAAGCACTAGTACAAGCGACTTCCAGATTTTGAAAATTCTTATAGAGCAAGTGTTGGCAACTTGACACTATTGTTTTTGGACATTTATGCCACACGTGGCCTATCAATATCAACAGCAAGATGAAATGAGAGAATTTCTTATTAACTCTGCGTTTCTATATTCTGCCAACATTTGGAACAAGCTTTAGGTTAATACCCGATATAATTATTTATTTGTTTATTTTATTAGATGCTGATAAATTTTACTGATAAATCTTTTGAAGAGTCCGATATCGCAGTCTCAGTACTGCGATAAGTTTGCAGTTGCGAAGGTTAGTTTATTTTATAAATAATATTGGTACATTGATCCTCCTTACATAGCGCAGATTTCCCACAGATAGCAATATCGCAGATACACGAACGGCCGACGCACGCCCACGGACTGCAAAGCACCGAATAACTACAGATGCTTCGTCCGTATGCAATTATCACGGGCCGTGGAAAGTCGTAGCAGACATATCAACTCGGCAAGAAATCGTCATCGTATCTTTTCGAATCTTTCGGTACATTTTGTATGAAACTCCCTACTGCAACGCACATTAATCGGAATCATAACTTAATCGATTCACGAAGAAATACAAGCTGTTACAATACTTGTTCGAGGCGAAGCGATAACGCTACGATTCTGATTAGTGTGTTTTGCAGAAAGAAGTTTCATATAAAGAATACTGAACGACTCGAGTTGATATGGTGACGTACGATCCCTTTCCGATTTGATACATCTGCGGAGCCCGGTTACGCCAGGACATTGCCGCTATGAGTAACGGCTAAGTGCAACGCGTCGACCGATGACAACAAAGAACTAAGATGTTAGAAGCACGCCACCAAGCAAAGCCCACAGTCAGAGGCGGCTTTACCTATGGCGCAGATGCGTTGCACTGCGAAGCGACGGCGCCGCGGCGCCGAGCGTTACTCGCCACCGTTACATTTTGACCACGCGTTTACTAGAGGGTGCTGGCTTAATGATTCCATACAAACGCAACAAGGGCCCACAGCGATGGAACTAGCATAAAGTCCACGCATACTGAATGCGCGCAGACCGCGTCCCATGGCTGGCTGAGCTCATCATGACCGGGCTTTAGGCTCCAGTGGCTAAGTGACTACGCCAGAATGGAGCTCGCCACGGAGAGAGACCCTCTGCCTAGAAAATTACTAGAGCCATAGAGAGACAACAGTAGTTAACCCTGGAAATTGCGTATAAAAATTGCAAAATTCAAGGTTTGGCTCTCGACGATTTCCTCCTGGAAAATTAGATACATTTATTTAAAATAAATTTTGCACAAATAATAAGTAGTTATACTGTACCTCTATGTTTTGATTTTTTAGTAAATGCTTATTAAATCACTACACTAGACGTTTTTAGTGGTGATAAAAATTTGTTTATTTTTGGCCTTTTTTGAGGGCTTCTAGTTTCTTTGAAACACAAGTTATCGTAAAACGGTAGAAATGGGAGCATGGAATGAGTCAAATTATATTGTATGTATGAAAAATCAATTCTTTAGTGATTAAAATCGAGGAGGAATCAGTCGACAACGTTTGTATGGAAAAAACATAGCGCGCCTTCCTTCTAAAGGATCTCTGAATCCCAAGACCAATGACAAGGTCATATACCATCAACAGGATATACTGGACTCCTTCCCACAATAACATTAAACTTTGACAACCTTGCTCATACCAAAAATAATACTAAAAAATGAAAACACGCAACTATAAAGATTTCTATCAGTATATTGTTTTAAACTTTCATGGTCACTAACATTATAGTAATCTAAGTAATTTACGGGATTATTCCTAGTTACTCCGTGATCATGGCGCTTGCAACAGCGCCGAAATATCGGAAACTCGCAAAAAAAAGGTACACGGTAACGATACCGTAAATAACTTATATTACTATAATCTTCTGTCAGTACTTCGCTTGTTGTTACTTTCATATTATTATAGTTATATAATATCATCATCATAAAAATAATTAATTTTACATAAAAATGTGTGCCTAACTAAATATAATACTCGTATGTGATGTTTCTACATGCAATTTTAATCTCCTTCAGTAAAATAAATAATGATACTAGAGATAAAATAGTTCTGCCGTTCGTCTTTCTCACATTTTGATGTGTGAATGACCGATAACAATGAGAAAACTGCTGTGGAAAAATAGGTACTTTCAGTTTTTTTTTATTACTTTTAAATGAGAAATTTTACATTGACTAGTGTTAAATATTATTTTAACTCATTTCATTTCATGCGTTACTATGGTAGGTTGAACTGGTTTGCCTTAAAGTTTCTTTCGCTTAGAAACTATACACGATAGGAGCTTCTTTTAGTTTTAAGATGCGTGGGCTGGGTAAGACCAGCGGTTTTCTCAATGTATTCTAAATTTTAATATCACATTTCAATAGGATCTAGACTCAATGAAAAAGATCCTTAGCCCCCACTCAGAGATACCAATAAAATTCAACGGTTGACAAAGTAACATCATCATCAATCCATGCTCGCCCACTGCTGGACATACGTCTCTGGACGATTTTCTGCCACTCTCATCCAGCCTACTCCAGCCAACCTACAAATGTCAACATCCCATCTTGTCTCAGGGCGTCCTACAGTACGTTTACCGAGTCGTGGTCTCCACTCAAGAACTTTCCGGCTCCAACGGCCGACAGTTCTGCGGCTAATGTGACCAGCCCACTGACACTTCAGCTTGCTAATTCGGTGGGCTACAGGGACTAATACCAATCTATTGCTTTTGCAAAGTGGTGATACCATCAAATCTAAAATTGTTGCGTCTACGTTCTTGAAAAACCCGTGAGAGACGGAATATCCGTCAGCGTTGGTCCTTGGCCGTCTCTGAAGTCCGATTACTGGTGTAATTAATGTAGGTAGATATTGAAGTTTTAAATAAAGATTTCCATTACACATTTAGTCCTTTATTTTCTCATGCCACCAAAGTACTTTAAGACCTGACCTTAAAGTACTTTGGTGGCATAATAAAGAACTAAAAGCAAAATTAATACGATATTTTCATATGTATTTATATAATAATGTTGAAAAGAGTTGAAATAAATCATTGCATAATGGCGCCAACAATTACTAAACGTATGCACCAAACTACATCTTAGATTAGTTCTAATGGTTAGTATAAGTAACTCTAAACGAACAGCAGTTCAGTTACAAGCAATGCCAAATGTGGAACCGTTGAAGCTTTGTAAGTTCTATTTATCCGACAATCGAAAGACATAATTATGTAGATCATTGCGATCTTTCTGATCGAATTGGAACCGTCGGTCGTCAGGGGATTTAGCCGTCAACTTGAAAAATGCACAGTGATATAAAACTACTTTTTAGTGGTGTTGTGTTTTTGTGAGTAAAGTTCAAGGTTTCTACTGGGTAGATGATGGGGTCAGTATTAGCAACGGCTCAAGTGATATACAGCAGCTGATGTAGCAAGCATCTACAGGTTAAAGTAGCCACTTAGCATCAGGCGGACCACAAGGCAGACCACTGCCTGATTGTTTGCCACCCTTATTACATAAAACCTTTTTGAACTGCCCATTAAATTCTCAGCCAACCTCGTAACAATTATTAATTTAAATAGTACTATAAATGACTACTTACTCGTAAAATCTAACTTCAATGTGTGCCATCCTTTCGAAGTACGTCATAGCCGCAGACCCGTTGAGGGGTGCGTATTGTATCTTGTATTGCTTCGACAGGTCGTCCAGAGACTCTATGGGGGTGTCCAACCGAGAGACGGTGAGGAAGGCAGCCAAGTTCGCCGTGTAAGATGCTATGATGATGAAACTAGATAAACAGTATTCAGCGTATTGAGTAAAGTTGCTAAAACTCCGCGGGTGCTAGGGGTACAGATTATACAATGGCATTTCGGACTCGCAAACGTTACGAATTCGATTTTGGTACGTGCTAGGAGTACTGGTCGTGTCGCAATCTCAAATGCAACTGACGCGTAAGAAATATCACTTACGCTAAGCTACGCATATTCGAAGATACGCGGGTCCCGCCTATTTGCGACTTGTACTCTTTTTTATTGTTCTGTGGTCTGGACAAAAGATGAAGAACTGAATACAAGTGAACTGTTATACACATTAGGGGTTTTCAAGCTGATCACATCTTCCCACTTCAACCACCGGACCTCAGTGTGACCACTCTTATGTCGTTGAAATAACACGTATCTGAACAATACGCTTTGCTTCGTAAGGCACAGCTGAGCTGAGCTGAGCTGAGGCATGGAACTGAATACAAGTGAACTGTTATACACATTAGGGGTTTTCAAGCTGATCACATCTTCCCACTTTAACCACCGGACCTCAGTGTGACCACTCTTATGTCGTTGAAATAACACGTATCTGAACAATACGTTTTGCTTCGTTAGGCACAGCTGAGCTGAGCCGAGGCATGGAATGTGCTGCCAGCGTCTGTACAGTTTGTCTATAAAGTCGTGACATGAATGTTTGAGGAACTAACATTATTCATGTGTCTGGCAACACCAAACTTATGTACATCAGCTGTCATCGAGTTTCAGTTGTGGAACAGTTTTCCTTTTGTATTTTTTATTGTTTGGATTAAACTGTAATAAATTAAGACGAAACTACGCAGAAAGGTATAAAAATGAGTAAAGTAAATCGGAGTGGCACGCGGGCAGTGATTTTTAAAGTTTTCCAGCGATGTTTCGAAGACTACCAAGCTGGACGAATTTTGTGGGATTTGGACGATGTTTATGAGCGAACAGCATCTATGACGGGTATGTAATCGTGTAACTATTTGTTTGTAATCTGTTGTAAATGCTGCAGTTACAAATTTACTCAATTTACGATTTTGAGACCAAAAAAGGCATTGTTTACATTGCACATTTTTAGATTAGGTAATATTGTAGTACGACCATTTCTTTTGATACGTTATTATGGTTTAACTCGTTCAGGTTTTCTACCAATTTTGAATTAATTGCTTCATGTCAATAAGTTATTGTTTCCGTTACATATTTTTTTACTTTTTTTCGGGAAAATCAGAGAGTCGGATAGTCAACGTAATGTTTTAAGAATGATTGAAAGTTTGAAACTCCTGGGAAAACAGGCAAAGCCGACCAAAGAAAGAAATGGTCACATAAAGAACCATGGCCAGATGCTTTTAGTGAAGATACCTATCACTCACTTTACTAACTGCACATTTACAAATTGTTTGCTACATGCATACTAGTGGCGCCATCATTTAATGTCACGACTTTATAGACAAACTGTAGGTGAAGTGATTTGCTGTACCTCGTAAAAAATAATCCTACCAGATTGTGAGATTAGCAATATATGGATTCCAAATTCAAACACTACAGGCAAAGAAATGAAGTAATCCTCTTTGATGCTTCCAGGTAGGGCTGCTGGCTATGCCGCTACTATTAGACAAAAGAACATCAGTTGTACGATGAACCCTCTGAACACAAACTAAATATATGTGTCACCAGAATATAATACATTCAGTAGGTTTACAATTTCCTAGTAAATTTATCAACATTCGTAAGAATATAAATGACCCAGTACATGCACGACAGGATCTCAAATATTTCTAATGTTTTTTTCGTGATGTATCCGAATATCAAACTGCGTAAATAATGTTAATTCCAAATCGCAACAGCAACATGTCAAACCGGAATAACCTTCTAAAAAAGCAAGATTTGTAGTATTTGTATGTGTCGATCAT
Organism: Chilo suppressalis; assembly: GCA_902850365.2. Lineage (NCBI taxonomy): Eukaryota > Metazoa > Arthropoda > Insecta > Lepidoptera > Crambidae > Chilo > Chilo suppressalis. The sequence continues at coordinate 5,670,976 of OU963908.1, forward strand.
GCACCTTTTTACAATTGGTACCTAAGCGCTTTACACCCATATCACCAGCGGGTCTCTTAAGGCATAGGGGATTCCCTCTAATCTGCTATGCCTGCCCCACAATAGCGCTGCCGTTCAAAGGTCTTTTTAGGTCATAAATATACTGTAAACAAAGTAAAGAAATGAAATCTCCACAATAACTATTGCACACGAAGTCAGAAGTAAAGAACCGTTTTGCATTTTATACAACTAAAAATATTTGAAATATTTAAAAAAAAAGCATGTACGATTTTAATAACAAAAAATCGGAAAACTTTGAAATGTTAATGAGTATTTTTTTTCATTGTAATAAAATATATATATATATTTATTTAATCTTTTTGTTTTGATTTGATTTACTTAACCATTCCGTGAAATTCCATAAATAAAAGCAATTTGCGGTAAATCTTATATCGGACGGTAGATTTGATTGTTTTGAAATAATAATTTTTTACTGTTTTCAGCGGTTTTTTCTACTTCCATTTTCTGCATTTTGGTTTCTTGACGTTGGAAACACTGGTGGTCAGAGCGAGATACCGCTGCTGCCTGCGCTCTAACAGAAATGTCTCACCAAACTTCATCAATCAGAATTCCGTAGCTGGTTCGAATCGATCTACAACAAGTGTTTTTATGTCTTTATTGCTTCGCTCGTCTTTTAGCGACTGCGGTTCACAACGATTCTAATTTCCATAAAATTAAAGTTATCCACTTTGGATGCAAAAGCAATGGTACTGTTAATGGTAATTCCATACTGTCTCGATTTCTTGTTCGCTGACTAAATTTCGTAAGCGTGAGGTTAGATGCGAAAATATAAACAGCTATGAGTTATTTTATGAGCGACGAAAAATAAATTGAGGTGAAACTTTGATTCGTTGTGAGTTCAAGTTTAATTTATGATTTACTAACGTTTGGCCTACACCTAATACACCAGTGAACCAAATGACATCATACATCATAATTATACAATGCTGCTTCTCACTACATTCATAAAACCAATTTTCACAACATAACCAGCTGTGGTTGCTGATTACACACGCATTGACACAGTTCGGTAGCTCAAATATCATTACGTGAACGAATCTCCGAGCGGACTGAGCGCTCGAGCAGTGAACATTACTGTTTTTGTTTAGACACTTACTGTTAGAACATATCAAGAGCCGTTAATGTAACTTAAGCACGCTGACTGTCGGTTTACTACGAAAGACATCAGCTCAAAATAAACGTACCAAATTTACTCACACCCGAAAAGCGCGATCGAAGAAAAGGATCTCGTGAGTATCTACTTAGACGACCTAATTGGCATTGCAGCCCAATTTGGACCTTAAATGTTGTGCAATCTAGTTTAGTGTTAAGTGAGCTCTATCGGACTTTGTTGCTATGACTATTATTGTGACAGTTTTTGAATGTAATGTTTTTTTTTTGCGGCTTGCAGCTACCTCGGACAAAGAATTAGTCTAGCTATTCAAAGGGGGAACGCTGCCAGTATCTTCGAAACCTTGCCTAAAGGGACTCCTTTTAATAATATATTTTAGTTATTAGATTATATTTTTTAAGGTTTTTAGTTATGGGTTCATTGTTCCAGTATATTTTTTAAATCCATATCCAGTAGTTAAACAAAATTTAAATGTTTCTATGTATATTTATACTTAAATAAAATTTTAAATGGGTCTCATCTCAACTCAATGTTTGTTCTACTATTCCTTCCAGTTCCATCCCTACACAATATCGCGATAGTCATCGTCGTCCACCCTACTTTACATAGTTTTTGATGCTTTAGTAAGACACGCCAAGTTCATGATATATTTATAGATTATCGATTTTAAGAGTTCAGCCCAGGGGCTTTCATTTATTAGGATAAATGATGATGACTAAAATGCGGCCTTCATCTCGAATCTCCTCACCCGAACAGCCACCATGTAGCCGCCAAGTCACCAGGGTGGTTTTTTGGTGCTTCTACTCCACCCTGGGGCATGATTGACGTTATGCAGAATCACAAAAACTCCTTTGCGGTAAATTCCCTCTTCTAATGATATCCTAAATGCAACCTCGATGACCTACATTGTGATTTTCTTACCCGAACAGCCACCACGTAGCTGCCAAGAGTCTCCCAGAGAGGTTCTTTGGTGCTTCACCGCCACCCTGGGGTGTGAGTGACGTCATGCAGAACCATAGGCACTCCTTGAGGGTGAACTCCCTCTTTTCCTCGTCATCCTTGTACTTCTCCCGGTTGTTCTGGTAACTGTACGGGCTCCATTTGTCGAACACCCACATTAAGAAACTGGAACAATTTAAAGTGCTGTAGCTCTATCCTTTTGTTCAAGTTTTGGTCACCTACATTTAGGGTTATCAACTTTTTTCTATCAAATAAAGTATTTTCGAAGCTATTATTACCTCTAAAACTATAGTAGATGGCAAAAAAATATAGTATGCGGTTAAATTATTTTATTAAATAATATATAATTATTAAGGCATAGAGCAGCAAGAATATATTCATATTTAAACATTTTTATTTTTAAGAAAGGTTTTACTGGCAAAAGTCTGCTTTAAGCAAAATATAGTAGTTTCGCTTTACTATACATTTTTTTTAGAAATATATATAGTATTTGATTCACTGATATATTAGGATACTATATTATACAGTCGGTTGGCAACCCGACATACATCAGCCATTTACTACAAATAGTGCGATTCAAATTTCAACGCGCAGGTTTCAGTTCATTGACATCCCGCACTCACCTATAATACATCCTCACGTTTACATGGGCTTTTTCGTTTCACACCCGCCATTAAATTAATTCGCACTGCAAGTAGGTAACTATCGATTCACTCTACAATATAAGTGCTACTCACTGCAGGGATATCAGCTTTTTTTATGTCAAAAGTATGACAAACAATAGTATGGCCCGCCTGATGGTAAGCGGCCACCATAGCCAATCCTGTCCCAATTCCCAACCCCACAATGGTAATGTATTTATACTTACCAAGAATCCTAAAGTAACAACTACTGTGCGTTTGTTTTTGTCCTAAATAAATGAAGAAGATAAAAACCCTCCCGTGAAGCCCTGAAACCTTACACGCAGACAGAAACAGATCATCTTAGATTGAAACTAAAATAAACTACTGTCAGTTATCAAGAATTTCTTTATTAATATTTCTTTTCATTTCCGCGAGTGGTCATATCAAAAGTCAACGACCGCGACTGCGCCAGCAGGTGCGAGGTTATTTTGTACTGTGTGGTTGCGTATAATAGTTATTTATTATACAAGAGTGGAAAGTTCCTTTTTAACCGCGTGCTCGATTTGGATGACCGAGCAAGCGAAGGATTCTAAAGTTGAATCACGAGCGCAGCGAGTGATTCTAAATTAGAATCCTGAGCGTCAGCGAGGGAAACAAACGAGCACAAGGTGAAAAATCTTTCCACTCGAGTGCAATACGTAACTTTTCATCCCACCTCAGCGAGGAAATGACAAAATGAAAAAGAAAACAATTTATAATGACAAAATATTTAAGCAATAAAACGTGAAAAACTAGAATGGCGCGAAGCACGCAAATAAAACAAAGAAACCAAGAAGGTTCCAAATTTAAATTTTTTCACAATTTAAAAAGTTCTAAAAATATTATTTTCATCCCACCACCTCGGAAAGTGTAATTTTGCGCTTCGAAATCTGGCTGGAAAATTCTATTTTATTCGCTTGAGCGGCAAAGTAGATTTGAATTTAGAACATCACATATAATGAGTACTCAATATAATTGTAAATTCAAAACGTCATTAAACCTATTTAATGTAACCTCTATGGTGCCAAATTTATGATTAGAACTTTTTAAATTGTGAAAAAATTTAAATTTGGAACCTTCTTGGTTTCTTTGTTTTATTTGCGTGCTTCGCGCCATTCTAGTTTTTCACGTTTTATTGCTTAATATAATTAACATAACCTAAAAACTGTACAAAAAAATCAACTAAAATGAGTGACATTAGCGACGATGAAGTTTATCTAACGCCAACTGAGTTAACTGAAACAGTTAATAATGCGCAAATGAGCCTTCTCCCTCAGCAATCACGAGAGAAGTATTTGAAACAGTACGATATATTTAACATGTGGCGACTAGCTAAAGGAGCAAAAACTTTCTCCGAAAACGTTTTGCTGGCATATTTTATAGAATTATCTGAGACCAAGAAAGCAAGCACGCTATGGAGTACGTATTCAATGCTAAAATTAACAATTAAGATGAAGAAAGACGTTCATATCGACACCTATCATAAATTAGTGGCATTTTTAAAAAGAGCCTCATCTGGTTATAAACCAAAAAAATCGAAGGTTTTCACAGCATCTGAAATTGCAAAGTTTATTAATGAAGCACCTGATTCCGTATATTTAGCGGCAAAAGTAAGTCAATACGTGTAATTTTTTGTTGTTGATAAAATTGTACATAGTACTTACAATATTTTTAATTTGATTAATTTATTTACGATTATAAATACTTCTTTTGTTACAGGTTGTTCTTATTATTGGTATAACCGGAGCATGTCGAACAAATGAACTTACACTACTTAATGTCAATAACGTATCAAAATATTCTCATAATTCTGATGAATTGCTATTAATTAATGTACTAAATACCAAGACAAAAAAAGACCGCAACTTCGTTATTCGCAAGGAATATGTAAACATTGTTCAGAAATATCAAGCTTTACGTCCTTCTAACACCCCAATTGAACGATTTTTTCTACAATATCGCAACGGAAAGTGTATCCGACAACCTATGGGTCAGAATAAAATTGGCAGTATTCCACGAGAAATAGCAACTTTTCTCGGACTTTTAGAACCCCCGTTATACACCGGTCACTGTTTTAGAAGAACCTCAGCCACACTTTTGGCCGATCAGGGGCTGATCTTCTATCGCTTAAGCGCCATGGAGGCTGGAAGTCTAATTCGGTTGTAGAGGGATACATAGAGGATTCAATCCAAAGTAAATCAAAAATTTGTAATAGTATCGTGGAGGCCATAACGCTGAAAGAACCTCTGTCAGATTCTTGGTCTCGCCCTTCTACATCTAAAATGAGCCCCCATAAGATTGGAAACAATAGCCCTCTCTCGCCAACATTTACGCCAATAGAATCCAATGAATCGGCACAACTATTTAAAATTACTGATACGAGTAGTTTACCACAAAACAGCGCACAATTCACAAACACCAACATAACATTACCTAACAAAAATATTAAACTTAACATAAGTAACTGTAGCAACGTTACATTTAATATTTCTTAATTATTTTCTACTTCTTATTATTTTCTTCAATTTATAGATTATCTTAATGTGTTTTAATTGAAATAAAAATATTTTGTCATTATAAATTGTTTTCTTTTTCATTTTGTCATTTCCTCGCTGAGGTGGGATGAAAAGTTACGTATTGCACTCGAGTGGAAAGATTTTTCACCTTGTGCTCGTTTGTTTCCCTCGCTGACGCTCAGGATTCTAATTTAGAATCACTCGCTGCGCTCGTGATTCAACTTTAGAATCCTTCGCTTGCTCGGTCATCCAAATCGAGCACGCGGTTAAAAAGGAACTTTCCACTCTTGTATAATAAATAACTATTTTCATCCCACCACCTCGGAAAGTGTAATTTTGCGCTTCGAAATCTGGCTGGAAAATTCTATTTTATTCGCTTGAGCGGCAAAGTAGATTTGAATTTAGAACATCACATATAATGAGTACTCAATATAATTGTAAATTCAAAACGTCATTAAACCTATTTAATGTAACCTCTATGGTGCCAAATTTATGATTAGAACTTTTTAAATTGTGAAAAAATTTAAATTTGGAACCTTCTTGGTTTCTTTGTTTTATTTGCGTGCTTCGCGCCATTCTAGTTTTTCACGTTTTATTGCTTAATATAATTAACATAACCTAAAAACTGTACAAAAAAATCAACTAAAATGAGTGACATTAGCGACGATGAAGTTTATCTAACGCCAACTGAGTTAACTGAAACAGTTAATAATGCGCAAATGAGCCTTCTCCCTCAGCAATCACGAGAGAAGTATTTGAAACAGTACGATATATTTAACATGTGGCGACTAGCTAAAGGAGCAAAAACTTTCTCCGAAAACGTTTTGCTGGCATATTTTATAGAATTATCTGAGACCAAGAAAGCAAGCACGCTATGGAGTACGTATTCAATGCTAAAATTAACAATTAAGATGAAGAAAGACGTTCATATCGACACCTATCATAAATTAGTGGCATTTTTAAAAAGAGCCTCATCTGGTTATAAACCAAAAAAATCGAAGGTTTTCACAGCATCTGAAATTGCAAAGTTTATTAATGAAGCACCTGATTCCGTATATTTAGCGGCAAAAGTAAGTCAATACGTGTAATTTTTTGTTGTTGATAAAATTGTACATAGTACTTACAATATTTTTAATTTGATTAATTTATTTACGATTATAAATACTTCTTTTGTTACAGGTTGTTCTTATTATTGGTATAACCGGAGCATGTCGAACAAATGAACTTACACTACTTAATGTCAATAACGTATCAAAATATTCTCATAATTCTGATGAATTGCTATTAATTAATGTACTAAATACCAAGACAAAAAAAGACCGCAACTTCGTTATTCGCAAGGAATATGTAAACATTGTTCAGAAATATCAAGCTTTACGTCCTTCTAACACCCCAATTGAACGATTTTTTCTACAATATCGCAACGGAAAGTGTATCCGACAACCTATGGGTCAGAATAAAATTGGCAGTATTCCACGAGAAATAGCAACTTTTCTCGGACTTTTAGAACCCCCGTTATACACCGGTCACTGTTTTAGAAGAACCTCAGCCACACTTTTGGCCGAATCAGGGGCTGATCTTCTATCGCTTAAGCGCCATGGAGGCTGGAAGTCTAATTCGGTTGTAGAGGGATACATAGAGGATTCAATCCAAAGTAAATCAAAAATTTGTAATAGTATCGTGGAGGCCATAACGCTGAAAGAACCTCTGTCAGATTCTTGGTCTCGCCCTTCTACATCTAAAATGAGCCCCCATAAGATTGGAAACAATAGCCCTCTCTCGCCAACATTTACGCCAATAGAATCCAATGAATCGGCACAACTATTTAAAATTACTGATACGAGTAGTTTACCACAAAACAGCGCACAATTCACAAACACCAACATAACATTACCTAACAAAAATATTAAACTTAACATAAGTAACTGTAGCAACGTTACATTTAATATTTCTTAATTATTTTCTACTTCTTATTATTTTCTTCAATTTATAGATTATCTTAATGTGTTTTAATTGAAATAAAAATATTTTGTCATTATAAATTGTTTTCTTTTTCATTTTGTCATTTCCTCGCTGAGGTGGGATGAAAAGTTACGTATTGCACTCGAGTGGAAAGATTTTTCACCTTGTGCTCGTTTGTTTCCCTCGCTGACGCTCAGGATTCTAATTTAGAATCACTCGCTGCGCTCGTGATTCAACTTTAGAATCCTTCGCTTGCTCGGTCATCCAAATCGAGCACGCGGTTAAAAAGGAACTTTCCACTCTTGTATAATAAATAACTATTGTTCGACATGCTCCGGTTATACCAATAATAAGAACAACCTGTAACAAAAGAAGTATTTATAATCGTAAATAAATTAATCAAATTAAAAATATTGTAAGTACTCTGTACAATTTTATCAACAACAAAAAATTACACGTATTGACTTACTTTTGCCGCTAAATATACGGAATCAGGTGCTTCATTAATAAACTTTGCAATTTCAGATGCTGTGAAAACCTTCGATTTTTTTGGTTTATAACCAGATGAGGCTCTTTTTAAAAATGCCACTAATTTATGATAGGTGTCGATATGAACGTCTTTCTTCATCTTAATTGTTAATTTTAGCATTGAATACGTACTCCATAGCGTGCTTGCTTTCTTGGTCTCAGATAATTCTATAAAATATGCCAGCAAAACGTTTTCGGAGAAAGTTTTTGCTCCTTTAGCTAGTCGCCACATGTTAAATATATCGTACTGTTTCAAATACTTCTCTCGTGATTGCTGAGGGAGAAGGCTCATTTGCGCATTATTAACTGTTTCAGTTAACTCAGTTGGCGTTAGATAAACTTCATCGTCGCTAATGTCACTCATTTTAGTTGATTTTTTTGTACAGTTTTTAGGTTATGTTAATTATATTAAGCAATAAAACGTGAAAAACTAGAATGGCGCGAAGCACGCAAATAAAACAAAGAAACCAAGAAGGTTCCAAATTTAAATTTTTTCACAATTTAAAAAGTTCTAATCATAAATTTGGCACCATAGAGGTTACATTAAATAGGTTTAATGACGTTTTGAATTTACAATTATATTGAGTACTCATTATATGTGATGTTCTAAATTCAAATCTACTTTGCCGCTCAAGCGAATAAAATAGAATTTTCCAGCCAGATTTCGAAGCGCAAAATTACACTTTCCGAGGTGGTGGGATGAAAATAGTTATTTATTATACAAGAGTGGAAAGTTCCTTTTTAACCGCGTGCTCGATTTGGATGACCGAGCAAGCGAAGGATTCTAAAGTTGAATCACGAGCGCAGCGAGTGATTCTAAATTAGAATCCTGAGCGTCAGCGAGGGAAACAAACGAGCACAAGGTGAAAAATCTTTCCACTCGAGTGCAATACGTAACTTTTCATCCCACCTCAGCGAGGAAATGACAAAATGAAAAAGAAAACAATTTATAATGACAAAATATTTTTATTTCAATTAAAACACATTAAGATAATCTATAAATTGAAGAAAATAATAAGAAGTAGAAAATAATTAAGAAATATTAAATGTAACGTTGCTACAGTTACTTATGTTAAGTTTAATATTTTTGTTAGGTAATGTTATGTTGGTGTTTGTGAATTGTGCGCTGTTTTGTGGTAAACTACTCGTATCAGTAATTTTAAATAGTTGTGCCGATTCATTGGATTCTATTGGCGTAAATGTTGGCGAGAGAGGGCTATTGTTTCCAATCTTATGGGGGCTCATTTTAGATGTAGAAGGGCGAGACCAAGAATCTGACAGAGGTTCTTTCAGCGTTATGGCCTCCACGATACTATTACAAATTTTTGATTTACTTTGGATTGAATCCTCTATGTATCCCTCTACAACCGAATTAGACTTCCAGCCTCCATGGCGCTTAAGCGATAGAAGATCAGCCCCTGATTCGGCCAAAAGTGTGGCTGAGGTTCTTCTAAAACAGTGACCGGTGTATAACGGGGGTTCTAAAAGTCCGAGAAAAGTTGCTATTTCTCGTGGAATACTGCCAATTTTATTCTGACCCATAGGTTGTCGGATACACTTTCCGTTGCGATATTGTAGAAAAAATCGTTCAATTGGGGTGTTAGAAGGACGTAAAGCTTGATATTTCTGAACAATGTTTACATATTCCTTGCGAATAACGAAGTTGCGGTCTTTTTTTGTCTTGGTATTTAGTACATTAATTAATAGCAATTCATCAGAATTATGAGAATATTTTGATACGTTATTGACATTAAGTAGTGTAAGTTCATTTAAAGCATTTTCACATCACCGTCACCAACTTAACTAATTTAGTTTCTTATCTGACGTCACTCAGTCTCATAAATAAATATAATTAGATATTATATACATTAAAATACATTAAACTAACAACTTTCTCTACTTGTCAATATTACTTGTAGTGAACTTTTTAGGATCAGTTCTAAATATTATTTGTTTGGATTATGTTTGATGTCATAAACATAATATAATTATGGCCTTACTAACTGTAATAATGGCACGTAAAACATTATTTCTTATTAACATATAATTTTGTGAACTTATTTAAAATTATAATTTGGATTCCATCCAAAAGGCGAGATCGTATTCTGAGAGGACAGTGGACGTGAAAATACAACACACATCGTCAAAAATAAAAATATTGAGTTGTTCAGGAAAAGTACTGGCCTAGCCTTTCGTAATATATGAGAGAAGGTGAAATATCCAAGAAATATGTAGGTAGATGAAAGACATTGGTGGGCAATGGAAACTACAGAGTCGACGTAGCAAGCAGCTTAAGACTAGCAAACTATAACATAGTACAGGTTACTATGTATATAACACCTAATAGATCGACCCTCGGACTTATATAGCGCTCAATTTATGATGGCGCGTACACAATAAAGGTGAGTTGAGTTCATTTTCACGCGCCATTATGAATTAAACGCACTACATCGGCCTTAATCGTAAACCGTAAGCTTGATACATGAACTGAGTTTATTTCTTCCTAGTGAACAATTTCTTTGCATAAAAAATCAAGCAGTTGAAACGATAATATAGTTAAATACCCAAGATTTTTTTTAACTGCCCGTAATGCTGGTTTGGTTTCAGCTTGGTACCTGTTAGTTCTGGTGGGACACTATGTTCTATATCTTCTTCTTTTTATCTTTAAATGTTCTGTGCTGTGTGGTACGGCACGGCACAATAGAACGAGATGAATTCTTCTAGTTTAGAATCAATTGATGAATCTAAAGAAAATATAACTAGAAAAAAAATTAATGAATGTTTCCGTTCTTTTTTTTATCTGTATGTCTAGGTACTGAAACTCCGCTTTCACAAAACATTGGGTACATAACGTAGGTAGATCCAAATGACCTTTTATAAACGATTATTATATAGTTGCCTTTTTATACAAAGTAAAGGAGATGACGAGTCAATCTATATTGGTGTCATTCGGCAACTGTTTGTCCCTTTGACGATTCTACGTACTAACTGAAATCGAGCGATGACCGTAACTCGTTTAAACTAACGATCTGATCCACCATTCGACCTCGTTTCAGAATCAGATAAGAAAATAATAGAGGGGTGTATCCGTCCCTAGTTTCATTTAACAGCAAAATGCCCTTACTTGACTATTGTGATGCATACAGATTATATATATTTGATGGTATCTAATAAAATAACTAGGTATGTGGTAAGTAGGTTTTTTATTATTATTATTATTATGATATGATTAAACAGGTTTTTTAATGTCGTTCCTTCACAGGCGCAGTTATTTCTTTTTATTGAAATTTTTTATCAAATATGTATCTTAATTTTTTTTTGTTTTTTTTAACGGTTGATAAATATATTCAACAATACTACTGCACGTCCCTGCTTTGCCTTACCTTTGATTACCACCGCCCTATCACGAAGCACGACTCTGGCTACGGCCCTGAATAAATCTGAGGATTTCCCAGTGTAATAGTAACCATCAATATCATAAATCCAAAGAAAATGTAACTAGAAAAAAAATCCATAAGGTCCAGGGTCCGCCCGAATAGTGAAAGGTACGCAGGTTCGAATCCTATTTGATGTCGGGACCGAGAGGATTTTTTTTCTAGTAAAATTTCATTGAATTTATAAATCTAGCAGTATCATGATTTAGAGCAATTAATTTGATGAACATCATTATCATCTTGATAATGTGCCACTGCTGGGACACTATAAACAGTACCCTACAGTTGCCTACCTTGATCCAATCCCCTACCCTGGAAGGTCTACTCATCGGCAAAAACAGAACACCACCAAAAAAATTTTTATTTTACTGTGGTCTTCAGTATAGGTTACTTCCTCAGACAGCCGCTCTCCGGCTACCTCCGGTATCATAACAGATACCTCAGAATTTGAGATATCCGCTACGCCCAGGTCGGGCATATAATATAGGCTCTTTATTAGATAACGTTACAGATAGGAATGGGAAAAATGCTCTCCAAACATTTGTCCCGTCTGAGGTTCGAACGCGGGCTAAAGATTTGATAGTACCTACTTATAATTTTCTACTGTTCCGGGATCGTTGGATTCACAGTTTACTTGGATCACACATCGCTAGGGCCGAGCGGCCGTCAAATGTCTTTCAACTATCTTCAAATTTCAAATTGAAAGGCATTGTGATAAGAGTTTCTGAGAGGTAGGGCATAGCAGATTTTATATGCTCGAATTGGAGTGCCCGTCTGGGGAGCTAACCTTCACTTTACAGAACTCGATCAGTCACTCACTAAGCTTTTCTATGTTTTCTAAAAGTTTAGAAGTATGACGTATGCAACATGACTTATCTAAGTTTTATTACTTATCATAGCTATTATAACCATCAGGTATTATATTCTTAAGTGATTTGTTAAAGAAACGTAAGAAGGTAAGTAATTACCTAATCAGTGTAAGTAAACTAAAGCACACCATTTGTCATTAAACATAAAGAAACTGGGGCACAAGTTTAGCCATCACAATGGGTGGTATCCAAACAGAAAACTTGCTGATGTCATCCCATTTGTTCAAGTATTACCATCCCGTTTCCTTTCGTTTGGTTGAGTTATTTTTTTTATTTATTTTAATTAAATGAAATGAATAAGTTATGATACATTATCATTATCATATCATGTTATGTTCCTATCCTACAGTTTATACTTCTGGTATATATAAGATGGAATTTTAATGGTGATACATTTTTTTTATGAAAAATGTGAAAAAAAAATCTGTCTAGGGGTACTGTCTACTAAATTCTCTACCAATTGTTTTCAAACAACAATTTTACCAACAAACTTAGGCCCAAAAAAGGTGAACTAGAAAGAGATGTGGGTCTAGTAATGAGAATTTTTAATTTTATTTCGACAAATTTATTAACCGACTACAACGAGGAGGTTCAAAAATCGTAGGTATTTTAGCGCTCTGTTGTACATTTGATGCTCTTTCACTTCATTGGGGTTAATAAGTAGGTTTGTAAATAAAAGTAACCACAATATAAGGCTTTCGCTTGCATTTAGGGTTACCATCCGTCCGGATTAGTCCGGACATGTCTGGACTTTTAGACTATAGTCCGGACTTTGTCTGGACTTTTAGACTATAGTTCGGACTTTGTCCGGATCTATAAATTGTCCGATTTTTTTTAATTTCATTGAATATGAATAATACAAGTACATATTGATTTAAATACCATACCATTGTAACTAAGTGAGTAATGGTACCATTTTGTGACTAAAAAGTCCGGACTATTTTCAAATGTCAGGACTTTTAAAATTCCTGAATGGTTACCCTATTTGCAAGTAAGTAGTTAAGAGTCAATGCTCCCGCCATGTGCTATTAAATTCAAGTTTAGTTGTCCAATCGAAACAATAAAAATACGTGTTACTTGTTTAATTACAAAGAAATTCTTATGTTCATAAGATTTTAACACAGGTAGGTAAGCCACCAAAGAGTTCATGCATGCGTGACATGCAGAGATCCCGTTATTTTTTTACGAGCGCTTCGCAGATTGCCAGCCAGCCTGTTTCATTTCGAAAAGGCATGAACGAGTCATTCAAAATGTCATAATACCTAAGCACGGTAATATTATCTATATTACCGTGGCCTAGGCTAGGAGGAGTATTAAACGACGACGGATTCTCAAAATAAATTAGGTAGGTATTCATAACGTAGGTACCTACTTTTGTTTAATATGCTAAAGGTAGGTAAATTTAAGACTACACTTTACTGTCGTCCAAAATTATCATTGTTATCGTCATTCAGCTGGAGTCAGTAACCTCATAAAGGCGTCAGACACAGTACTGTGTCATATAATGTAAATACGACATTCCGAATTTCCAACATTTTTACAGAAACATTTAACCAATTTACTTTAACGAATTTTACATTTCAATTTTAGAGTATGACTATTATGTTACAAGGAACTAGTTTCATAATATATCATACTAAGTAGAATTTTACTAAGTATAAATGTATGTTAAATAGCATTGTCGGTTGTCTAGCAATAGCCATTTATCTTAATAACTTCAAAAAGCATCCAATTCATCGTAGGTATTAAGACTAGTAAGCTAATACGTATTTATCTATCAAAAAGGCTCGTTCACTTAATTCCTTTAGCGATCAAGTTAAAAGCTATAGGCAGGTATCCTTTCCTTATATTTAATTCTTTTTACATCGTTTTTCTGTGCTTCTCTTATACTTATGTAAGTATATCTTCTGTATCTACTTTTGCACCTTCTATATTTATCTATTATTAATCCTTTTCCACCTTAAGTTGCCTGAAAAGATCGCTCTTTAACAATAAGGCCGCTTATTGTATAATCTTCTTCAGTTTTATAAGTTTATGTCCTTTTTTGTGTGCAATAAAGAATATTATTATCTTCACATTACAACAAAATAAGCGATCATTATTTTCCTACTAATTCAAAAACTGCTTTTTAATATTTCAGTCCGTTACTATATACCGGATTTGAACTTGATATAAATAGGACGACAAGTCTATTTACTGCTACGCATAACGAAAGTGTGAATATGAATTAACTACATAGATATCTTCAATACATTACTATCACATCGTTATTGCATTACTAAGATGACCCTCACTCGCTTACCTTGTAAAAAAATATGCAGCTAGTATGGAAAGCCAAACGTCATTCTCCAAAACTGTCAGAAACTTGAATAGAGATGTCGGTGTCCGCGGCAACTTCATCATAATAGTTATTCCCACAAGGTCATAGTACGGAACCGTGAAATCTACCACGTTCTCCCTCTCAGCCATCACAGACATAGATGTCAGACCTATGTCGGCCCTTTTCTCAATCAGCTCCTTTATAATACCGTTCCAGTTGCCGTTCTCGTCCATTGTACCGAAATTGTTGTCAGGAGATAAAACTATTTCGTAATCGAACTTGACTATTTGACGAATCTCTTCGATTAAATCTATACAGTACCCCTTGAAGCCTTTGGGAGCTTCGTCATCTCTTATGATGAAGGGATCTTGCTAAAAAAATTTTTATATTAATTATAACTTGCTATACAAGTTATTGAGAAATTGTAAGCACATGAGTAATGTGCTTACAATCTAACACCTATCTATCTATCGCCATAAAGTTTGCAATCGATTTTAAACTTTTTTCCAATAATGAATAAGGGTAAGTAAGCCCTAATGTTAATGTACAGTATAGCTTTGACTTTCTAGGATAGCGGTGCCGTCATATAGCGGCCGTAAAACAGCGCCGAATAACGACGCTAGAACGTTGTCTATGTAAACTAAATGGCGTGTTTCCTATAGTTAAATCTAAAATTGCGTCTGTAATATTATGGCCGCTATATGACGTCACCGCTATATGACGTCATCGCTATCTTAGGAAACCCAGAGCTTAATAACACATTAAATTACCACAATGTATTTTTGCTCAATCGATTATGGATCTGATATATAGTGAAATAAAGCTCAAAGTGAATAGGAGAAATTTTACAGTTTTAGGTGGCTTTGATAAATAAGTAGTTATGTTAAGATATAAAACTACATTATATTTATATACTGGCAATGTTATGTGCTTGTATGAATAATGTAGCCGCTGTTATAGTTATAACAGTGTGTTGATTATTTATACAATTGTTATTATGTAAACTGACAAAATTTTATCAAGTTGCTAACAGAAAGTTAAACAATACCCACAGTTCATTTACCTACCTCGACTGTCACGACTCTGTAAACTAATTGCGCAGAATAATCACTCATATTGTCAGGGTCAGTCAAGGACAGAGGATTCGAGAGACCCGCCTTCCAAGAACCGAGAGAACGACTGCCTATTGAAGCGCCATCCTTTACCGTTACTGCAGTCAAATCTGTGTTGAACTCCATGAAACTTCTCCCATTCATTGGATCGTCGTCTGGTATATAAAAAGGAGCATACACAGGGATTTCTTTCACCTAAAATATTTTTCAATTACATTTTACGTTTTTGATCGCCATTGTCTATTCACTACTAAAGATGTCAATGTACCTCTTGAAAAGCCGTCTTTAGGTCCAAGGTCCTGTTAGGAGTATTCTTACCGTCATACTCGTCACATGTGATGTATTTCATGTCGTTTGGCCATTTGCCAGAATCCAGTAGTGATCTGGAAATTCATAAACATGAGTCCTCATGGAATATACCTAGCAGGTTAAAATTAGAAACGCCAACACGTGGTGAACTAAGGTTAACACTGGTGCAAAAGCACTAAAATTAAAGGTTAATTACTTTACAGCTAAAAACGTGCGCAGTGACAAGTCAAAGTAAAATGCGGAGGTGATCTCTGGTTCCCCGTTCATGCTGTATGTTGTTTTAATTTTCCCAAGGCGGTCCCTACTCTTTGCATCGGGAGTAGGCCGCAGATAGACTATTGTAGCATCTTTGCATCCACAACTGATATCACCCTTGTCTAAGGACAAAGCGAACCAAGCTGTTTTCCTCCCAAAATACTGGTTGTCATCCGCCGCGTCAAGAACATTCTTTATGGTTCTCAGACTGCCAACTACGAAGAAATTCACGATATCCAATTCCCGCAAACTTCGCAGTTGGGTTTTAATTTCGTCTTTGTTGAAACTTTTCACAGGAGTTATGACATGACGTGTCGGAATATTTTGCAAGAGAGATTTATACTTGTGGTCCATTACTGTGGAATGATGAAATTATCTTAACTTCTGAAACCTTAAAATTATATAATACAAATAAAAGAAATATAAGATGTAATACGGACCGAATATTTCGTCAAACATTATAGCAGCATTAGTAATATCTTGTTTGGTAACAATAGCCCTTATTGCCTCAGGAAGTATATCAGCTGGCGGCATAATTTGCAAAAGGAACCTAGTTTGATTTGCATCGAGAGATCGCCACTGCCGTAAGTCGCCAGCTTGCCCAAATGATCCAGAAATAGTTGGTAATGCTAACGCGGCAGTGAACGACTTTATCGTTTCGGAACCAACTCCGGTCATAGTAAAATCTAGGACAACGTGGGGGGTTTTCTTTGCTGATATCATGTCATTATACTTTCTGCAAACTGACAAAGATTGTTAATTTCTACTGACTATTATGTGTATTTTAGTTTACTTTATAAACTGACAAAGTATGAATAGTTTTCAGGGTACAGTTCCGTACCATTTGACAAAATTTAACACAAGTTCAAGAAAAAAACTTGGGTAAAATCTTGTTCCTCGTATAGGGGTCCCCTTTTCATATGCCATTACAGCGACAACAGAAATACAGATTCTTTGAATAACCATGGAAGTACTTACTGTCATATTAATTTTATTTTTGTGAGTTAATTAAGTAGATACTAATAAGTATTAGGGAATTTTAGTGTGAATTATGAAAATATAGATTCTTACCATTTTCAAGAAACGTTTTAGCATCGGTCCGGTTTCCTACAACAATGACAGGGTCCACGGCCAAGCCCAGCGATGGGTTCCTCCTGACGTATTCCTTCGCCACTTCAAAAGCTTTTTCCGCAAGTGCATTATTCTCTTCGTTAATTAACACTGCAAGAAAACGTAAATGAAATTAAAATGCTTAAATACCACAGAAACACAAATTTCCAATGAACATATACATACAAACGTTAATGTTTTGCGTTGTCTGAAATGTTGCTAAGCGAATAAAGGAGAAGAGCAATAAAAATGTAAATGGGTATTTCATGCTTAGGTTTTTTGTTCTCATTTTGAAGCGTTACTTTGGCGGCATTACCGCCTCCACGGCATTGTCTAATGTCTTGTGATGGCATTTACTGCCGGCATACTGCCTCATAGGGGTAGCCCGGTCGACACGACACGTGTGTCCTGTGTACTATCTAGTTTCCACGGCGATATTCAACCTTGATATCTGTGATTATTGATGTTCAAAGCTCATCACTAATAATGTTTGAACAGCGACGCTCGTAATGACACATCACTCTTTATAATGACGTGGCATGTACTTGATGGAAGAGGGTCACAATAAATGTCTTTGGCCATTCCTTATTATAATAGTAGTGACGTAAACGAGAGCAAATATTATGAAATCATCGTTCTTTACTACCTTAGTTGTTGGGAGTAGCTTGCTCAATGATTTCCATGGTTGGTATACGAGTAAATGACATTTTCTAGGATCCCCTGGTTCAAGACAAAGTCTTTCTCTCATCTTTTCACCGGGTTTTTTGGAGCATGAAATTTGAAAATAAGCAATGTCATGTAAATGTATATGTACTTTTCAAAAAACAGAATAATTTTGTGTTTTGATTTCATCAGGAGTCCCTCTTCTAATGAACAAAAATGCAAAAAGGCGGGCGCTAGCCTAACGAAATAGGATACTTTTTATTCTCTATGGGAATAGACCTCAGCAGGCTATTCTGTAAAATTTTCACACGCGGATCCGATGTGGATGAAATGAATAGTTAAAAATTAACAGAATAGCCCAGGTATTTGTTCGCTTTTGTATTGTCAATAAAAGTATGAAGCTCTTTTGCGAGTTAATAACGCCAGCAATCTATATTAATGTTTCACAAGATTTCACGCCTAATATCGTTTACAAAGAGTAGAGCCTAAAGAAAGCAGAGCTCTTCCTTCACTTATGTCTGTTACCTATTCTACCACATAAAAACGCCTTAATGGATTTGGATGATTTTTTGCAAACAGACAGCCTATACCTAACCTGGTAAAAGCTATAGGATACTTTGTATTCCGGAAAAGTGTTAGGTACCCCAGGAATTATCTAAAAACTAGAACATAATAAATAGGTCCGTAAAGTCCTTTTTAGTCTAGACGTGAACAAGGCCAGTGGTGTTGGCAAGCCAGCAAGAGTAGAAGAGAGACTGAGGTACTGTGCGGTGCGCTTAAGCGTCAGCTGACACCGAAACGCGACGCGAGGCTGCAAGCTGCACAGAACGACTCAAAACATAACTTTATTTACTACGCTATAAGATACAGATTTAATTGTTTGAATTCAGAATACATTGCACCACTCGTAATCTGAATTCAAACCATGAAATGTGTATCTCTTCGCGTAGTAAATAAAGTTATGTTTTGAGTCGCTCTGTACAGCGTGCAGCGTCGCGTCGCGTTTCAGTGTGAGCTGACGCTTAGTTGTCTCCTGTACTAATGCGTCTCTCTTTCGACCGTCTTTCTCTCGAGAGATACGTATCTAGTTCGAGCCAGCGGAGGAAAAATGCAACTGAAGAGAGAGGACTAGAACGAACGTACCTGACGCTGGATTACCTCTCCCAGTAAATGTACCGTCAGCTTTGACCATGTTCACCGCATAAAACGAGTCCTTTCATTTCACCATGAATCCTACCTTCCAGGGTTTCTGTGATTGATAGTTTTGAGATCCATGGCATAAGGTTGTCTAATAACCTCAGGCTAGGCGCAAACATCGAAACCAACTCGTAAACTGCAGCTAATTAGCAGGGCGTTCTAAATAGGGTGAAGCGACGATAAGTACTTCACGCCTCACAGCAACCTAACTTTTATCCGGGAATCTTAAATCCAAGTACTGATCTATATGCGTACCAAAATTCATCCAAATCAGTTTAGTTTTTTTCGCGTGATTAGGTAACAAATATACAAAATTTTCACATTTATATATTATATACCATAAATATTAAATACTAGATACACCACATGCGCTCAAAATGTGTCCCAATCAAGTAAGTAAGCACTTCTTGGTTCACTTCAGTCACGCGCGGACCGTTGAAAAGTCAAGTTGCCCCAAAGTTCCGTGAAAAAATGCAAAAAATAAAATACTTATAGTAGGTAAAGGGCATGTAAAGGGTCGTTTTTTCGACAGGTATCTAATCAATGTTTGTTAATTTAACGCATTTAAAGCCAATTTTGTTCTAATATCTACTTTAAACTGATTTAATCGAAAATAATAAGCAGTCTCTTTTTATCGATGTCCGTGCCTGCTATAAGCGCATAGTCAAAGAAATAAGGTCTGTTTTTCGGCATAATGCAATGTCGTAAAATTTTACGAGCTTGCATTACGAACTGTCATAACTTTTCGACGCATGTTTTAATAAAGACCTTGTAAAATTTGTATTAAAGGTGACTTTCAATGTTTAAATAATGACTTATATTGTTTTTGACTACGCGATCATCTTAACGAGCTCCGTGTATCGTCCTATGTACATTTTGGACAGGTTTTGGGCACGATTGTTCGTGTTGGTGTATCTAGGGTATTTAATATCGTTGGGTGGTGTAGGTACCTAAACCAAAATTTTGCTGTCAGAATGTTTGTAATTTGACCATTATTTTAGACAATTACAAACTGCTATAATTTGTGTACGTAGTGGTGATACCTACCATAAATAAATTAGTCACAATGGCTATGATATCGTTAAAAGTTATTACCTAAAGGTCAGAATGTAAAAAAAGACAAACAGTTTCGATTGGACTATTTTATTGCCAGAAATGTTTACAAACACTAACTCCACAAGTGAGAGAAGAAGTGTTATGACTGTACAAGTGTACATGCTACTATATCTAATACTAAATGTACTTTCGAATCAATAAAATTGTTAAGGTTTTAAAAATCAGGAAGTTAGTTAAAAAAATCATTTTGATATTCCTTATTACAGAACAGTGTGTTTATTACAAGTTCGAAATAAAAATTAAGATTCATTTCTAAGTGTTATCTTACAATCGAAGTATGTTATGTATCACATATAAAAGAGAAAATAAATTAGAAAAACAGGACATAAGAAAAATAAAGATGTTTGTACTTTGTAGAAATACAAAATAGCATACAGAATTAATATGTCAATATGAACTATCACCTTGTCAACTTTGAACTTTCAAGTAAATTTTGAAATCTTATAATTAGTGTCACATGTGAACTTATATTAATAAATAATTTCTTGTGAGCTGATTGAAGTTTATAAGTAACCATAGTGTAGTTTAAAAATAAATGGGGCATTTCCTGTTTCCTGCATAAACTACAATCAATCCACATGAGAATCTTCCATGTTCACATAGCAATCCATAACCAAATGTCAAAGGAATGTTTAAATGGTTAAGTAAATATGCCTATGCATTATATCAAATGTGCGACGTTTAACTGCTAACTTAAATTTACAACTGAATTAATTATCTAAACATTTTAATTAGTCTTAGTTCTAAAAATCCTTGTTTTTCGGAAGCTGTCTATTTAAATTGCGTCGTTCACAGAACGGATTGTGAATTGATTTCACTCGGGGTGAATACTTTGGCAGTATATTACTGGCGAAACTAAGTTATCCAATACCGATGCTAGTCAACATTCATCAATTCAAAAACCATCTCTAAGTCTGTTGAAATAGACACTGATACGCAAAAACAGCATACAACACCAAAACTGACTCATGTAATGTGCGATCAGTTCACTGCGATGCACACCTCAAGCGCTACTAACAGGCAGTTATCATTAATTTACAATTTACAGGTACTTCACAGGTAAGTTTAATACACAAGTATTATAAACCTAAACTTAAGTGTGGTCACAAAAGAGCTCAACTCCTTTGTATAAATCAGATCAATATACATAACTTGTATAAAAACTATGGTTTTTTGGCTTTGTGTTTTGTTGGCATTGGATATGTATCAGCTTAGTTTTGAGTTGAGCCCTAATGAACATCAATGCATTGCAGTAAACCAAGCTTGGATGGGAGGGTTGGAGTTTTAAGCAGCAGCCTCTTCGGCCTCTGCGGGTGGTGCCTCATCGGCAACTTTTGCCTTTTTCTCTGGTGTGGTCTTCTCCTCACCGTTGTCCGCAGCTACGGATTTCCTCTTGACACCAGTCTCTTTCTTTTCTGAAAATGAAATGAATTAATCAGTATTTTGTTTTTTAAGCTTTCTGAAGAAGACTTAAATGTTTAAACAATCATTTTTTTTATTATTATTATATATTCCCCATGGAACTAAACAGTTTTGTAAGACACATTGAACATTGTAAAAAAATATAATTATACATTAATTCATTGAATCAAGTTTTTAATTAATTTCAGAGAAGTATTTAACATTTAAAATGTAGACTTACCGGTGGCATCCCCATTTTCTGTGGCATCATTGCTCTCTTCAGCATCACCATTCTCAGCTGGGGTGTCCTCAGGAGCATCTCCACTGCCATTTTCTTCCTTGCCGTTGCTTTCAGGAACTTCGGCGACCTTCTTTGCTGGCGACTTTTTGACTGGAGATTCCTTTGCCGCTTCAGTAGAGGAAACCTCTTCGGGCGCAACTTCTCTGTAAAATTATACACGTAATTAACAAACAGTGTAACAGTATAAAGCATTCATAGTGGTAAATCAGTACATAAATTTTACGGTACAAGGTATGCAATAACGTAACGTTCAGAGGCCGGTTAGTAACGGCTCATAACAACAATACATTACGTCTTCGTGTTGTGAATGCTCACTTGCCAAGTGGGCCGGTATAAAAGGAAAAGTTTACCGGAACAAAAACAAGTGGCTGTTGCGCAAGGCTGCATGTGGGAAAGTTGCGACAGAGGAAACTGAACGTAGGCATCAGCTTTAGTTAAAGAATACACAACGCGCTCCAGTAGATCCGGTATTATGCCTAACGTAGCGTACCATAAGCGTTAAAAATAAAGTAATGACAACACGCGGCCCTCGCGATAATGTAACCGACTTTGCTCGCCACCTAGGGAGTTGCAAAACTCGGTTCTCGACGATTTGAAACGAGCGCGCGCCGATGACGCGCCGCGCCGGCACGCCGCGCATGCAGCGCCATCTTGAACCAAGCGCTTGCCGCCGGCGTGCTTACAACTTCGGCCTTCCTTTATTTTACATACATACGAAAGAATAGGGAGAACTTTCAAGTAAAATCAATACCACCGCTTCCAATAAGTATCAAAGGCACATCAAGAGTGTTCAATAACAAAAACATTGCTCTTATCAACACGATAACTTTTTCCCGCGTGTACGTCCCGGTCGGCGTCTAAACTAATATCAAACACAAAACTATCAAATGTTATCAAAAACTATTGTAATATAGATAGGTACTCTAACTGGCTGTGTGTCAACTTTTTAATACAACTGATACAAAATTTATAGGTAAAAACACGAATTTCACACAAATAGGAAGCCATTTTGATCACGTTTGGAAGCCGCGCCGAAAACAAAATATTGTAAATCTTATGAAATATGACAGAACTTCACAACTACACTTACTTCTTGTCGACGGCTGCGTCTGCCATTATTATTTTTTAGTTTTATACGAAAAACTTGTAATTAATTCAATAACACGTGCTGCGTACAACGGACAGCAATGCTCACCGCACAAACACCGAACACAAAATGAAGGAGGAAGAAGGAAAAAATATCATTCGCGACGCCTCGCGCCGTTCGAGCGGGGTCGTTCATTCAGTGTGAGCGTGTTGGAACTTCAAAGCAGCGAAAGAACATTATTGATTTACTATACGAGTGAGCTAGATAAACATACCACCACCAGTCCTTCTTTTAAATTAACCTTGAATTGTGGCGGGCGGGCAAACGGGGCAATATTTCTACCTTGCTCTGTCTGTCCCGTTAAAAAAATGCCGCGAGAGGAAATTGGATTTCTGGAAAATAATATAGGGAGGTATTTATCACATTACCGACTAGAAATTAATATTGATACAATACATAACACATTTTTTTAAATTTTAATTTACGTTATAAAGTACGTAATTAATTAAGAATACCTCTGGTGGTCTGGTCTAGTCACCAAACTTTCTCAACATTAATTGATTTGTTATGGAACCTTTTCAATAATTTATACAAAATAAGTAAGTACTTCATTTTATTAAATATAAAAATATAATTATTTACTTTATCATAAACATACACAAGGCCATTGATATCCTAAAAAATCTAAATGTAAAAATTTAAAGGTAGGAAGGTACATACCTTCCTACCTTTAAATTTTTACAATTTTTAAATTGTAAATAAATTTTACCTACACATTAGGTATATATAAATGTAACTATCGAAATAGAATAACTACATAAATACCTACTTCAGGTGAGTACTTGCATACTTGTAATGTACTCTCGTCAAGTTTTTGGACTTGTGTCTAGGTAGGTAAGGGTTGGTAGATACTTTTAATTTGTAACAACAGTGTTTGATACGATCATAATCTAACCGATTTAAAAAAGAGGAGGTTTTCATCATGCATCAAGATTGAATAATGATGACTATACTACCTATATTGTCCTGTTATCGCCCCTGAGATATATTTTTCTTTACTATGTAGTACCCTCAGTACGACCAGACAGTCCGCTAAAGAAAAATAAATCTTTCTAAGGCTGGTCACACTCACACCTGCTTCGTCTCCTCAAATACCCAAATTATTGCTACTCAAATACTCACAGTGCCATAAGTAGCATAACACAAAATTAAACTGTACCTTTTGAGTTTCATATTCATCGCTACCTGTGGCCATGTACTTACCTAGGTACACTTTTAAAAACCATTAGTCAAAGGGATTCTTATTAAAGAAAAAGAGTATTTTGCAGTTATCAAGAGGGCATGTACACCTATTCGAATGTGAGCCTTAACACGGAGGAAATAAGTATCCAGTTCAAGCGTCAAAGAACTTTTTTAATGGCTTGGTCGTCGGTCGGTCGGTCGTTGGCTTTCGAAAGAAATCTTGGCACTAGCCGGTGATTTCGTCAGAATATGAATTCGTCAACCAGAACGGCCCAAGCTCCGTAGTGCTTGATATTGGATAGACAGCTACTTACTATAGATACCACATCCAAACCTAATAAAATATTTGTTTATTTTTAATTTCAGCTTTAAGTTTTGTTAATAAATACGAATAAGGATGCATTTATTGATGGCATAATGAACCTGTACTTACTGAGACGACCCTTTGTGACTGGATATTTATTTACTTTCTGATAATATTTTTGGTTAATAATGCTGACTGTTTGTGTCATGTACACAACATGACACAAACAGTCAGCATTGTTCAAATTTCATATCAAAATGTACGAGATTTCTATTTACCTCATTTCACGTATTGATAAATCTCTGCTTATCTCGAACGTTAGAATTCTCATACTTTTGGCAACTCTGCGCGGCGCGTCATCCCGCGCGACAACACACATCGTGGGAGCCCACCTTTACTCAGAAAGTGTATGTGCACGGTAATATTATCTATGTGTGTTTGGAATTGGAATTTTAAAACTTGCACAATAATAAATAAAAAGCGGCCAAGTGCGAGTCGGACTCGCCCCTGAAAGGTTCCGTAGCAGCAAGTAAAATAATACCTATAAAGTTCTTGCTTTCGTTGTAACTTTGATCGATGTTTTAATGATGATTTGTGATTTATGGCCTATATAAAAAATACTTACAAACCTCGTTCAAACCAATTTTCGGTGGAAGTTTGCACATCATATATTTTTTTTAGTTTTATCGGTCTTTTATTTTAGAAGTTACGGGGGGGGGGGGGGGGGGGGGACACACAGTTTACCACTTTGGAAATGTCTCTCGCACAAACAATTCAGTTTAGAAAAAAATGATATTAGAAACATCAATATCATTTTTGAAGACCTATCCATTGATACCTCAATTGTATAGGTTTGATGAAAATTATTTTTAGTTTCTGTTCTAAGTATGGGACCCCCAAGATTTCTTGTTTTTATTTCTATTTTTGTGTGAAAATCTTAATGCGGTTTACATAATACATCTACTTACCAAGTTTTAACAGTGTAGTTCTTATAGTTTCGGAAAAAGTGGCTATGACATACGGACGGACAGACAGACAGATGGACGGACATGACGAATCTATAAGAGTTCCGTTTTTTGGAATTTGGCTACGCAACCTTAAAAAGCCTCGCACGAAACAAAACAAACCGTAGCGTACCAACAAATTAAAAATATTATTTCTAGTTTTTTTTGGTTTATCCGCAGAAGTAAAAATTGCATGGTCACTTAATATGCTGCTAGCATTATTATAGAAGTTTTGTTGTGGCTGTTTATAGAAGTGATTTCAGAATAAAAGTTAGTACTCGGTTTAGCAGACTAAAACAGGTTAAATAGCTGGGTGAGATAAGAAATACAAATTCTACAGGCGTATGTTTTTTTTTTAATTTCTTATCTTATTTAACTTCGGAAATATAAATTGACTAAGGTTCAATGTGGCATTTATTTCCTAAAGGCGCGCGTGCAGTAGGCGGCGCGGGTACCCCGTCCGTTCGTCACATCGACCGCGGTTTGTAGGAGTTGGTGGGAGTGCGATTTGAGTCATGGACTTAGTTTTTTTCTATTTCGATGAAAAACATCTTTTGATCAAGTGTTTTGCCTAAAAGCTTTTTTTTTAGACTAGAGGTGTCACGATCACAGAAACTACTGCAAATGCTTAAAAAATGCAAAAGAGCCTGGGCTTAGCTCATCATTTTCAAAATTTACTACTGAATATGAATAAATTAAAAGACTCAATGTTGGCAAATTGACGATTTTTCAGGTATAATTACTTCGTGCCGCACACTTATCATATTATACTATGTATATAGATTGCTTTTTTATCTTAGTTTACAGTTATGGACTGTTGAGGTTTATATAGGACGTTTTTTGAGGCAAAAGAGAGAGCAGTTTAAAACGCATCTTTAGCGCAAATATACGACTGGTGTGATAAACATTTACAAAGTACATAGTTATGTTATTTATTTTTTAAGCATTTAACTGCTAGATGTTCTAGATCTAGCAGTTAAATGCTTAAAAAATAAATAACATAACTATAATTGCTATTTCTTCTTTCAAATGTTTAATACTTGAAAAAGTATTCATTTGACATTCATTTGACCTACAATGCGAAGAGATGGCGCTGCCTTGCAGCCTAAGGCTAGGAAAATTTCGACGCGGCTAATAGGGCCGTGGTACCATAATGGTCAGTGCATTCGCCCGGATAGCGAAGGATGCGGGTTCGATCCCGTCCGCTGCCTGGTCCGCGTGGATTTTTTTTCTAGTAAACTTTACAAAGTAATTCATTCCTTTTGCAATAATAAAGAGTTAAAAGTAGAAGGCTTATGAATTGTTTAGATGATTTTATAATGAACATTATTGCACTTCTAAGCGTTATAGGTTAATAGACACGTAGTCGTGGCCATATCGTAGATTTGCTCACTTCATGAAATGCGGCCGCGATCGATCGCGATGCACGGAATAGTAGGTACCATTACTGGGCAGGGGTGTTATTAAAACATACCAAAAATTTGGAAAGTTAAGTTTTACAGTTTAAGAATCACACAAGTCAAAAACTTCTTGAGCCTCTTCTGAAAAATAACAAGTCGAGATATAGTAACTTATTAATGAAGTAAAGAAAGGACCAGCACTGTAACCGCTTTATGTAACCGTCTAGTGCGCAAGGTGCCTAAAAGATAGTCATATGTCTCTTGGACGTATAACATCTAGTTAATACGCCTACTTTACACTACCGCTACCTTAACACTTGTACTATGATTGTATTCTGTGCCTTTACACCATTAGCCGTCGTGTGTAAGCTTCGTTTATCAACTGAGTTGATTGAATGGAACATGCTGCGAAAGCCGAAATCCTTCCGTCAAGTGCAATGTCCTTCCAAAATGTCTACTCGACTTGAACAAGGCTATTAATTGATCTTTGATCAAAGTTATTTCGTAAATACATAATCCTTGTTGTTTATAATAATACCTATAATGCACAAGTACTTTACTTCCCGTAATGTTTAAACGGGTTGCTATGCCAATTGGCCAAGGTCGTCTGTTTTCATGAAATAAATCTATTACCCAACCAACTAAAGTGTTTTAAAATAAAAGACCTAATGTCATATACAAATAAGGTTGGTAATCATAACATTTTACACGTGTAAGCATAATGTCTATTTATGTAGACTAGATATTTACCTACTTACTTTACGAATGTAATATAATATTCTGCTGCATGAATTTAGTCACAGAGCATAGCAATAGGAACCTCTTTCTATGTTCTGTTAACTTACCAGGGCCTACCTTTTGCCGTTTCCAGGATCCCTTTTAGGTAGGGCTGCCATCCGTCCGGGTTTCCCCGGATTTGTCCTAGTTTATGAGGCGTCTGGGGAGCGTCCGGGCGGGGTTTCATTTGTAGTCCGGGTTTAAAAATTTCCTGTTTTGGGTCGCCAATTAATCCGTCAATTTAAATGTCTTTGAAAATAAATAGATCTTTTCTCTCTCAAAAATCAGCTCTGCCAATGGAGAGTATTCCTAGGAATTATTCAACCGGATGCCAGTGGCCAAATTTCTCCACAGTACCACACACCGCAGAGAAGTTTAACGCCCACCATCTGGACGCTTGAAGTTCGAGCACCATGTGTTCCTTTCTTTTGCGTACCAGCAAGATCTGGAGTGAACTTTCCTCAGTATTTTTTTCTTATAGCTATGATATGGTAATCTTAAAAAGGCGAATGAACCTTTTCGTTCAGACCCGGCAACGCATGAGTGGCCCTTGGTGCTGCAAGTTTCCATGTACAGCAGTGACCACTTATTATGAGGAGGACTGCTAGCTCTTTTGCCTACATCTACATAAAAAAAGTTGATTTGTGACATTTTTAACTGTTTTTTTATTGGTCTGTCCGGGGTTATCACGCGTCTTGTCCTGGTTGCCACATTTTAGACATGGCAGCCCTACTTTTAGGCGATTCTCACACTTACACGCGTAGCGCGGCACTGCGTGTTCTTGTGTTACGTTGCTTGCAAGTAAGTTCTTCTTATCCCTTTCTATTGAAACAACACGCGTAGTGCATCACACCGAAAATGCATTCGCGCAGTGTTGCAGATCCTTGTGCAGATCACATGTGCAGAGAAACACGCAGCCATTTCGTTCGGCTATCCGTCTCTTGCGGAGAGTTACAAAATTACGGATACCTACTTTGTAACAAATATTCTATTTCCTTTCATCGAATCGCACTCAAATCACAACGATACTTAAAAGTTTTTACATCAATTATCGTCTTATTTTTTTTTATTCAAAGTATTTCTGTACCCAATATCTGCTGAAAACACTATTTCTTCTAATTTTTATAACTACATCATCCTGAATAAGTTCTGCAATAATAACATTAATCTAAAGAAAATATAACTAGAAAAAAATTTCCTTTCAAAATGTTTAATACTTGTAAAAGTATTAATTTGTCATTGTGGGTTACCTACAATGCGAAGAAATGGCGCTGCCTTGCAGCTTAAGGATGGCTAGAAGAATTTCGACGCGGCTGTCAGGGCCGCGGTAGCATTATTGGTCAGTGCATTTGGATTGCGAAGGGTGCGGGTTCGAGTCCCGTCTGCTGCCTGGTTAGCGTGGAATTTTTTCTAGTTATATTTTCTTTAGATTAAATAATCAAGCAGTTACATGGTTAAAAAAAGAAAAAACATTTCTTTAAAATAATAACCTGCAATGTACTACCGCAATTTGCTGTGAAATTATAGGCCTCTGGGCCAAAAACATTGCAGCCCTGTACTGCAGTGAAATCGGCATGATAATGCAAATCTGCACATCCGCAAGCGGACGCAGATCTGCACCCTCAGCGTAGTGCGGGGCAGTCTGAGAATCGCCTTATTCTTAAGACTATTTTGTTTTCATTCTATACAAAATTATATTTATTATTATCATATATCAGAAATATTGAAAGTGCCTCAAAAATTACGTCTTGAAGAGTTTAAAGAATGAAAAGAAAAATAATATCATAAGCACTCATCTACTTTTTATATTTTTTGTTATCTATCTTATTTTACTTTTAAATTAAAGCTTTTGGCACAAGTTAGGCTGCGCAGCAAGCAACAAGTGCTGCCACCTATGATACGTATGCTGAGATTTTATGCGAGTGTTGCCGATAGAAAAAAATAAGTGTCAGTGGTAGTTTTGTCAAAAAATCTGTTTAATAATCAGATTTATGAAAAACATACTTTTATGAAAATTTGTTTGCAAATACTAAATAAATATATATATTTATTTATGTGAGTCGGTCTCGCCCGCAAAGGTTTCCAAACCAAATTTGGAGTTTTAATCCCATGACAGTCCGGTTATTTGAATTTTTTAGCGTTCCGTACCTCAAAAGAACGGGTCCATTTCCTTGAAGCTGTGAAAAAATCAAATTTAACAAATAGATACGGCCGTATATATTGAGTACCTACCTAAAAAAATATGGAACCCTCGGTGGGCGAGTCCGATTCGCATTGACCTTTTTTTTATTTATTTGTATTTAATACTTTTTACTGACCACAGTTACTTTGTACAGTCGAAGATGAAATGTTTGTTATCGAGTGGTACGCCTTCATTTTTTACGTTAAATATTTTGTTGTTTTTTAGAATTTGTTATTACAAACAATCTACATTTAACATATACTATGAGTTATAATTTTTATTATTTTTAAAGCATGTAACTGCTTGATGTCTAAATCTAAAGAAAATATTACTAGAAAAAAATCCACGCAGACCAGGTCCAGGTCCAGGTCCCGTCGGCTGCCTGGTCCGCGTGGAATTTTTTCTAGTTATATTTTCTTTAGATTTAAACATCAAGCAGTTACATGCTTTAAAAATTATAACTATAATTGTTATTTCTTCTTTCAAATGTTTAATACTTGTAAAAGTAGTCATTTGACATTGTGGGTTACGTATAATGCGAAGAGATGGCGCTGCATTGTAGCTTAAGAATGGCTAGAAGAATTTCTACGCGGTCCGTGAGGGCTGCGGTAGCATAATTGGTCAGTGCATTCGCCCGGATTGCGAAGGGTGTGGGGTCGTATCCCGTCTGCTGCCTGGTCTGCGTGGATTTTTTTCTAGTTATATTTTCTTTATATACTATGAGCTTAATATATAAAATGTCTTCGAATTTTCCACGTGCTATCACAACGCACAGCCAAATATTAAGTCTTGATTTTCATAACTAACATAACAAGGGTTCAGGGTTAAAATTTTAATGCACATTAAAGTGCATAAAATCATTTTGTTTAAAGGTAAAACTTTTATTACAGCACCTCAAATATTTTCGTCTATCAAGCGTATATCACATTACAGCTGGCCGTGGAGTAGGGGTAGAGCAGGGGGAGGGGGGCATCTCTGTTACAAATAAAGAAGCGCTCTTTATTACTTTTCAATAATTTCTTGATAATAAAACTCAATTTCACAAATAATGTTGTATATCAAGAGCATATAATTGTGTTATGCTACGGCGATTGAAACGATTACAGCACCATCTAACGAACATTAGCCTTACTATTCCTTGAGACTAAATATATAAATTCTTAGTGCACAAATTGATAGCGTGATTTAGCAAATTGTAACGCCTACTAACTGTGATTCATAAAACTACAATTTAAGAAATTACAACTTATATATGTAATAGTAACTGCGTAATAGAAGTAGGACGAATTATCGCAATAACGCATCAGATATTGTCGAAGATCGATAATAACGTGCCTATGGGAGAGGCCGTAAACTATGATGACGTTGATACAGCAGTTGTCCATGTCCTTTATATTTGGACATCCTGACTAATATTGATTTTACATTATCATTTTCATTTTCCCATTATTAACTTAAGAATAAAACGCGATATTAAAACCCTGAATTAATCGAATAATTTTCCGAAAATTTTAAATTAAAGGAACTACGATCCGAAAACAGTTGGAAGCTATGTAAAACACTTAAAGTTTCACTTGAATCGTGTTTTTATATCACTGCACCTTTTTTTGCATTTCTATGACAAGCAATAAGTGTACCTTAATATTTTTTGCGTGGTAGGTGTACCTACAGAGCAATGTAGGGGTTGAGTTAGTGGCTGTGTTCCAGAGATGAATTTTGTAAGTTTTGCATTTGTGTTAAATCAGTTTGTTCTGTGTTTTTTATTTTGTAAATAATTGTTTTTTCCAGTTTAGACGACGAACTCAATAAAGTTTAAGGTTCACTTTCTTGACATTTTTTGCAGTTTGATATTTCCCCCTGTGCCACTACAGGGGGTCACGTTTCATTTCCCTTCGCAAAGGTCACCTACAATGACTTAGTCTTTTTTGTCTTGGTAGAGAACCTTGCACCTTCCCTAGGCATCCTTACAAAAAGCCCTGTAAAGTTTTCTCATATCTACTTCTTGCTTAATATAAAAAATCCAGTCAGCAAGATAAGATTTTTTCACTATTATTTCAGCCGTACGATGGGTACTACTATGCATATTTTGCATATGCCCTCAAGGGTCGCTGAGCCTTCTTGTGAGACCCGCAGTAAACTACGGCTTTGAGACACTGATGCAATTTGGACGTGAAGATTTTACGCAATTTCCAGAACCTAGCTCATCCGAGCTGGATTTGTCAAAACATCACTTTTTCGAAGTAGCGGACTTATCAAACTGGACTTTTTGTCCCAGATATATGAATGGTCAATATAAGTATGATGTATACATTATATAATGTAGTACGATATATGAATAAGAGTGTAGCGTTTTCAATTTTAAATAGATCGGGTGCTCTTGGATATTCGAATTTATTTTGTCTTATTCAAGACCTACTCCTTGGGAAGCACTACTTAAACCTACTTGCGTCGTGTTCAGATCTTGCAAAGTCTTTTTTTTATGAATGTGAAGCGAATGTATTGAAAGATAAGATTTTATGCCGCCACCCTCACAATGCTTGAGTTGAGGCTGCCCCTTATTAATTAATTAATTATTATATAGAAGTGTACTTTAAAACACCGCCTTTTACGTCGTTACTTTTTAATAACAAAAACTCACTTTGTTTATAGTTTAGAAAGCATTTTTTTCTGAGGTGGATACTGGTAAAAAACATTGCCAACAATGATAAAATTCTATCTGCCTTAGCGGAGTGACCGGAATTCACTCTAAATATTTGTCATAATACGCTGTTCTTCATAAAAATATCAGTGATTATATAGTTCTTTTAATTAATGATATCAATACTACCTATATACCTATTTTTTATATGTAATTTATAAAAACATTTTAGGATTTTAGTAGAAAGTAGTAGTTTTTGTTTATTTAATGCTAGCAACATTATTATAATTGACCGCCACCCGTGAGCAAATTGTTCGCTCGATCTCGCTCTCTCGGTGTCGATCGAGTCCGGTTGTGGAAGCCATTTTATTCTCGTGAATGTGACAAAGTATTTTTGGACTTTTTCGTTTACTTATCGTGTCAATGTGTGCCTGTAACCAAAAGCAATTGTGACGGGTGTAAAGTGTTGAAAAATTGAGAATGTCTGTGTTTAAAATCGGATTGTGTTGACCTGCCCTGTTTCTTACTCGGTCACACCAGGCAGGCATCGATTAGTGCAGCAAGCCTCTACAAATCGGGTCTGGACTAATTTGTGGTGTGCGCCATGGGCAATAATGCTGCCACCGCTAATAAGAAAGTGGACGCCGCCGAAAGCGTCAAAGAGTTCCTTGACCAGGCCAAGGAGGATTTCGAGGAGAAATGGAAGAAGAATCCTACCAACACCGCCGGATTGAACGACTTCGAACGAATAAAAACGCTTGGCACTGGTTCATTCGGCCGAGTCATGATAGTCCAACATAAGCCCACGAAAGAATATTACGCGATGAAAATATTAGATAAGCAAAAAGTCGTAAAATTAAAGCAAGTCGAGCATACATTGAATGAGAAACGTATTTTACAGGCTATCAACTTTCCCTTTTTGGTGAGCCTCAAGTTCCATTTCAAGGATAACTCAAACCTGTATATGGTTTTGGAATATGTTCCAGGTGGTGAGATGTTCTCACATTTACGAAAAGTGGGTCGGTTCTCGGAGCCCCATTCGCGTTTTTACGCGGCGCAGATTGTTCTCGCCTTCGAATACCTACACTACCTTGATCTCATCTATCGAGATCTTAAGCCTGAAAACTTGCTTATCGATTCGCAGGGCTACCTCAAAGTCACTGATTTTGGTTTTGCCAAACGTGTTAAGGGTCGTACGTGGACTTTATGTGGCACTCCTGAATACCTAGCTCCTGAAATTATTCTTTCAAAAGGTTACAATAAAGCAGTAGACTGGTGGGCGCTCGGCGTTCTGGTCTACGAAATGGCTGCTGGTTATCCGCCGTTCTTCGCAGACCAGCCCATCCAAATATATGAAAAAATTGTATCTGGAAAGGTCCGTTTCCCTTCGCACTTCGGTTCGGATCTGAAAGACCTCCTCCGCAATTTATTGCAGGTAGATTTGACTAAACGATATGGCAATCTGAAGGCGGGCGTCAATGACATAAAAGGTCACAAGTGGTTTGCTAGCACAGACTGGATTGCAGTTTTCCAAAAGAAGATAGAAGCACCATTTATACCACGCTGCAAGGGCCCTGGTGATACCAGCAACTTTGATGACTATGAGGAGGAGGCATTACGTATCTCATCAACTGAGAAGTGTGCAAAGGAGTTCGCTGAGTTCTGAGCGAATAGCTGGTGCCTGCGAGCGGACACTACCGTGAGTAGGTGTTTTGTATTAGTGAATCTTCCGTGACACTATGGTCATGGAACGGTGATGTGTGCGTCTGTCTTCTGGCAGCATAGGGTGATAATAATAGACGCTGAAGCGCACCCTTGCTGGAATAGCAGACGAAATAAGTTCAAAGTGTAAGCAAGATGGTAGTTGAATTGGTTTCCAATGTTTTGGTGGCGTTCATTTGCTTTGTGCCCTATCAAGTAACATAGAGCAGATAGAGGAACTTCAAGGGGTCCTTGTCCTGGTGATATTTCCATGATGTGTGTCATTTCATCTGATTATCCAAACAACAGCAATCACAACTGGTTTTCATTGTTGTTATTTTTTTCACCTATATTTGAATGTGTGCTTACAGCTTAAATTATTATATTAAGTTTATAAAATCAAATTGCAAACTTTTGTATAATATTATGATGTAAAAAAAATATATTGCTTTTTTATGAATTCACAATCATGTATTTCAAATGACTTTATCATAACATCACTAAACCATCAACTTATAGCTATTTTGATCACTAATTTATTAGTTTAATCAAAGGATTTCCCAAAACTTTTCTTGATGGATTGTTATTATTATAGTTTTTAATTGATTGACATTTTGTTATTTGATTTATTTATAGTTAAATGTGTCAGTTGATATTTTACATAGTTATGGAACTGTAATTACATCAGATTATTGAAGAGATTAATTTATTGTAACTATATAAACATGTAGTTGTGTTCATTTGTGCAATTTGACTTATGTGTTCGTGATCTGATGTGGGGTTTCATTTGGATTTAAATGTTATTTGTCTTAGTTCCTTATTTTGTAGGTTTAAATGTACTTTTCATTGTGAAATCTGAATATTATCAAATTTTATCTATTTTTAATTATGTCGGCAGCCAGTCTCGCACATAAACTAAAATGCTGAAATATAAACTTATTGTTAGCATCAGTTTTTTAAAAGCAATAAATAAAAAACAATTGTTTTACATATTCTAACCATAACTGAAGCGATATCACTGTCTCGCATCTATAAAGTTACCTATGAATTAATATGTCAAATTCAGCACAAAATAAACCATGAGAGATTTTTTATATTGACATGTACGTTTTCAGCTATGGTAGAATTATGTAAAAAACCTAGTAGTAAATCTTTAATAATGCCAGTTTGGCTATATCTTGTCTGAGACTGATGTTACCAATAAGTGTATAGTGTGAATGAGGTTATGCAAATATACAGCCCCACCTGAAGAGCAATCAGTACAGCAGTGGTAACTGGCAATGTTTACTATAAAGTTTGTTAGCTATTAGATGTAGGATTTTGAATCCAGGCTGTACAAATAAATATCTAGTTATTTGTAGTGCATTTTACATTGTGGAAAACATTGTGCGCATCTGTGGTAATAGTCATTAGTCTGGTTTATCCTGGGATGGCTACTTAACTCAGCACACAAATGTTTCTTTAGACAAACATGCGACTGAAAATATTTG
The DNA here is from genome assembly GCA_902850365.2 of Chilo suppressalis. Lineage (NCBI taxonomy): Eukaryota > Metazoa > Arthropoda > Insecta > Lepidoptera > Crambidae > Chilo > Chilo suppressalis. Next base: position 5,706,687 of record OU963908.1, read on the forward strand.
TCATTTATTTGCACAGACTCCTGTCAGTGTTTCAATGATTGAAAATTAAAATCCATATCAAATGAATTACAATACATAAATGTTGTCCATACATAGCAAATGTAATTACCTAATTATAATATTTATTTTCTGTAAAAGGAATGTGATGAAATTTTGATGATTTAGAATTGATTATGACATTTTCTATATTTTTACCTAAAACTAAATAGATCATTGGTATTATAATTTGTTTATAGTATATATTACTAAATTGGACTACTGCCTGTAATGTAATGTATTTATTACCATTGCTTACTTCTACTAAACTTACAAACAAGCACTAAATTAATAATTGTGAAACAATGTCTATGTGGTGAACAAATGATTTTTTATAATCATAAATATAAAATATAACTTTATTAATTTACGGTGCCATAAATATGTTCTTGGGAATGGACCTTATTTATAAATATTTAGTTTGTAGCTTATATTTGTTTCGGGAATTCTACTAGATTTGTTAGTTCAATATATATACCGCACTGATGTTGTCGCATTTCCGCAGTATTAATTTTATGCACCAATTAGTGAGACTAAGGACTTGAAGTATCAAATCTAATCCTTGCAAGTAACTAGTCACTTCTAAGTTATTCTTTTTGTAAATGCGACGTTGGCTGTGTTTAACAGCTAAGTGTCTAAGGTTAGTGTAGGAAATAGATTGCATAGGTTTACTTGGTTTCTTTGAACCACTAGTAGAATTTAATCTCTTGTAAACTGTCATGTCCTGTTATAGAATTACAACATTAAGTTCATTGTTATATTCATCGTTGAGAGATGCAACTCTTTATGAACAGGGTTAGTGTGGATTCGAAAACTATTTCTAAAATCTTGGTTAGTTGTTTAAGTAAGAGTATGAACATTTCACATTCACCAATGGACATTGTTTCATTTAGTGCAACAGAAGCATTTCAGCATCGCGTTTATCAATGCGTGTGTCTACGCGGAGGATTTAGTCGTCTCAATTTGTAATGGTTATTTTTAAATAGTAAGAGTAATAAGGATTTCTGATGTGTACCCTTCGTTACTATTATCATTGTACATATATATTTAGAGTGATTGTGCCCCGGTATTTAGGAGATTCGATATCAGTTTGATATCCGCATGACTTTCATTCCAGTAGCTTCTCAACTTGCTCATCAACACAATATTGACTTTCTAATGTGAACATTTTAAAGCCATTTTGGATATTATAAACATTAGTGTGACAGTATGTGTACTTGCGAAACGAAGATGAAGTCTTTTTGTATCTGTGCGTATTAATATTAAAATGTTCACGTCTAGATCTATTATATCGAGTGCCTATAGCATTGAAAGTTCAAGTGTAAAAAGTCAGTTAATTTCAGTAATTATTTGTCACCATGTATTGATCTTCCATAAAATTACGATGAAATTAAAAATATCGATGTAACAGTAAACATTTGTTTTAATTCCTAGGTATTAAGTGAGATATTTGCTTATTATAGTTAAGAGTGTGCGGTAATGGTAATAATGCGTTTGTTGGCTTACGTTATGCTATATTCGTAATACTATAAGTAGGGAGGTCGGAGAAATTTGGCACCTTTAGCCGTATAAGCACACACGTTATCTAAACAGCTGTCTTGTTCTGTATCACGTTTGGCGGAGCACGGCGGCTGCACGTGCCCGCTCGTGGGTTAATACGTGGCTTCCTAATAAAGAGAAACACCGGCGTCCGTCATATTGCCCCTGCCAAGCCAACACATACAAATAAAAATGAATTGTTAAAACGTCTCCGCACCGGTACAATGTACAATGCCCTATAATAAATTGCAGTCTGCAGTTTGAAGTTCCATTTTAGATCTTTGAACGCAACATTAGAATGAAAATGAAATACCTATTACACATTCCCGTTGGTGGTTGTAAAGAATTTGTCTGGAAAAGTTTTTATTATTTTCTGTCTGTTATTCTTTAGTCGCACAGCACAGTAGCAAAACACACCGATAAATTTGTGAATTAGGTACAAAAATATTTTTCGCCGGCACTGGTACTATTATAGTGCTCTTTCCGAAATAAAGTTATAGCAACAGTGTAGTCTAAACAGACGTTTGAAGCAAGTAAGAAGCGGTTTATGAATGTTCGAATCCGGTTTTGATACTGAATTTATTTTTGGCCTGCAGTTTTTTCTTCCATTCTCAGAATAAGTGGGATCTATGATTCCGATCAAAGTATAGCGGACTCATGTAATAAATGATTAGCTAAATTAGCGTTTACTTTCAGTTCAGTTCCAGCTCCTGTTGTTAACTCTATAGTTACAGATTTTCTCTGCTCAAAGGCCAAACAATCGAGAAAAGCGTTTTTTGCCACTAAGGAACGATGCATTGTTGTTGTAAAAGTGATCTGTGAGATCGGATAGTCTCACAATTTCATATAACAACACACACATAAACGAATCTGACACGCAACCTTAGTTGTGGGATCTCGTCTCGGGTTCATTATCTGTCCTACACAATGGATAGTTTGAAATGCTCAGCAACACGTGCCCTGTCCATTAGTATCGCCAGAAACTATTGATTTTCCAATTGCAAACAATCTGCTCTTGTTGCTCAATGTAACTCATTAAAACATTTACTAATATAAGATATGACGACCTCCGTGGGCGAGTGGTTTGTACGCCGGGTTTCATGGTGTCGCCGACTCGAGAGGTCCCGAGTTCGAATCCCGGTGGGGGCGGATGTTTGTATGGTGAATACGAGCATTTGTATTCTAGTCATGGATGTTTAATATGTATTTCTATATAAATATACTTATATATGTATAGTATTGTATCCGTTACCCTAGCATCCCATAACAAGCCTTACAGTGCTTACTTTGGGGTTAGGCTAATTGGCGTGAGTGTTGGAAATATTTATTTATTTATTTACTGCCATGCCATGACTGTTAATTAATTATGCTCATTTTCTGTCGGTGGTTATCAATAATAAATATTTCCAATACACACCAATTTGCCTAGCCCCAAAAGTAAGCACTATAAGGCTTGTGTAATGTACATATTATATAAGTATATTTTTATATAAATACATATTAAACATCCATGACTGGATTACAAATGCTCGTATGCATTACACAAAGATCTGCTCCCACCGGGATTTGAACCCGGGACCTCTCGAGTCGGCGACACCATGAAACCCGGCGTACAAACCACTCGGCCACTGAGGTCGTCAAATCAATGTTATGCATTTTAGTATTTGTTGCGTTTTGTGTCTGCTGCGGGTTGGGGCATATTTCTGTTTAAATACGCGTTCAGTTTTGTAACAAAGGTTTTTTGTAGTTACACTGCAAATTGCAAAAAAATAATAGTTTAAATAGGGCAACACAAGTAAGCGCTTTCGTACACAACGATACCGCAATACAAATTCATAGAGGTTCGCACCAAAGCAACATGAACGACATGACCAAAAGGAGAGTAGGCATACATAGCCAGAGGGGTAACTGGCATTGGGCATAAAAAATGGGCATACTCGCGATATATGTGTTGCACTATTTGGTAGTGTATTGTGTCATTATTTATGTGTGAGTGTTGTAGTTACAGTTTTGTTTCTTACACATATACGTTAAACTGCATTTGTGCGTATATTTTCCCCCGCAAAAAATGTCAAAATGATTAGGATGTTATTTTGATTATTACGTTTCTATGGTTACTCCCATGGAGGTTAGAGAGAAGGAGAACGATCGCTGCAGAAATAGTGTCCCAGAAATATGGACAAAATAAGTGAGGCGCTGCGATCGCTGAGTTGTCTCAATAAAAGCGGGCTGTTGTGCGCAAATTTGATATGACCAATGCCGCGAAGAAAATTTGTACATTATTCAACTAACTTCATCTACTTGTACTCATAAACAGCTCACTTCAAAGATACTAGTTACCGACGGCAGCGCGGCTGGTGGCAGAAAAATGAACTATAAATTCTACTAATTTTCAGGAACAGGCGGGTTAATGCTTTATCACGTAGCGATCGTTCTCCTACTCTCTAACCTCCATGGTTACTCCCTTCCGTGTTGCTCTATGGTTCACACACAGAATACAGAAACCTCTTTCTGTGTTCTGTGGGTTTACTCATGCACGCGTTGCCGACATTTCGTTTTGAACAGCAGCAGTAGAGACCAAAGTCGTTAGCAGACCCGTCTTTCCCAGTAAGCACTTTGGGCAAGTGCCCAGGGCCCCGCGATCGATAGGGGGCCTCCTCAGATCAAATCAAAGTCCCTAATTCCTGTTAAATCACCAAACGGAAGTCATAGGGGCCCCATTACCCTAATATGCCCAGGGCCTCCAATAGGTCAAGGACGGCACTGGCTGTCAGGTATCGAAGATTTTCGTGGTGTTGTGTACGAAAGGGCTAATAAATAGGGGTGAAGGAGGGGCTAAAGGGTAAAAATAAACGAAATTCTATTTATTCTGTCAGTTAGATTATCAAAAAATAATGGACGCATATTTTTTATTTTGTCAATCAACCAAAAAAATACAGAGATAAAGCGTGTCAAAGTTTGGTAGTGGGGCTTCGTGACGTCACTTCTAAGTAAAAATTGTACCAAGACGAAGTGATACGACATTACAAATGTTATAAAAGAAAAAATACGTGTCCAATACTTTTTGATGATCTGCCTGATGTTATACGAAGAAAAAAGAAATACTCATCAACCCTATTCTTCCCGAAGCTTTCTAGCATAGCACGATTTGAGATGCTTGGAGTTTTGGAGTTGCCACTGTGAGTTAAAAGACCAGTTAGATGAAATATTTTTTTTGGTCAAGCAACAATTATTACATCGTTTGTCGCCGGTGGGTGTGTTACCGATAATGGTATACGTTCGCTGTCGCAACCGAATGACCTTGTAGTTCTGAGAAAGCCTTGCGTACTTCTACCAGTATGTCAGTATGTTATATTTGCGCATGTGTGTTCCTTCGTAGAGCCTAGCCACTGTTGGCTGTGATCTTAACATTTGTAATGCCCAAGGCGTTAAGGCCCAAGGTCTTAATGTATCCATTCGACGTAATATCAAAGCCTAAATTCTTAGTATAAAACTGATCATGGAGGTATTGTCGGTGTTACAATTCTGTTATTTATAATCTTTCAATTGGTTTAAGTTTTACGAGAAAACCGGAAAACTTGCTCAGGTAGGAGAGTTGAACAATCTTTCAAAATTGTATTTAAAGCGCAAACAAAACGTCAATCCAATCCTTGGTCACATGCGAGACTTATTTGTTGTGTGTGATTAGCATCTCGCATGTGACCAATGAACGAACCGACGTTTTGTTTGCGAACAATTGGAATACAATTTTTTAAGATGGTTCAACTCTCCCATCTGGGCACATCTCCCGGTTTTCCTCTACATATTTGGGGTTTTCAAAAGCAGTTTAGGTATTGGTTGTTGCGTGCTATACAACCCTTCATTTTACGCTGAACATTCTTCCAGATTGTTCGTCTTGTTGAGCGATCTCGTATTGCTAACAATTACATTGCTCCTAAATGCCAGCTGTTCACTTTACACTCTACTATAAGTTGACGCTTGGCGACGTCATTGATAGAGTACGCATATGCTAATTTCCACATTGGATGTGGTAATAAACTACAAGGTCTGAAGGCGAGCTAGCTTCATCTTGTTATCGCTCAATTGGTAGGCTTGTTGCTGCAATTTAATTATACCCACTTCAATAGTCTGTTCGTTTTCCCACTACAATTCAATTAATAGGCACTTCTAAGAAGTAATACTTAAATGGAATTCTTTTCACAATACCTTTTCAAAGAAATGTTGGTTTATTTTGGATGTCCGTACCATTAATAAATTGCTATAGAGAAAAGTAATTAACTGAACGGACACTGAAAATATAGTGTAACTATGAGAAGGTTCAGTATCTACATTTAACCTTATGGATCTTAAATATTCATTATCAGCGAAGTGAAATAAATATATTTCGCGTTTAGTAATTGTATTGTTCAACTATTTTTTTATAAATTTTATCTAAAAGACATCTATAAAATTGCTTTACTATGTTCGTGTCCGTAAAACGAAGTACGTAGCTCACAAGATGGTTTCTGATAGTAAGGTCGACATACTTGTTCAAGGCCTGTATGAAACAAGTGTGTGAGCACTTATGCCTTTCATTTCGTTAACGATACGTTTTTGTCTTATAATTTTGCCTATTTTTTATTATTTTACAATACTTATCTGTTTTTTTAATATTCCTGGAATACTTAATTCGATTTAACATCTCATTTAGTATGTAGTAGTAACATCTGCGTAGTTTACACTAAGGTTTGAAGGTAAGTAAGTATGTACCTATATAATAAACTTTACGATTACAACGGGTGGCCAAAATATTAGGGATTTGCGGCTTTATTTGCGTTAAATAATTGGCCGCCCATAAAATGAAAACACTCATATTAGCACTTCTATGAAATTAATTATATTTGATAGGAGTAGCCACAAAAATTAGGTATGTACTTACTCTTTCTCTAAAGCTTCTTGTATCTTTATTTCCACACTAAAATTCATTGAGATCAATTTAAGCGTTGCAGACAGACAAAACCCTATTCGCATTTATATTGACTTATGTTCTGAAGTTTCAAAAGTTATAAGTATAATAGTTTCTTAATTTCAGTTAATCGTTTCTAATATACAATACAATACAAAAACTCTTTATTGTACACCACAAAAAACATTAAGTACAAAACCATCTAGAACACGTGATGCAATTGGCGGCCTTATAACTTAAAGCGATCTCTTCCTTCTCTTCTAATATAACCTTGTTTCAGTTGTACAACTTTTAATTTTAGACATTAGTAAAATATACGTTAATTTAATACATAAAGATGTAATAGGTAAGGCATATTCAACTAATAATTTTAAATTAGATCCGTAACAAGTGTACGAGTAAACCAAAGTCTGCCCATTTCTTCAAAACAGGTAAGTAAGACTTCAGTAAGGAAATTGATTAAAGAAGCTTTTAGGGATTTTTACGAAAAGGGTGAATCACAAGGGAATCGCTTCTCTGTACGTTCATCCGTCTGTTAAATAACACATAGAAACATAATTAACTTATTTGATCTCATTAAACAGTTGAATTCTTCACAGAATGTCATCGCCAGCCGATGACCTAGGGTGGAGGGAGGCAAGTTTGTGAAGTTTCACATTTGTAGTCTTGTAGTGCTCTTAACTCAGTTGGGATTGAAATTATCTAGTGAATTCATTCGAGTTTCGACGTGCTGGATTCAGAAATGTTTGGTAAGGCAAACAAGTCCATAGAGTGGAGTGGACTAAGGACTGGTTTCCACATTATTTTTTATAATGTCGCTCGGAACCACAGAACACAGAAAGAGGTTAGAATGGGGATCATAGACGGGAACTGATATCGCCGGCTCGACCCCACTACACTTCCACTTCACAGACAATAGCCAATCAAATGACGCGACATCAAACAATAGAACTAATCAGCGCTCACACCCGAGAGCAGCGACGCAATCAGAACCAAGTTTTGGACAAGTTATGAGCATTTGCTCACACATAAATATGACGCGCCCCGCCCACAAGGACCTTATAACCTCTTTCTGTGCCTTTGCCCGGAACCCTTAGGACGACTCGCACTAGGACTATTATTATAAATAAACATGCAACACATAGGTACCTACGTCCATGTGTTAATGAAATAATAATTTTAGCTATAGATACAACACGTTAAAAATAATATCAAGTTTCTGTTACACACATCCGGGTTTTCGAGGAGATAAGGTATTAATAATATTAGCTATCGTTAAAAAGTTATAAAATTTATGACTATATTTAAAGATTAAAATACTGTATAATTAAATGAGCAATGTTTTGGTAAAAAAAGGAAATTGCGCACAAATGAATATATTTAATAACCAGATAAGAATTTGAAAGGGTAATTTAGGATTATTCGAGGCCGTTGATTCACTTATATGTCGATTCTGGCATGCTTCTCTAAACTTAAAACTAAATTTAACATCAGTCTCTCCTTTTCACTTTGTATAGAGGACGAGGAGAATACACTGTTGTCAAATTTAAGTTTAGGTTTAGAGAATCATGCCAGAATCGACACCACTGTTATTTTGTCTTAAAACTTGTACCAAGGAAACCCAAATACAAAACGTATAGAATACAGGCATCCTCGACTTACGTCGTTTCGATTTACGTCATTTTAAGTAACGTCGAACAATGTTTCGACACTATTCCTCAAGCATACGTCAATTGTTTCGATTTCCGGCATAGGAGAATTTATTTGTTGCGAGGTCAATGTCCGTGGGGATGTCTCGACTTAAGTCGTTTCGATTCACGTGGCGTATTTCGAGAACCTAACATGTCGTAAGTACGAGGACTGCCTGTACATCTAGCATTCTACATGAAATAAAAAATATAAATTTCAGTTCTGAGGCACCAGCATATATTTTTTTCACAGCTCCGTAAAGTAGCGACATCGTTAAATTATGTATGGAAAAAGCTAGTGTGTTCTTACGTCCGACAGGCGCTGCTTAGTTTTCATAGAAACTTTGAAGATGCTATACGTTACGGAGCTGTCGAAAATTCGTACTTGGGCTTCAGTAACTCATTATCATTACGTATACTACGTAGAAATTGACAGAGTGACAACAATTATTTTTTCAAAGCTTGAAAATTCAAAATTCAATGTCCTTTATTCAGTCTAGGCAGTTACAATCACTTGTGAATGTCGAAAAGCTACGCCATCGGCTCGCAAATCTACGGCGGGAGACCTTGTACTGAGAAGAATCGGCAAGAAACTCAGCAAGGGCTGTTTTTTTCTGCCTGTATTATATACAGAGTCGTCAAATTGAAATAATACTTTAATATGAGATAACTCATGAAGTCACTTCATTTTACAAATGTAAATGATTGTGACATAACAATTATGACTATAAAATAAAAAAATATATATAAAACTCTGATTTAAAAAAAGTTTAGGAATGTTTAGGAATGCTGTCCCCCCACTGTTTAGGCATAAAAACAAATGTACGATTAAAGTTAAATACAACGATATTAATACAAGCGCCACCTCCGCACTCGGACATTGTTCCAAGTAAAAGTATACAACATAGCAACAAAATCGACATGTCACTTGAAAGCTTGAAAGTTCAGCTTTTATGAATATCCATGTATACATTTTTATTATTGGTGTCTGAACTTAAATGGGGGAAAAATGGGATTATAGATAAAGGAGTTGTGTTCAGAATTGACAAATAAAACACGTTTTTTCTTAAGAAGTATAAAATTTATCGGTTCAATATTGCCCCCCTAGCTTGTACCAAGGAAACTTAATAATGTACAAAATACATCTATATAAAACCATGATTCGGGAACAAATATTTGTTCGCATTACACAGAATAATCCGCCGCCGGGATTCATATCCTGGATCGCTGCAGCAAAAGACAGCTCAAGTAGCACATAAAGGCTGTACAGCGGCCACCATACGGTTTACCTGGATGCTGAAAGCTGTACATGACGGTTTTATAATGGAGTTAACAGCGCTTCTTCAGCTGTTACTACTCTTAACTGGGTAAAAATTATACAGCCATAATATAGTTCACATTTCCTAATTTTTAACGGCATTACAATAGCATTATATTCAATGTATTATGGTTCACTGTGCTGATTATCAGCTGGAATATGACACACGTTACCTGTTAAGCAGCCAAAGCTATAAAGATACGCTCTCCTGGTCGTCTTAGGCTACTTTAAGTTTTCAATAACTCCGATCTTAATCTTTGGTGAACTTACGATTTTACTTTAAATACATTCATGCTTTGATGACGTGACTATTGAATTGTTATTGTCAAAGTGTTGTATCGAGTGTTTTCATTGTTAAGTACATTTATAAAGTTAATTACCGTGAAATCAATTGGGAATGCCAGATTCCCGTGAATCTTTGTATCATTTTGTAGCAAAATTTTGAGCGCCTCGAAAATATTACCTTTTTGATTAAAAATATGTAACAAAATGTTTGACAATAAATAAATATTTAATTGTTTTTGAGAAATACATCAATTATGCGTTTGTTTTTATTAGCAGAGTTATATTAATAGCATAAAATAAAGACCATTATCTACTAATTAAAAAACCATAAAAAACAACAAATTTAAAGAGGCTACGTATTAATAATAAAATGGGTTTAGTGAATTGTTACAATGCTTAAGTACATAATTATCATGGTTTGATGAGAGTTCACCCGTGTGGTTATAATACTTCTTACATAAGTATATCAAGTGAACTACTATGGAGCCCGTAATCTTATTGGTCATAGGGTGCGGCCAGAGTGCACTCAGATTCAGAGTCAGATTCAGATTCTGAAAACAAGCGCGAGAAATAAACAGTGTAGTCTTAGCAGGTTGCCTGCTTTTTCTCGCGCTTTGTTTTCTGAGTCTGAATCTGAATCTAAATCAGGAGTGCAATCTGGCCGTACCCTTGGACTACACTGTTTATTTCTCGCGCTTGTTTTCGAAATCTGAATCTGAATCTGAATCTGAGTGCACTCTGGCCGCACCCTTAGTCAGTACAAAAATCATTTCTGTGAACTATTACAACGCTTTATTTGTTATAGTTTTGTATAGTAGGATCTTGTTTGTAGTAATATGTTCTCCGTGTTTAGTTTTTTCCAACTTCAAGATAACAAATAAAACTTTCTCGTCGGATTCCACCAGATCTTATTTTCCCTTCCATGTTTTTTTTTCAGCATTTCGTGACTTTTTTTGACTCAGCTCGATGATTGATTAGTGTAAGTGAACCTACTCAAACCTTCACGCATTATAATTATTAAGCGAAAATAACTAATGTTATCCAATATGACATACAAAATTAGGGTTGCCAGATGGCCGGGAAATCCGGGATTGTCCCGGAATTTTGCATCTTGTCCCGTGTCCAGCAAATAGACCTTATTGTCGCATTCCGGTAATGTGCTAGCTGCTTTATTTTTTTCAGGGGGGGGGGGGTGTGAAAATGTCCCGGAATTGATAAGATAAACCAGCATCTGGCAACTCTACTTACGATAGGTAACACTTATTCTACTATGCAGACTTAATCAGTATATTGGCATTTCTGTGTACAAAAAAATGCATTATTTCTGTGATAAGAAAGTATCTGCATACACATTTGGTGTTCATTTAACACCCGAATGCGACCTGAAAAAGTAACAACAAAAAAGTTGTGTAAAACTAAGGTTAACCGATTTGTAACATTTGAAATAAAATGATTGTAAGTGTACACCAAACTGACACTTTTGGCTGTACGGTACTTCATTAGGATACTATTAAAAAGCCCGCATTTTTAGGGTACTACTCTACACTTTTACACAGTAGGTAATTATTGTCATATGTTTCTACCATCAAAATTCTCTTAAGCAGTCAATATATTAAAAAGATGCTAAATGCGGTAAGAAAGCATTTTTCACATCTGCACTAATTCAAAAACTGTAACAAGAGCATCCGTTCCTCCAAAAAAATGCTATTATAACGATTAAAGCGTAATCCACAGGTTCTAGTTCATGGTTGAACCTTAAAAATGGTTAATAATATTTGTTTCTTAGGTTTTTACGAGACTCATTAAATAAAACAAGTTTCGTTTTCCTTTTCAGGATGCGTCGTCTGAATCTATTTGAAGTCATGATTTCTGACGACGCATCCTGAAAAAGATGCAAAACGTCAATTAATAAATAAATCAGTGCATCTATACCGTAGAAACTTGTTTTATTTAATAATGTTTAATGTTGCGAGTTACACCAAAAGTGATATTTTAAATTGCCATTTGTGCTACTTGGGAGGAGCGCTACCGTTGTGCAATCGATCGTGCTCTATTGTTTCTCTTTCTCTGTATTCTAGTGAAGTATGTAATGAAAAATATACATACTTACTTTTTTATCGTGGAACCGAGGAAGTTCTGAACGACTAAATAATAGTAACAGTCGGGTTTCACTATAATAACACAAATGCTCTCGAAGTTGAACCGCGAAGGTGCTAGAGTTCGAATGTACCACGGGTCGCGATAGAGGTCGAGTAATATATGTAATGTATGAGAAAAAACCATAAACCAACCAAACCAAGGGCAAACCCCTCTTTCCCCCTTAGATCAAATACAATGTCCCTAGTTACTGTCAGATCACCAAACGATAACCAATATTTATAATCAAAAAACTTATATGACTACAATACCAACTTACTAGCTTTTACATAAGCGAAGCTATTCTACTCTCGCCCAAAAATTAGACTTTTGGACTTCAGCATGCTTAGATTAATTTAAATATACATATAATGGTATACTAACTGAAACTTTACCCAATTTTCAACATGTTGCGCTGAAGTTCGACTGGCGGTGCGACTGGTATGGCTAGCGCGGCTGGAGCGCACTTCTAGAGCAGCAATCTGGGCTCGTAATTCCGCGTCTGTAGCTGCACGCTCCGCAGCCGCCGCGCGCTAGCGATTCTCGCGCTCAACAGCCGCAGCGCGCTCGCGTTCCTCACGCTCAACAGCCACGGTGCGCTCGCGTTCCTCACGCTCAGCTTGAATCAGATTCAATTCCATTTCTGCCATACGCCGAGCATGTTGCGCTTCCAACGCAGCACGCTGAGCAACGACCGATGAATTTGACTTGGAGGAAGCTGCGCTTGTACTACTATCCATATTTTTTGCCTGCGCCCTAGTCTTTACCATTACTAATAAAAATAATAAAATGAAATGAAACTAAATTAATGTACGTATACACTTTTTTAAAATTAATTCACTTCTGACACCACTTTGTTCAATATACTGAATCAAAGACGTATAATTTTCAGTATTTTCTTGTATTTTGTTTAACATAGGTTTTAAAATTATAATAATTCAAATATCACTATGACAACGTATGTATCAAAAAATCTACCATAAAGTCAAAAAAGGAGGTTGTGGTTGAGGTTGTATTCAGGTTCGTAACACTAACCACATCCACATCTTAAAGAAAAAGTACACTCATCAGTATGACTCGCTCCATTTTAAGTCATAATCCACATCACAGTCATAGGGGCCCAATTATCCTAATATGCCCAAGGCCTCCAATAGGTTAAAGACGGCCCTGTCCAAGGGGCCGTGGTACTACGGTTGCCATCTTTTTTTTTGTCCAAATTTTTTATTACACTTTATTAGTACGCTTAAATATATATTGTACATTGCTTCTAGCACTAAAAATCTGTAGTTCTTTTCCGCAACGGGAAAGGTCATGGTACAAAGCCATACATACAGCCACGACAATATAGCAAGAATAAGCTAAGAGCGACATATTATTTATACATACTGTCTGTCCGTTTTGCGTGTCAAAAATGTTTCCTATCAATCCCTTTTTGTATATTTTATTCAAAATTAATCCCCGAGTAATCAAACCACATTAAATAAAGTATTTTCGGGTTCTTTATTGTTGGCATAAAGTATAGAGTACAATTACCCGAAATAACGTACAATACTTTATAATAAATTACGGGTGGCAACCCTACGCACGGTTCCCAACTTAGGGGTTTTGCCCCCAGATTTAGGGGTACAAGTGTTAAAATGGACTTTTTAGGGGCTAGAATTTGTTGGGGGGTTTTTTAGGGGCTTTTTATCAAAACTTGCAATTAAATCAAAAAACAAAGCGTGTGTTTTCTTTCAGTTTTGTGCGTAGAATGGAACGCACCACGATATGAATCGACTGAACTGACTGTGTGGCGGGTTGTTTCCTAAGGCTGTATGGACTAAAGTTAAAAAAACAGCTCAATAAATAAGATTTAACAGTTTGTCAGCTCATTTTCGTTTGATTTTCCTTTCGGAAGCTGTATTTATTCAATAAAATAATTTACTGCAACTAATTAAGTAACGTTTTAATTTATGAGCAACGAAAGAATTTGGGTAATAAGTAGGTACTTAAAAATTGTATATTTAGGGGATTTTAAAAAATACTTAGGGGTAAATTTTGGTAAGGGTTGGTAACACTGACCCTACGTGGTACATAAAACTGGCGACAGTAAAATGTACCCTGGGCGGCTGAAACATGATTTCTTACAAGCGCTCAAGGGGCGCTCCGACTCCACTTCAACATAGGATTGCACGAATGACCAGCTATTAAGACTGCGATTCCATCCTTGCATTTTCTCCAGCAATGTGGAACATCAGCATGCCGATGAAGATCATGGTGTTACATCCCTAACATTTTACTGTCGAGATAACATTCAACAGACGTTAAACTGAAAATTACCAAGTGATACTAAAACATCGGTTGATATCTTATCGTCGACGATAAACCAATGAACATTTGAAAGTAGGTATCTAAAAGACGAGGTCACAGGTTTTTTCACTCTATGAATACATAGGTACCTACGTTTCAGTGTAAGAACATTATAATCGCAATATAAACAAAACGAGGTATGTAAACACCACACGTTGCTGAGGAAAATTATTTTCCCTCTGAATAAGATATAAAAGATTTTCAGCTATTTGAACACAGTGAATTTGTATGTAGGTGTAATATTTACATAGTTGCGTTCGACTGTACATATGTTTCCCTAATATTTTTTATTCTGTAGTTTTGTCGTCACATTCATCAATGAGATGAAAGTCGCTTTTTTCTATATTTTTAAAATGACTACATTTGCCATTCTACATATGAGTTTGTAATTCAATTACATAGGTATTGAACTTGTTGGTTTCAGTCTTGTACGATTTGTTATTCCGACAATATTTATATCAACAATAGTGATAGGAGCGATAATTTTTTGTAACCGACGGCGGCGTAACCGATAAGGAATCGTATTATTATAATTGATAATTTTCATATCAAATTTTCGAACAAATAGCAATATCTCTTTCATAAAAAATATCTAAATAATCAAGCTAATTTAAAATGTATGATATATATATGAAAACACAAAGGGAAATTGTTGACACTACTTCGCTTAGACCCTAGATAGATCGCTCTCAGCTCTAAGACTACGATCTTGAGATACTGTTTTCATACAAAATAGCTTCTCAAGATCGTACTCAAGATTTATTAATACGGGCCTTAGAATCTATGTGCTTTGTAAATAAGGCCGCGATTATTCCAAAACGGGGACTATAGTAAGTCTTGATTTAAACCTTTATGTTGTCTCTATTTTCTTTTTAGCAAACAAAAGAGACATTTTAGCATAAATTTTAGTCCAGGCTTAAATTTAGTCTACGTTTTGTAATAAAGCAGTGTTAGTTAGGTGCTATCTTTTGCTAAGTAGTGCCGGCCCTTGCGTAGAGAGCAGTGTTGCCAGGACCGATTCTTAAAAATCGGGAGACGTATATAAAAAACGCTGTAGATGTATGGAAAAAGCTACAAGAAAAAACAGTGGATGCCGAGGCGTACTATTTCCGATTTGCACCCCCTAGAATTGGTAAATCAAATCAAGATATAGGCCAGTAACCTTGAAGTATACAAAGCCAGTAACGAATATGTTTCTGTGGCTTAGACAATAACATTTATTTTATAATAATTAAGGTTAGCTACATTATTAATGGCGGAGAATGCAACTCAACATGCAATTTAAAAAATTAAATCTTATTCTAAGAAAACAATAGATTCGTGTAGTAGAACAGGAGAAATTTCAGAAAAACAGGTGATCTCCTGTAAAATTGGGAAACCTGGCAGCACTGGTACCAACCGTACTCTAAAATAGAGTTTTGTACTCTATATCATGTAGGCGTACTTTATAATCTATAACACAAATAGAGGACGCTAAAATAATCTTATTACGCAATGTTTACTATGCATTATTCATATTTGATAAATTTGTATTAATGTGTAAAATTAAGTTTATATGTTATCTTGTGTCTACCTTCAATGTTATTCATATTGGGTGTCGATATGATATGATGCATCTTTTTATCGTAACCTAAAAGTCGACTGTTTACTTTTAATATTATGCTGGTATGCCCAAGTTGGGAAATCCCCAACTCCCCAAGCCACACTCGCACGTTCTGAATCTGCCACAATAATGTCAATGTCGCAATTTGTTTTGTGGTTTTGTTTATTTTATCTCACAAAAGTGGATTATTTAATCCCGATTTCTTTATTTTCCACTATATTGTGAGTTGTGACAGAAAAATGGCAATTTATATTTTAAAACTGTCCGGACTCTGTTCCCGCCACTTCAGCATTTACCTAAAAAGACTTTTCCGTCATGAATGTAAAGTGGCGGGAAAAGAGGAACAGATTTTGGAAAACGGGAATTGATTAAAAATGAGTCTCCTGATCTATATAAATTTAGAGTTAGAATGTTCCAAACATTCTAACTTTTAAGTTTACATTGTACAATTCTTTTAAAAACAATGAAAAATTGTTATGTGCTTTTTGAAGCACTTATAAGATTTTCATTGTTTTTTGAATTATGCAAAGATTTGTGATCGTTACATATGCCCTGCCGAAAAACTGTACCCCTAGCACGAACCAATATCGAATTCGTAACGTTTGCGAGTCCGAAATGACATTGTCAAATGTGTACTGATTTTTAGTTCTCGCTACGTACTTTGTGCCGCTGCTGTTCAAGTTTCCATACAAAATTTTACATTGACATTTCGTTTAGCAAACTATTCGAATTCGAGAATGGTTTCAATAGTAAAAGAATGTTACAGAATAGCACTGCAGATGTTAAGTGTAAGTGGGGTCTAGCCGCAAAGATAGATGATGCGGCAGAAAGTGTACCGCTCCAGACCTTGCCGGTCTGAGTCCCTTGTAGTCGATTGCGAGCATAATTAGGATTAAGGAACTTTATTAGGATAGGCTAACTTATTATTTAAATAGGCACCAGGTTGCAGATAATGAGTCTATTCGCGAAGACAGCTGACGTCGCGAATATAATTTTATGATATCAGCACA
Organism: Chilo suppressalis; assembly: GCA_902850365.2. Taxonomy (NCBI): domain Eukaryota; kingdom Metazoa; phylum Arthropoda; class Insecta; order Lepidoptera; family Crambidae; genus Chilo; species Chilo suppressalis. The sequence continues at coordinate 5,723,596 of OU963908.1, forward strand.
ATATTTAGGGGTTAGGAATAACCACATGTGGTCGTATGGTAGCGGTTTCTGCCGATTTCTAATAGGTGTGTCACAATTTGTGTGTGTTAAATGCTGATGGGTAAATATTAATTCAAAAATTCAAGATTAATCTAAATACCTAAAAAGTAATAATAACAGTAATAATTAATATTTTTTGGTGAATGATAATAATATATATAGTTATATTATAATAATTTAACAATAATAATTTAATAATCTTTTTTAATTTAATAATAATATAATCTAATTTAATTCTCTTAATAATAAATTAATCACGTTACGTTGGTGTAGTTTCACGTTGCGCGCTTTCTAGGCAGAACTGAAAACCAGTGCTTTGCTCTCAGAACAAAGGTATCGCTGAGTATTTGCCTTTTTATGTCGTTGCGGCACACAGTTACATACATAGTAATTAATTGTTCAATTTGTTTACTTGAATTTGTGTTCTGTACTGATGGAAATAAATGATTTATCTATCTATCTATTTACTTTCATTACAAAATCCGGTCCGATGTCTTAACCTTTGGATTTTCAATTGGCCGCGTAACGGTTTTGAAGATGAACGATAAGAAATGTTTACAAGCACCGAAGTACATAGTTGAGTAACACCTACTCACCTAAGTACATATTGTAGATGATAACGAATACGCGATTTCAAAAAATAATTGATATTCCTCGATTTCATTCCGAAACTTCTTCTCGAGCGTCACTTGATTAATTCAATCACTTTTTTGCTTCTAATACATAATTATTTACTTTATATTGTTAATGCTTTTTATTTATGAATTCACGTGTTAAACCATATTATCAGACCCGTCTTTTCCAGTGGGCACTTTGGGCCAGTGCCCAGGGCCTCGTGATCGATAGGTGGGCACCTTAGATCACAAATACAAAGTCCCTAGTTCTTCTTAGATCACCAAACGGGGGTCATAGGTCACCCCATTATCCTAATATTATGCCCAGGGCCTCCAATAGGTCAAAGACGGCACTGCATATTATACCTTATTTGTTTAAATTATATTTTAACAGTTTATAATTATATGACCCTTCTTCCCCTAAACCTGTCGACTGATCAACAAGGGTGACGAGGAATTCAATCTTATGAGCTTGGAGAAGATTCTCACCACTAGGATGCTTCAAATTATTACCGCGGTAATTCCCCTCACTCGGCGGTAAATTTTTGAGTAAGTAACAAAAATTTAAAAATTATGATAGACACAATCATTTTTGATTTCACATGGCGATAGAGTTGTTATTGTAGTTAAGAATGGCAAGAAAAGTTGCAACTCCAACGATGATTTAAAATTTTTACTTTGTTGGAGAAAAATAAAAATCTGTAAAATAGACAATTTTATGAAGAGGTGGTAACGAGGTTTAAATATGGTGTTAACAGTTGTTACTTTCCGTAACATTTTGGTAAATCTGAAAAAGATACTCAAGTTTTAGCGGGACTATTTAGAGTCTGTTGCCAGTATTACTGACTTTTCATAAATCGTTTCAGCTATGTAGCTAATTGAATCTACCTAACCTACATCACCTATAGATAATATAGGTCCTATATTATTATCATTGTGTCAGCATAAGCTGAGCCTCAGCTGCTGAGGTAGGGCCCTGATTGGCAGTCTTACATTTTTTTTGGTTTTTTTTTTTGTGTAGAGTGACCAATAAAGGTATTTTATGTCATTACCTACTTGTGAGAAAATAAGCTCTGGCTAATGTTGTGACGATGTTTTATTCTTTATTGAGCCTATATTAAAGTAGAAGAATTTTTCATGATACTTTAAAAAAAAACCGGAAAATTTCATATGAGTTACAAAACTTAATAGCGTTGGGCATAAATAAAGGTCAAATGACTTACAACAATGTGATAATTTTAAAAAACTATTAATTTTCGACACAAACTTTCCTGCAGCCATAATCAGATTACACACGAAAACAAATAATACACCTACATCTTCATAGGTCCCTATTTTCAATTTGTAAAATCAGTTCTAGTGATTGTTTTGTTGTCTGCTGCGCAATGATTAAGACTACCTACAAATAATACCTATACGTTGCAATAAAACTTTTCAAAGTTGTTATAAAAAATAACCGTAACCTTCGCTTATTGCCGCCTTGAATTCTTTTCATACACTATATCAAAATTTATTACGTAACGTAAACTCGGAACTGTCCTTGTGATGCGCAAGAGCAATGTCGTCCAGGAATAGACGGATCAACCACAAAAACTGTTTGAAAATCTGCCAAATTTCGGACGGCGACAGACGAACAAAAATATCACACCACAATGCCACTAATGTCAAATAATAAGCGAAGAATGCTAATGAACTTATGTAAAATTCATAAAGTCAGTAATGGGAGCGCCCGTTTTGTTGTGTTCGTAACGTATTCATTCACATGACTGTGATGCGAGGTGGTTTTGTATTTCTACCCCATTGTTTGATATATAAAGTTTCAAGTGATGAATAATTCAAGTAGACCAGAGTAAAACTTATACTTTTTTAGGTTATCTACACAAATACTATACACAACTCAATTACTTATAGTAATGGACAGAATTTAGCCTTATTACTGGTTTCTTCGATTGCTTGAACAGAACTGACTGACTGTCGAAGTATTTGACTTTAAAAAGATGAATGGGTGTACCCCTTCCCCGACACAAATCATAGTGCATGAGGCTGCCAGCACATGGACTTTATAAATACCAATATAAAAGTACCAATATTACAGAATCATAACACTCCGCTATTCGACATCGTGTGGCTCCTGACCTGATATGATGCACAATTATAAACAAGAAGAAGAAGGCCGCGTGGATTTTTTTCTTGTAAAACTTTTCTTTAGATGTATAAACAAAGAGTTCGGAAAGTAATAACAATTTTCATATATGTACAGCCACTCTGGATGACGATGGCGCTGATGGAATTGAAAAGCCTCGGGAGGATTTTGAGTATCGGCTTACCTTAGAAATTCTGCTATGATTCCATTATATCTCGCCGCCTTGTTGTTTTTTAGTTGTTTGAGAGCCATACTAATCTCATACAGGCTGCTCTGAGATATTATCGGTATAGTGTCAAATTAGCTTAGCTCTGGGTTGTCTAGCCTTGCTTTCAACTAGCACTTACGTGGAATATAGCTGACCATATAAACTTTCAATCTTTCTCAGGATTTTAGCCTTAGACGAAATGATGCTACCGTTTTCATAGTTCAGCTTCGTCATTTGTCTCGTGTTCCACTCGATAGCTTTTTTGACAAGATCCATGTTAAGTAGGAGAAGGTCGCCAATAAAGGACTGTGATATCTGTTTATTTAACCGCCGGTACTGACATGCATCTCCTAAATTCTCTCTCTCTTAGTCTCATTTCGTTCCGCTGTTTCATTCGTTGGTCTGTTTTGTTTGACAGTTTATTTATTTTGGTACGGTGGGCTTTAAAATACTACTTCTATTAATAGTAACCGTACAGACCAGTAGGTAAGGACAGTTTCCTCCACCATGTTGTTCATATCGTCCACCTCAATTCTGTTTTCAAGGGTTTCGTAGAGATTTTGCAGTTCGAGTTGGAAGCTCTCGGGGTTTTGGAGTTGTACAGGCATCTATCATTAATTGTGTTTTATATTAACCATAAATACAGTCAAAGAACATAAGGGAGCTTTTTGTTTTTGTTTTTGATCAAACCATTCCTACAAGCGAGAAGGGATGGTTTTGATATAGAAGGTTATTATTTGCCACACAGTAGTGTGGCAATAACGTAAAACAAAAAATACTCATATCATCACTTTAATATTGGTAAATTTAAGGTGAAATAGAATGAAATATTCATCAAGTAATTATAATTATATATATAGATTATAAAAAAACACTAAATACGTAAATCATAATCTCTTCAAAACGTGCCTAATTACCGACTTTAAAAAAGAACGACGAATCTAGCTGTTTACCCTTCAACGATTTTGCAATTACACGTATTTCATCCGTGACGGATATCAAAATTATTTCAGTAGATGTCAAAATGAGCCAAATCTGATTTAGCTACATGGAAAAATAGCTATGAGAGAGTACGTTACGCCCTCGAAACTCGCGTTCTGCATTTAATCTGACAGCTGGCCAGTCGTAAATATAATATCTGGGTGCCTACCGCCTTTTATTAGAGCTGTGGCTATTAGTACAGTTATTTGGTGAGAAATAGGGTGGTTACCTGGAAAGTTTTCCGTGAGTTTAGAAAATTGGTAATTTTATAAATTTTGAGGTGTTCTTTCCGAATTTCGACTTTGCCACTTCGTATTTTTGCCGCTCGCGCCGCCATATTGGTAAATTGGCGCCTAAAACCAATTTTTTGACAATATATCCCTTCCAACTAATTTAACGATAAAAACAGTTATTACGAAATGAAACAAGCGACAATTGCCTACAATTTATGTATCTACCTTTTTTTTCATTAAGTCAATAGTTTTGGCGTACGAGCGCCGTAAAGTATTTTTGCACCTTGATGATGCTCGCAACAGCTTTGGTAGGACTGCAGACTTTTTATCATTTAAATCGTATAATTTAATCCGTTCAGGTTTGTTTTACGCTATTGCGGTGTGAGAGAATCTCAGTATTTTGTTCTTATATCACTTCATAATGAGTTTAAGATCGAAGGTGATTTCAAGTGCGTATTATATGCCAAAACCACAAAGATTTATTAACAATAAAAAAAATGCACTCATTTAAAAAGACTGAAGAAAAAACAGTTTTCTAAAAAAATTGCTTGTACTTTCATGTTTACATTTCGTTCCTAGTATAACACAGGAAATCGATTGTAACGTTTCAAAATCTATATTCAGAACCCGAAGACAAGTTTCTCAATGAAAAACATAAAATATATGTTTGTTTATATTCTCCACAGACGTAACATGTTCGCAACAACTGTGTATCTCTATTATCGCATACGTAATTATGTTTAGTGCCATAAAGTGTGGGAGCTACAAAGACGTCACCTATACCGAACGACGCGCGTGAAGCGTTATTCCATAGAGAAAGTAAACACTAGGTTTCCCTATTCTTTAAGCGAATTCAGCCTTGATATGAACAATAAAATACAATTACTTGTAAAAATAAAATAAAAGTTATTTTACATCTAATTTTTTTTGAAACGATGATTTCCTTTAGGACTAACGTTTGGGTGAATGGCGATTAAGATTCGTGTTGAAATTTGCTGTAAAATTGTTACATCAAAAAGTTTTTCTTAAAATGTTAATACAATTGCAATTGTAACATCCCACGTATTTTACACTTTATTATCGAATAGATATCTTTTTTGGCACTCTTGCCTTAGAAATCGACGTAGAGTTATATTACAGAATTGCACGTTTGTTGTGAACGGGAAGAAGTTTTATTCTGCCGCATTAGGGCTATTACTCAGATTACAGAACAACTAGGCAGATGGAGCGTCAATTTTTTGGCACTCTTGCCGTCGAAATCGACGTAGAGTTATATTACAGGATTGCACGTCTGTTGTGAACGGACGGAAGATTTATTCCGCCGCATTAGGGCTATTCCTCAGATTACATAACAACAGGTAGATGTAAAAATTGGGTCACAAAGACAAAAAAGTATTTACTTTTGACTTCGTATTTGCTATGGTGACACAAATTGCGTGTTCCGTGCGCTCCATCTGCCTTTTTCCCGTAATCTGAGAGCTCTTCGCTAACGATTTTTGACAGTTGGAAGTGATAATCACAGAGCTATTTACTGATCCATTGCTGCTTTATTATAACGAAACTAAGTTTCTAGTAATTAAACGCATCGATGGATATGATATTTTATCTTTAGTTACACACTGTACATGTCAAAAAAGTTAGCGAATAGGCCAACAGATCTCGTTTGCGATAATGGTGGACGCCGTGGCGGGTGCGGCTCGTCGAGCTATATCGGAATACAAACAAGGTCTTCATTTATTTATCACCTACATGGACTTTCAGTTAAAGCATAATGGAGTAAGTCGATGAAACATTTTATGGAACTTTTGGCTTGAAGCTATAGAAAAATAAAGAATAGGTATGATAGTAGTTGTTAATTTGTCGTAAGTCTTGCTTTAAGCTCGACATTTTCTATGTTATATTTTCAAAATTTACCTCTTCTATCAAAAATAGTTTAATTTATGAGTTAGAAAAACGGAACCACTATAGAATCACTCGGTTGTCTGTTTGTTTGTCACAGTCGGACAAATCAGACTAGTCGAAAAAAATTACTGGACAATTTCCGTAATTGAAAGAGAAGAAGAAAATTAAATTATTTGAGAAAAAAGATGAAAATTGACTAGTCTCCGAAACTACTGCGTCTTAAAATTATGTAAATGTGGTAGAGTCTGTGCAGAAAGAGAATGGGATTTAGATTGGAGGGCGCTGCAGTGCTTTTCTACTGTATTATTTAGGTTTTACCCATTTTAGACATGATTACATTGATTCACAACAACAAACAAATCCGTATCAATACAAAACTTTGACGTTTTACAGATTGCTGGGTTTTATTGCCAATTAAAAATCTTAATGTTAGTTCCGTTTTTCGCCACGCCCATTCTCTTTTCGCACAGACTCTAGCTGTTCATTTTCCCGCTAAGACGGTAGTCTTATCTTGATCAGACTACTTTAGGAAAAAAATATAGAAGCTTTTTTTCTCGGACAAAAAATCGTATTGAAAATAGTATTTTCCTTCCATAAATCTTCTTAGGGCTTTCGCAACTTAGTTAAATAATATCTGGAATGTGCAAAAACTATATAACATTAAAACATAGCGGTTAATGTTAAAATAGCAATCTTTGTATTCGGAAATTCGGTTCGTATAATGGTGAAAATAGTCATGATGATGAAAATGTTTAAATTTCCAAACAGTGCACTTATTTGTTTGACAACGAATTGTTTAAGTTACAAAGCAAATATCACATCGTCCATTTTGTCAAATAGATGTAAATCCGGTACATCCTTAGATCTCTACATGGCTAATATAATGCTAATGATATTCGGGAAAGGATTCCCTTATTGAAAAACAAAGGATTTTCAGATGAATTTAGCAGTAGGAAACTTGTTTTATGGTAAAATTGGGATAAGAAAAATTTACGCCAAAATAGTTTGACTATTATTTAATTCTGTTTGTTGAATACTATTGTGTTTAATAAATGTCATACGATTCCCTTACTGAAAACAGGTACCTTAAAATTCCTTATTCTTTCACTATTAGTTCTCCAACAGCCAAATTGAAACTAATTCAGTTAATAAAAAGAACACTGTTTTTTAGGTAAGTTCTGATATTTTTTTATATCCAAAATAATTTAAGGACTGATGCATAATAAAATCATCTTCTGTACAAGGTCTGAATTTATAAACTTGACTTGTTTTATTGATTGCAACACAACATGTTTGTTCTTAATATTTTATGAATAGAAATTTCAAGGTCATTAAGGGTTTATACCAGAGGTTAAAGACTCGTTTCTAAAATTAATAAAGCTTCGATATTGATTAGTTAAATTATTAACACACACAATTGTAGCACACACGAGTCAGTAAATTCTGTTCTTTGAGAAACATCTGACTCCGCTATTATACATATTACGTATCATCATCCGTAGGGCCTATTAATGTCCCCACTGCTGGGGCATTCCCTATAGATGGAATAGAGAGATTGGCCGTGACCCAACACGCGGGCCCAGTGCGGATTAATGGGTGCTAACGACTGCAGATGCAGCCGGGACCAACGGCTTAGCGTGCCTTCCGAAGCATGGAGAAGCTCGAGTAAATAAGTTTTTGGTCACCCATCCAATGACCGACCATTGCGAAAGTAGCTTAACTTCCACGATCGGAGGCCGAACGCGCTAACAACCTGCGCCATCGAGTTCCTCCTTAATATAATATGAGACTTATATATATAATATATAGGTCTTATAACCCATACAAAAACCTAAATAAACTCATTGTGTACGCCAATGCAAAGTTGAAGATAAAAATGGTACCTTCATTTATAAGGGTGTTTCAATGTTGTCGGAATGGCACCGAACAAACAACAGCGGAACCCTGTTTTGTTCACATTAGTAACAAAAAAGCAACAATAGAATTTGCAAATCTACTTCGGTGAAACGTCAGAGCGGACAAAAGCATTGTGATAAATGACCCAACTTACGTCTAAATTGTTAAAGTATTTCTTAAAAGAAAGTTAGAGGATTTTTGTTGTTGGTATAAAAGTACTTAAAGAAAGAACTAAATTATAATTTTGATGTTCTGCGGTTTAAACAAGGTAGTTTAAAGGCCAAAGAAATATTTTTATACGATAAATTCCCGATAAATTCACAAACTTTTCCACGCAGGACAGTGAAGTCTGCCAACCTAGTGATAGAGAATATCAGCAGAAAGGTAACAGCTCATTAGACCGACGGCTTTTCTTAAATACGATTTCTCGTAACTATTAAAATTATTCCGCTTATGTAATTTAATAATAGGCTAGTTGACCCTTTTTGAAAAAAGGTTTTAAACGGTTAATAAATGTTCTATTGGACCGAAAAAAATTTATTGTATTTTTTTGAGACCTAGAAAGCTACAAATCTTTAATTTTAAAATAGACTTTTCATGGACATACAAAAACGCTGTCGGCCATTTTAGTCTATAGATTATCTATGCTATGACGTTGACGGTAGTAAACAAAAACTCGTAAGGACGTAGAAAATAACCTATCTGAGTTTATAATAAAAAAAACATGATTTCTAATAGATACCACAAAAAATATAGCAATTATCATTATTTTATTGTACGAGAATGTAAAAACACATCCTTTAAGACTCCAGGAAAGTTGTGTGGTTGTGTTGTGTGCAGAAAGAAGCAAGTTTATCGACTCATAGTAAAATTTATTTTTGCGAAGATCACTTTGATGTGAGTACTCATTGAATAATATTTTAAGTCTCTTCATTTATTATCATTTTTAATAATACATGTTTTAAAGTTATGTATGAATGACATTTAGTTGTTTACTAAAAGAGACGTCACGATCATGGCGGATATGGCGAACAGCGTTTTTAGTGTTTAAAAAGTATAGACTAAAAAATATTTTTTTAAATTAAATTTCTACAGCAATCTTCTGCTTCTATGAAGTGAAATCGATATATTTAGGTTCCTTAGACCAAATACTTTAAGAAATAAACATTTATTTAATACAATTCGACATGAGTCAACTAGCCTATTAGTATTTTAATTTATAAAAACGTAACAAACTAAATTCATCTCAAAAATTATAAGTTAAAAAGGCACCGCCTCTTGGGGCGACGCGACGTCCACTCGTTGTCAATGAACTAACTCGCCGCGTGGTCAACCAGCTAACGTCGGGTGGGCTACGAGTGGACGCCTCGTTGCCAACCAGTGAACGTCAGGTGGTCGACGGGTAAACTCCGCGCCTGCCGCTACATACAGTTGACTCCGCGTTGTCAGATAAAATTAAATGTGTGTTAGAGATCGTCTCTAGGTTTACACGTGTGTTTCCACAATGCTTAATTTTACAAAATGTGAATTGGATTTAATACCTCACAGGCCGCGCGCTGTCCACTCAGGAGGAGCGTGTTTACATCCAGTGGCCAGCAAACATTAGAAAACTAATAATGAATTTTCAACAAAAAAAAAGCCATCCAGTTGGGTTACGTAGTTGCTCATCGTCACCACAATATATTTTGGAAATCGTCATTATTTTAAGCAGTTACTTCGTCCAAGTCACTTTTACTGTTTTTTTCTAAGGATTTTTTATTAGGTCAGAAAATTTCTAATACATAAAGTCGAACGTCTATTACTCGTAAACTAACCAATCTATCTAAACCTTTATAGTTTTCCTTAAAAGTTCATGAAAAGCACTATTTTCATAATTTTTTCCAGGTTTTTCAAGCCAATAAATAGTTTAGGACGAAATTTATTGTTATATATTAAAGGTTTCACCAACCTATTATTAGTTTTTCTTTTACAATCTTTTGGTGCTATTGGTTAGGTTACTTTTATTTTGAGTTTGCTTTGCTTACGTGTATCTTGCTAGATAATGTTAAGTACTGTTAAATTAACACGAATAGAAATAAATTTGAAAAATGAAAGCAACGATGCTCGATAAGAGAACACGTTGGCTAGGTTATTAATTTATTTATGTAAGTTATTAATAATTATTACTATTTACCTAGTTTAATTAGTTATATTTCTTCGAATATGAGGCGTCAAAGAGTTATAAAAATATTATAAAGTAGAAATCCTATATTTTAAGATAGTTTACTTTTTCCACAAACAAGTTACAATGAAACAGAATCAGAAGCCAGACTTTTGATAAAGCACACCAATTTTAATGAAATAAGATTAGATTAAATGTTACTTGCGCATTCAATCAGTAGTATAGTAATCAAAAGGAACCGGGTGATTGCGGACAAAACTGCAAACAAAGCATTGACTTTTTCAGGAGGTCTATCAAACTAGGATACCTCATTTTCGGGGGCCCTTCACATGCTGCCACTGATAAGGTCAGTCAGTAGCTAAAGTTCTCAATGTTCATTATTATATATGTTGTAATAGTGTGCTTTGGAAGGCACGTCAAGCCATTGGTCCCAGCTGCATCTGCAGTCGTTAGCACCCGCCAATCGGCACTGGGCCCGCGTGGTGGGTCACGGCCCAATCTCTCTATACTTCCATAGCCCCAGTAGTGGGGACATTAATAGGCTGATGATGATGATGATGATTAGTGTGCAAGACGTGTGAATAAAAATCTATAATTTATTTTGGCTTACACTGTCATTGTTATTAACATATATAACAATTATAAATGTACATATACGTCATAGGTATACTACGATGAGTAAAATTTAACAAACAAGAAAAGGGAGCGCAGTAAATATTGTTGTCGAGATTTTATTACAATTATTTATAACTACGGTTATCTAGAGGTTATCATTTAGCGTAATTTAACTTTAACTGTTTATAAATAACTTATTTGTTACGTTATCTTGGGTTTTGTATGAGTTACTACCTCGTTGTTGTTTATATTTTAAACAGTAGCTCTTAATTTTAAACTTATGACCGTAATGGTTAACATTGTATCAATTAGAAAAATGAAATGAAATTATACTGTATTCAAATTGACTTATTGCTGTTTTGAATCGTCCAATATTTTATCCTACCACATTCAGGACATCGTTTAGCTGATGAGAAGAATGGGCACAAGTAACTCATCAGCATTTAACAGCAGTAGCAATATTTAAAAAAAAACATGTTAGCTACCAATACAACTTCCACTCACATTTTGACAAATTAACACAATGTTCTATAAGGTATTAATCATTCAATATTAAGTATAATATAAAACATCTCCAATAGTAACGCCGTATGGAGCAGACTCATAGCGAGTTGGCAGCACCCGTTGACGAGTATGACGCATGAACCAGCCATCGTTTCGCTCAACCATATTTTAGGGAACGAAGCGACACGCCTCACACGACACAAAGGCAGGGCATTGGGGATTTTCTTTTTAAATTGGAGCGTTGTCTGTCTGAACAAGTTACAGATTAACACTACTTTTAGGTGATGTTGTGCTTCTAGCGGTACGAGTAATAGCCAAGATGGGATCTACCGTTGATTGCAAAATCAAAAAAGAAAAACAACATTAATTATATATTAAGAGTGCCAAGCCGTAACAACAGCATAGGTAAGAATATCATTGCATCTTTTAACAACTGATATTTAAAGGAAAATTTTACATCCTGTGGTAGAGTCAAACGCAATTTCTCGGCAACAGACTTGGGATTGGACATTGGAAGGGACAATAAATAAATTCATATATTAGTTCCCTCAAATATTATTTTTAATTGGCCTTAAACATAAATATTGTGCAGAATAGCAAGTAAGAGAGAGCTGTAAGTTTCCCAAAATTTGTAAAATTAAAATAAAATACTCCTGGGACAGGATTGGGGGTAGTCTCCAGTCCGGCAAGGTAAGGTTGTTTTTTGTTTTTGTTGAAGATTACTTCTCCAGATGAGGGCTCTTTATCAATAAAATAGGGGCTTGTCTCATTAAAATGGGTGTGTACTTATTAAGATTTTGCCGAACACGGTTGATAAGGTTCGTCGAAGGTTTTTTTAGGTTTTACCATCTTATATCTATGAGCATAGCAGTATATTTCACTAAATAAAACTAGTTTTTACGGGTTAATGCACGAAACTTTATTTATTTATTGACGGTCTGCATCAGACCTGAAAAGGCTGCGAAACGTCAATAAATAAATAAAGTTTCGTGCATTAACCCGTAAAAACTAGTTTTATTTAATGAGTGATGTGCGTGAAAACCTAAGAAACAAATAGTATATTTCACTATTTTATAACGAATCAATGTAAAACATTTTCAATGGTTAGCAAAAGTGGATTGCCAGTATAACTTTTTATCGAATAAGTAATTTTGAAACCCATATAAAACGTCTAGACTGCAGATGATTACCGTCTAAATATCGTCCTACAATGATAGTGTCTTCCCACGATTCTGTCTGCAGAGTGTGTTCGAAATTACTAAGTACAAAGAACAAATTGTGAGATGTGTTGTGTCTGATATTCATGTCCCAAATTAAGTTTTCGCAATCATGATCTTGTGTAGTAATTAATTTATGTTATGTTATATTATTTGTGCAATTTCTATTTTAATATAGTAATAGTCAGGGGCGGTCTTAGGCAAGGCATTTCGGGACCCCGGGCGACCTTTGAGTAATATGCTCTAAGACGGCGACAGATTTTTGCGAGGCTCTTTTTACCCAACTTCTCCCAAAGGATAGTTATTTGTTTAAAGTGTATATAGATTTCTTTGGCATGCTCTGTGGCCTGAATAGGGAGATGGGTGACCAAAAACCTTCTATCTCGAGTACCTGCGTCCTTCGGAAAGCACGTTAAGCCGTTGGTCCCGGCTACATCTGCAGTCGTTAGCACCCGCCAATCCACACTTGGCCTGCGTGGTGAGTCATGGCCATTTCTCTCTATTTCATCCATAGGAAAGACATGTGCCCCAGCAGTGGGGACATTAATAGACTGATGATGATGGTGATGATCTTCCGCTATCCGGGCGGCTACACTAACCATATAAGGCGGTATGGTTTGAAATTTTTGTAGTATGATTTTCTTTAGATTTAAACCTATTGATGACTCGGCTAAAGACCCCAAATTAACCTAACATCGTACCGGATATATCCCGTAAGTCAGCCTATACGAGATTAATATTGCTCACAAACAAACTAAAGAACAACAAGGTGCCAGGCGAACGCCTCCCGAACAAGCCGGATTCCGGAAACGTTTCAGCACCATAGACCACTTCCAAACGGCGCGGCAGTTTGAACAAAACACCAATGAATATGTGCTTAGCGCCACTATGTTTAGCGTTTGTGGACCATGAGAAAGGACTTTGACTCGGTTAAAACATGGGCTGGATCTTCACAGAGGTGCGGCATCGACTATCGCTACATCCAAGTGCTAAAGAGTTTGAATGAAAAAGCTATCACGACAATCCGTATATAAGACCAGACTACGAGACCTAGCCAACCTCAGCGATTAGTGCGACAGGGAGATCCCCTCCAACAGTATTCTTCTCGAAGCTGTATACCACTGCTTTGGAAGACCTCTAAGTTTCTGGGTTGGAACGAGCTTGGCATCAACATCAACGGCCAGTACATTACTCACCTTCGATTTGCTGATGATATAGTCGTTAACGAAGGCACTTTGGAGGATCTCAGTACAAAGCACAACGACTTCAGCAGAGCCTCCCAACTGGTGGGCCTTGAAAATAACATTTTGCGAGGACGTGGGGTTTTCATCGCTGGTTATAGAATTAGGAATATCATATTAATAAATATAACACAATAATATCCTCGTCTGTTTTGGAAGTCGGTAAAAAAATATTTTAAGTTTCGACGGAAGCGGATAGCCGACGATAGAGGGAGTTCGATAAGTATAACTCGCCAACAATAAGCTTGAAATGGTGTAAGAATTTTTGGCAGATACAACTATAATGCTTGATGAATGGTATATTTTTATTTATGTTAGAAATAAAAACCTATTTTGGCTTTCCTTGTAGGTAATTTATTTATTTAACATTTCTAATTGTGCCGAATAAAATTAATACATAAAATGGTTCTTTCTCTTACGAGATTTCTGCTGGACTGGCGATGAAAATATTTTAGACAACCTAGACAAATGAAAATTCTATCTAAATATTTTCTAGTTTTGGAGGTCAATAAAAGTCGAAAATTGACGAAATAAAAAAGAGACCGATTGCGGCTTTGGCACACCAGCACCATTATAAAGTAGGTAATGCAAGCATACAATTGTCCGATAACTCGCTTAAAAATGTCAAAACAGACGTTTTCATTTGAAGAGAATGCGTACTTGCACTTAATATCTTCTTACAACCAGGAAATTTTACTAATATTACTAAAGTCCCATTCGTGCATTTCTTTACGCCTAAAGGTTGACTGACAGAGAAGGCTTTTAGCTTTAATTCCGCCTTTTATCCATTTTTTGTAATTGTGGCAATAAAGTTTATATAAATAAATAATATGGATCTAAGATCTTTGCAATTTGACATTTTGTTTTCAATGCAATAGATCATCTTATAGATAAAAATGGGATAAAAGTTTGAATTTTGAAATCCATTTTCAAATCGTAAGTAAATGTAACAGATGCTCTTTTGATTTCTTGTTATTCAGAAAAACTAATAGGGAAATCCTTAGTCTCTGGGCAAAGTTCCAAATAATGTGTCGTCAACATTATGTCACAGGAAGGCGGAAAAATTATTCAGAAAATAACAAGTTTGTTTCCAGGGATACGTACATTTAAGCGAAAGTCTACCTTATTGTTTTGCAATGGTTGTTAGAAAATTTTTAAACAAAAAATAAAACCGACTTCAAAATCGAAAATGGAACTAAAAAGTAAAAATAATACCTATCTGGTTCAGTATTTGGAAGTCGGGTGGGTCAAGATTGAAAGACGTATTATTACCGATCAGAAACAAAAATCCATTTAATGTTTCAATCTTGACCCCGCCCGTTTTCCAAATTCCAAAAAAATACTTTGGAGTAAACAATAACACAATTGACGGAGAAATAGGTGAACATGCATAAAAAACATCGTGCGTGCTTTTGAAATTTAAAGGTTTTCCTCGATGTCCCCGGTTTCCACCATCAGATCCTGACTTGGTTCGAATGGGACCACCGCGGAAGTGCAGTCTTTCGAATAAAAAAGGAATTTTGGAAATCGGTCCACAATTGACGGTGAAATCGGTGAACATACTTAAAAAAATATTAATACAGTCGAACACAGACCCCTCCCCCCTTTTTGAAGTCGGTTAAAAATAAGCTTATGATGGGGCAGGAATCATACAGTAGACGCTTTGACAGAATTTGCATACCTATTGACAGAATTTGACATTTGCATTCATAAACAAAATATGAGCATAAAACATTTTTTTTTACTTTAACGATTACCGTAATTAATGGCATTAAATCGTTAACTTTGGGTAAGGTATCTTAATGTTAAGCCAGAAACATATTAACGTGGCGTGTCGTGACGCATCGGTTTCATACATTTATTATGGGTTAGAGAGAAAGAGAGAGGTTAGAGCGACGATACGACATGACACGTAAATACATGTCGTACCTAAATACACGTAAATACGTGTATGTCTCTAGAACCATAGCAAATGTATGAAACCGATGTGCTTCTGGCGCTACGACACGAGAAACGTTAATGTATTTCTGGCTTAGAATCGCATACCCAGTTTTTAATAATGTTTTTTCGACAATTCGACCGTCCGTCATTATGGAGCAGAGATATATCACTATGGCTGTGAAGTGATGCTAGATGATAATATACACTATAAATGGTTTCTTAGAAATGATCGCCCCTGCCTGGCTGTGGTACAGAGGCAAAGGTCATACGATATTCGTACATACAGAGCCATCTAGTAATGATATCCGGAACTTGATCCTATTTCACCTGGCTACAAAAACAAAATATCTTTTTTTTTAATAAAAATACTAGCTTATTGCCTCTTCACTATACAGCCCACTTACGTAAATGGGTTTAGGGAAGCTTGTTCGTCCGAATCAAACTATGGTTGGTCCAAATTCATAAATTTTGTATTTCTCAACACACAAACTAAACAGAGAATGTATTCATAAAAACAGTATGTATTTGCATGTTAAAAGGTCAGTTGTGTGCCGCGATATTATGATGCCAGCTTGACGCGGGCGGCGAACGACGCGACGTCACACTCTGTAGTGGAAAGCTAGAGAAGTAATTTGTTCAACTAACTCAATGTTTACCGAATCGTACCGCGTTGAATCGAATCAATTTCGCTGTAAAGTCAATACGATACGGTCGCTATTCCAACTGACAAGATGATCGTATATACATAGGGTGACCATACATGTTTTTTTAATTTAAAACAATTGTAAGAGTCCAGGTTTGTTCGGAAATTCACCACGGATTTTAAACTTGTGAATTCTTAAAAATGTTCATGTCACAAAGTTATAAAATGTTTTCTGAGAGTAACAACGGTACCATAAGTGTAAACTGAAAATTACTAGGTTTCTAAGTTTCTGCCAAATACCCTGACCACATCCTATATACTCGGAGCTCTAGAATCAGTGCAGGATTAAATAATATCAGTGCAGGATTAAATAGTGCAGGACTAAATATTATTGTAGGGTAACCTATTATTTAGCTGCATTTTTATGTTAGGTAGAGGTTATTTTCCCAGGATGCTTCAAAGCCACATTTCCTGATACATATAACACGCCTGAAAGTTGAATAGCACAAAAATCTTTATTATCTCAGGCAATGGATGTTTGTCATACTGTCATCGTTTTTTATTTAAAATCACGATATGACAGGACTTTTTGTCTGGTCATCCTAAAGAGGGACCAAACGAAATTGATTTAATGATTTTGCATTTGAAGTCTTTGCGTCGGCTTTGCAGATTATTATAACTACTTTTTATTAAAATGAGTAGTCGAGTTGACCTCCAAAACCGGTATGATAAGGAGAATTCGAAGAAATACTCATAAATTGTAGACTCGTATTTATTGTAGTGGTGAGGAAAAACCTGGTTCTCAAAAACCTGTTATGTAGTTATGAACTGTTAACTGCAATGTTTTATTAGGCACTCACGGGTAGTAGCTTATTTGTAAAACATTCATCGACTATAAAAGCCTACGCAGGGAATCTTGTCCGCAGACTTTTATGCCCATCAAAATAGATTGCTAAATGTAATTGCATCCAGTGACGCGTGGATTAAAAGTACAAAAGTCCTCTGAACTACAAAGGATACCGAGAGACCGGACAGGACAAAAGTACGCGGGTCGGGTGTCCCCGAAAAAAATAGAACTCATGTTGTGGCAACACTCAGGCGCAGTCCGAATTACGCGCTCGATCCAATAAAAAAATATGGACACAGTGTTCTCTTTTAAAACGCCTTCTCGTTTTCTTATACTTCATGCAAGTTACAACACAACAATCGGAGAATACTTTCTATGAATGTTCTCCGATTGTTGTGTTGTACGTGAGCTTCTTTAAATTTTCATACTGAGCAACAAAATCACTTCAATCACAATTATGTGAGGTCACTGTATTTGAGTTCAGCAGTTGGGTTGTTGTAGTCCTAAAACCATTGAAACAGATAGTAGGTACCTACCGTTTGTTTCGAATGGTCTCTAGTTGTTAGACTTCTCCGAACTCAAACCTACACTCCTGGGAACAGTAGGACTAACAAAATATATTCATCGTAGATTATATCACATCACACATAAATACCTATATAAATGTAGGCATTCACATGCCTACATTTATATACATCCAGATAGAGAGCCCATTCCATTTGTACCCGTAATGTATTGAAGCGGTAACAGAGAAAAATGCACCTACTAAGTATCCAGGTGAGGTTCTTATTTATAGCATCAATAACTCATGGGGGCGATAGAGCAACCTCTATGGCGATTTGGTAAGAGATACCAGACGAAAAAACAAAATACTCTAACAAAAAGACAGTTTTTTCTTTTATAACATATGTACTCACACACTGTACGCACAAACGGAGCTAACGAGATTAAATTTAATACAAGTTCAAAGCTTATAACAAATGTTTAGCAAAATGTTGGCAGTTACTTGAAAACGGTAAAAATTTTAACATGATACAAGCTAGATTAAGTTGATATACATATGGATAACCCATTATTACCTATTCTAGCAATATCTTCATCTGGCACCCTTGTCGGTACTCAACCATGCGTCCGTTGACATAAGTAGTAATTGAATAAAAAAAGTTTTCGTAATCCATTTGATATGTATGTATTTTTAATGTATCAAAATAAAACAAAATGGATTTGACGGGTATCAGATTTTCCTATTTTAAAACATTAACATAGATATTTTTTTTTATAATCATAGATAATTTAGATTCGCTAATAGTACAGTCATTTGGTGAGAAATATAGTGGTTAACTGGAAAGTTTTCCGGGAGTTTTGGAAATTGGTAATTTTATAGATTTTGAGGTGCTCTTTCCGAATTTCGACTTTGCCACCTCGTATTTTTGCCGCTCGCGCCCGCTTACTATACGTTGAAAAGTTTTGGCCCAAATGCGCGTAGGTGAACATTTTACGGCACTCGTGCACCAAAACTATTGACTTTATGAAAAAAAGGTAGATACATAAACTGTAGGTAATTGTCTCTAGTTTCATTTTTTATACAACTGTTTTTATCGTAAAATGAGTCGGCAAGGAGATATTGTCAAAAAACTGCTTTTAGGTGCCATTTTTCCAATATGGCGGCGCGAGCAGCAAATATACGAAGTGGCAAAGTCGAAATTCGGAAAGAGCACCTCAAAATCTATAAAATTACCAATTTTCAAAACTCCCGGAAAACTTTCCAGGTAAAACTACCAAATGACTGGATTATAATCCATGCAATGAGTAAAAAATGTCATTACTTACATCATTTTCCGGTTTCTATAATTGAATCATATTAGATCGTCTCTACTGAATGACGCTGTATGTAACACGTTATTAGTGTGTTTTTCTGTTGTACCTATAATTTAGACATGGATTACTAATCTTTAGACATGGATACTTATTTAGACATGGATACTAATGTAGTATATATAAGCGACTGTCACTATTAATATATTGAAATCCGGATGTACCTAATAAAGATTTTATTCTATTCGCCAGAGATAAAATTCTGATTCGGTTTTCACTACCCTTAAAGTAGGTATTCCATCCTAATCCAATTTGTCCATCCAAATTATGTTAAATACACAAACATCCAAGCTTTTTACTATTATTTCGTTTCCCCACAGTCCGCACACATTTCCTGTTGTGAATACATGTATATTTTAGTTTATTTATAGTCTGTTTCACCAAAATATTCCTCCTCCATTTACGGCTCCCGTCCAGATTAGGAACTTGAGGAAGTTAATGGTAATAAATGTTTTTTTTTTCAATACCATTACCGTGTATTCTGTTTGCCGATACTTTGATATTATTAATTGATACATTTACATGATGAGATATTTTTAACCGAAGAAAAATACGGAGGAGGCTCTCAAGCCGAAGTGTATATTTTTTTTATCTATGATCACGCATAACTTTTTATAGAGTAGTCCGATTCTGATTATTCTTATTTTATTGGAAGAGTATATATACTCCGAAGTTAGTCCTATATGAATTTAGAAACAAAAATCCTACCCTAAGGGTTAGAAAATAGGGGTGAATATCCACTCACAGATTTTGATGCCGAGTTGTACATAGTCACGAAATTTTACAAAATTAAAACTTATTAAAAAAAATTAAACCGCCCAAAAGTAAAAACTAATAAACCATATTACCTATACTAAATAATAATGTTAATCTTTAGTCAAATTTATATTTGGAGACGATGCTATCCATCTGAATTCCTATTTACTAGGTACTTGTGTTGGCATAGCACCGATTCCAAATATTAATTTGACTAAAGATAAAAAGGTTTATTATTTTTTACATTTAAGCGGTTTAATTTTTTTGTTAAAACGTTTTGTAAATGATGACAATTTTTTTTTGCCTATCAGGTATATTAACAAAAAGTATTGGAGTAGATGTATTTTTTTTCACATAATCAAAACATTACAGAGATATATTGATTTGAAATGTCGCATGACGCCATGCCTTTGTACAATTTCTACTTAGGAGTAACGTGAGTTATCTATCTTTGTAATTTTTTACATAGTCGAAACCTTTACGCGCTTTATCTTTGTAATTTTTTAGTTGACTGACAAAAGAAAAAATGCCTTGTCCACAATCTTCTGCTCTTTAACTGACGGATTAAAAAGATTTTCTTTTACTGTACCCCCATCATCATCATACATTTTTAAAAGATATTTTGTAGTCAGTCTTGTGATTGTAACCACGTGAATTAACACTTGGTTACAAGACATTATCACGTTACATGCAATTAAAACTACGCGAGTTTATAACCTCAGCATATTGGACAATCCCATGTTTGTTGTGTGATAGCGGAAGGATCGTCGATATAAGGCCGAGGTGGCTCACATACGCGTTCGTTATCTGTCACGGACGTACACAATGAGTTTGCGTAATAAATACACTAGAAATATTGTTGTATCTACTTGCTCCGCGATTTTTTTATTATCGTCGACGCTCCATTTTAATGTGTACTGCCATAAATGCTTGAGTAACTTACCATGGCATTATAGCTATACTTCATTTTTACATTCATCATGATATATTAAGGTAACTATAATTATGTTAATATAATAATAATAAAATACTTTTTATTGTTGTACACCACACAGGACGCGAAAGAAGCAAAAATGACGAATAGATCGTACACAATATTGGAGGCCTTATTGCTGGGCAGCAATCACATCTTGGAAATCCAATTAAAAGCAAATACCATGTGTTAAACCAAGTTCATCTCAGAAATATTAAATGGCGCGGGTAGTTAGCGCGTTCGGCTGCGATCGTTGAAGTTAAGCAACTTTCGCAGTGGTCGGCCATTGGATGGGTGACCAAAAATCTTCTATCTCGAGCTCCTCCGTACTTCGGAAGGCACGTAAAGCCGTTGGTCCCGGCTGCATCTGCAGTCGTTAGCACCCGCCAATCCGCACTGGGCCCGCGTGGTGGGTCATGGCCCAATCTCCCTATTCCATCCATAGGTAAGGCCCAGCAGTGGGGACATCAATTGGCTGATGATGATAATGCGATTTTATTTTCTCGACAACTCAAACTGATATTCTAGCACCAGGTAACGAGAACAACAACCTACTAAGTGTTCTTACACGTGGTTGGTTGCTGTTCTCCTTGCTCACCCATCCGATAAGTAGCCGCTGCAACATGTTTTATGATGGCTACTCACCGTCCTGCCTCTTGATCAAGTGACATGATCAAAAAGGCTAATCAAGCCAAAGCCAAGCCAAGAACGTGTGTGGGGAGACATTTTGGAAGGTCATGCCACTTGAGGGCAGGATTTTGGGTTGATCAAGCCACTTGATTCAGTGTGTGAGGTGAGCGGCCATCATAAGACCTATTTAAGACGGACCTTCAGACAGCCGTCAAAGTTTAATATCTAGTTAGCAGAACTACTTGGTAATTTTATCAAGGCGATACTGACGTCAGTGGATTTAATGTTGTGCAGAGTTTCAGTAAACAGAGTCAGTCCGGCATGGCAGCTGGGTGACGCTCCATGACGTCAGCTGTATTGATTTGCAAAATTTGTGTAAGTAATGTTGTAAATAGTTGTTACGTCCTTTCCTTTGTATTCTGTGGCTGTAACAATACCCTATAGAATACAGCTCATACAAAATTACAAAACGTTTGTAAATCAAATTTTCTTTATTCCATTCACGATGTATATCCACTTTATACTAGCGTCGTTTTAAACTACACATAGAGAAAATATATTACAAAAGATGTAGGCGCTTTAACTTGTTTTTATTAATGTTATCTATATATATAAAACTTAAAGGTGACTGACTGACATAGTGATCTATCAACGCACAGCCCAAACCCCTGGACGGATCGAGCTGAAATTCGGCATGCAGGTAGATTTTATGACGTAGGCATCCGTTAAGAAAGGATTTTGATCAATTCTACCCCCAAGGGGATAAAATAGGGAATGAAAGTTTGTATGAAACTTTGTCAATTTTAAACCCATCGGCCTGAGACTTTGCATGCGGGTATAAGAAGAATCATAGATGAATATCATTGTGTATAATACAAGCCAGAGAACAAAAACTGTAGTCTACACTTCAGCTCTACACCGAAGCGAAGCGAGGGCGGGCCACTAGTTTGATAATAAAGTGCTTTAGCGACTTAGTCTGTGTATCAAAACTTTATGATATTTTTCCCATGTAATTTGATAGATTTTAAACCTCATGTAAAAAAATAACACAATCAGACACTATAAAGTGTTTTAGGAGTATCTGGAAGGTATGCAAGATTATATTAGAGGTACCAATGTATAATGAGTTCTGGGTTTATTTATTAGCTATCGAATCTATGTCGTTATGTACTATAAATAAAAAGCGACTAAGTGCGAGTCGGACTCGCCCATGAAGGGTTCCGTAGCAGCAAGTAACATAATATAAAAGTTCTCTTTTTTGTTTCTTAGATTTTCACGCACATCATTCATTAAATAAAACTAGTTTTAACGGGTTAATGCACGAAACTTTATTTATTTATTGACGTTTCGCAGCCTTTTCAGGTCTGCATCGTCAGGATGACGTCAGAATTACGATAGTTTTATAAAAGTTCTTGTTAGGGTTAGAAAATAAAGGTTCACGGTTTATGCATAAGGTTTATATTTATAATATTAAATGTTTTTTTTATTTTTTGGTAATGAAAGGTATATCGTGGTTTACGATTTATGACGTATTAAATTACAGGGTTTTAATTATAAGAAGTTACTTAGAAGGGGGGTGGCACATTTTACTACTTTGGAAGAGTCTCTCGCGCAAACTATTCAGTTTAGAAAAAATATGGACGGACAGACAGACAGACATAACGAAACCATAAGGGTTCCGTTTTTTGATATTTGGCTACGGAACCTTAAAAACAGTCCAAATGCGAGTTGAGAGGGTTCCGTGCGATTGTATAACATTTAATTATACAAAATGGTACAGTAGCATCTTTCCAAGTCTCCAGCACACGACCCACGAGAGATGGTACAAGCGCGTGAATACGGGAGACAACTCCGCTGCAAATTTTTTGAGTGCAACTGCTGTGATGCCACTAGCTTTCCGGACGTCGAGTGATTGCAATTTCGCACAAATATGAGAGTGCAAGCAGTGCACTGCCATTATCGATTTCGGACTTACTCGTACATAAGCTACCATTATGGCGGCTATATTAAAGATTCTGAGAAAATTTGAAAGATTTTAGCATCATGCAAAACCTCTGACTGATCGGCGGAAGGACGGTTAAAGTTAGGTTTGCCACCTTTTTTTGTCGAAATAGCGTACATTGGATATTAAATGTAGAAAAAAGTACATTGTGCCCAAAATAAAGTACTTTTTATTCCACTTTATTAGTAAGCTTAAAAATATATTTTACGTTGTTACTAGCAACTTTTGATAAATAATTTGCGGCTACTAAAAATATGTAGTTATTTTCCGCAATGGAAAATTGAAAATTTAAAAACCTTCTGCCCCTAGCCGCTGCGTTGCATTCAGTGAAGATAATCTCTATCCAATTATAGAGATTTTGCTGGCAACAATTCTGGCAACTCTTATTATAAGCGATGCGGTATCAGAAAGCAAATATTTACATACTAATTCGGGGGGGTGCAAATTATAAGTTGTGACCCCCTCCAAAACTTGCGGCTGGGACTAGGGTTGCCAGGCCATAAAATGCAAAGGCCGGACTGCGCACTATATAAGACCTGACATTTAACCCTAAAAGCCGGACATATTTATTATATCAGCCAGCGGGGCGGGGTAGTCGCGCGCGCGTCAATAGTTTGCTCTCTTGTCCGCTCGGACGCTCGTCCGCCCATCGTCGTACGAATCGCCACTCTGACAAAAAGCCTGACAAAAGCCGGACAGGCCAAACACGTACATATTTGGCCGGACGCGACCGCAAAAAGCCAAACATGTCCGGCTAAAGCCGGACACCTGGCAAGCCTAGCTGGGACCGTGCCCGCATACTAAATTGATTATTGCCCGCCGGCAATGGCCTGGTACTACCTCTGCAACTATACTGTAGCAAGTTGGGAGGAGTCTGCAGTTTCCGATTGTAGCACCGCGCGTCGGCAATAGTATTAATAGCGTTTCGTTGAACCTTTTGGTCACGGAACCCTAAAAACAGGAGCAACTTCTAATTTCGATTAAAATTTGAAAGTTAGAATCGCTTAGAATTTTTATCCTCTTTTGCATATTGATGTTATGCATAAGCTTGACTCTGTTTCGAATGTTATTGAGCGGATGTTAAATAAAATATTAATAATTTATTTAAATCTCTATAACAGGTTACTCAGGGCCTAAAATCGTAAAACTTAGCAGAAGGCAAATCTGGAACAAACACTTTTAATAGGCATGTTATTTCAAGAATATCAAACGTATAAATTCAGCATAAGAATAAAATAAACAATACCTACCAATTTAATATAATTTGTAGTTACGAAATGAGAATGTTTGTCCCCTTTTTTAAAGTTTTTATTTTTTAAGCATGTAACTGCTCGATGTTTAAATCTGAAGAAAATATTCTAGAAAAACTTCCACGTGGACCAAGCAGCGGACGGGACTCGGGGACGGGACGGGACGGGAGCGTTGCCTCGTGGCTTAAGAAAGGCTAGAAAGAATTCGACACGGCCGTCAGGGCCGCGGTAGCATAATGGTTAGTGCATTCCCCCGGATAGCGAAGGGTGCGGGTTCGAGTCCCGTCTGCTGCCTATTCCGCGTGGATTTGTTTCTAGTAATATTTTCTTTAAATCTAAGTAATCTAAGTTTGTCACTCTGTAAGGTCGATCGTTACTTCAATAATTTTGGTCGTTTAATACGAAATTGACCACATAGGTACACAACAATGATTTTGTTTAATATTGAGTGGATATTTTTTATTGCTAAAATTTCTTTTTATACACTTTTCATGTAGATAACTTACAAAGCAATATTTCAGTATAAAACAAACGTGCAAAACCTTTTAACGTTCTCAATGATATCAGTATGGCACTTCGGTTCAGCGAACTACTGGCAGTCCTAAGAAATCTGATCTTGTATAAACAACACTGATCCGCAACGTATATCTTGCACTAATTAAGTACTTGGAATTGTTTGTTCAATTGCTCTTGTTTGATAGGGCTGCCATAACATAGTGTCGCCGCATACGGGCCACACGCCACAGCCGCAAACGCCGCCACGAGAAGCTAGAAGCGGCTAATAAAGTGGCTGAAACGCGCAGTAGCGGTCGACTAAGGTAAGGGAGAGAGGGGTGGGGAATCGCGCGAGTGACGTGTGGCGGCGTTTTGTATCACCGCATTAATTAAGTGGCCGGTGCGGGCCACAAGAAGCGAGCAACGACGATTTGTAGCGTGTGGCGGCCATCGTACCGTGTGTGGCGAGTCCATATAAAATGTATGAAAACTACAAGAAATATGCCGGTGGCGGCGTTTTGTGGTTGTGGTCGGTGGCCCGTGTGCGGCGACACATACTTACAGTGGACTACTTGCTGCCGTAACGTAAGTCACCCGGATAAGTGAAACTATTGAAAGAAGAAATACTTTTTGTAGTCTTATATTCGTTTGCTTATACATACGTGCGTATTCAAATCAAAAAGTACAAAAATTATTAAAATCAACACTAAATTGGCATGGAAATACTCGAGAGGAACTGGGAACTGGGGATTTGGGAACTTTCGTTTCACAGTCTGTTCCAGATAATCGCGGATTCGTATAGTACATATTGAATTATCGACAGTACTTACTCTAATCAAACTTAAGTAGTAACTAAAGGATCTTTTTCTATATGACAATGACTCCCGATTTTCTTAATTCTATTATCATAAGTTACCTAAATATTCGCCATAACTTCATCTTAGTTTACCCAATGATTGGACTCTTTTCTTTAAATGAACAACGTTATTTTACTGCAATAATGACCTGATTGTACCCACGGACCCTGGACCTTTCATCTAGGATAGGACCTTTTCTTCGTCCAAATATATTTACATTGGATACTAATGGGAGAAAAATACATTGTGTCAAAATAAAGTGCTATTTATATCACTTTATAATAGTACATATGCTTAAAAATAAATTTATGTTACTTGTAGCAACTTTTAATAAATAATAATTGCATAGTTAGAACTTTTTATTCGTAATGGGAAAGGGAACGGTTCAAAGTCATACAGCCACAACAATGTTGACATTTGTCGTTAAGTTGCGTTCATGAAATTTCAAGTTGGAATGAGCTTAGGGCGACCTCTATATACCTACTATCGTTCCGTTTTACGCAAAAATTCTTACTACCTTCAAGAAATCAAATCACACAAAATAAAGTATTTTCGCGTACTTTACAGTTGGTATAAAGTACAGAGTTCAATTACTACTGGCAACCCTAGTTCTATCTGTAAACGGGACCGGCAGCTTCAAAATAATAAAATTAGTTAAGTACTTATTACCAGCCATTGCGAAAATGCTTTACATGAATTCCATAATCGCAGATGAACGCGCCAACCACTTGCGCCATCGCGTGCTCGTTATTAAGCAGAAACAATAATATTGTTGTATTTTCCTTAACAAAACCGAATCGTCTAAAAATTCTTATAGACATTTGATAACGAAAAGACATCGGCAGAATAAGCGTTATTTATACATGAATGAAAACAATATTACCAAACATTAATTACGTAGTATTTAATTTTAATACATTCGAGATTAAAATACGCACTTTGCATTACAAACAGTCTTATAATTATATGATAAAGTGGTTGCTAATATTTAATTGTATCCATCGATTTGGCCTCGATTGTATCGACACACACAGCAATAATAAAGACAGGGCATTAATTACTTCAACGAGCGAAGTTCATCATGCCAAGTACTTCAGGTAAATCGAGGTAAATAAAACAGATATTTCTAACATACACACACACACCATTTAACCTAGCCCCAAAATAAGCACATGTGATTGCAAGGTCCGCCTTTTAAAAATCGGAAGGCGTTATAGAAAATAACAGTAGATGTATGCAAAGAGCTACAAAATAAAACAGTAAATCGAGAGACGTACTTTTTCTGATTTGCCCCCCTTCCTAGAATTGGAAAATCAAATCAAGATAAAGGCCAGTAAGGAATGCGTTTCTGTTAATAACATTTATTTTATAATAATTAAGGTTACCTACATTATTAATGGCGGAAAATGCAACTCCACATGCAATTTAAACAAGAAAATTGTCTAATTAGAAATTCCAAGAAAAGGGTAGATTCATGTAGAAAAACAGTAGAACAGGAGAAATTTCAGAAAAACAGGAGATCTCCTGTATAGTCGGGAGACCTGGCTACACTGGGCTTGTGCTATGGGATACTAGGATAACAGATAGAATAGAAGCAACTTTTTTTTTGATACTAATAATGAGCATATACTTATATAAGTTTTTTTTTATTAATACTTAGGTATAAATTGCTCGTAATTATCACACAAAAATTTTTCCCACCGGGATCGAACCCCGGACTTCTATTCAGAGCTACCGGACCTGTAGGCAACACCTTGAAAACCGGCGTACATACCACTCAAGCCACTGAGATAATTAAAACCTTTTGCAAATAAGATTTAAAAGTTCTAAAATTTTTATGTATGACACTTGAGTATGACACTACTGTGATGACACATGCAGTATATAGTAGATATACGTTTGTAATATTCCATATTTCAGTTACTTAATATAATGAATCGAATAACCTTACATGAAGTTAGTTAAGATCAGGGGGCCATTCGCCTAACGGAAATGCTTTGGAAAACGCTAACGCTTTCGATTTTATTTTGTTATTTCTGAGCGCCGAAGGTTTTCAAATACCTCACGCTATTTTTTTTAATATTGTTATTACCAATCCAAAAGAAAAAAATGAGCGCGAGGCATTTGAAAACCTCAGGCGGCTAGAAATAACAAAATGAAATCGAAAGCGTTAGCGTTTTCCAAAGCATTTCCGTTACGCGAATGGCCCCCAGCCCTTGCTGAGTCCATGACGCGTTGCCTGTGGGCATTCGTCCTAAGTCCAAGGTCTCTCGCCGTAGATTTTTGACTATCATTATATGTTTGTGAAAGCTTAAACTGAATATTACTTTAACCGAGCTCGATAGCGCAGGTGGCAGCGGCCTGAAATCGTGAAAGTTAAGCAACTTTCGCAATGGTTGGTCATTGGAATGGTGACCTAAAATTTATTATTTCAAGCTCCTCCGTGCTTCGGGAGGCACTTTCAGTCGTTGGTCCGGCTATATGTATATGTGAGCACCCACCAATCCGCACTGAACCCGCCTGGTGGGTCATGGCCTGTACCCTAGCAGTGGGGACATTAATAATATGCTGGTGATGATGACACTGTGTACTTATATAAACTTGAGTTTGTGTTTATTTCTCGTATAGGATATATTATAGATAGGATTACATTTCACAGTCACTAATCACAATAGAAAAGTAGTACATCAATTAATTATTATCAGTGCCGCGCGTGATTAATTAATTATGTCCCAAAAGGGATTTGCGCCAATATTCTGCCGCTGTAATTATTAGCTGCTGTACTACTGACCTCGAAGTACAACGAGTTAATAATCTTAATGAGTGTAACACGCAAGTTGTTTATGTTTAATCCACACATACATTAGTGTCGCCGCACACGGGCTACTGGCCACAACCACAAAACGCCGCCACCGGCATATTTCTTGTAGTTTTCATACATTTTATATGGACTCGCCACACACGGTACGCCGGTGGCCGCCACACGCTACAAATCGTCGTTGCTCGCTTCTTGTGTCCCGCACCGGCCACTTAATGCGTCGATACAAAACGCCGCCACACGTCACTCGCGCGATTCCCCACCCCTCTCTCCCTTACCTTAGTCGGCCGCTGTCGCGCGCTTCAGCCACTTTAGTAGCCGCTTCTAGCTTCTCGTGGCGGCGTTTGTGGCTGTGGCGTGTGGCCCGTGTGCGGCGACACTTAACCTGCAGGAAAACTATTGTATTAATATCTATCATACTGGGTCACCCTAACGGGAAATGCCGTTAATTATCACGATGATGCAGGTTTCAGGTAAGTACAGTACGCGCGCGATCTGAGTGTAGCTCTGAGGAATGCGCTAGTGCTCGGAAACGAAGATCGAGTTAGGGCAACCAACTTTTTTTCTATCAAATATAGTATTTTCGAAGCTGTTTCCTCTAAAAATGTATTAGAAGGCAAAAAAAATGGAAAATAATATGTGTTTACAATACAGTCAAACCTGGGTAAGTGAGAACTGGATAAGTGAGAAAATTCTATAAGTGAGAGTAATAGCTAGGATCCGTCATTTTAAGCTCCCTAAACCTCTATTAGCGAGAAACAGAAACCTCTATAAGAGAGAGTGCTACTTATTCTATACACCTATAAGCGACAGTAGAGCTTTATTTATTTATAGGAGAAACTATAGCTCTACAATAAAAATAAATACATACATAAAAGGTACACACATACAGTAACAAATGACAAAACAAATTTAACATGTGCTATTTTATGACTTATTCTTAACTTTCGTGGAACTTTCTACCATTGTTTTTGTATTGTTTTCTCGTCAATATTGTACCTATTCTATTTCGTGGAACTAAATAACATTGTTGTTTTATCGCATTCTTTTCGAATGGACACGTGTGCCTGTGTACCGTCCTGTTTGTTGGACTTACTCAGTTTATAGTTAATCAATTGCGAAGGAAAGTTGTGTTCTGCATCATGTCAAAACGGAAAATTAAAGTACTGTCATTAAGTGATGAACTTAAAATAGTGAATACTTTCCGGAAAATCGCGAAATGTAATTCAGAGGGAGTTTAATTTACCAGAAATCTGAGTGCTGTGATGGACATGGAAATATTAAGAGGACTAGAGTTTCTGAATTTCCCAATATCGAAAAACGCCTTTTGGAATGGATAAAACAAACTCTTGATAAGAACATTCCCATAGATGGACCTTTGTTGAAAGAACAATCAAAAGAGTTTGCTACAAAACTGGGAATCCAGAACTTTTCTGCTAGCAACGGCGTCATGATATAGCTTTCTAAATTAAATGCTGTGGACCAGTGGACCAAGCTGTGTGCAAACACTGGACTGAAGACCTGCCAAGTCTTTGAGAAGGTGAACCAAACGATATTTACAACGCGGATGAAACTGCTTTGTTTTTCAAGTTCCTTCCAGATAAAACATTTACGTTTAAAGGCGAATAATACCATGGAGGAAAACAAAGCAAGGAATGCCTTACACTTCTCCAGTGTGTAAACATGAGTGGTTCGGACAAACTTCCACTTCTCGTCATCGGGAAATCAAGGCGACCTAGATGTTTTAAATGTGTCAAGACTCTCCCTGTTGATTATACCAATAATACAAAGACTTGGATGACAAAGATATTATTTAAAGATTGGTTGAAAAAAGTTGACAAACAAATGAAGATAAACCGAAAAAAAAATCTGCTATTCATTGGCAACTGTGCTGCCCATATGGACTTACCAACACAATAGAAAACAGTAACCCTGACATAAACGTACTTCTTGCTATGAAATTTACTAGAAAAGCATAATACTTAGTCAGTGATGTTACTGTCAAAAACTCCTTTAAGAAAGTTGGGTTTTGGAAAAGTACAGATAAGCAAGACCTGCCAGAGGAAAATGATGTTGAAGTTGGACCTAGCAACGAGGAATGGACTAAGCTTGTGTCTCATGAATCCAATATGTTAATGCCGAGCTTCGAAGATTTCGTTCAAATTGACGACGACGTAAATACCGCTGGAGAACAAACCGACGACGATATCGTTAAGAATTGTGTGAACACCCGTATTGCTGGAAATGACAGTGAAGACGAGGCACAGATTCCGGAAACTGAAAAAAAGATCATTCCAATGAAGCTAGCTTTAAATGAGTTGGAGACGGCCCACCAGTACTTTGAATACGCGGCGGTTGTTGATCAAGCAATATTCGACAAAATTTATGAGTTAGAGAAAAACATTCAAAATACAAAAACAGAAACCCAAACGAAATTGACGGATTTTTTTAAGTGTAAATAAGTTCTAAATAAAACAAAATTATATAGTGCATAATTTTTTGTTTTGTTCTCGTAAGCATCTTGATACCTACTCTTATAAAGTACCTAAATGTCGAATGTGACTTATTATTGCTGCGTACCTCTATAAGAGAGAAACGCTACCCATATACCTTTTAGGTTAGTGAGAAACTTCTATAAGCGAGAATGAGATTGTGCTTCCTTGAACTCTCGCTTATCCAGGTTTGACTGTATTTTTTAAATGAGTATATTTTTGCTGCTCTAAACCTTAATAATTCAGGTTTTATTTTTAAGAAAGCTTTTAGTGGCAAAAGTCTGCTTTAAGCAAAATTAGGAATTTCGCCACCTATATTTTTTTTAAAAATATAGAATTATCCCCTTATATGTAGTAGGATACTATATTATATGGTAGGGTTGGCAACCCTCGATCGAGTTAATCCACTGCAGTCGTGCGCGGCGCTGGAGTGTGGGCCCCCAACCTCATACCCCGACTGCACTCAGATCAGGCGCGTACTGTTCTTTAAACGTTCATCATCGCGATACTTAATTAACGGCACTTCCGGTAAGTGTGGCCACAGCATCAGATAATCACACATGATGCTGCATTTTTTACCCAACTGCACCAATAGTAGGTTTTATAATATCATTGAGGTTATGTTTGTTATATGTTTTGCTATGAGTGTATATAGGTATATAATTTATATATTAATTTATCATGCTCTGTACACGCAGTCTAAAGGGCTTGAGTATTTTACCGTTTGAGGTACCTACAGTTATGTCTCTTCATTGTAGGAGTTGATGGATATGACTTTTTGATTAAAATGTTTTAAACTTGAACTATGTATTGGTCAATTTTGTATTTATTTATGTATTTATAAAGGTTGTATAAATCACATGTGAAAGAAGTGTCTATAGAAAATCACAGATATTTAACGTAATGCGAAATTAACGCAGCTTAAAAACCTGCTGCACGGCAACATTTATAAATCGTGTCTGATACGAAATGCAAGTATGGCTTGGCAATGAACCTAACGCTCTAGACTGGGGATGAACAACATTGCAGGAAAAAATATTAGAGCCTGTGAAGACTCTCCTTGCACCTGATATTCTATTAAACACATTTTTTTGTAATTGTATTAAAGGATGTAACTTGAATTGCAGTTGCGGAAAAGTTTCATTATACAGTTCTCCAGTTTGTGGTAATTGTCACGCGCAGGATTATTTAAATGTATCATAGATATACTGAAGACATAGATCAATTGTGTTTCTTATTTGAAACAATGGAAATCGAAAAAAACAGAAGAAGAAGAAGATAATGAAAAGATGGAGATTGAAATTAAATCAGAAGAACTATATTTACAAATTAATAAACAGAATAACCTATTATAATTTCAATTTATAATAATAATAATAAGGGTTGCCAGATATACTAAAATATATAGTATTCTATAATATATTTTGCCTCTGTATACTTTATTATCTGAGAAACGCATAAAGTATGATAAAATATTATCATATTTTATACTTAAATTCAAAGATCACAAGTTGACGTTAAGTTATGGTTTACGTGAACATTTCCGAACGCACTCATGAAAAAAGTGACACGAACATAGAACATATTTATGCATGTAAAAAATGTAATAAGGACAATAATAAAAACACTTTATTTTTTCTGTGTGTACTTTATTTTTCGATCCTTCAAACCGTCAAACACTATATATCTCAGAAAAAAATCTGGCAACCCTAATAATAATATTTCACAGTAAGAAAAGAAATAATTTGTTTATGTTCATTTACTTCATTTACTTGTTTAATTTTCTTCATAATTGATTTGAATATACTAAGAATGTTAATCACAAACAGACGTACATTATGCCTACAAAAAGTAATATAATATTTTTGTTGACAATTTCTTAAGCTACTACTTTCGAAACCATTTCTCTACCTCAAGTAACATTTTTAGCGGCACATGTATCAAGGGAGACTTTTGGAATTTTGTTTAGAATCATAAAAAAAAGGAAGGTTCATATATCTTTAATAATTTTTCCAAAGTTCGGTCTTTTTGTCTTAATTCCCCGTAATTATGAAAAGTATGCCTAAAATAATTTTTTAAAAAGTCAATGCAGTCGAAGGAATTTCATTAACTTTATAACATTAAACTGTTAAGTTGTGAAAAATAAAGGAATTAGT
The DNA here is from genome assembly GCA_902850365.2 of Chilo suppressalis. Classification (NCBI taxonomy): domain Eukaryota; kingdom Metazoa; phylum Arthropoda; class Insecta; order Lepidoptera; family Crambidae; genus Chilo; species Chilo suppressalis. The sequence goes on from OU963908.1 coordinate 5,757,085, forward strand.
ATCCCGAAAAAAGCTCATTGCATTGCATTTTACCAATGATTATATGTATATATATTTAGAGAGTATTTTGTCTTTTATACGTATACGTAGTCATATTCACCACAATACCTACAAGATTACCATAAAAATTACAAAGTTAAACGTTATCTACCCCGTATATTATGGTAAGTTGTTTTGTGTTTATGCTGATTACCACGATACCTAAGCAATTATAAATATTTTTACACTGTTTTACTACTTTTTGCCGATGCCGTAATGTCCGGGACCAATAATATAGGTCCATCATCATCATCATCAGCCTATTAATGTCTCCACTGCTGGGGCACAGGCCTTCCTCTTGGATGGAATAGGGAGAATGGACCATGACCCACCACGCGGGCCCAGTGCGGATTGGTGGGTGCTAACGACTGCAGATGCAGCCGGGACCAACGGCTTAACGTGCCTTCAGAAGCACGGAGGAGCTCGAGATAGTAAATTTTTGGTCACCCATCCAATGACCGACCACTGCGAAAGTTGCTTACCTTCAACGATCGCAACCGAACGCGCTAACCACTTGCGCCATCGAGCTCCTCCATGCGCCATAGGTCCATGATATTGTCTAATTGTGCCAATTAATCTGTAAAAATGATAGAATTGAAACGGGTGGCTGGGGTGCGTATATGCGTTAACATGTTAATAGGCATTTAGATGTACTGGGAACCCTCATTCTCCTCGTCAAACTCGCGTATTGGGGTAGGATTTCTAGTACTTGAATCAACAAAATATTTTAAAAATCTAATGCTACACGCCTCTCTTTGCCAATGAAGGTAGCTATCACACGAACAGTGCGCAACGCACACTTTACAGACACCATCCCAATTATGTCATTTATCTGTCAACAAATTAAGGATCCAGAAAAATCAGCCAGTGCAGTGCAGCCAACTCCTATTGGGCGACGGCAAGGTAGGGGTATAACAGAATGAAGGGTTCAAGCTGGTGTCGTTTCTACCTTAATAGAAACTTGAAGTGTAAAAAATTCTGTCAGAATAAAGCGTTCGATATTAAAAAAATCTTAGTTACCAAATAAACCCTTTTTCTTTATCGTACATATGCTATATACTCGTACCTACTATATACATTTCAGATAATGAAATCTATAAACGCTTAAGAATTCCTTCAAAAATATTCTATCACAAATATTCTCAAAATGTTTATTTTCATTGTTGAAGCACATTCGTCATTTACTTAAATCTAGGTCTGTAGTCTTAGCCCATTTAAGACCACACATTTTCACCTTTGCGACTTACAATATTGAATCTGAACAAGAGTCTGACTAGGTACTTTTATGCATTAATTAAAACACTGAATGAGGTACAGTTATTTTGCATCGTCTTCCAAATTAAAAAGTAAGTAAGTACATAACTGTTCCTTATGGATGGATTGATAAACACATATTATGTACTTACTACTATTAATGTGTACTACTGTCAAATCAAGTTAAGGTTTAGAGAATCAAATCTGATTCTGATTATCGTGAAGGCTGAGGGCGCTTGTTAACAAGACGATTTCTATCCGGGTCTAGGCACGGTTTTAAACCATGTTTACGTCCACTCGTCAGTTAAGTACGGGACACAGTTGAGGTTAACGACACCGGCGCTAGCGGTATGGGGTTGGTATAAACGCACAAACCGTGCTCTTGAACAAGCTTAGCCTTCAATGATCCGAGTAGAAACCGTGCCTAGACCCGGAAGGAAGCGGAAGCCCAGTCGTTAATAAGCGCCCTAAGTGCGCGAGCACACGATACGTTGCGGCGCCGCATCGCAAAGATTTCGCCGCATCGGTGGGCACACGAGCGGTGCGGGGCCGCAACGTTGTTACGTCGCAGCGGCGCCGGCGCCGCGGACAACCCAGCAGCATACATTCCCTATGACGCATAAACAACTGAGCGGTGCCGCTCCGACGTCGCAACGCAGTCACCTCTCCCTGCTTCGTCTCGGTGGTTGCAAGTCCGGGCGGCGGAGCGCATCGTGTGAAATCATGCCACAGATATTTCTATGTAAGACGACGCAGCGACACCTCTCCGGCGCCGTACCGCCGCCGCAACACATCGTGTGCTCCCACTCTAATATAATACCAACCTTTACATCATAAACGAACTGTCGCATGCCGCCAGTGTCAAATCATTAATACTGGCGAGCCTTGGACTGTGCCATCAAAGCATTATGCATTCAGAGGCCGATCCGATGCATTATTCACGAGGGTAGTAGGTAGTAGTGAAAGCGAACTAATGAACGGAAGAATTCCTCCTAAGGTAACCAGATTAAACTCTCGGGGCTCATCCCGACCCGGGAAAAGTGAGCGCTCGGATCTTTAGCGGTTGAATTATTCACGAACGCATTATCGCATTCTAACACGGGAGTTGGTGGATGAATCACAACTTTTTCATGGCAAGTTTGAACGTAGTCGTTTTTTAATTGAATTTATTTAAGCGAGGCAGGGTAAATATAGAACCTATCCAATGTTCTTCTTTATGCAGATGATACAAAATATTCCAAGTTATACGAGACACAAAAGACTGTTCCTGTCTGCAGAGCGAAACTAAAAGATACTGCAATAATAATAATTTACTTTTAAATACAGATAAATGTCATATAGGAAAATCTTATAAGAGTTCCCTGACGATAAGATGATTTTTACGTGTGTAGTCGATTTGAATTCGCAAGCCCTCAATGGGATCCTTATCATCGTGTACACCAGGATAAAATTGAGAAGGTTAACTTGTATTTGAACGTAAATTTATGAAATCTGTGGACTATAGATAACCCGCACATCGATTATGAATCCTCCCTTGCCCTTCGCAATATAACATATTTAAAACGCTGACTATCTGATATCATTTGTTAATATAAAATCTTAAATAATAATACAGACGCTCCATAATAATTATTAGAGAAAATATATTTCTGTGGAATCAGAAGGCAATCAAGAGACAAAAAAATCTATGTTTTAGTATGCCAAACTTATTACGGAAGCAACAGTTGTATTAAAAGAGCTTCCAAGCGTTACGCTAAGATTGAGATTATTTTGCTGTTTAAATTGCTAACCAATGTTAATGGACAATTTAAAACTATAGGTTTTTTAACCAATTATATATTTGTACCAATTGTAAACATGTGTGACTGTTTGTTTATGGTTAATTTGAGTTTCATGAAATAACTTGCCATTGTCTGTGGTGTGAGTTGTAAGGTCTTCTCATGATGGACCATGAATAAATTCAGAATAATTACTTCTCCGTTTTAACTAGCACGGGAGGTAAATTCTTAAAAAATTGCATAACAGAAAAAAAACGTATTTTAGGAATTTAATGACAATGCTACTGTTTAATATTTATACAAATGCTATGTTTGGTAAAATAACTAGTACCTAAAGTGCGTCTTTGGGCCCGCCAGAGCTCCTCTCTGGTGGGATAGTTATTTTATTTGCCATTGATTTTAAATAAAAAAACAGTTAAAATTATAACTTTTGCTTTGTCTTTTGAAATTCAACAAGTACAAACAGCACGGAGTTTGATATGAATTTTAATTTCATAATTGAAACTCTTCCACTAATGTGGAACACACGAAATTAATTAATTTAAATGAATATCGTTCACATTGATAACGCAAGTTTATGAATCAATAACAAAATTTCAGTATTAACGAGTCCTTGCTTGTCCACACTTAGTTTATTATTGATCCATCATTATGATGGCTATGATGATAATGCAATGCGATTAAGGTTTCCATGACTGATTAAATTGTTTACATGTTTTTTTCATTATCACGCACAGCTCACCGTGGTTCCGCTAAGCTAGATTCTTCACGTGGTAATTGTATTTAATATGTATTATAAATATGTGGCTAATAAACATTGGTCCACCATGGTAAGTGACTAAGATAAGCTATAGGCGCATGTGATACTAGGAATTATATACCAATCATCCGTTGCCTACACTGACTTAACTAAAGGGCAGTCGGTAGCCGTCGATAGAGGGGTTCCGAATAAGTAACTCGCCAACAATAAGCTTGATATTGGTGTCGATTCTGCCATGATTCTCTAAACCTAAACTTGACAACAGTGTATCCTTGTCATTCCCTATAATAAATTAAAAGTAGAGACTGATGTCAAATTAAGTTTTAAGTTAAGAGAATCATGCCAGAATTGACACCATTGTATATTTTATTTAAAAAATATAAAACTGTAACAAAAAAAGGTATAAAGTTAAAGATTATGTAGGTACATAGTTCAGTAGATGAATAAACAGTTATTTATAAAATACATCATATAGGGAACACAGTAAAACTTACCCCAGGTTGGGTTTGTAGTAACCATTTTTTTATTATTTCTACACTTTGAATGGTGCCTAACTAATAATAAAACAAAAAATAAAATTCTGAATCGTTTAAGCCATTCTCGCATGATTGAGACAAACAACATATTAAATTAATGAAGATACGAAATCTTCATTAATAGTATTTTTTATTTCACTTTATATTCTTTCACTTAATATATAAAGAAATCCTATCAACTAAAGTAAAAGTCATTGACACCAAACGCTTCTCAAATACTTTTTTTAATGCGTACAGCGAAGGAGCGAAATAGCCTGCCTGCGTCTGTGTTTCCGAGTACATTATGGTAGCCATACACACTACGAGAAATCGTTACGATTAGACTGTACCGTCCGAACGGAACCGATAAATCGTAGCGTGTGTGTTATAAAACTGCACAGTTTCCTATACGTACGCCACGTACGATAAATTGTTCCATTCGAACTGTACAGTCTGATCGTAACGATTTCTCGTAGTGTGTATGGCTAGAATTATAGGTAATCCGACTCCGAGTCAGCGTGAATAGGCTCCTTATGGGTAAGCTCGCTACACCGTAGATCCCATCTCTGCTCTCGGGCATGATAGATAATCAAGAACTCTACCATTTACAAATAAAAAAAACGACGGGTTGCACACCGGGAGTGCCGGCAGAAGTGAAAACTTGAATATTAACGTTGTGCATTTTTGATATTTTTGAATAGTTAGGGAATAATTTTGCACGAATTGCTTTAATTATCAGTATAAAAGTACTATCATGTATGTGGTAGAATACAATATTTATTTATTGCGCTATTATACATTAAAAAAGTTTATCTCTCAGAAAAATCAACTTATATGAATCACATTTAAGCTCACCTAGCGACATGTATTGTAAAAAAATGCATTTTCTTCGCAATAAAGCTGCCATGTGGAAGTCCTAGATAGAGACTTATTATTATAATACGATAAAATAAAATATTACTATGTTTCGTCCAATATATTGAAAGTGAACAACCTTTCCAATTTTATTGTGTGTCATGATGCGATCAGCCCACGTGTTTAACCTGACGCGAGTTTAACATTTTTTACGCATACAAAAAAAGTGTACAACACCGTTAAAGAAGTTATCACTTCAAAAAAATACAAACAAAATAAAATCGCCGCTACGAAACTGCAAACGACCTTCATAATAATAATGTCGTTTTATAAACCTATGGGATTAGTTTGAAAGCATCTATTCTGTCATACCGATATGGTATACAATACTAATGCGTTATTAATTACGCTTTCGTTATGCGTGTCGAGTCGTCGTCGCGTCGGTATAGATATTGCAAGCGAAACCAGAGTGTAAACTCGACACTTATTACGTTAGACATTGTGCAAAGCGGAGCGAGACCACTCCCCATGTCATAATTATGTATGAGATGTATGAGGCGCGCTATACGTAGAACACTCGATTTTGTATCGAGAGAAATCATGCGAGGTCGCCTGTGAACATTTTTCAACCAATACAAGGAGTTAAAGGGTCATCATTTAATACGCAAGACAAATTTTTGCTAGAGTTTCATCCCCTTAAAAGGTAAGGTCTGTCTGTCTGTCTGTATGTCAAGGATCTTTAAAACGTAAACAGAATGAGTTACAGGACTATTTATGAACATTGCTTACCCAAAGTCGAATATTTAGTTAAAAATTCAATTAAATAAGTTTTTCATACATGAGAAGGCGACGTTTTCTTTCTTTTTTACACCAGTATATGACATTATCATTGTTTAGAAATCGTTGAGTAGAACATAAATATATTTTTGATTATTCTTTATATACTTACAATAACAAAGAAGTGGGCGACCAACAAAGTTATAATTTTAGACCATTTTTGTTACGGAGTTTTGTTTTGTTCCCAAAATAGAAAGTTAGTTAATTATGTAACATTTTGGTATTATGATGTCCCATTATTCCTTCGCCCGCCCTCGTAGCCATGTTTCGTAATCAGTTACAAATGTTACAATCGAAGACTTATTCGTCTTTGGTCGTAATCAGTTACGATCGAGGATGTTTTCTTCCTTAGTTCGAAACCAGTAACGATCGAAGATTTTTTCCTTGATTATTCATTTTATCTATTAAAACACTTAAATGATAATTATTGAAAAAGTACCTAAATTATGGCGACTTACAATCCACACAAGTGTGTCAACACCAAACACAATACCAAGACCATTTTTTAATTGGTTTGTTCACAATTTATATATTTATAAATTATAACATGTTTTACTTATTATATCGTAACTGGTTACGAACAGATTTTGCTGGTGGATACTGGTTCCTAATTAGTAAAAAAACATCCTCGATCATAACTCGTTACGACCAATGACAAATAAGTCTTCTATCGCGACTGGTTACGAAACACAGTTACGACGGCGCCGGTCGAAGTGCCCATTATTCCTATATTTCAACAACAAATACTAAAAACGCTGATTCATTATAGACTTTGTAAATGGTGACAAAAACAAACAAATAATTTTACGGAACCCTAATAGAGCGAGGAGAGACTCGCGTTTGGCCAGTTAATGTTTTAACTATGTGTTTTTATACGGTTGTCATGAGATTATTACTAAAGTGTGTTTTACGTATTATTATACAAATCATATCCTGCCCTCCTCCACCCCGTCAACTTCGCCAAGAATTTCAAGTGTGGAAAAAAGTATTAACGTAAACTTTGTAAAATTCCAAAAAAATATAGGGTTAAAAATATCTGAAAGTTACCAAATTATTCTTGGCCTTATTACAGAATTATATAGGTATTGTCCTAAATACTTTTTTATCGTGCGGTCGACATAGTTCATTTTCTAGCGATTTGTGATAACGTTCTAAGTTTGCCACTTGATATTTCCCACGCAACCTAATAACAAATTTGGTGGACACTAGAGTACGGACTTGTTTTGATGTATCTAGAGTTCTACATTATTTCTGTGCCCATTTGATTTATTCAGTCTTCTCATCTAAAGAGTGACCATATTATGTTGGACTCGTACATATATAGTTTATTTTTACTACGAAACGATTTCTCTTTATTATTATTTTCTTTTATATACATAGAACATTTCTTAAGGGTCAGGCTTTGGGTGGGTGAACAATATTTTATGATCTTCTGCTTTGGTATAACTTTGTGGCCAACTAACTACCCTTAATGGGCCTGTAAGGGTGCTTGTTAACGGCCGGTTTTCCGTCGAGTCTAGGCAAGGTTTTAAACCGTGTCTACATCTGGTCGTCAGTGAAGTGTGGAGGTTTGTTAATGACACTGGCGCTAGCGACGGCTTGGAGTGTTCTATCTATGCTCATGGAATGCTTCGCCCGCTCACGTGTTCCTTTCCTCCTAGAACTCAGGACCCTTTAAAAGATACCTAAAGAGAGCCTGAATATACAGACCAGCAAGGTGAGGATGGCTGATGTGGCTGGTACCAAGCTATCTTCGCGTCTGGACTTCACCTTCACTTAACACCAGGGTGTAATTTGTCGGATCTACTTATTAAAAAAAAAGACAGTAGGCGTCGTTTGGTATGATGTTGATAAGTAAAACTAGAGGATCAGCAGTTATTACTTCAGCAGGCAGATGATGGTCGTAATCTGAAAAGAAAAGAAAAAAATACATATTTAGTCATCTTCTTTGCAATAGTGTTTTGTAAACAACACAACACACACAACCCATTGTGGTTAGGCTTGCCAGATGGCCGTGAAATCCGGGATTGTTTCTTGTCTGTCTTGTCCCTTGTCCAGTAATTAGACCTTATTGTCCCGGATTCCGATAATGTGCTGTGCAAATGACATCGCTGGCCTGCTTGATGTTTTAATTCTGGTGGTAATGAGGGGTTTGATTTGGTGGTTTGACTTTATTTTTTCAGGGAAGGGGGGTGGGGGGGGGGGGGCGCAAATGTCCCGGACTTGATAAGCCAGTATCTGGTCACCCTTGTTGTGGCATATGGGCACAAATTGAATTTCGCTTTGTTATGCTAATGCCATTACAAAAGTCTTTCTTTTCCGACACTCAAAAGATCAATTCCATAGCAGCAGTACTATTTGATGATGTTGTGTTCTGTCTGTGTGTAAAGATTCAGGAACCAACGAGATAGGGGAGAGACTCAGATAGGGAAATAGAAGCGCTCCACGGGATAGGGGATTGGGTCAGGTAAGTAATCTTCGCGAGTGATATTTTTTTGTATCGCAAGCGTCTATTATAGAGAGACTATAAGGCTAGAAACAGTGCTCGACCGACGGTCAGCGCTGACCGTCAGGCGGCGTAGCTATATGAAAGCAAGTCTATGAATGTGCACACAGCTACGCTGATGGTATGCGCGTGATTTGGTACGCGCCTACGGTCGGTCCGGCTCGTCGGTCGCGCGTACGTCGGTCGACCGACGAGCTATGAGATTGTATGGATGCGTTCAGTACTTCACTGACGATGGAGCGACCAACCATATGCGCGTACGAACACTCAAAGCCAAAATGAAGATTTAGAGCGCCTTATTACTGAAGTGCTGCTTCGTCCGGCAATATGGACTTTATCGTATGTATTTTATAAAGACCGTGATGCTAAAATAAGTGCTTGGTAAGAAGTTTGTAAAAAAAATATTAAAAGAATAAAAAAAAAGTGCACATATTACAGCAAAAGGGTTCATTTTCCTCGTGAACTGTACACCTTTCGCCGTCAGCGTAGCACTGAATGCATTTTCGCAACCGACGGTCAGCGCTGCCGGTCAGGACGTACCGTCGGACGAGCACTGTTTCCAGTCTAATAGGCTATGGTGTGCGCTTACCATCACTCCATCAGGCGGGCCATATGCTTCTTTGCTTTATTTGAACTTAAATAAATACTCTGGCTGGTATTGCTAGGTTATGTAGGTCGATTGCCATGAGGCGGGACGTATGTTTATATGCAAACCTTTTTGCATAAAAAAAGCAATCGCTGTTTGTGATGAGATGACGCGTTGTCCTACATTACGTGATTACTATGTAAGGAGGTCTATATATTTGGGTTATAAATACAGTGTAATGACCGTGCCATTTGGCACTCGGCTCATGTTGCTTACTCCGCTCGAGACGCCAGACATATGTATGAATGCATAAATATTGACAATACTGTAGCAAATTTAAATAACCATATTCCATAGGAAAGATGTAAACATTCGAAGTTATCATTTTAAGCACTTACAGTCTGATAGATAAGTAAGTGCGCGCGTAGTCGAAAAAACAAAGAACCTAAGCGGATTCAGCCGTTGATAACTTAATGCTAAATAAGCCGGCTTTAAGATAGAGAAGTATATAATGTTTCTAAATTCTCTCTTGTTTTGAGCCAATTTAGCAATAAATTGCTTAATGCTATTTTTTAAACTTTATACAAAAAAATGCGTCTATATTCTGTTAAGACAATAACCGCAGTGTAATTTTTCCACTCAATTACACGTTTATATGTGCCCAATGTATGCAAATACATTTCGAGCATATTTATGTTAATTATTGTACAGACGTTCATTAACGAGATTTCACGCATCGAATTTAATTAGCATCGAACTGCAATAATAAACAAACACATTGTTGTGCCATTATTAATGAAAAGTAGTTTTCTTCAAATTTGATATTTATCCACAGCTTACCTACGAATGCTTGTTTTTTAAATTTCATTATGATATTTATAATAATCAATACATAATGTTGAGTGAAAAAAAAACACTTTCATTACATAAATTCCTTTACCGCTTCGTGTACTACTCACATCACGAATCGTATCAAATATTCAAAAGATTACAAATCGATCCGGAGCGACCGCGGCCTTGGCGCCGGAATTAGTGTTAAAAGATTTTTTATATCGTTTGTATTATCGTTGGCGTGTAGTACAATCCTCGAACAATCGACCCAGATCAATTTGTCGACAAGATCACTGTCAAAGACATAAGGTACCACGCGCACTGCACGACCACGACCCCACCACTGGCCATAGTGATTCATTGACGACCCTTGTGGCCCAGTGGTTTGTTCGCCGGATTTCATGGTGTCGCCGACTCGAGATGTTCCGGGTTCGAATCCCTGTGAGGGCAGATGTTTGTGTGATGCATACAAGCATTTGTACTCGTCATCAGTCTTTCGAAGTATTACGGCTTATGAGATTAAAGATCACTGATAGACGGGCGGACGGATGGGCAGATGGTTGGACAGGCAGGCTGTGAAAGATTAGCAATTGTCGTAAATATACGTCGCGTACAAGTATACTACGGTTCCGGCGACTTCGTTTCTTAAGTTAATCTGGGGCCAAACGCCTAGCTTGATTGCTAACAATATCGCTTTCGACTTCATTTTGTTATTTCTGACCACCGAATGTATTCAAATGACTCGCGCTCTTTTTTTATTTTGCATTGATAATAACAATATTAATGAAAATGAGCGTGAGGTATTTGAAAACCTTCAGCGGTCAATGATAACGTAATAACATCGAAAGCGATAGCGATAACGATAGATCCTGTTAGGCGATTGTCCTCCTGTGGGCCGATCGCTTTAATATTGTTATTACCAATGCAAAAGAAAAAAAGAGCGCAAGGCATTTGCCATAGCAATCCCGTTAGGCGATTGGCCCCCTGGTCGCTGCTGCCACAGACTGCTCTGGTGTGCGAACTGCCTAAATATTAAATGTACAGTTAAGAACACTTTAAGCTCTTTTAGGAACAGTTAAGCCGATTTTATTATTACAACTCACGTTACATTTAAGGTTGTTATAGTAAAATCGCATGACAGCTTAGCCATGGAACATTATCTAACGGCTAAAATTTGCATGGCAACCAATTATGTGGTCTTGCTTAATATAATTATGCACATTACCGGCCAAACCCCATTTCAGGGACAACTCATAGATAAATATTTAAGTAGTATGATTTTTACGAGATCACCTTTTTTTGGATTCGTCTCCGCCCCGAATAGCAGAATAACTATTAATACACAGAAAAGGTTAAACTGAAAATAAATTTTCAATAAATAAATTACAATAACTCACGTCATGCACACACAAAGCTTATTAGTACTTACTGCTTAACAGTTACTACATTACTTATAGATGTTTTAAAATAGAAATCAAAAGTCAAAAAAGTGGGAAAATAGCCTGATTAATAGATGTGGTCAGAGTGATATTGTTTAAAGAAAATACTTTTATCACGTTGCGGTGGATATAACTTAAACATAGCATTTCTTAGGCTACAAGGCAAGGCAGCGCCATCTCTTCGCATTGAAGGTAACCAAAAATGTCAAATGAATACCTTTACAAAGTATTAAACATTTGAAAGAAGAAATAGTAAATTTGATAGTTATATTTTAATTTCAGCATTGCTAGATGTTCAAACTTAAAGAAAATTTTTGCTAGAAAAAATCCATAATTAAAGATATAACTACCCAGTATTTACTAATGCCGAGTAATGATTCTAGTGTAACAGTTCTGTAACTACATACGCTGTAATATTACTTCAATGATACCGCGTGTTAGTGGAGTTTATTAACATACAAAATTGCTAATTCCCCTAACTGTTTTATTACGGCTGCTGGTAAGGTAACGTGCAGTGGTTTTACGATTTTTGCGTGTCCGAAGGTGAGCGATGGCATAATTAAATAAATTGCTTATTTATAATTGAACGTCTTAATAGGCTACTACTATACTACTACGACACTATTTGGAAATATGTTTTAAATGGTTAATAATTGTTCTATTAGGCCGAAAAAAATGAATTGTATTATTTTTGACCTAGAAAGCTACAAAACTTTAATTTTAAAATAGGTGTTTCATGGACATACAAAAACAAACATTCGGAAGCACGTAGGAATTAACCTAAATATAAATTTGTATTATAAAACCATGATTTCTAATAGATTTCATGATAATTATAATAATACATGATTGTATTATACGAGAATGTAGAAACACATCGTTAAAGACTCCAGAAAAGTTGAGGTTTACATTGTCTAGACTTTAGACATGTGGTGGACATTAATAGGCTGATGATAATGATGATGATGATAGTGCACATTGACATGAGTCAACTAGCCTATTGTTGACCTCTTACTGTGTTTTCCGATGACGACCTTATTTCATGCAAATAAAATTATTTAAATACCAATTTTAATTCAGAAAATGAAGCTCAGAAAATGGCAATACTTCGCAATTTTTTCGTCTTACATCGATTTGCATAAAAATTTGAATTAGGCTCATCTTATCCTCTTCAAAATTTATACACATATACTCGTATATCAAGCCGACTTGATATGAAAGCCCGCACCGTTTTTTCTATTGCCCCAGTTTAGAACAATAAAATATATTCTGTTTTTTATTCATACAAAAGCTATTTTCATATAAGATAAAAACCGGCCATGTACGTGTTGTGCCACGCGCAGTGTGGGGTTCCGTAGTTACCTGTAACTAGCAAACCAGTGAACCAAATGTTCACCAAAACCTGATTTCTCGAAAACCGGAAGTGCTACATTACTCAAATCCGTTTTGTAGTCTTATCAGACTATTCTTAACTTATAACTTAAATATTCTCTTTATATATCTCTTACGGTTTGGCCGCTGAAACAGCACCACAGACGGACGGACTTGTCTAATAGATAAGAGATAGTTACTACAGCGGGTGTAAAATCCTCATGGATCCCCTACAGCCGACTAAAAGCTTCATCTGAAGCGATCATCCCCTGAGAAGGGAACGATGTAGTATATATAACCGCCTATATTTTAAAGTGTTTATACACTATTTATAAAAACGTAACGTTAGCGCGTTTCAGAAGCTGTTGCTGTTGGTACTCGCGGTAGCGTTGTGGAACTTTTTGTGGTTTTAAATAGTTTTTTTTAGATTTTGTTGCAATGCAAGGTTTTACGCTACAATAACTTCATCTATGTCACTGTCTAGAGGAGCTCGATGGTGCAGGTGGTTAGCGCGTTCGGCTGCGATCGTTGAAGTTATGCAACTTTCGCAGCGGTCGGTCATTGGATGGGTGACCAAAAATCTTCTATCTTGAGTTCCACCATGCTTCAGAAGGCACGTTAAGCCGTTGGTCCCGGCTGCATCTGCATTCGTTAGCACCCCCCAATGCGCACTGGGCCCGCGTGGTGGGTCAAGGCCCAATCTCCCTATTCCATCCATAGGGAAGGCCTGTGCCCCAGCAGTGGGGACATTAATAGGTTGATGATGATGATGTAACTATTAATGTTTTCTTCTATAAAATTTTCAATAGGTAAGAAATTTTCTTAACCACAGTTTACCGACTATTACTCTTGAACTAACAAGATATATCTTAACCATAATAGTATATCCATCAAAGTTGAAGAAAAACACTATTATCATATTTTTCAAGGTTTTTCAAGCCAATAGTTTAGCTTTTAGAGGGAGGGAGGACAAAAATTAGCATTTTAAAGTTAAATATTTCGCAAAGGGATCCCTAAACCCTATGGAAAAGCTGAATAAAATGGAAATGAAATATAAACATTGTGTAATTTCAAGAACAAAAGGCCACCGTATAAGCGGAAAATAGAGTTATTTCAATTCAAACTGTTTTCAACGACAACAACAAATAAGTTATTCACGGAGTTATTGCGGACATTTTGTTGAGTTCAGCAGTGCTATTCTGTTAAATTTTCACATCCACATCGGATCCGCGCGGTTTTATATCGGTTTATATTTCTATTTTATTCAGCTTTCCAATATTTTTATTGCATATGAATATACTAGCGGCCGCCCGAGACTATGCTCGCGATAACTTTAGTTTCTTGAGAATAGGGGTGATGACGGGGTACAGTAAACGAAATTCTATTTAGTCCGTCAGTTAGATGATCAAATAATAATGGACACGTATTTTTTCTTTGGGCAATCAACCAAAAAATGACAAAGTTATAGCGCGTTAAAGTTTGGGAGTAGGGGCTCGTGACGTCACTTTTGAGTGAATTTTCACTTATAAGTCTACTCGAACGTGACGTCATGCGACTTTTCAAATCAATATATCACTGCAATGATTATATTATGTGAAAAAAGAAAAAATACGCGTCCAATACTTTTTGATAATCTACCTGATAAACGAAGAAAAAAAATTAGTCATCATCCCTATTCCTCAGGAACTTAAGATATTTCCGGGATTATAAAGTATCCTATGTCTCATCCTAGTCGTAAACTATATGCGTACTAAACACTCAACAACAACACACCCGTTCAGTTTTACCTGATTGAGTATCAAACAAACAAACTATGTATATAGTAGCATAGGATATTTAATTACTTAACTACCTACTTACTTCAGTAGTAGACATAAATAATGCCTATTGATTGATGGTGAACATTTTTTGTTACAATACGGAAGACGAATTATACTTTTATCGGTTCGCGATAAAGTTGATAAAACTCTTTTGGCATTTTTCCATGTTTAATACGATGATTGTTAATATATTATTAAGTTACTTATTGGTTACTACTTGTTTATCTAAATTATAAATATATACAAAAACGTTGATTGGTATGTGAAAATGTTCACTACTCTTATGGTATCGTGTACCTACGTACCAATTATATTACTTCACCAAAAAACTAATTTTACCTAAAACAGTTCAATATTAAATTTTACTTAAAACAGTTATTATTATTATTATCAGTAACCTGACCAAATCCCGATCAATTTAAAAATAACTATAATTTCTCGCAAACTATTTATATAATATTGATTGTAACCGAATCGTAGAGATATCATAGCAATCCTATTATAAGTTTTTAAAAATCGAGGAAATAACTATAAGTTGCTACTTCTCTACTTGTTTCTTGTTCAAAATATAGAAGAATAAAAATCCCTCAAACCAGTTTATGTGTTTTATTAGAGGGATGTATTTGTTTATCCTCGTGACCTAAATAAAAATCGATGCATTGCGAATGTAATTCAATTCCTTCCCAAAGAAAAACCGGTTCGACTTAAGATATTTATTACAGGCTCCATCTACTCAATAAATTGATTTCTGCTCTGTTTATCACAGATATTATATAGCGAGACAAAGGCTAGCGATACCATAGCGAAATCTTTTTTTAAACCTACTTAGTTTTTTTTTAAGTAAGTGACCTTTTCTAGGATTCCGTAGTCCTGACAAGGAACCCTTATAGTTTCGTCATGTCCGTCTGTCCGTCCCCGGTTTTGCTTGGAGACTATTAGCACTAGAGAGCCGACAAAATGATAGAATAAAATTGAGAAAAATGTTTTTTGTTAGGGTAGCTCCCCTACATGTAACCAATGGGGATGGTTTTTTTTCATCATCTATCCCATCTTGTGGGATATCGTTGAATAGGTCCTTTGGAGGTCATTTTGTGGTGTTCAGCAGTGCTATTCTGTAAAATTTTCACTGCAGTTATGTCCCGATGTAATCAATGGACAAGAAATCTGCAAAATTTTCCCACTAGGGGCGCTGTAATCGCTTGACCCAAAACTTCTATCAAATACATACCTATTAGCTTATATTAATTTTAAAGCTTTTTATTAAACAAATTACATTATTGTGCAATTCCTGGTTGTTGTGATAAAAGTGCATGCTTCCCGACTAAAATATAATTTTATATGTTGCTTTGAAAGAGGGGGGGGGGAGGGGGGCTAAAACCGAGCTGCTGTTTACACCATGGTATGTATCTGGGACAGGTAATTGCATCTGGATGTCTTCATTTTGATCAGAAAAAACTGCACCTAAATTAAAATTGTGGTCATATGTCTCAAGTCTGTAAAAAAAACCCAATGTTATAATTCCCAGAGGTAACCTAACTCTATGTGATGTCTGAGTGATACAAAAATAAGATAGATTTGACTAATGAGCCCGCTAAAAGTTACTGAGATCCATGAACTATTAAAATAATCATGAAAAATGCATATATGTACCGAGAATGAGTATTCTAGCATAATAATAGAAGGAGTGCCTTTATACTAGATCAGCTTTTCTACCTTGCACAGATGCTCCTCTCCTTTTCAACTCTGTTTTCAGCTGTATTACAGACCATGTTCAATGTACTTTTACCACTTATTTAATATTTTTAATAACAAATAAACACCTTTAAAATTTGACAGCTGCAATATTCGGCTGTGGTTTGGGTCAAGCGTTTGCAGCGCCATCTATGTCGAGCTTTGCGTATACTTCTGCATTAAGATATTATTATCTTGTTAAATTTAGATTTGTTTCACATAATATACCTACTTATCAGTGAAAGAATTTAATGGACAAATCGTAGCAATCATGTAACTGTGTGATCCAGACTTACACTCCCTTAAATTGTCGCAAAACTCTGAGGATTTTTAAAACAAGTTAGAAGAAATTACCTCACCCTACTTGTTGTATGTGGAAGGACTTCCACATACAGTTTGGTGGTGTAATTTCATGTACCTTACCCTGTCGAGTTCGATAAATAACATTTAATTCACGTATGTATAAAAAACAACTTTAATTAACGCACAGCAATTAACTGCATGATATAAGCTACAACGTTTAATATAAAAGCAGTTGTGTAATGACGGGTACGCCTACACATTGGTTTCTTCACCATAAATTAGGTATATCTACAATTTCACTATGTTACTAGAACACGCCTAGGGTGTAGCTGTGTGTTAATCGCCTAAAAAAATGAAATGGTGTAGCTGCGATACCAGTATCAATATTCAAAATTTAATATCGTTTAGGCTGTTACAAGCACTTGTGAATGTCGAAAATCTATAGCGGGACCCATAATATATCGGTAAACCTTCTGTAACCTGTAGGGCGGCAATGCAAGCTTCTTTCCATTCATTATGTTGAAATTGTGCACGTTACTGTGTTTAGTTTACAAATTGATATTGAGAATCAACGGTCAAAATTCCATTTTTTCTCTAAGAGATGTTGGGCTACTCAATTGATAAATAGATCTCACAGCTCTTTTTTATAGAATGAATATACTTTCATAGCAGCTGCTGCCCCAGAGTATAATGCCGTATGATAAGATACTATGAAAGTAACTAAAATATATAGTCCTGGCAGTCTCTGTATCAGTAAGTTGTCTTATCTTTCTTATGGCGTAAGCTGCTGAACTAAGTTTACCAGCCAAAAGCGTAATGTGACGCCATTGCAGTTTTGAGTCTATCGTTATACCCAAGAATGTAGTTGAGTCTACTAAATCTATTTTTTCCTTATTTTATTTAATTCCAATATAATCAACTTTTACATTAGGTAAAGAGAATTGAATACACTTGGTTTTATTAGCATTTAGATTTAGATTATTTACATTAAACATAGTTGTTCATAGTTGTTCTTGCGCCTGTAAACATTAAATAATAAAGATCTGTCATTAGCAAATAATACTTACACAAATTTTCCACAAAAAATGGCAAATCATTTATATATACTAGAAACAGGAAGGGACCCAAAATTTAACCCTGGGGAACGCCCATTTCCACATGAAATCCAGATGATCTAACACTATTCATTTCTACAGTTTGAATTCTGGAAATGTTTGATAATTTGTGGATTATAAATCTCAATCCAGTGATTAGGACCTGAATCAATTAAACAATCCCGTTAATAGCTATAGTGTTGGTGACCATGGAAGTTTAAAACAATATATAGTTATTCTTTTGTTTTCAATAGCAGCAAGGTAAGAATGTTCTTCTATCTATGGGTAATTACTTGAACTATATAAAGAAATATAAACAACGGTCAAATCAATCATTTGGCCTTTTACTTTCTAGATTATATTGTAAATAGTACATTGCTATCTGTTACTTAATCAGATTACATTGTAGTTGTAATATGCCCTTTGCCCCCATATCAATAAATGAAGATTAAGATTTGATTAATTACTCCATGTTTTGTTTCTCTGTTCATTGAACAGGCAAATTTGACAAATAGCATTTAAGTGATATGAACAAAATATGGTTTAACTAATCTAATCTTATTCCTGGTTTCTTAGTAATTTACATATATACAACAGTTTGTGTTTTTGGAGTAAATAGATAAGTAGATTACCAAGTTGGAGAGGAATAGTTTTCGGGATGCCCAAGGAGGATCACTAGTGTACCACGATTTGTGCCGTAGCAATTATTATCTATGTATTAGAATACCCGTCATACTTTATCAGAAGCTAGTTTAAAACCTCACTACAGATACGAGTTGGTGTTTATTTTAATTATTGCATAAGCACATGGGGACATGTGAGGGATGTTACTGCGTTAAGCGGAAGTCAGCGACGGTATACGTGCGGAATAATTTTGTATGAAATCGCAGGCACGTCCGCTTAACATAGTTTCAGGTTTCAGCCCTGTTATACTATGGCATCGCAAGCATGTGAGTACAGGTTATGGAGATAGATTATGTGGATCATTTGCTTGATTATTAAAAATTAGCCGAACTTCGTTATAAGATTTATGTTCCCTTTTAGATAGCAAAATTAGATAAGCTTATTATCCGCCTACGTGCCATCATAGCCTAGGCTTGCGATACCTACTATAAATATTTCATGCCCCGTTACCCATCCTGCTTAAACTTGCTTTACAGTTTTATAGATACTAATTTCAATAAAGATGCAAATGTCCTTTCAAAGACAAACCATTTTGTCGATTTCTGCAAGTAAAGTACCTCCCCGTTCCATCGAACGTAGGTAAAAGTTAAAGATTACTGGGCCAAGTCACTCGTCGTGTGAAAAAAGTACTTAGTCATAAAACAACATACTAACGAGGAAAGTGGTAAGTTCCTGTGCACATAAAATATCTTAAATCTTTTCGGACAGCGAAATTGTTTCACTCCACTTTTTGATTGGCACGAATGAGCTCACACCCTCGGCACTTAGTATTTACTCAATTTGTTTTACTACATTTTGGCCACAGTATGTTTGCGTGGGCCTTGTAATTTTAATTACATGATAAGTTTCTACTTCAGTATATTTCTTATATTCTATCATGAACTTGTTAAGTAGGTATTGATATCAAGATTGTCTAATTTTTGTGCAGGATTATTATTTCTAGTTATATTTCCTTTAGATTTAAACATCAAGCAGTTATATGCTTTAAAATAATGAAAATAATAAGGATTATTATTATTTAGGCCTACCTACTATAAAATGTGAATTGTCACATAATTTGTGGAGGTGTTTATGTTATAGTTATAGAGCATGGTGGTATGGAAATGAAGTAGGAAGATTCTCTTAAACCGGATAAACGTTCTTCATTGGGCTTTTCACTTTACTGAAAGCACAACACACACGCACGCACGCACAGACGTGGAGGAGTCTTTAATTTTTTTTACTAATTGTTTATTTTTGGCATCAGAGGCGACATGTTTTTAATAATATTAGCATGTGACTTAGTACCAACTCGATATGCAAAGGTCGCGTTGTTTAATCTATAGTTAAATTTGACTATAGTCAAAAGATTTGAGAAAAAATAATCATTTGTCAGAATTTTACACTTACACTATATATTTGACGTGATATTACCTACATAAAAATATAACAATGGATGAAACAACGCAGCTTAGACATTCTGTCTGAAAAATATTTCATTCAAGACTATGATTATGCTTTAAACAAACTTGATACTTTACAGTACAGATACCTACTATGTAATTTTACACACGAACTTCAATTAAATCCGTATGAACCGATCGATTTGTGTATGGAAGGTCGGAGGGGCATATCCATTAGTGATTAGATTATGACAAACGTTCTAGCATTAATTTGTACTAACTTGTATGTTTGAACATTAACGTCATATTTATAAACAAGGAAAAGTGATGACTTGCGCAACATTTTTAATTACATACTTAAGAAATTGATCAAGGTAAGAACTGTCAAAAATTAAAATTCTTTACCAAGTAGGGGCAGCGCACACCGGGAGAGGCGCGGCGTAGAATACAGAAAGAGGTTAGCTTTGTGGGCAGGGCAGCTGCGTTACAGTTATGTGTGAGCAAATGCTCATAACTTGACCAAAACATGATTCTGATTGCGTCGTTGCTATCGGATATGAGAGAGAGAGAGAGAGAATCATGTTTATTTACATTAATAAATTTACAAAACAACATACAAAAAAAATATGGAAATATACATAATGGAGAAAAGAAAAAAAATATAGTACCATTTGTGGTCAATCAGGACCCTGCCTCAGCGTAATGCTGCCGAAACACACTACAAAACGTGTCACAGCAGCGCTGGTATTCTGGCAGGGCCTTCACATGGCCAATCGCATCCGTCTCGATAGCAGTCCCTTCCTCTCACTGCCCGTTATGGATACACATCTACCAAATAGCAAACACGATTACCCACATGACGTGCCGGCACAAGGTGCGAAAGAATACACTTTCTGTAATCTGCGCTCCGTGATCTGTGGCTGTCATGAGCGCTGATTGGTTCGATTGTTGGATGTCGCGTCGTTTGATTCGCTATTATCTAGGTGGAAGTGTAGAGGGATCGAGCCGGCGGCATCGGTTCCTGTACAAACGGTCTATATTAACCTCTTTGTGTTTGCTGTTGGTCGCAGATGACCTTTACAGCGTCACTGGGTTTGGTTTCGCGGCGACTTTGAGCACGGCCTAGAGCTACGGAGCGGAGTAGTCGTGCGCTGGACCTCGTGGCCGCTTCGCAGCGCTGTCCACCGCTTGAATTTTGTTTAATTTCTTGCCATGAAAATGAGTTTTGAGGTGTGCGCTGCGCCTAAAATAAACTATTGATCAACCATTACTAAACCAATCAAACATTTCGTTGCTATGTAACCATTTGTTTTATTGAAGAATTCATAATCATAAGAAAATTTATATATTGACTTGGTTACTTACCATCGTATTTATAAACAAGTTAAAGTGATTGCTTCTGCGTAAGTAATTACTTGAGCAACGCTTTTAATTTCATACAAATAAAATTTATCAAAGTAAAAGCTGTTAAAAATGAGAGTCTTAACCAAGAAATCTTGGATAGAAACCATTTTCGTTGCTAAAGAATTCTACTGTCAAGTAAGGACTGGGTTCATTGCAATAAATTATTACGTTGGCCACTAAACATCCTGCCACCTGATCAAGTGGCTTGATCAAATTGGTCACATGAAACTATACTGACCCTGTGGGGGGAGTCATTTTTGAAGTACATGTCCTTGACGGTACGATTTTGGCTTGATCAGGCTTTCTTGATGACCCAAATCTGACGTCAGATTCGGATTTAGCGACCACAAATTACTTTAAGACCAAGTTTCTAAGCTTGGATCAGAAAAGAAAACAAAAACAGATGGACAGCTCTGTGCAGACATACAGACAGACACGAACCATGTTATAGATTTCAAATTTTTTCTCTAGTTCAATGAATATTACATGAAAGAAGTTTTATTTATTTGGCGATGTATTGACATGTTATTTGAAGCATCCTGGTATGCTTCTATACGTTTTAAATTTTGCTGACAACTCCACAAAATACAGACACGAACCACGTTTTAGATTCCAAACGTGTATAAACGATGAAACACAATAAAAAACATCGGCGAGTACCTGTAATCTGTATACGGAGTAAAATTACTCCCTTGCGAGTCATTTTGTATCACGTTAATGTTTCGTGTAATTTGTAAGCCTAATTTATAAAATAAATTCTATGGTGTTAATTTTGTTATGTTAGCATTTTAATATGTTTGGCTACCCAATCTTGAAATTCCTGACATTTCACGCAATTTTTGTAGTAACGTAACGCGTTACGGCCCTTCCTCTCACGCATACGGCTTTCAGGCTTCTCCTCTCTCATTCTAACCCACAGCGCTAAACGTATTTTGGTAAGACGCTTTTCCCTCTCTCTACTCAGTGTTTAGTGTGCGTGTGTGTCAATATTAAATAGTTCAACTTAGATTAGTTTAAGTTATCACTTCTGTCATGCTCCATGCATTTTTTTTTCTTGGATCCAGGGGGGTATATATCCTGGCGGAAGCTAGCAGGCGGCGGACAGGGTGGTCCGTTATTCGCATTGCATAGTCTCACCCGTCGAGGGCGGATGCCTGGGTGCTTCCGGGCATCCCCCCGACCGCTAGGAGGAGGAGGAACATCTGCCGGGGTTAACGCGGAGAGTCACCTGGATCCCACGAAACCCGTTTCGGCAGGCGAGGGAGCACTGTTGTTAGTGGGTACCACCCCCCCCCCCCCCTCATCCCGAGCAGTCGCTGAGCCAGTTAGGCTGAGCGGGTGGGATGTCGGGGAGGAGAAGTCCCACTTAACCCCATCTCTCACCCAGGGGCGGGTATACGTCACGCATTTTCCCAACAAAAAAAAAAGGGTGTTATTTATATGGTCTCGGGGCGGAAGGCTGTCAGAGTCAACTACAGGCTGGGACGAGGAGCGGCCCAAACCATTTAGAGGCTTTCTTTGCTGACCTATGTTTTGCTTAGATTTTTAGGTTTACCAATTCCGAAGGGATCTTGGATCAACAAATCGAAGAACAGGCACAGTCACTGCCAGCCACGAGAAGCAGAGTAAAGTATTAAAATAAACTTTTTCAAAACTTCTGAGTACCTTATAAGTCAATAAATTTCAGGAATAACACAGGTAATATTCTCTAACGAACAATTTTAATCAGTCGAGATATACATAGTTTTGTGATAATTATGATAAGCGCTGTCGTTTGTTGTTTTTATGGGAAGCAGAAGTGAGAATAAAGAATTCAACTAGTTCTACTTTTCTGTAACATATTAAATCGTAGAACTAAAGCAAAAGGGCGTGTCGTGGAACACTCGGATGGATCGAGTTTAAAAATAAACATTAGTCCACTAAAATTATACTTAAAAAGATTCACTCATCAAAATAACAATAAATTTAATAAAAATTGCCGGAAATCTGAACTGAAATAGGAAATCTCCGTATAAAGAAACGTTATTACTTAGACGCAACTAATACTATTGGTTTAAATTCATTTTCTTGAATGTGATTAGTTGAATCAAAAATAACGTGATTTCCATATCTTAATGTTATTTATTTACCATAATATCGGAAATATCAGTGTTGCCATAAATTTATATGTTTAACCGATATTTGTATATGATAAAAGTGATATAAAAATATTTAATTTATTACGGCGAATTTTTCTACACATACGAGTAAATTCATGATCGTACTTGAGAAACACCATTAGGCAGCGATGTATGGAGAAAAGAATGGATTTTTCCTTAGTACGCTTTGGAAGAGTGGCCACAATAAGTTCATCACTGACGTTACTCCTTCATTAATATGGCTCTTGAAACAGTGTCGGAATATCAGGGCCTCGCAAATTTTTCATACATGATAGCAATCCAAACACAATAATCCGTTATTTGTTACTTAATTTCTAAAACCAAGGCGTAGGCTATACCCGTTGTTAGCTTTGCCAGGCGTCCGGATAAAGCCGGACATAGATTGCCTGTCCGGCTGTATAAACGGTGTCCGGCTTTTGTTAGGGTTTTGATATTTCGCAAACGAGCGAGTGCCGGCGTAACCTAGC
Source organism: Chilo suppressalis (assembly GCA_902850365.2). Classification (NCBI taxonomy): domain Eukaryota; kingdom Metazoa; phylum Arthropoda; class Insecta; order Lepidoptera; family Crambidae; genus Chilo; species Chilo suppressalis. Next base: position 5,780,900 of record OU963908.1, read on the forward strand.
GCGCAAGCGAGTTGACTATCGGTCGCTTTTACATATATCTTTTTGTCGAACCTAATATTACCGAGCCACAAAATCCTCAATAATGTAGGGTGTCCAGCCTTATTTCCCAAATGTCCGGCTAAAAGGCTAAAAGGTTGTCTGGAAGAAATCGCTTTTAGCGATAAGACCGACCATTGAAGCACTCTTTTTAACAATTGTAATGTCCCTCATTTCTGTTCTGTGTTGTGGTGTTTTCAATAAAGTATTGTGTATTGTATTGTAAACTGGCTGGTCTGTCCGGCTATTAGGTTTGGCGACCTCGCAACCCTACCTGTGGTTATACTTATACGAGCATGACCTTGGTTCGTATGTTTCGTCTAGCTACAGGCTATGATGGCCGCTTTCTTTATTTTCAGTAAAGAAATTAAAGAGAAGTTACTGGAAAAACGGCGTTACCATAGATACAAGAATAAACTATCTGGCTTTACAAACACCTCATCGCACCATTCCTTTGTACAATCACTATACATCAAGTTACTCATTTTCTCGGTCGATTGTGAGTCTTATACCAAAATTCTGTAGAGCTCAAAATCAGTTGGAGAATTAATACAGTTAAGTAAAACTAGGCCTGTTGCTGATTGTACCCTCTCAGCACGGGTTGCGATCAAGTGAACTGTGCTCAGTCACGCCCCAGTTGTCAGAGGAACTTACTTATTGCAAAAACAGTTTCCGCATCACATATCAAAGTCGTGCGCCTCCAAGATTAAAATTGCCCCCAATCGAAGCGTGCGTGACATCTTGATTATAAAAGTTGGGAGATTTATTTTCTCCCTGCTGCTGGCACCACGGTATAGACATAGACAATACACCGGTCGGAAGTGCCTCGTGGGCGTAGAACGCGTATCACAAGAAATTAAGCGCCGCCAACGAAAATACAGCATTATACAGCCTCGAACGAAAAAGCAGCGTTTAACTGCGAAGTATAGACAACAGAACATCGCTTAGTTTATCTTGTTTTTCACTGTAAGTAGGCGCGAAAGTGGAAGTAAAGTGGCTTTCAAAATATGATGTAATGTAGCTCTCCTTATACAAGACATTTTCATTCATATCAATTGTAATTAACTTACTTTTGATAAAGTTCACATTTTTTTACGAAATCAAGATTAAATGTTTCTTGCATGCGTATTTAATCAGTACAAATCAAGCGGTCATTACTGACAAAACTGAATAGAAACGTCAAATCCGACCCTCCAACCAAGAATCCGGTTGGAGTTATTGTTATCATACTAAAATCGGAATTTAATAGGTTTTTAAATTTATTTTTTTAATAACACCAACGTGTTTCTTGCCTTGCAGCATCTTCGTTTCGTGTTCCCCTATTAATTACGAGCAACAAAGTAATTACTTATTCTTGTTTATAAATACGAAGGTTACTATAATAATCGACACGAGAAACTGAAAATTATGTTATGAAACAAAAGTTTAGAAGTGCGCATCATTTGAATTCTATCAAAACTTATAAACATTATTAAAACTTACTAAAACTATTTAGGTGACATACTTACACAGTTGAAAAGAACGGCGGTTATCATTCGTTTAAAAAAAATATATCGAATTGACTTTGATATAAATAATAGTTTGACAATTGACATTAATTGTTTTTTTTTTAATTTCCGATACAGAAAAAAAAATACTCCTACTCAAATATATCGTGGTAACGACAGGCATCTACGGAACCCTACACTGCGCGTGGCACGACACGCATTTGGCCGGTTTAACCATTTGGGTACGGAACTTTAAAAAAAGGTCATGCTACTTAACTGTGCAAAATTATTGCAAAATGCCTGCCAGAAGTTTTTTCTGCAATGAGCAACATGCGACCAACACCTGGCTCCGAGGGACAATGCGCCCGCACACTATGCGAATAAAACGAAGGTACTTTATTGTGCAAAATTATAAAATTGTTAGCAATCATTAAAGTCCTTTAAGAGAACTTTATAGGCTTATCATGTTACGAATAAAAGTGACAGCTACGAAGAGAATAAACGCAATCTTCACAACGAATACAAAACGGACAGTCATGTTCTAATCACATCCAGTTAAGCAATTAATTTGTTGAATCTCAAATTACTAAGCCTCAGAAGTTGGGAGTATAAAGAATGCGACATTATTAGTTGAACTCTTGACTCGTAGTAATTTAGCTCGACAATAACCAAAACTGATTAATGTGGCGCTATTTAATTAAGTGTTATCATACAAATTAGTTATAGTAACTAATAGGTAACATTTTATTTTATTATTTTATACTTAATACAGATATCAGAAATCAGTAAAGATAAAGGTCCACTGTCTTTCTTATGAGCCCTTTTACAAAATGGCGCCGCTGGCTGCTGTACTGATCGGCGCGTAGGTAGATTTGCACTAGTATGTATTGCATTTAACGGGTGATGTTTCGAGTCTTATTAAATAATTATTAATGAACTAATTATAAAAATATATACATATTTCAGTAGTTCAATGATGGTAGATTAGTTTTATTAAAGTTTTTGATAGTTATTCTATTTAATTCAATATCAAAATACGAGGTAAACCTGCATTGTTTTTTGGGACAATTCACGGAGGTTAGATGTTATTTGATAATTAATGAGATGGAAAATTAAAATTCTAATACATTATGTTACAACAAAACCATATTTCTGATGTTATAGTAATTAATTTGATCTAATTAAATGTACATTATTGAGAGATTGAGGCGTTTGAAGTTGTGCATATTATTGTTTATTCCGTAAACTAGCTGCATAAGCACGATCAGTACAAAAAAAGGAAAATAGTATTTACAAATATTCTACATTAACATACAAAAGGAAGAATAAATCTACTGTTTACTTCTATTGGAAATAGTCAAAATCTTTTCTAAAGGGGTAAACGAGGCGCTCAAAAATTACGATTTTTTGCAAAAAATGTGAAAGGGCTCTTATTGTGAAATGTTATGTAAACGGAAAACGCTAGAGAGTATAATGGGCATTTCTTCTTCTTACGTGTAAAAGAAGACCTTAAAAACGACGCACCTTTTGTGTTGTAACTTTACTGGAGTACAAATGCTCGTATTCATCACAAAAACTTCTGCGCCCACTGGGATTCGAACGGGACCTCTCGAATAGGCGACACCTTGCAACCCGGCGTTCAGACCTCTCGGCCACGGAGGTCGTTGCACAGCATTTCACGACTCAGACAAAATACTTACTTTTTGTGATTTTTCTTCGTTTACAATTTGTTTAGAAGATTTCAAAATACTTTTTATTATGGTTTTATTTCAGTCTCTAAACTGCTACATGTCAGGAATTGTTGAGGACTGTTGAAAAGGTGCTCGTCCGAATCTCATCTTACTCCATCGGATACCAGTTGTGTTTTTTTTATTTTATACTACTAAGTAATGCATATCTTGAGATACTATATTATGATAAAATATTTAAAAGTATGATAGTTCATTATTAGATTTTAAGATGCGTTCCATTTAGGAACGAAATCTCTTATGCATTCTCTTATTAATGTAAATATTAGAGTTTCGTTATAAAGAAGCAGCAACTGATTTAAAATTGTGCTATCCAATCTGGCTTATGCAAATACTAAGGCACAATCGAATAGCTCTGGTTATGTATTACGAGTCAGGGGTCCTACCACAGAACACAGAAACATGTTAGAAGTGTAATCAAAGACCTTAAAAGGCCGCTGCATACGTGACGAGTTTTTATCCGGACGGGACGGGAAGTTTTGGAAACATCGTTTCATACACAATGTATCCAAAAACGCATATGTCACGGGTACATGAACGGGGCGGGAACGTGGACGGGAAAAATATCGTCGCGGACAATGTTTTGCACGACCCGTCCCGTCACGCCCTGCGCGTGCTCCTTCCCGCTCGTGGTTTCGCTACGTATGCATAGCACAGTCGCTCTGTTCTGCTCATTCCGAACATATCTGAAATGACGCGTTGATCCAAGAATATAAAATTATAAAATTACATTTCCTATCATTATAAAATCAACACTAGCCCGTTAGATCCGAATCACTGTCACGGTGCGTATGCGTTTGCATCACGTTCCCGTTTTGAACGAGATAATCACGTGCCCGTCGCGCTCACGTCCCGTTCGAAGTATTTACCCGTCACATATGCAGCGGCCTTTACACGGGATTCAATATCGCCGGTTCGCCACCACTACACTTACACCTGATAGATAATAGCCAATCAAACGACGCGACATCAAACAATCGAACCAATCAGCGCTCACACCCGAGAGCAAACTTTTCCAAACCAAAGACCGGACTTTTTTTAATCGGTTTCAAAAATAGTTACGAGACATTTTTGAACTTGGGTTAGATACGCATCGAGTATTTTACGATCAACCAATTTGATTTCTGACCAGCCTTAAGCTTATTTTCTTACAACCATTGCAAAACAATAAGGTAGGAATTTGCTTGAATGTATGTTTCCCAGGAAACAAAATTGTTATTTTTAGAACAATTATCCTCCTTGACATAATGTTAACATTAGTTATTCGGAGTGAGTTCGGAGTTTTGACCATTACTTAATTTAGGATTTCCGCTTTATGTTACCAACAAATTTTTTAATGCTAAGAAATCGAAAGAGTTTCTGTTATAAGAATTTACGATTTTGAAAGTTATTTCTAATCAAACTACTATTCGAATATTATCTAAAAGATGAACTGCATGATCTCCATGAGCATTAAAACAAAGGTCTAATTTCAAAGATCTTTGATCCACATCGATGCAATTTCTTTATAATTGAAAGGTCTTAAGTGCAATTACGCATGCTTTATTGAAGAAAATTTGTCTGTTTTGTTATTTTTAAGCGAATTAAAATGTAAGTGGGTCAGGAATCGGTTTGTTCAATTGTACAAAGAATTATTTATTCTACGATTAAATACGAAATGAATTCACTGTTGATCTTTACCAAAGAAACACATAACGGGTTTCTTCAATAGAGGCGTAAATTTGCTTTTTTGCCCAATGTGTTGTGAGTTCACCTCATTTATTTATTAGAAAAAAAAACATATATTTAGGTACGCCCGTTCTCAGGTCTGCATCGTCAGAATAATGCAGTGTGCAAGTGCAGACCTGAAAAGGCTGCGAAACGTCATAAATAAATAAAGTTCGTGCATTAACCCGTTAAAACTAGTTTTATTTACTGAGTGATGTGCGTGAAAACCTAAGAAACAAATATAAAAAACCAACTACATATTAATTTAAAAGATTTAAAAAAAAAACAATCATTTTGCCAGAGTACTTGAAATGTTTAAAATTTCAGGGGCATGACTGTGCATTCCGTTTTTTTTTGTATGTTGATTTTTGAGAAGTTTCGTAGCTATTTGAGAGAATTCTCATAGTGTACCCCTTACATCTAAACTACATTTTGGGCAAATATCGAATTCAGGCGTCACAGACGTTCAATACACTGATGCGTCCATTGAACGTAAAATTTATACCAGAAACCTTGTCAGGGCTAGTAAGCATTAGGTATACATTTTTATTATTAGGTATAAATTTAAACATTTCTCGTATAAATTACTACTTTCATCAAACACGAATTATCATCAAGGACATTGCAAATTTCGTATACTCCCAAAAAATACAGTATTGTATTTAAATGACTAAGTATTGTCTCACCACAAATGAAAAAGAATAACAGAAATATTTTATTTTAATTTAGAACCTGTCATCGCCCTCATAAATATGAAATACATCGCGTTTTCTTATTTTCACGGCAATCTTTGCAGAACAAAATATTTTTGTGATATTGCAAAGGTGTGTTGTTTATTATTTTCAAACGTACAATACATCATATATTGACACAAGTTTTCGATTACAAACAATTTAAAGTGTATTCCACTTTGTATTTTATTTACATCAGCATAATATTGTCCTTATAGATGGGAATGTGTCCAATTAGCAAATGAAATAATAATAATAATAAATATTTCCAACGCTCACACCAATTAGCCTAGCCCCAAAGTAAGCACTATAAGGCTTGTGTTATGGGATACTAGGATAACGGATAGAATACATATACTGTACATATATAAGTATATTTATATAGAAAATACATATTAAACATCCATGACTGAAGTACAAATGCTCGTATTCATCACACAAACATCTCCCCCCACCGGGATTCGATCCCGGGACCTCTCGAGTCGGCGACACCATGAAACCCGGCGTACAAACCACTCGGCCACGGAGGTCGTCTAAAGGTCGGAAATGTATCGATGTTCCTTTGTCATTGTTTGCGTTACGTCATGATATCGTGGTGAGGGTTGGAAATGGATACTGAGAGTGAATTAAAATCGGAAATGACGTCACAATAGATTCGAGCAATCTGAGGTGTGGCCCAGCAGGCGAAAAGTTATTTTGCAAGTTTTAATAAATACGCATAATGAAATGATACAGACGAAAATAATTCCATTAGATTTGAATATCGAGAACCGTAGGTAAAATTAGATTGAATACGGACAATTGATAAAATACTCGCAAAAATGTGTATTTTTTCATAATTTGATTTAAGACACATATTACCATTAAAGGTCGTAGCACCCATATCAATTCAAGCTGTTCAGTATTCTTTGTATTGGACAGTCTACTGCAACTCTACAGAAAAGCAAATTTGTTTCTTAGGTTTTCACGCGCATCACTCATTACATGAAACGATTTTTACGGAGTTATATGCACTGTATTTATTTATCTGATGTTTCGCAGCCTTTTCAGGACTGCGTCTTCAGAAATAATGTTTTTTTTTGTCAAGCTACCTTCGAAAGACTTTTATTGAGCGTTCGGATATTTCATTGGACGATATTTATCAAATACTTTTTTAGTAAGAATAGTGAAATCGCTTCCAATATTTATGTTCAATACACATACCAATAATTGGTAAGTACTTTTATTTTTCATACCGTCGAATTCGTATATTGTATTTCACATTACCAATTGAGTCGTTGGTCGCACTTGAATATCGATATTCATTCACTTACATAGAATTGAGTTCTTGAGTACTAAGCACTCACTCACATTTATAGTTATGATTTGCAGAATTACTGGTTTTATATTTTCTTTTATTTTGTTAATTTAAGCAGGTATGGGGACCGTCATCTAGAAAAGATAACTTTTTATTATCATGTATTTAATGCACGGGGTTTCAAAGAAATTCATCTAGATGTAGTAAAACATAATTGTATAAGGATTTTATCTAGAGTTCACTTTTATTCTGCTTACGTTACTTATTTACCTTTCCTGTATCTCTTACGAGGTATATAAAAGAATGTAGGAATATTTTTGAAAAGACACTCTCTAATAATATAAGGGGACGAATAAGTATATATACTACGATTACTATGTCCTGGAATGTAGTCGCAAGATGAAAGAAAATCCAGTGTAGTCCAATAGCAGAACAAAAGCCTTGGAAAAGTAAGGGCGCACAAAGGCTTTGCACCATCTTACTTACTTCTAAGGGTGACCATGATAACGTTGTTCAATATCTTTTTGTACTCAGTATTTAATAGAGGTAATGGATTTCGATGGTAACTCGACAAAAGTAAATAATAATTATAATTCTGACGACACAGCCTAACAAAGATGCGAAACGGCAAAAAGTTATAAAAAGACGCATTTTGAAAACGTTTAAGCGTCATTTAATGAGTGGAGTACTGGAAAACTTAAGAAACAAATATATTTAATAGTATATGGTATAGTATGATATATTACGTATAATATAAAACGAGAGAATAGAAGAATATCATGTGCCTTGCTCTCTTTCCATTTTGCTATAACTAGAACCCTTACACGATGCCTAAAACGTCAGCCTATGTTCTAGACGCTAATCAAAAATCTCGTGAGTGTCATGAAACACTCGGTTGGAACGAATGCGAAGTTAAAAATATTTATATACCACCCACCAATCCGCACTGGGCCCGCGTGGGTAGACATGGTCTAATCTCCTTATTCCATAAAGAAAGTATCTTAAACACCAATCCGCACTGGGGTCTCGTGGTGGCTCACCAATCCTCACTGGGTACGCGTGGCAAGCCATGGCCCGATGACTCGCCTCATTCTTTAATGAAATAGGGGTATTTAATTGGCAACTGAGGGACAGTCCGTGCAGAAATACAGACAGATACGAACCACTTTATAGATACCAAAGGTGTATGATAGTAAACTATCTAGTAACTAGTTGCTTTCTGGCTGGATATTTGCACGTTATTTTTCGTATAGCGAATGCTTCTTCTACCTTAAAGCATTGTGGTGATAGACAGAATAACGTAAAGATACACCAGAGCGATCGTGGTCCTTGCATGCAAATTTGGCTATCTATCATATCTTTATATAATATTTGGCTGATGACCGTCCAAAGCGACGCGCTTAGCACTGCGCTATCAAGCTCATTTATAATCATAAGTAAATGGGTTAAATGGGTCTTTTGGAAAAAATAAGAGTAACTACATATATAAATTTATTTGAAAAAGGAGATGGTAATCGTAGCCAGTCGTTAATACATAAAATATTTGTATCTCAGTTCCAGAAAAAGTGATGGATTGGGTAATGGTCGGGCCAGACTGTTGTAAACAAGCTTCCAGCAGGGTTCACTTTGGTGGAAGGTTTGTGGAATCCACGGTTGGTGTTAGCGTGGCCGCTAATCTGTCTATACTGGTTTACAACAAGGCACTTCAGTGTGTTTTCGACTCTTTGTTTGGAAGCACGCATTGCGATACGGCTCCTTACCTAGTTAAACTTCAAAAAGTTGGCGTGGCATTAGCACTAACATCGGCGTGCACTACAGAGCACTGCCTGCGTCGGCCGTATTGCTCTATGGCGTGACATGCGGTTTACAGTGCGCTTCCATCTACAGAGGTTGTTGAATGTCAATTTTTGTTGCAACCAAGTGTTCACGCTGTCGTTAACTGCCGGTGGAGACTGATGTGGAGGACTTGTGTACAACAATCTGGCCCTTGTTTAAGAGAAACATCAAATACAACTTAATACGTACGTACTCACCACATCATCATCATCATCAGCGTATTAATGTCCCCACTGCTGGAGCACAGCTCTTCCTTGTGGATGGAATAGGGAGATTGGGCCGAGACCCACCACGCGGGCCTCATGCGAATTACTGGTTGCAAACAACTGCAGATGTAGCTGGGACCAACGTCTTAACGTGCGTTTCGAAGCACGTAGGAGCACGAGACAGTAAAGTTTTGGACACCCATACAATGACTGCGAAAGTTGCTTAACTTCTACGATTGCAGAAGAACGCGCTAACCACCTGTGCCATCGAGCTCCTCGTACCACATACACTAATTAAATTATCCTAAGCTTTTCCAAAGCCGTGGTCACCGCACTGTCACCCACACCTCGGGCGAGATGTGTCCCACATTTGCGGGTATATTGTCGCATGCGCTATTTTTGCGTGCGACACGCCTTTATTAACCGGAGGTACTCGAGTTAAAAGCTACTTTGCGGGGAATATTATGTGGAGAATAGGAGGACACCACCTGTTGTATGAGTTAATGGTATATTTCTAAAATTATTCAAGTTATTGATGAAAGCGAAAGAAGTGTCAAATCTCATAACAATATAATCGCAAGTTATTGTATTTATCCAAACTGTATACCGTATCCAATTTATGAAATTGATGTGGCTCAAATGTTAAAGGAACTTGTTGTTTGTTTAAGCAAGATGGTAAGATTTTGTGAGTAAAATCTTTTTGTGTAAATAAATATTGCACCATTTTAAGAAAGAAGACTTGTTTAAAATTTTCTTTACTTTTCAAGCATGAAAGTTTGTTTTATATGATCCGTGGGACAGATTCAGAAAAAAGTGTTCTTCAACTTTTGTTCAATTCTGAACAGAGGAGAAAAAATCATACGAGACTCTTTGTTGTTCCCACAGAAAATGACTCAGTACAAGTTTACTGTCACAAAAACAATTTGTTTTGTAACAGTAGAACGTTAAATTACAGCCGTTTTTTTTTGAAATATTCAATAAAATATTTTGTGCTATTTCTCGGCAAACCAAATAAATTGCTCTGTAAAAATATAAACGACTCCAAGACGTAAACATATTTTATTTCAGCAAAGTCAGGCCTACAACGATACCTAGTATCCAGGGTTTAACAGAGGTTTTTAGGTATATCATTGTTTATTCTCTGTGCTAAATTGCTGGAAACATCGCATTAAAAAAAATATGAAAATTTATTGAGGCGGACGAAAAAATCTAATTTAGTCCACGTATATGTCAGTAAATATTGAACGCGTTAGCCTCTCCCTGCTCATAATAAATACTCAACACCAATGTTTAAGTACTTCTAAACAAAAACCAACACAAACACAAAGGAAAAAGGTCTAAAACTGATTAACTTTGAACTTTCCGGCCGAACGAAAGTCACTTGCGGAAAAAATTGGACAAGAGTTGACGAAGTATGCTAATGGGATGTGTATGCAGAGTCCTATTGAAGTAACAAATTTCATTTCTATGTAAATTCTCTTGAAAGACTTGGGAGAGTGACGTCATCTCGGTATTATGTTTATTAACCATCGTTCTTCTAGAAGGAATATTTTATAAAAGATTATTACGAGTGTCTAGATAAACGAATACGAAAGAAACGATTTACCACTTTATCACGTTGCTACTCGAAGCGAAATCCATTCTAAACTCCAGACATATCACGTAGAAGGATATCTTTTTTACGACCTTTCTCACGATCCAACTAAGTCATTGTTCTATAGTTATAATTATATTTTTTAAGCATGTAACTGCTAAATGTTTAAATATTAAAGAAAATTTGGCTAAAAAAATTCCACGCGTATCAGTCAGCAGACGGGACTCGAACCCGCACCCATTGCTATCCGGCCGAATGCACTGACCATTATAATATGCTACCGTGGTCCTGACAGCCGTTTCGAATTCTCTCTAGCCTTTTTTAAGCTGCAAGGCAGCGCCATCTCTTCGCATTGTAGGTACAACACAATCTCAAATGAATACCTTTACAAGTATTAAACATTTGAAAGAAGAAATAGCAATTATAGTTATTTAATATAGCGAACCGGATAGCGAAGGGTGCGGGTTTCGAGTCCCGTCTGCTGTTTGGTACGTGTGGATTTTTTTCTAGCCAAATTTTCATTTTTATATGTTAAACAAATACATAGAGAGTACTCTTAATTTTTATTATGTTACCAAACAAAGTTCTGTTTGAGTTATAATCGAATGCTACAGAAAATGGTACAGCCAAAAGACACAATGCATATACAGATATAAGTACATAGAGTTAGTTAGTTGACACTCGGAGTAGAATTGCGACGCTTGTTATAACAACCATATCTTTCACTAGATCGAACGACAACACGGCATCAGAAACGTGGTAATCAAGAGTACCATACGATACGACAAAGTCAACAACCTACTCCAAATGATTTTTGAAAAAATTTAGTTTAGAGATGGATATGTTCTAAATCGCCTTTCTGGGCCGAGAGCAGATATGAACCCAGAAGGAGCCCATTCACTCTGGCTTAAAAAGAGTCGGATTATATTAGTTTTCCTAAAAAAAGTTTGTTTCGCATTTTATATGAAAATTCAAAACATTTTTAATAAAGTTTATTTACATTTAACTAAAGTATGTACAAGTAACTAGCTTTTTCAAATGCACCAAAACTGTTTTGTTGTCATTTTCCAGTTCTTCAGATACGTTGTAACTACTGTTATGCCGATCTTGTTCCACTTTTTCAAAAATGGCATCTGAAACAGGGCGGCCAGAGCGACGTGCATCTTTGACATCAAAATTTCCGGATTGGAAACGCTTAAACCAAATTTGTGCTACTCTCACAGACACTGCACAAGGTCCATAAACATCACAAATTTTTTTCGCGGCTTGCGTTGCATTTTTTTGTACTAAAATTTTAAAATGTATCGAATTTATTATTATTATTTTCTAAATGGCTTCGCAAGGTTTGTGCATTTAGCCAATGTCAAGTGTTAAAATGTTTACAATAATATAGCACTCGTGGTCAAAGTAATAAATCAAGTCAAAGTAAGTGGCAGTCAAGTCAATCCCCCTTTCCCTATGTTTCAGTAAAAGTGTGGGGATTTACTGGAATCTCCCCGTGGACTTCTTGAGGGAACGTCGAAAGACACTTTCCGCTATTTTGTTTCACTTGTAACACCTGTAATGTTCCCGAACACTTAGTGGTTAATAATCCACCATTATTAGACACTAACATCCGCCACAACACAATTTTTGACAAGATAAACAAAACTGTGAAAGTGACGCTTCCCGATCCCGCCAAAAAGTACATGTATCGAATTTCTTCATTAGATCCACTCATCTTGACAGTAAGAAAAACAAATGAAAATCAAACATATTCTAATTTGAAACTTCATTAAAATTAAACTTTTTAATGATACCAAAACCAGCCAGATACAAATGGTATAGCCAAAGAGATTTTATTACAATTATAATACATAACATAATGCGAAAAGACTCTTCCCCAAGCTATTATTATACACTCGTAAATACAGACGCAGGCAGGCAATTCGATATCGTCGCAGTTTTCACATTATACAAGAGTATTTGAGAAGCTTTTGGTGCGAAGCGAAAGGGAAGAACAGCAACCAAGAAAGGATGGTGACGAATAGGATAGTATTCTGCTATTATTTTTGAGTAATTGTTAAGGTCCGAAGCAATGTGGGGTTGAAGAGCGGCGAGCTGATGAGAGCTTTATTCATAGGTACATGCTGCTATCTAATGCGCCTTTTATGCATTGCTACTTCACAAAGACATTGCTTGATATAATATATTTCCTTCCTGCAAAATTGTGATTCATCAGCTTCGTCTTTTTTCTGTTTACGACGTATTTTCGTGTACATACTTGTATCATTCTAAATTGAATCGGACTTGAGTTAAAAAAGGGTTTATTTATTTTTACAGGTGGTAAAAAGGCCTTTTTGTCCATTTCCGCTCGGAGGCCTCTCTCATTTATTTAACACAAGATACATTTGAAATTCAAGTAGCTGAGAACAGGAAACCCTGTGACTTGGACGAGACCAACAATGCGTGAACGTACGAAGGTATGTACCTTTACACAATCGATAGATTTATTGATACAAAAAGAATTTGCGTTACGCTTTAACAATTTCAACTTTTCGAAATATTCATGTTCATACACCATTTTATAATTTTATTGCAGGTATTAAGGACAGAAAATGTAAGCAGCTACATTTTATGAGTTATATAATATTCTAAAATCAAGATACTGATTAATGAATTAAACCCTTCATTTAATTTTAATTGTTAACTTGTTTCTTTGTAAATGTTATAAGAACGAATTTATTAGAATGTTATACTTGTTTTACAAATAAAAATTGAGTAGCTTAATGCTTAAATTATCTAATTTAATTCAACTTACTTATTTTCTTTAAGTTCGGTAACATTACCCAGCTCGATTGCTTCATGAATGTTCCTTACATTTCTCTCCTCTAGTTAACCTTAGGAAAAAGCCAAAAGAATTTTTAAATAGCGGTTGGTTGAGCTGGCAACGCATTCCACGACCAGCTGATGGAATAAAAAAAAGAACATAAATGCATTTATGTGAAAAATGCTTACGTCATCACCTTAAAATAGACGCCTGAAATTCACGATAGTAAAAGAGCTAATTTAAAACATGCGGATGTTCGCATGCGATATAATTGCGTCATGGGCCATCTAATTATAGAAGCGCGTAATCGGCGAATGTAAGGATATTCTCCTGGCTTTGGACGATACTGTAATTACAATGTACCTATCATAATATTAATTATCATATGGTTAAATATAACCTTCTGTTTGCCGCATAGTAACGAATCGGTCCAATTTGAAGGCCAATTAATTTGTGCAGCGGAAAGGTTAAAAAGGTAATTATTGTATTAGTACTAGCCCTGATTTCACTAAAAGTAGTGGTACATTTATACGCTTGGCGAACCACAGCAAGCACACAAACACCAGTGTAAACGGCTTGTTTGGCTAGGTTTGCGTGAGCTTGCAAGCGCTTAGCGCTGATCGATGTCGTTTAAACGCTTGCGAGGGCGTTAGTATGTTCCAGATAGGCAAGCATAGCAGAAGTATACATTGAGATGTTGAGGTTGTGTTGGCTGATATTGCGTTTGGCTGGACATAATTTGTGATTAAATCATAAACAAAAAATGGAAGCTAAATGTTTTAATTTTATGAAACCTATTTTTATCCAAATTTTTATTTTAATTTAACCTTTTAACTGCTAGATTTGTAAATCTAAAGAATATTTAACTATAGAATAAATAAAAAATATGAATTAAATATGAACTTATTATGAAAATTGTGGAATGGAACGATCGCACGATGCAGATGTGTTAGGAGATTACAGCTGATGAAAAGCCAAGAAGTCACTTCGCTACAAAAAAAAAACTTTGTGTACAAATAGTTTATTATTATGCGTAAAGTCTGTAGAAAACATATTCACGTTACAGAATCAACGTTTCAAATCAGAGTTTTCTTAGTGAAAGAAAAGAAAACGATTTTAATTCGTTTTTCCAGTTTTCTTTCCGCTCATTCCCCTATTTGCGGCAGGAATGACACAATTGTATATATATATTTAATAAGCACAACAACTTATTCGCAGCTGTTGTGCCAGCATTGTTACTCCAATCGTAAAAAACCAGGTCACATGCTCACGGTATCGCCATGTAGTAACTCGCTCTAATTGGAAACTTATGTGTGCGAATAACATACGTATATTTGTATGTAGTACTTATATGTTGACGTATTTCAGCATACTTAACAAATAAATGGCTATTAGTATAATATATTTGTTAGCAACTACTGGCAATGTTACACAATGGTTACACTGCTGATCTCCTGTTATTTCTGAAATTTCTCCTGTTCTTCTGTTTTTCTACATAAATCTTTTGTTTTACGATTTTCTTTTTTTTAATTAAATTGCATGTTGATTTGAGTTTTTCGCCATTACGTACGTAGATAACCTTAATTATAATAAAATAAATATGTTATTGTCAAAGAGCTTTGAGGGCCGGCAGAAGTCACAGAAACACATTCGCTGCTTGATTTGATTTACCAATTCTAGGAAACGGAAAATGTACGCCTCTGGATCTACTGTTTTTTCTTGTAGCTCTTACTATACTTCTACGGTATTTTTCTATAACGCCTCTCCTTTTTTATAAATCGGACCTGGCAACACTGAGTGGGTATGAGAAATCTGTTTTTTTATATCATAGCATAGGGTTTCAAACAAGACTTACTTGTTTGTTATTTGACGACTCTGTATATAATACAGGGAGAAAAAAAGCCCTTGCTGAGTTTCTTGCACCGGCAACTTGTCGAAGAACCGTCTTCTCAGTACAAGGTCTCCCGCCGTAGATTTGCGAACCGATGGCGTAGCTTTTCGACATTAACAAGTGCTTGTAACAGCTTAGATCCACGCGAAATCATATCGGAACCGCGCAGATCCACATCGGGACCGCGCGGATCCACTGTGGATCCCGCGCGTGAATTATACAGAATAGCACCGAAGGTTTGAAATCGTGTGTAACTTATTTGTAGTAACACCGATCACCTTTATAGTACCTGCAGGTTTATGAATGTTGATACTAAATTGCACTATTAATATACCTAACTCTTATTGCTATGGGGTTAAGATGGTGTCAATATCACAGTGTATCCAGAAACGGTTTTACCTGCATTAATATTCAGCACTGTTCCAAACTTTTTTTTTTTAGCTGAGTTGCTAAGAGTAAGACGATTTGTAAACAGAATGTGTAAGTTTGTAAGCCATTTGCGTAAATCTTCGAATACTAAACCTTTTTGTTTTTGCTGTTCCGTTCCTTTAGAATATAAAATTGTATGTTAGATATTGCGCTATGGAAAGCGCTATGCTCGGCGTTTTTCTGAAAGATCACATCAGAAATGAGGTAATCCGACAGAGAACCAGAGTTATCGACATAGCCCACCGGATTAGCAAGTTGAAGTGGCAGTGGGCTGGCCATATTTGCCGAAAAACCGATAACCGTTGGGGTAGACGAGTTCTGGAGTGGAGACCGCGTCTAGGCAATCGTAGTGTAGGACGTCCTCAGGCACGATGGAGTGATGATTTGCGCAAGGTGGCTGGCAGGTCAGCGGGGGTGAGAACGAAAGAGGCGCTCCAACCAGTTCTCAGGGATTGGATCGGTAGAAGGTCAGGGACGCTAACCTTTCGACTGGTGCAGGTGCTTTCTGGGCATGGCTGTTTCGGAAAGTACCTGCACCGGATTCAGAGGGAGGTGGACCCCTCGTGTCACGAGTGCGGTGCTGCCGAGGACACTGCCCAGCACACCCTAGAGGTGTGCCCGGCGTGGACTCGGCAGCGCGGCACTCTGGTCGCGACGGTAGGAATGGACCTCTCGCTGCCCAGCGTGGTGAAAACCATGCTGGAGAGTGACAGGTCCTGGGAGGTAGTGGTGTCCTTCTGCGAGGAGATCATCTCGCAGAAGGAGGCTGCGGAGAGAGCCCGAGAGGAACAGGCCCTCGCGGGCTCTCTTCGCAGCAGAAGGAGCAGGAGGCGAAGAGGTGGGCGCAGGATAGCTCATCTTCTGCTACCCTGACACAGGGGGAGGCCTTATATGGGGCATG
Source organism: Chilo suppressalis (assembly GCA_902850365.2). Taxonomy (NCBI): domain Eukaryota; kingdom Metazoa; phylum Arthropoda; class Insecta; order Lepidoptera; family Crambidae; genus Chilo; species Chilo suppressalis. Next base: position 5,797,572 of record OU963908.1, read on the forward strand.
GGGAAGGGAAGGGTCCTTATTGGGACCAGGGGAGGCCGGCCACGTTAGGGATCGGATTAGGGAAAATGCCCTTTTCAGGGCTAGGGTGGGTGGGAGCACCACCCCACAGTGGTTTTTATCAATCACTGTCACTGGAGGTAGGTGCTCAAAAGGCCCTTCTTAGGGCCAAGGGGGGTAGGAGAGGGACGGAGAGAACTACGCTCTCCCTCTCACTCCTGCGAGAGCCGCGAGCCTGTCCTGGGGGGGGGGGGGGGGCGGGCTCGCATTGCACAAGCTCTCAGGATGTTGGTGCCCCTGATGCTCCGGGGCATCTTCATCGGGGTGGGTCCGTTCGCGGACAAACACCTAGCGGGTGCGCGGCCATTCGGAAACGGGAGCCGCGACCACACCCGCTCTCTCGGCATGCACTAGGGGGACCCCGGTCCTCATAGTGCGTGTCGGGTGACGGTGCAGGAGTATTTTCTGGTTTTTAGTGGCCCTGTTCAAGACGTTAGGTAGGGCCCTGTTTATTTCACCCGACCACAGAGCTGGCTGAAATGAACAGGGAGGAGTCCCACATACCTTCTTCTCGCTCCCCCAGTGGTTGAAGGATGCGTAAAGCATTTCCCAGACACAAAAAAAAAAAAAAAGGTGGCTGGCAGGAGCTGGATGCGAGTAGCCCAAGATCGATCTGAGTGGCGTGCATTTGGAGAGGCCTATGTCCAGCAGTGGACTATGATAGGCTGTTGATGATGTTAGATATTCGTTAAAAAAAGTTTTAAGCACAGAAGATTGCCGAGTGGCAAAGGGTGCTCTAGACATCCCAAATGTGAAACCAATTTTCAGCGAAACATAAAAACTTATAAATCTAAAGAAAATGTTACTAGAAAAATTTCCACGCAGGCCAGGCGGCCATTCCCTTAACGGGATTGCTTTGGAAAACGCTATCGCTAACGATTTCATTTTGTTATTCCTGACCGTCGAAGGTTTTCAAATACCTCATGCTCATTTTCTTTAATATTGTTATTAACAATGCAAAAGAAAAAGGAGCGCGAGGCATTTGAAAGCCTCAGGTGGCTAGAAATAACAAAATTAATTCGTAAGCGATAGTGTTTTCAAAAGCAATCCCGTTAGGCGATTGGCCCCCAGGCAGCAGACGGGACACGAACCCGCACCCTTCGCAATCCGGGCGAATGGCCTACCGCGGCCCTGATGGTCGTGTCGAATTCTTTCCAGCCTTTCTTAATCTGCAAGGCAGCGCCATCTCTTCGCATTGTAGATACAATGCCAAATGAATACCTTTACAAGTATTAAACATTTGAAAGAAGAAATAGCAATTATTGTTATAATTTTTATTTTTTAAGCATGTAAATGCTCTACGTTTAAATCTAAAGAAAATATTACTTACTGGAAAATTGCGCGTGGATTTTTTTCTAGTAACATTTTCTATAGATTTTAACATCGAGCAGTTACATGCTCAAAAAGTATAATTATAACTAAAAAACGTTATGTTAAGTGAAAGCGTTGACCAAAGGGCACTGAAAGACATTCTCGCCCTACCTTGATTAAGTGCTTGGATTTGCGCCAAGAAAATATTCTATCAGCTGACAGGTTTCAATATTAACAGGGGAATTACGCAACTGGTGCAATTTACTTTCCATTTCGCTTCAACAGTCATCTGTCTTCTGTGCTAGCTATAAAATAAGAATCAGTCATTTTTTAAACGTTTGACAAGTTCCATTAGTTCGGTCAAATCAATTCCAACAAATTTGTTTAGATTCAGGAGCTGTCGCCAAAAATAAAAATATTTACGGCCTCGAAAGTCAATTAGCACAAAACGGTGCACGGCGTGGAATACGAAAACAAACCGATATGGACGTGATTAAAATTTCAAATTCGTGCTTCCATTCAGAATGTTGAACTCGTCTCATTCGTTAAAATAATATTGTTTGACGTACAGCCAACAGTACCCCGACTTTTCGTTTGAACTCCATATGATTTTTTATCTTAACGCTTCTGACTTAAGGTTCAAAACCTATTAGGAATCATTTGAGTTACGATGTGACTTGATGTTGCCATTGACATTGCTCGCGTGTTTCTTTATTCTTTAGGTATGTGTCTTTATATAATAAGTATCGGGTACAGCTTTTATTAGTTAAACGCCATAAGAGCACTGTTCTCAGTCTAATTGTATGATTGGTGTTTAAATTAAAAACCTATAATTATAATTAAACAGAATTCGGCTATAATATACATCATCATCGGTTGGTCAGCGCTAGTTCGTGAGGACTTTGTTTAACGTTCATACAAAGCAGATCATTACGCGAATGTCAGTTAGGAAACCGTACTCAGATCTTAGGTAGTAAATAAATAAATATAAAATAAATATTTCCAACACACACCAATTAGCCTAGCCCCAAAGTAAGCACTGTTAGGCTTATGTTATGGGATACTAGGCCAACGGATAGAATATATATATGTTATGGGCTAAGTGATTAATCGGGCATTAATCATAATGCCCGAGCAATATGATTAAGTAGTACGAGGAGCTCGATGGCGCAAGTGGCTAGCGCGTTCGGCTGCGATCGTTGAAGTTAAGCAACTTTCGCAGTGGTCGGTCATTGGATGGGTGACCAAAAATTTACTATCTCGAGCTCCTCCGTGCTTCGGAAGGTACGTTAAGCCGTTGGTCCCGGCTGCATTTTGCAGTCGTTAGCACCCACCAATCCGCACTGGGCCCGCGTGGTGGGTCATGGCCCAATCTCCCTATTCCATCCATAGGGAAGGCCTGTGCCCCAGCAGTGGGGACATTAATAGGCTGATGATGATGATGACTTAGTTAGATAGACCGAGCATTACAAGTAATGAAATCAATTATCAGGTAGAGTAAAAACATGTTTTATAGTTTACTATTTATTTTTAAAATTTATATAATCAGATTTCAGTTTTATTTCGATCAATTTACGAAGGGCTACATTTAGAAACTATAGTCTATAGTAGTTTCAATGCAGTTTGTTTGAAAAATTCATTAAATCTGTTAAATGTTCAGAATTTATGGTTCCCTATTTTTTAGGATGCAAGGAATAGGGAAGTAAGAACCAGTACTTTTGCCTTATCTCCGGCGCTGCGGGAATAGCAGCCCCTCCGCCTTTGCGTGACAAAGCCGCAAGCATCGTGCGACCCGTAGCGCCTGAGGCTGGTCGCTTCTGAATTAAAGACTGTTGTAAAGCCACATTTACTTTTTTTTCTAAGTGTTGAGCCCATACTATTTTTTATTTACCAAGATCTCAAAACAAACACAAAGTGGCGAGACATCTGTCATTTTGACAATAGTACCAACGTTTTGAATTTATTCATACTGCCCGGTCCAAGCGATAAATTCAAGCTTTCTAAACACTGACTTATTACATGGACCACGAGCCGTCCGGCATTATTAATGTGATAAATAGGTGAGTTTAGATTCTAATTAATCACTTGGCCCGATATGGCTGGGCATTATTCATACTGCCCTGGCATTATGAATACTGCCCTCATTAATCACTTGGCCCATAACATATATATTACATATATAAGTATATTCATATAGAAATATATATTAAACATCCATGACTGGACTACAAATGCTCGTATTCATCGCACAAACATCTGCCCCCACCGGGATTCGAATCCGCGGGACCTCTAGAGTAGGCGACACCTTGTAACCCGGCCTACAAACCACTCGGCCACGGAAGTCGTCAGAGAAAGGGTCGTCTAAGAAACAAATAAAAATTATTACCTCAAACAAACTCGAAGTGTCAGTTTTTTTGCCAGCCCCATCATAAACTGACAATAGGGATATGACGGGACAAAGTGAACTAAATTCTTTAAAGTCCATCAGCTAGATTATCAAAAAGTAATGGACAGGTATATTTTTTTTGTCAATCAACCAAAAAATTACACAGATAATGCGCATCAAAATTTGAGTGTAGGGGCTCGTGACGACACGCCTAAGGTTAAAACGCTAAAAGTTGCACCAAGACGTGACTTCATGCGACATTTCAAATCAAAATATTATCATTGTAATGTTATGAACACATAACACAAAAAGAGGTTAGAAGGGTGATCATAGACCGTTTGTACGGGAACCGATGTGCCGGCTCGCCTCCACTACACTTTCACTTAATAGATAATAGTCAATCAAACGACGCGACATCAAACAATCGAACCAATCAGCGCTCACAACCGAGAGCTTTGGTCTAGTTATGAGCATTTGCTCACACATAACTGTGGCGCGCCTGTCCCGCCTACAAGGCCCTTTTAACCTCTTTCAGTGTTCTATGGTTTCGAAAATGTAAAAAAATACAACTCAATATTTTTTTATACATCTACCTGATAGACGAAGAAAAAAAAGTTAGTCGTTATCTCTATTTTCTTATAATAATTACTTATTACAGAACATTTTTGCTACTATATTGCAAAGTGCACAAGCACCCTTACCCTTACGAGTTTTACAATTATGAATACTATGATAGTTTTCGTGAGCTCGAACTCGTACTAAGGGTACTGATTTTATTTTATTGTTTTCGTTTCAATACAAATAAACAGTGTTTAAATTATATTATTAAATCATTTGCGTCTTCTTAAATTTTAAGTATATTTGGTTTTTTTTTCACCAAAATGGACATAAAAACATAATTTACAATTACGAAAACTATGATAGTTTTCGTGAGCTCGAACTTCTACTAAGGGTACAGCTTCCTCCGATAGGGGATTGGCTAGGGTGCCTTGTTTGAAGCTGTTATTTTGATAGCAGCAGAATAAGACAACACATCGCTTAGCTAAGCATTAAATCTAAAAAAACGAGTTGTGAGTTTAGCCCGTCGACCAATCATTTATCTTATGTTCAGCCGGTATTCTACGCATCTATATATTGTTTGAGATAGCAGTTTTGTGCAACAAAAATTTCATCATCATCATCATCAACAGCCTATTAGTCCACTGCTGGACATAGGCCTCTCCAAATGCACGCCACTCAGATCGATCTTGGGCTACTCGCATCCAGCTCCTGCCAGCCACCTTGCGCAAAATCGTCACTCCATCGCGCCTGAGGACATCCTACACTACGTTTGCCTAGACGCGGTCGCCACTCCAGAACACATCTACCCCAACGGTTATCGGTTCTTCGACAAATATGGCCAGCCCACTGCCACTTCAACTTGCTAATCCGGTGGGCTATGTCGATAACTCTGGTTCTCTGTCGGATTACCTCATTTCTGATGCGATCCTTCATAGAAACGCTGAGCATAGCCCTTTCCATAGCGCGCTGAGCGACTTTGAACCTGTGGACCTGCCGTACCGTTGTAAACAAAAATTTGCAGTACCTAAAATAGAACATCTTAATATTTCTTCGGTCAACTTCTAACTGTATACGGTTATCGACGACGATAAAAAGATCCTAGGTTTTGATTCCTCTACTTTATATATTTTTTGTCATTTGGATAAGTTTTATAGTTTTTGGAAACTTGACCTGTGTGTCTTTGTATTTACAAGGACAGTGCCTTGTACCTTTAGTTCTTTAGTAAGTTTGTTATTATTACTACAGTTGTGTAAATTCATTGCAAAAGACGACTCAGGGCGGCCAGATAGACATTTAGTAACAGCTTACAGGGTTTCGTTGTTATCCTAAAGAGGTTCCCTAAGGTGCGTTTACATTATATTTACGTTATATGACTTTTATTATATAACACGTCAATATGAATAAACGTGATCTAACAGTGTTCGTCCGCACTTAAATAACATGTTTTCTAATTGGGTTCCCTGTCTATATAAGAATCTTGTTTATCCAAAATTCGTATGGCATGACATACTTAATAATAATAACGTTTTTAGGTCTCAATACATAATGCCATAGGTACTGTTAAGATGGCAGAATTTTATTGAAGTTATACTTCTTTAGGCGCGTTATGAAAAAATGATGAGAGTGAAATTTTAAGATGCGCGCGCATCACTGTAACACAAAATTTTAACAGCATGAAGTTGGTTGGCTTTAGCGACCAACTTCATGCTGTTACTTTTGTGTTTACCGCATATTAAGAAAATCTACCAACAAAATAGAAATAGAATCTATATTTAGTGGGTGCTAACGACTGCATTGTGAAGGCCTATCAAAAGTATTTATTAATCTGAAACAACGGAACCAAAGCGCGATTCAGGAGACTACAGCGCCATCTCTTGACCATTGGTGTAGTAGAACCAAAAATCACATCTTTATTTTTTGTAATATAGTAACAGTTATAGGTATTCATATTTATAATATTTATCCACATGTTTCTAGTTTGTATATTCGGAATACGTGTTTGAGTTTCATACAAGTGCAAATCACATATGTTCTAATAAATTATATTCAGTAGCGATTTTAATTAAATATTTTGATTATTTATTTATTTTTTCAAATTAAAACTGAACTTTATGACTGTGTCCTTTTCCAGACTTTTTATTAATTTATTGTAATTAATTATTTGCATGCAATTAAAAACTAATTTTAAACGATGCCAAAGAAAAGAAGGATAACTTCTCACGCGCCTACATAAGTACACGCACCCATTTTTTTTTTATAATTTCGTTAAGCATTATCGGTGTTTGTGGTCATTGGTGTTACATTAGTTTAGAGTGGTGACCTAGACTTAGCGCGGGTCGAGCGAGCGAAGCGAGCGTGCCGCGATCGGTGACCGGCGGCCGGCGAAGCGCCAGCCACCTGATTATTAGATAAATAAAACAAGGAATAGTCAAACATTTGTATGCCAAAAGACTACTCTGGCAGTGAACTTTCTGCGATATGATGGTTTTAATACTTTCTAATTATCTTATTAAGTATGCCCCTTTAGACAACTCAGCGCTTTAAATAAACTAAAAAAAGTTGAGCGTGTTAGCAACATATTTACATTTTACTTGCAATGTGATAAGTAACTAAATATATCACCAGTAATGCTATTAAAGCTATATTTTATGACGCCTTTAACGATAATAGAGCACGAGTAACTAGTATTGCAAATGTTTATGGCTAAGGCTAACGACGGCCGCCCACACTCCTCCAGACAAATTAATAATTCTATCGCTCGCGTTAACCACTCCATTGATTCTAGTGATGTCCCCGAGGCATGACAAAACCAGGTCTCTGGTACAAAAAACATATGAATATATGATTTTCTTTTTACAAGGATATTACTCGACGTAACATGCTATATCAAGTAGATAAAAATGAAATAAGCAATACATTGTGGCCACAAAGCGGTGCGGCGCGGCGGCTCAAAACAGATAAATATTTTAGGTACATACATTCGCATAAGACATCACTTCTTCCCATATCCATATTTCCCATATCAATGATATATAAAAATGTATGAATGCGTTTTTATCGCCCTTTTTCCTACAAGTTTATTATTTCTACTTCAAATACAAATAATATTTTTTTTACAATCATGTTCAAGCTGCCCCGACATTTGGTCGAGCGAGAAACATCAAGGGATATTATCTATCTGGTTTTCTTATTATTATTTCCGACTCCCACATAGTTATACTTATGTATAAACATTCGCACAAAGTGCACACCGGGTAAATCAAATAACACCCAACTAAAAATGATATGAATTCTAAACACAAATAAACAATAATATAACGTCATATCTGAGGTATTTTTGGATAACGTAATTTCACATCCCACATTCCGTTGTTCTTGAGGGCGACATACATTATTTCTGCGTGAACTGCCATGAATAAACATTATGATGTCAACTTTTGCTGGCGAATGTGTCTATGATGAGTTGATGACTTACGCAAATTGGATTGAAGAGCATCCTTTATGTTTTATTATAACGAATAGGTTACTGCTTACTGATGAAAGTTTTCTCAGAATTCAAATATACATTATGCACTTTAGATAAATTTGGTATAAGGCAGATGCACAATGATGCAAAATAAGTACCTGCAATTGGGTATTCATTCAATATTATGTGTAATTACTCAAATTATCACAGGACTATTCTTAACTGGATATATAAGTATTACACTGATAATATTTTATTAGCATTTTACAGAGTAAACTACATATGTCAAAATGTAAATTTAATGATGGTTGATTAAATCGAACTTCCCCTCTTAAACCTGGACCGTCTGGATTTTTTCTAGTAATATTCTTTAGATTTAAACTTCTGGCAGTTAAATGCTAAATTTAAAATATTATAATTTCAGGTATCTCCAGTGCGTTTATTTTACTTTTATGCTCTTTCTGACAAACCCCGCTCAAGTTGACCGACCAGGGGGCCAATCGCTTAACGAGATTGCTATGGCTATCGCTATCGCATACGATTTTATTTTGTTATTTCTTGGCCGCTGAAGGTTTACAATTTAACGCCGTTATCAACCCCATTTAGCATACAAACCGGCCTGCATCCTATCTGTTTTGATAAATTTTAAATAAAACATACCTATGAGAATTTTCTTCTGCCATAAATGAATAGAGTCTAATCTAAGACATCAAAGAAGTAAACAATTTTCCATTAGGAAATTACAATTCCGCCGTAAATATTGTGCGGTGGGGCTGGATGGCTCGTAAATCCACGACACAAAACTATTTATTATATTATAACAAAGACGTGGACACGATTGTTTTAATGGCCCCAGTTCAAGTCCTATTATTGTTTTAGTGCTCCATAAAATATACATAATAACAGAAACTCGTAATATTTTCCGTGGTTGGTACTTAATCTGTAAGTTGAGCGGATGATTTTCGGGTATACCAAAATTTGTTCCATAGCATTTATATATATTATAACTAGCCGACGCCCGCGACTTCGTCCGCGTTAACTTTGTGTGTGTTTTTTAAGAATCCAACAGGAACATGACATTTTTCCGGGAAGAAAAGTATTCTATGTCTCTGTCCAGGTCATACACTATTACGTATAAATCTTATCCAAACATGCAAACATATAAACTTTCACATTTATAGTATTAGCAGGATCAGGGGGCCATTCGCCTAACGGAAATGCTTTGAAAAACGCTAACGCTTTCGATTTCATTTTCTTATTTCTGACCGCCGAAGGTTTTCAAATACCTCACGCTCATTTTCTGTAATATTGTTATTACCAATGCAAAAGAAAAAAAAAGAGCGAGAGGCATTTGAAAACTTCAGGCGGACAAAATGAAATCGTAAGCGTTAGCGTTTCCCAAGCATTTACGTTAGGCGAATGGCCCCCTGTTGTCTGAATGTTGGTATAGGGTTCATTTGGTAATGAACAATTGGACTAGGATACTCAGTGTCGCGAAAATGAAACGTTAAAAGAGTAACATGAGGATAATTCAGACGACTCATCCTGTAAAGGATGCGAAACGTCAATAAATAAATAAATCAGTACATCTATACCGTTGAATCTTATTTTATTAAGCCGTGTCTACGTCCAGTCGTCAGTTAATTCTAAATAAATGAATAAACGGTTTTAGGCCGCGTCTATGTCTGATCGTCAGTTAATTATAAATAAATAAAATTAATATTTCAACAACACCAAGTGTCGCCGCACACGGGCCACCGACCACAACTACAAATGTGTTTTTTTTTTATAAAAAGAGCACAGATACGACTTCTCAGCTACACACATAGCAAAAGAGAAACGTCAACATGACACGGCATGGCAGCCAAAGATGGCGGCGAGGTACAATCCGCCTAAATTCGAATACCGGCAATTACATAGTAGATGTAGATGTCGATGTTTTCTCAAACTTCTTCTTCTTCTTGTAGTGCCCTGTCCTCATCGGACGTCGGCGACCATTCCTCTGAACTTGTCCCTATCCTGAGCCATCCTGCTCAGGCTGGCAGCGTCCTCAATATTTGTCCAGTTCTTTATATTGTCCAACCAGGTTAACTTTCTCCGTCCTCTACTTCTTTGTCCCTCTATCTTCCCCTCTAGTATTCTTCGCAAAAATTGATATTTATTATTTCGATAAATGTGTCCAAAATATGAGATCTTTCTTATCTTAACCGTTTCCAAAAGTTCCAATTTTTTCTTCATTCTATGCAAAACTTCTATATTAGTTACACGGTCTCTCCACGATATTTTGAGCATTCTTCTGTAGAGCCACATCTCAAAAGCGTTTATTTTTGCCTCTATGGTTTTTTTCATGGTCCAGCTTTCGACGCCGTACATGAACACAGATAACACATAGCATTTTACCATTCTCCATCTGAGTTTCAGGTTGATGTCCTTGTTGGTAAATAACTTGTTCATTTTCATGAATGTACTTCTTGCTATCTCTATCCGCGCACGAATCTCCCTCTGGGAATCCCATTTTTCATTAAGAGTGCTTCCTAGGTATTTGTAATGTTTGACCCTATCAATTTGGGTTCCGTTAAGAGACAACGTAGTTTGGATTTGGATACTTTTCCACTACAGTATTTAAGCGGTTCGTGAATTGTTGGAGATCTTTTATAGAATGAGCTAAGATAACAGTATCATCGGCATATCGGAGATTATTTATTACTGTACCGTTGACCCTGATGCCAATTTCACATTCGTCGAAAGCTTCTTGAAATATAGTTTCAGAGTAAATATTGAACAGCAATGGTGACAAGATACATCCTTGTCTCACTCCTTTACGAATCCTTATCTCATCTGTACTTGATGTTCCTACTTTGATGTGTGCCGACTGGTTCCAGTATAGGTTTCTAATTATTCTTTGATCTTTGCTATCGACTTCAGTATTGTTCAATATTTCCATTAATTTGTCATGATTGACGTTATCAAATGCTTTTTCAAAATCAATGAAGCATGCATATACGTCATTGTTGAATTTTAAACTGTTCTGTACTAGAGTTTGCAATGCAACTAGTGCTTCACGTGTTCCTAATCCATTTCTGAACCCAAATTGGCTTTTTGTCAATGATTTTATCAATTTTGTTATAAATTCTCATATGTATAACTTTAAGAAATACTTTTAGGGCGTGACTCATCAGGCTTATCAGTCTGTGGTCTCCGCATGTCTTAGCGTTTGCTTTCTTAGGGAGCGGAAGGAAAGTGGATTTGAGCCAGTCTTCTGGTAGTGTACCCACATCGTAAATACTATTGTACGTTACAACAAGTAATTTTAAGTTGTCACTATCTAAAAGTTTTAGCATTTCTACATATATCCCATCAGGGCCAACAGCTTTCCCCTCTTTCATAGATCTTATTGCTTTTTCGATTTCTGTTTGGAGTATACGTGGTCCCTCCATTTTGCTTCCCGTTGTTAATAAGTTTGTATCCAAATTTGCTCCCCCATCTTCAAACAGTTCCTCTATGTACAGTTCCCAAGTTTTACATTGTTGTTCACTATCAATTACAAGTTTGTTATGTGAAGTTGTTAACTTGCCAGTTATCTGTTTCCTATGTGTCTTTGTAAATTCTTTAATCTTCTTGTGTAAATTGAAGCTGTCTCTTTTCTCCTGAAGTTTTTCAATTTCTTCACAGTCTTCATTTAGGCATTTATCTCTAGCTATTCTTATTTTATTCCGAATCACATTATCTATTTCTTTGTATTTGTCTTTATCTATTTCTTTGTATTTGTCTTTATCTATTTCTTTGAACTGCCTTCTCTGTTCCATAAGGTCCAGAATTTCATCTGTAATCCATTCTAACTTTTTGTCTTTCTTCTTCAAACCTAAATACTTTTCTGTTGTAGTTAAAATAGCTTCTTTAATTGTATTCCAATTACTTTCAATGTTATCTACAGGCTTTTCACTTGGGATGTTACGAATTTCATTGTTTAGCGTAAAGCTTTTGTGGTTTCAATTTTTACATTTACATTTTTAAGTTTTTCAATATCAATTTTCTTGTGAGTGTTTGGTTTCCTCAGAATTTTTAGTTTTAAATTTAATTTTGCAACTACGGGGTTATGGTCTGAACCAATATCCGCACCAGGATACGTTTTAACATTTACTATTGCGTTTCTAAAACGTGAATTTATCATTACATAGTCAATTTGATTTCTTACAATATGGTCCGCTGTGTGTTGTGGGGATGTCCACGTGTAGAGACGTCTTGGTGGGTGTTGATACCAGGTATTAGTTAGTATCAGATCTTTTTCTACGCAAAATTGTAGCATTCTGTCACCCCGTTCGTTTCTATCGCCCAAACCATAGCTTCCCACTATCTTATCAACTGCTCCTTTTCCGATTTTAGCATTCATATTTCCCATTATAATAACCATGTCTTGAGAATTGATGCTTTCTATTAAATCTTCTAGTTCTTTGTAAAAAGACTCTAATTCCTCATCTGTACTTTGCGCTGTAGGCGCATAGACCTGTATAATACTTAAGTTGAAGGGTTTAGCATTAAACTGCAACCACATACATCTGTCTGAGTATGGAACAAAACTGGTTACAAACTTGACAAACTCCTTCTTTATCATAATACCAACCCCGTAATGGTGGTTTTTCTCAGCTGTTGGCTTGCCAGAATAGTATAAAGTAACGTCTTCCTTATCTACTCTACCATTGTCAGACCATTTGATCTCACTCAGTCCTAGAATATTAACTTCCAGCCGTTTCATTTCTTGAACGGTGTTTTCCAGTTTTCCTGCCTTAATTAGGCTTCGTACATTCCAAGTGGCAATCAATAGTTGTTCATTTTTCCTTCTTCTTGACAATGGCATGGCTTCAGTTATCGCATGTTCTTCTCCGGTTACACATTTAACATCGGGGGACCCGGTACTCTCCCGACGCCGGGCGCTAGCCGGATTACTGGGCAAAATATTTTCGTTGGTTGTGCTATTCATGTTGTTTGAGGATAAGTTCGAGGTGGTGTTCTTAGGGCATCTATATGTGCAGTAGCACCCCATGTCTTTCTGCACTGCTATTTTTCGAGGGCATTTAGTCCTCAAGGCTTGCTAAGCCTCCTCTGACCGGTTGCCCGGCTAGGGTAGTGGTTATACCGCCACAAAACTTAGACGGGTTAAAAATTCGCTTCCGATTGACTGACTTGACGGCTGAGGTTAACTAAGGAAGGGAGAGAGGGGTGAGAAATCGCGCGAGTGGCGTGTGGCGGCGTTTTGTATCGGCGCATTAATTGGCCGGTGCGGGCCACAAGAAGCGAGCAACGACGATTTGTAGCGTGTGGCGGCCACCGGCGTATCTGTGTGGCGAGTCCATATATAATGTATGTAAACTACAAGAAATATGCCGGTGGCGGCGTTTAGTGAATGTGGTCGGTGGCCCGTTAGCGGCGATACTTAGTCGGCCGCTGTCGCACGCTTCCGCCACTTTAAGAGCCGCTTCTAGCTTCTCGTGGCGGCGTTTGTGGCTGTGGCGTGTGGCCCGTGTGCGGCGACACCAACACTCACACCAATTAGCCTAGCCCCAAAGTAAGCACTGTAAGACTTGTGTTATGGAATACTAGGGTAACGGATAGAATACATATATTGTACATATGTTAGTACCTATATTTATATAGAAATACATATTAAACATACATTCATCACACAAACATCTGCCCCCACCGACATTCGAACCCGAGACCTCTCGAGTTGGCGACACCATGAAACCCAGCGTGTGAACCACTGGGCCATGGAGGTCGTCGAAATATGGGAATCGAATTATGGGACACTACGGAGGTTTGTGAACAAGCTTAGCCGTCGCCTGCCTGGTATAAACCGTGCCTAGACCCGGCGGAAAACCAGGCGTTTTTTTTAACCGGATTTTTATTCCGGTTTCAAATCAATCCTCTGACTGAATCAGAGTCCTTGTTTATGTTTATTTTTTAATTACCAACAAGCGCTCTTACCAACGGTAAACAGAAGTAAGTGTTGTTTCTGTTTGTGAGTCAGATAAGAGTGAGAGATGGAGTTAGGGTAGGCAACTGGGTGATTCGAAGACATGGCCTGGCTATTACTTCGATTCCACGACACCACACCATGGGGGGTTTTTTAGTCGGTAGGCTCGAGCCTAAGGGAAATTTTGTATTCGTCACTCACGAGACTCTAGTGGGTGGGTAGTGGAGAGTCCGACATAACTCGCTCACGTTGTTATTCTAGTGAGCGAGTATAATAATGATAATAATTGTTTATTCAAGGCATAAAAAACCCAATAAAAATCATATACAAAATTACAAAAGGGGTGATGACGGGGTACAGTAAACGAAATTCTATTTAGTCCGTCAGTTACATGATAAAAAATAATGGACACGTATTTTTTCTTTGGGCCATCAACCAAAAAAATACAAAGTTATAGCGCGTCAAAGTTTGGGAGTAGGGAGATCGTGACGTCACTTTTATGTGAAAATTGTACCAAAACGTGACATCATGCGACTTTTCAAATCAATATAATATCTCTGCAATGTTTATATTATGTGAAAAAAAAATACGTGTCCAATACCTTTTGATGATCTACCTGATAAACGAAGAAAAAAAATAGTCATCATCCCTATAATAAATAAAATAAAATCATAAAATAACGGTAAAAGTAAAACAGGTAGTATAATATTACCTACGTCGTTTTAGGTTCTCACTCTTTCACACTGAAATCCAGTATTTAAATAAAGGATTACCTAGTCCTTTGCATATAGTTTTGATTATGCTGTTATCAGAAAGACATAGTCATGACCAAAAAGAAGCAAACGTCTTCTCATAACAGCATAAAAGTCTAATATGCGAGTAAACGAGTTATTTTCACATTAAAAAAAAACAACTGAGTAATATATGTATAATGATTCATAACATTATAATGGTATCGCAAGTGTCATCTATAGGCAGATGGTTATATCAGGCGGGGTCATAAACTTTTCTGCCAACCTTTTCATAAAAAAGCCCTGCCATAAAACGAACACGCCTCAAGTCAAAACCAAGTTCAAGAGGGTAATTTCAGTCGGAGGACCGACCCACGCTTTTTAATCAAAGATTTCCCACAATCACAATTTCATGAAGTTGTTATTTTACAGAATGATAGCTAAGTGTTGATCTTTACTTGAGTACAGTTAGAAAGGGATGTAGCTATGTGCTATATATAGCGACATCCCTTTCTAACTATGCTCAAGACTACATCAATCACTGAGACTCTTTCTGTAATATGGGCCTTAGTCTCCATCGCACGCTGAAATACCGTGTGTAGGGTTGCCAGGCCATAAAATGCAAAGGCCGGACTGCGGACTATATAAGGCCTGACATTTTGCCCTAAAAGCCGGACATATTTATTATATCAGACAGCGGGGCGGGGTAGTCACGCTCACGTCACGCGCCGCGCACGCCAACCGTTGCTCTCTTGTCCGCTCTGACGCTCGTCCGCCCATCGTCGTAAGAATCGCCACTCTGACAAAAAGCCTGACAAAAGCCGGACAGGCGAAACACGTACATATTTGGCTGAACGCGACAGCAAAAAGCCTAACCGTGTGGTGTAATAGCGGCTTACGGTGGAATATTGGATAGTTGTGCGTCTAGTTAAGTAATAGTAGTAAATTAACTGGAGTGAAGAAAGATAATTTAATTACGCAAGACAGACTAAAAAAAAACTTTACTATTTATAAAAAGCTGGTCAAGTGCGAGTCGGCCTTGCACACGAAGGGTTCCGAACTATTATCTATACAACAATAGACACTTTATTATAATCACGAGCATAAAACGGCAATAAAAACACATCTGTTGTATGGGAGATCGCAAGAAACCGCAAAAGGAAAAATCATTGGTTGTTTACGTCACAACAAGTTTGTTGTTTAAATACGTCATATAGGACATCGTATACCAAAATTTCACATTCCTAACCTAACTAGTAACAAAAATGTCTGCAAATGACAACTTTGACGGTCCCCCATTTCTTCGTTGTAGAAAAATATATATATATTTATATCCTACTCAACAAGCTTTAGACAATGATGGGTCATATGCTAGGGTACACACAATATATACACAAAAACTCAATTCTACATTCATTGGCACTACGATCTTCCTCTATAAAATATCCCTGCTAACAAATATAAACATCACCGATTTATGAACTGCGTAAATCTCTAAACTCGTGTCTAATTTCGTGAAACAAAATGTCTACCATGACGTCATCGCCCATTATGGCGGGAAACGTGTCTGGTCACCTGCAGGTGTCAGTCACAAGCGTATGGACACAGTCGATAAATAAACCTGAGAAATAAACAATAGCCGATCGTCCCAGTTACGGATTGCCAGATTACGAACAACGCTGATGACACCCCCATATTACAATAGGGTATTTGACAGTATTAAAAATAAAGTGAATGAATATTGGTAGGGGTTTTTACTATTTTTACAAAAAAAAACCTTATTTTACTAAAAACCCACGAAAAAGATAACAGTTTTTTTCGTTTGTCACGTGACTCAAAACGCTTGGGATTGGCGGAGTAAAAAATGACGTCACACGCAAGTAAACTTCCGGTTAAAGTGACATTACATTGTATCGTTTGACGTTCTAATTACAGTCGTGTGACGTCACACACTAGTAAGACGCCATATTGTCCAGAAAAACGTTTTCCCGGCAACTTGAAAATTGAGTTTTTGATTTGGTTATTTTTACTGAAATACACAACAGAATGATTTATATTCAATTTTCAGTCAATAACGTGAGATCGTTTTATAAAACTTGTCATATACTCTATTCATACAGTACATGTTGTAATATGACCAAAAATGCCGACACCGCATAAACGTAAGAACCACATGTAGCCGAGCCCCCCGCGCCTATTCGATGCCTCATGCGGCCTCGCCACTTCGTTTCACACCTCGATCGGGCCAACTAGTTTAAGAAATAGCATTGTAATTTTTATAATAAATTAGTATTAGAAAACATTTCGTTTTTTTTAACTCTTACGGCTGCTGCATATTTATCTTCCGTTTTGTTTGAGATCTGGAATGTTTTGTTGACATAATATCTCTTAGAGAATTTTGATTTCAAATGCAAGGAATGTGATGAGGGCTCCCTAGACCCGCATATCGAGCCGGGTCTAAGCAAAGCACCAAAACTCTCATTTTACAATGAATCAGTATATTTTTTCATAACAATTTATTGATATCTCATGTCAAACTTGTATTCTATGTACTTGTGTAAACTTGTATTACCTTTATTTGAATATTCTGCATTTTAATGCAATAAGTATGGAAAACAAGTTATCAAGCTCGCGTTAGAAAAACATATAAAATTTTACATGAATGTAATACTATTATGGTATTTTTTTTTAATAAGTGAAGGTACTATTTTTTATAAAATTGCTGTCACTTCAGTCTAAAATAAAAAACCCTAAGAGTGACTATAAGCCTATGTGAAATAGCTAAATTCATCACGTCTTGTCTTCTATCACATTAAAATTATCGAAGTTAAAGTAGGAAATCTAAAGTCAACTATATGAGTAAAAAATGCAGGCAAGGCGTTTATTAGATATTATCCAAGCGTCGTATATATATATATATATATATACCTATAATACTTAATAATTTCATTTTAGTTTTTATCATAAAAAATTGTGAGTTTATTTGCGATCGTATTTTAATCACTAATTTTACTGCATTTATTTTAAGGAACACACGAATAAAATGTCAACACAATATCTTGGGGTCGACATCAAATGACCGGTGGATCGATTCTGAGCTCGGCAATTTTTTGACGTGACAACGTCTTAAATTAGGTTGCGGCTGGGAGTCACTTATGAAAAAGTGTAACGCTCGGTAACGTTACGATGAGTCTCTCGTGTTAAGTTTAAGTTTACATGTACAATGTTTTAGTAAACAAAATATATTTCTATAGTTAAAATTTGTGCAATTCTTATTTTCATTCAATTCCTTGTTCCTATTGTGCAATTTAATTATATTCATATCAATAAATATTCTACCGAGAAAAAGACGTTGTCACGTAAAATCTTCGCCCGTAAAACCGACTTTACAGGCAACCATTTTTTAATTGTATTTTTTTTTTATTTATTTTTCGAAACAATATTAGAATAGAATATTTAATTTTGCCCAGTATTTTACAGTACCTAGTCATGAAGGACTTTTACGTGGCCACATATTTGTAGGTTTCACTTCTACCGCATGTGAATAGCACAGAGCACATGTCCGTTTTTGTTTTGTAAAAATATATATTTGAAACCTTCAAACTGAGCTCTTTCATTCAACATAGGTATAACACGATACAGTTAGCTAAATTTAAATTTTTGTTTTTTTATACACTCCCCAAAAGTAACCCCCATATTCTGAATTTATTTATTTACTTTATTCGTCCGTGTTTGGGTCACGGACATACAACTATTTACTATATTTCAACTTGATCTGTCTCGTAGATTCCAAGCAAATCGACTGTGTCTCGTTTCGTCGAATCGTTTTTGCCGATTGAGGTACGGAATCCTGAAAAGATAATTTTCATTCACGGACAAGCTTAAAATTCACTTAGGAATCAGCTATATCAGCTATTTTTAAAATTAAATACTGATATTATAAAAAGGAAAGATTAGTATTTTTGTATGATTGTGACTATTAAACCTTTAAACTACTGGATAGATTTCAAAAAATCTTTTACCATTGGAAGCTTCAGTATTCCTGAGATGCATTGGCTATATTTTAGTGTGTTAAAATTTATTACTTTCGAATACTATGTTTTTTAAAAGGTATCTATGAACAATTCCACTCAGTGACCGTCATTCAATACCAAGCACGGTGGTGAAAGCTTTTATCACGAAACACTTAAATTTGAACCCAATATTGTTTGCCTCTAAAGTCCATAGTTGCATTTGAGGTTGCACGTTTGCGGTTTTATACTTTTAAAGCCGATTCTTATAAGAGGATTTACAAAGTTTTAATAAACAGAAACTCTTACAGGGAGATTCCTTAGTGGATTTTTCAGTATGCCGAAATTCTGATTGCTTGGTTTATTTTTAAAGGACAGCGTTTTTTTTCATTGAGTAAAAGGTTAGTGTAAAGATTTTTATATTATCTTAAATATTCGCTTTCCATTCGTTGCTTCCGCCAATGTGTAACAAAATTTAACGACTCAATTTCGCTTATACAATGAAGTCCCAAGCAATATCTAAGAGTAAACCATAAAAAAATTTAAAGATACTATTAAAAAGATCACTTCTTAAAATGGCTTATTGCAAAGTGGGTCATCATATTACAGACAAAAATGCTTGGGTTCGAACTGTTCTTATCATTCCAACAGGTTCTTTAGATGAAAATGATCATGATTGTATTGACGCTGTAACAACATAGTGATTTGTAAATACTATTAAATTTATTCTTTTTAATGTTGTGGAGTTTATTTCGCCCGTTTTTTTCCGCAGCTAAAAATATGTCCAATAACGGGAAAATTTTGGACGATGCAAAAGAGTTTCGAGTTTGAGTTTGAATACGTAAGTAATATACGAGTATATCTTCACTTCATGACCATTGACTACTTCATGTCCCGAATATGTCCTTATAAGCCGTTCATAAACGTTTACTTCTTGCAATAGAAATTTTGCTGTAAGCGCATTCTATGTTTTTTTCGAGTCGGTAGTCATTTGGGACCGGGACCCCTGGTCCTGATGGGGACATGGAATTAATAAATTATTTTGAGGCGGCATTCGGGGCCGAAGCTAGTGGTCCCGAATGACACCTATGTTTAATGATTATTTTGAGTGATCGCTCCCAATCGTTTCAATAACATTTTGTTTGTTTCTGTCTGAGATAGTTCTTACACTAGCAAAGGGTTAAAGGGATAATCTTACTTAAATAAATATTTAAGCAAGTTATTTTTTAAAACTTTATTAATCTCTTATCAAACTATTACCAAAGAAAAAAAAAGATCAAATTGAAATATAGTGATACAGCTGCTGCTTGTTTTCTTTGTTTAATTTTGATAATATACACACATCAAAAGTGTCTAGGGATCAAGCATTTTTATGCGGATTTCTTGAGATTGAGATGTGGCTTTGTAATAAATTTATGATTTTATAAATTTATATGGATCCTTTTTGGTGCATTTCATAATTTGAATCAGGAACTGTGAATCAAATTCGAGTAAAAGATGAAAATCAGCTGTCAATATTTTCCCTATAAAAACATACAACGCATTGAAGACATTATTAGTGCTACTGTTTCCCTACTACTGATTAAAACCAACGTTATTATGGAGCGGCGACGTCATTTAAGCAGGGAAGAAATGCTCAGAGCCGTGGGAATGATAGAAGCTGGTTCCCGGCAACGTACTGTGGCTTTAGCTCTGAATACAAGTCAGAGTGTTATCAGTCGACTTTGGACACGATACCGAAGCACTGGTACCGTGGCTGAGCGCCATGGAGGACGGTATCGCTGCACCACACGGAGACAAGACCGATACATTCAAATCTTAACTCGAAGAGCTCCAACAATAACCGCCATGATGTTAGCCGTGAGGCTTCATCACTCTTCAGGGAACTTAATTAGCGACCAAACAGTCAGAAACCGCTTGCATGAAGTGAACCTTCATTCCCGAAGACCGCTACGGGTACCACCTATAGCAATGCACAATCGTAGGATTCGATATCAATGGGCTCTTGAACACAGAAATTGGGCAGAAGAACAATGGCGTTTCGTGTGCTTTTCTGATGAGTCTCGTTTTGGTATGAGACCGGATACAAGACGTATACGACACTGGAGAACCCCTGGACGCCAACAGCGATTAAAATCCTGCCAGGAAGTCCATCCTTATAGTGGTGGAACCATCATGGTATGGGCGGGTATTTGGATCGGCGAAAGAACTGAGTTGATTTGGATCAGAGGCAACCTCAACGCTCAAATTTATGCTGAGACGATTGTATCAGACGTCATCGTTCCTCTACAAGTGCAAATCGGTCCCTTATTTCAGTTAATGCATGATAATGCACGACCGCACACCGCAAGAGTTGTAAGACAGACTCTCGCCGCAGCTAACATCAATGTCCTGCCCTGGCCTGCTCAGTCGCCAGACTTGAACCCGATTAAGCATGCATGGGATATGCTACAGAGAAGAGCTCTGCCGAATATGGAGGGTATCCAGTCGCAAGAAGACCTTTTTTTGTTGTTGCAACGAACATGGGCGGCCATTCCACAGCGTGATTTGGATGAACTCATTTTGAGTATGCCAAACCGATGTTCTTGTGTTGTTAGTGTTCGCGGTAGAAATACGGATTATTAATTGTTTAAGTTACCCAATAAAATTTTAGAGAAAACTGTTATTTCAGTCTTTTTTTCGAACTTTTGTGTTAGTGGTTCAAATGTCAAAAATCCCTTTATTAGGAAAATGGCAAATTTCTTTATTAATGCAAAGGTGACTTGGTTTATCGTTACTGTGACAAACGAAAACACTTTATTTGATGAATCCTTAAAGAAAATTTTAATTAATATCAATCAGGAGAAAAGTTATTGCAAAAATATATGTTGATCCCTAGACACTTTTGATGTGTGTATATTAAAATTATTTATTTTCATTTGTTTTCATATTCAGTTTACATAAAAATAACTTATGTAATATAGTAGAACTACATGGATTAGAAAGAAAAAATATATTCGAAGGTAAAATTGTTACCATGTGCTCAAGTTCCTACGAATCCTCTGTTAATAATTCACAAAGCTGTCATTTATTTATTGATCTTTTACAATAGTCTATTATTAATAGCGTAGTAGATACTCATATTATGGTTGAAACTTTTATTTTGTACTCTTTCACAAGTATCAGCTAGCTTGTTACTATGGGTGCTAGATAAAGTGTAAACATATTTAAATATATGTCGATGGGTGCAACGTAAATAGAGTTATCTACAAAACCTCGATTTTTGGTTTATTCTACTATCGTTTTAATTAAAGGAGGCTCTACAACGTGATACATATTTACATAAATCGTTTTATTTGATTAGCTATTTGTACGTAAAAATCCCAGCTATGTATGTTAAAATATTTTGTTTATCTTTACCAACATACTCCATACATTTTGTATTCGGAGGTTTTGCCCCTAGAAAAACGCAGGCGCATTGTTTTATTGAGAATAGGTAAGGTATGTTTCACTTTTAATAAACTTTATGTAGTAAATACATGAATTGCTTCGTTATTAGCATGTAAGTCTTAGTGACGGGCAGATGATCATGTCAATGTGATGAAACTTCATGAAAAGAAGTACAGTTTCGAAGATAGATGGTGAGGTGAGACATATAACCTTAACCTTATTAGTCATTTTAACCTCATCTGATGAATGTACTGTGAACCTACGCGTCCTTGTAGAATTGACTTTGTAACCTTAAGGTACAATATCCTAAGAAACGTGTCCTTAAGTGTATATTCGTAGATTCAACAAGGTTTTATTTTTAGAATGACTGATAATCCTTTGTTGAAACGAAACGAAAATGAGTAGATCGTATACCGTGTTCGTACCTATATCAGAATGTAAAAATATCGGCGACAAGGCTCAGAGTTTTGAAGACGCACACCCGTAGAGCTTTATTTCTCGTTTGTTACTGGCGATTTTCGTGGAATTTGCTGCGAGATTCAGGGAAAAAGGGGGATTGGATTTTCTTCTTTTTTTTTGTAATTTGCATCGTAAGCACCTGGCTGAAATTTCAAAGGAACTAATTTGGTCTGTAAGCTGTTCGGTTTCCTTTGTAATTGGAATGTCTGGTCGATTCGTAGCTATGCAATATGTGTGCAAATTACTTTTAAAAGGTGAGTCGAAGTTCGAGAAAAGAGTTACTGATTGGTGTTACTGAATAAAAATGTTTGTTTCAAATATCTTAAATGGAAATGAAATATAATTTAGAGTAGGTATTTATGATAACTACTAAAGGAAACGAGCGTCTTAAAATACTTGCATAGGGAACATTCGCAAAAGTCGGAGGTTTTCCATTTTTATGCGATATATTGAACTGGATCACGGTGCTGGTAGAAACTAAGTCTATTAGTTACGGAGTAGCCACCATGTTCTATTAAGACAACAAAAAGCATTGCTTATTTTTGGAAAAAAATATGGTCTCATATTTATTTTAAATGATTCTTTTTTTTGTCTGGGAAATGCCTTCTTCAATCACCGGGGGCGCGAGAAGAAGGTATGTGGGTCTCCTCGACTGGGCCGGATGAAATAAGCAGGGCCGTACCTGATGCCCTGAACAGGGCCACTAAAACCAGACAATACTTCTGCACCGGTTACTCTACACGCATTGTGAGGACGGCGGAGGAGATTGTCAAAGTTTGAAAACCTGTTACTCAACCGCGTTAAATCGGCTAAAATGGATTTGGTTGAAATTTGCAAATAGATAGTTTTCATTACTTTGAATAGGATAATAGTCTAAGAGCCAGCGTTCCGCAGACTTACGGTGTGATTAATCCACCCATACTCTTGCGGCTCGGCTGTAATGTTGACGGGCAGCCTATATATTGTTCGCAGGAACTGTTGTTGAAAAAATGCACATTATTTTTTTTCTAAGGAGGGTAAACTAATGGAGTGAAGAACAGGTAAAATTGCATTTAAATTGTAGAGACATTTGTTTCATTCGAAGAAGCTGCAAAACGAACAGTGTATCACACTAATATTATAAAGGCGAAAGTTTGTGAGTATGTGAGTGTGTATGTTTGTTACTTCTTCACGTCTAAACGGCTGGAACGATTTTAATAAAATTTGGTGTGGAGTTAGCTGATACCCTGGATTAACACATAGGCTACATTTTACTGCGGGAAAATATATAATTTCGATGGGAAAATCGATGCAAATGAATTTTGTTTAAGTAGGTACATATTTTTTGACATTCATGTCAAAGCTATTTTGATAGATTAATATTTCATACATATTTCTAGGACAACCGCGGGTAACACCGCGGGGCACAGCTAGTATTCCATAAATCTACTCCATCATTTTTACGAAGGTGTTTGAATATTGGTTATCTGCGAAATGAAGAATGAGAGAGGCAAAATCGTGCGCATTTATTAGCACAACTGAGAAAATATTATGTGGTCTACCTGGATGTCAGAACCAACCTATCTGTCTGGTTGTTAGAAGATGTGTCTCCAATAACAATATACATGACGTATATGTATATGTAAACCCCATATTTATTGGTATTAACATGTATTTATTCGTGATTAATTTTTAATCACGAAAATTTGTATAAAATTTTCGCAGCTTTGAAATTCTGTAAATTATAGTAGGAACCAGAAGAAGTGTTTGTCATTAAATTTATACAAAAAAAAAGATTTGCAAACTGCAGACAATCTGCCATAAAGTTTTCAGAGTCAATTTTGATGCTTTTTGACTTCTGGGCACGCCCAAAGGAATCCTTGAGGGAATAGGAAACCCCTACTTCACCTACGGCAGGTGAAATGGTGTACCTAGCATTAATAAGGACTTTGCTACTATACCGTAAGTCTGCGGAACGCTGGCTCTCAGTCTATAAGGGATAGGTATACTTTTATTTTTATTTTCTATACTAGCTGACCCGGCGAACCTAGTACCGCTTACAATAATTTGGAGGAAATGAAAGCTAAAATTCAAATACGCAACAATCCGAGTAATGTGGATATATATATGTTGTCGATTCTGGCATGATTTTCTAAACTTAAACCTTATTTAACAACTGTGAATCCTTGTCGTTCTCTATACAGAATGAAAAGGAGAGACTGATGTTAAATTTAGTTTTAAGTTTAGAGAACCATAACAGAATCGACAGTAATGGCTTACGAACTTTGACTAATAACGTGCACCATGTAGGTACCTATCTTTTGTAATTTAAGTATTATAAATGTTATTTTGCTTTAAGATTCCTTCTAAGTTTAAGTCCATATTGTTTGACGGCTATTCAGTCGCACTGCCTAATCCGAAATTTGGTATTCAGCAGTTGTTCAACTGAACTGAACCCATGTCGAAATCTGACTCAGGTGTGAAAAGATAACGTGGGCGTGTCAAAGGGTTTTCACACTCAACATAACTTTTTACTATTTTGTAAAGGTTTTATTTAACTTGTGTTTGTATGTACGTAGGTTCAATTTTACTACTGAATTTTAAAATAGTTTTCCTCAACCGATTTAGATAAAAGTTTGCAAATACGTTTAGTGTCGATGACAATCCATCCATATCCATAATTTGCTAAGTAAAGTCATTCCAAATTTAATCTAATTAATTTCTAATTATCTCTTAAGCAAAACTTTCAACTTAAATTTTCACTAGCTATGGGTAGAGATTTAAATCTGTATCTTTTGTAGTTTTAGGGACGTGCTTTTGTTGTGATACTAATAAGGTAGCAATGGCGTATATAGAATTTGTCTTTTAATGGGAAACGAACAAACAGTTAATTATTTATTATGTTTCAAGATTCAAATGCCTTCATCCAAAAATATATGCTATTCCTATTAGTTCACATCAGAAAATAATTTGCAAAAACAGTAATTCGTATAGTAAGTTCAATGTTTAATAACAACGAAATTTAAGCATTTCTTTTTAATTTTAATCGATTCTAGACTAACTGTGATTCATTTTTTATAAAATAGTAATAAAAAAAAGGCTACGGGCAGCAACCCTAGATATTCGTGCGATGTAATTACACCTCACCCCAAGTGACGTCACGACAAAATCAAGGCGGCAATTAAGTACTGGCGGCAGAAAATTTTGGTACACACTGTTTATGCTAGATCCACCACGATATTAAGGCGGGATAAGCTTTTGGTAAAATTCAAAGTGCTGCGTGCTTTTTTTCTTAGATTCCTTTATGGTACTGCATTTAATTTAATCCAATGCCATGTAACAATTTACATCGATTTAGTGTTATTTGTTTTATGTAACTAGAAAGAAAAAAGAAAGAAAAACATTTATTGACGACATACATTAACAATTACAACAAATACACATCAAACATAAAACAAAAGGTACATCGTCAACTAGGCCCCACCTCAGCGGCAAAAATGGATTGCCGCTGCAACGCTGATGACAATCACTTGTACACACACAGAAGTTATTAAAATAATAATATTAGGACCAAAGGATGAGAAGTCCAGTACAAAAACAAAAACGTAACACAAGAGGCTGTGCGGGCTCAGCTCTTTGCCTACAAGATACACAAAAATAAGAAAAGAAAAAAAAGAAAAATAACCATCGATTGTGTAACGCAGATAATAAACTTGCTCTCTTATTTTAGTCTGTGGGAATAAATAATAAAAATGAAGACGACACGACACGTGATGGAAACCACGTCATCGGATCATTTTACAACGTGCCACAGTGTTATAAAATAGCATTTTTCACTATGAACCTGACCGGGAAAGATACTGTACGATCGGCAATGTATGGTGAACCAAATTCAATATTCGTGGCCTGAAAAACCGCGAACCTACATTAATTAACTTAACTAATAATAAAATAGTAAGAGATTGTACTAGATTATGTATTATATTTATATGAAGTGGCTTGCCAACAT
Organism: Chilo suppressalis; assembly: GCA_902850365.2. Classification (NCBI taxonomy): domain Eukaryota; kingdom Metazoa; phylum Arthropoda; class Insecta; order Lepidoptera; family Crambidae; genus Chilo; species Chilo suppressalis. The sequence goes on from OU963908.1 coordinate 5,823,941, forward strand.
TTCCATGAAATTCCAGATTTATTTTTAATCTTTGTAAAAGAGGTTGTCGCAATAACCAAATTGTAACCAAATAGACTGATTGCGATAAGATTGCCAAAAAAGAGGTTTTTTATTTATTAACAATTTCCCTCCAATGGGAGCAGTGTATCTATAGGCTAAAAGTATACATATATACAACTTACAAACAGTTAGACAAATACAGATGCATAAATTACAAAGATAACATAGTATAATGATCTACACATTTATAACAAAGAGTTGATCATAGATCCGATACAGTTGTAAACCGGATTAACCCATTGTAACATGATACAATGCTTGTAGGTAAACAGGAGTCATTTTTGCTGGGTCCCCAGAACCCGTTCCACGTCCGATTCGGAGCGGATCTAATAGACGGGTGCGCCATCCGCCTGGCGAACAAATATACTGCTGACGATTATAGCGGGTGAGCCGCTCGTTGAGGTAGACGCGGTGGTCGGTCGGCGCGGGCGCAGGGGCCGAAACCCCGTCACCGTCGCCGTCCCCGTCCCCATCGGCAGGCGAGAGTGCGGGCGCAGGCGCCACGTCGCTGCGCACACGCGCGGCCTTGAGCAGCTCGCAGCCAGCACAGTGACCGTCTGGGTGACGCTCACCCCTTTTTCCTCCGGGAGCTGCCCGATCTCCAAATCGGAGAGGAGAGCCTCCTGGTCGCAGTCGTTGAGCTCCTGCTTGAGCTCAGCTATTGTGCGCTCGAGTTCCCCTGTCCCCTCCCCCGTCGCACTCGCTTCACGCTGTTCCAGCACGTCCAATTGCTGCTCAATAGTGTCCAGCCGGGATGACACCGAATCACGCAGTAGTAGCATTTCGCTACGGAACTCTCTCATTTCCGCCATAAACTGGGTGAGTTCTCTATCCCGACGGGCCTCCCTGGACTTCTTTAACTGTGCCGCGGTGAGACGGTTGATTAGATTTTTCGGTGCGCGGCGGGGACGCGCTTATACCTTTCTCAGGAGTCTGGCTATTGTCACCTCTCCGGGTATTCCGCTTGCAACTGGAACAGGCCCAGACCTTACTTATGTTGGCTTTGCTCGGAAGAGCCAAACATGCTTTATGATATTTTAGCGGACATAAACTACAAGCAGCAGCACCTGTCGCCAAAAGGAACTTCCCACAAGCACCACAGTGAAGCATCATAAGAATTGAAGCACGTCTTGATCACCAAAAGCACCCGATTTAATATGTCCTTAACGATGCTACTCGAAATATTGGGATATTATAGATTTTGCTGTTGCTATTATCGTATAGATGGCGTTGATGCTTCTGTAGTGTCACAACTGCAAAATAGATGGCACTGATTTTTTCGATGTTATGTATACCGAATAAATAAAATAAAATTGCTTAAGAGATTTTTCCAATCTTGACCACAAGCCAAAGACAGTGAATTATATAGGTATATACATGATATTATATAGGTAAACATATATACATGAGGTGGTTAATCATAAATCAGGTGGTTAATTAAAAATAAATGAAGTGGTTAGTAAGTTCTGTCCCCAAATAGTGACAATGGATTCCTTATTACTAAGCCTGTGTTGTGAGTCTGTCCGTCTGTTTGTGGTCTTAGCCTACCAGCTCGAAGTGATAAGGTGTTTATCCATTTCCGATTCGGTATTTGAGCACCAGTCTTTATTCTTTTATTATTACTAAGAGGGATTGGGTAAGCATATAACAAAAGTGATAGTAAGAGCATTCAAAAGATGTGTTCTATCAATACTACAGCAAGAGCGAAAATTGGCTTTTGTACTAGCACAGCATTGCTATTCTATAAATCAAGGGTATCGCCAGCCGATGACTCCGATGACCTAAGAGGGGGCAAGGTCATATTAATAAATGGAGGGTGTAAACGTGTTAACTTAGCTGAGAATTTGGGAATGGAATCAACTAGTGAATTCAAAATTTATTTTCGTCGTGCGGGAAGCAGAAATGTTTGGTGAGGCGAGGCAAGTTAGTCAAATGAGTGAAATATGGAATTCGCTTCACATCTGGCTACATATTTTATATCTAGGGGTGGCTGCCCCCACCTGCCCCTCCTTGGCGACGCCCTTGCTGTAAGTGCAGGCTCACTTTTCTTTTTTAATTTGTAATAAGAATACGTATTTGTACGTACGTATAATTATATATTGCAGAATAGCACTGTAGGTATTAGCTAGATAAGTAATAAGTATAGAAACAGCCTTGGACTTGTTTACACTATTGCTCAAAGTTCTTTCTCATTCTTATTGCAAAGTCGAAATTTCCTTTGCTATTAAAGTAAAAGAAAAGCTTTAACGATCCTTTCCAAAGTTTCAGACTGCTGAATAATTCGCGAGCACCGCGGCCAGGAGGAGTTCGTTCCGCAGACGAGATTCGTAAATTGTTCTTTTAAAATTTCTGTAATGAATGTTTTTTTAAAAGCCCTTTCGCTCGTAAAATTGGTGCGGATAAATTGGGGATGATTGCACGATAAATTATGCTAAAGCTCGAATCTCGGTGTGGGCTTTTCACTGAAAGGCGAAAATAACGCCCGATCTACGTTTATTTTATAAGTTGTGTAATTAATGCTCGTTAGGTTTTGTAACTTTAAACCCAATCTCATTATATTTGAATTGGTATAATAAAGCTCGTTTTATTTACCGACAATCATAAGCTTTTATTATTATGAAGAGTACAGTTTTTTTACTGTAATGTGCCTAATCTAAGTATATACTGTTCTGTTGTATCATTCTATTACTTGGTAACCCTTAAAGTCGATATAACAAAACTGATGAACTTCTCAACAAGACTTTCTTCACTACAACCAAGTACACAAGCAACCAACCATCAGTACCAATTTTGAGCTCAATTCTGTGTCATGTTTGTCTAAAACAAAACTGCTCCTGCCTCTTCATAAGTAGAAGTGAACCAACAAAATATCTAGGAGTTGTCACAAAAAGCTTGGACTAAAAATAATACTAAACTTAACGTTAGGAAGATAAGGAAACCTGACACATACTAATTATCAAAACACGCCGTCAATCGAGTAGGCCTTGCTTTTACATTTTGCGCCAAAAACTGCGTCATGGAATTGTAGAGGCTAAAAATACCTTTATAAATATTACTAACAATAATAACTTAATTCTCTAAATCATTTATCTACGTTAGTTTTGTTAAATGAATGAAAAATAATACTACAAGCAGAATAATCGGTTAATTTGGTTACATTTTCTAAGAAAACTTTACATCTATTGTCGTATGTAAAAGAAAAAATAATCTAGAATTGGTGCGTTTATATGTAAAAGGAAAAATAAAATGGAATTGTTTTACTTTACTGTTTCAAGTACGGAATTTCCTTACATACGAGCAGGTGTTATTTCAGCTCATACCCAGCTGATAAGGTACCGGGGTAGACTCTCAGTTGCAGCAACGAACTATTGGAATACAACGGCCGTAGCTTGGGAGAACAAATCAAAGATGGCGGTTTTTGGTACATGCAACTTTTAATAACACAATCTCGCGTGTTACATGGCGGCGGCCCGCAGAGAAACAATGGTTCTTATAAGATTATACCAATGATGCTATGTAAATAATTAATCTATCGACCAGAGTTGTTAAAGTCCAGATGGGACACGTGGCGACGAGCCGACACACGCTCACTCGCGGGCAAAAAAAAGGAAATACGTGAGCTCAGGGTTTGACACGCACACGGTACCGTTCCCTCGTTTGAACGAAGCGACGATGGCGGTGATACCTCAAAATGTCAACCCTTGAGGTCACAGGATGCTGCACCCTGATGATAGGGGTCTACGGGCTGACGCCGTAGGCCTCAGCAGGAAGCACGCAGGTGGATGGAGCTCACGGGCATTCGAGCACGGCGGTGAAGCCGAAGACACGAAGAGTCGGAGGGCGTGGGTGATCACGTATCACACCACGCGCACGGCGACCGCGAGATTATATTTTTTACTTACATGAACCACATAATATCTTGTAAGGGCAGAAGGCCATAAAAAAACTATATACTAAGGGGCATGGCGGCGTGCCATTTCATCCCCCTGGTTCGGGAATCGGCCGACCAAACATGGTGCCACGAGAACCTTCTATTCGGCGGAATGGTTTGGTGACGAGCGACACAGCCTCCTAGTCCGACTCTGGACTGTCTCTGGGCGACTGTCCAGGACGCTTTAAGTAGGTCAGTAGTGCAACGGTAAAGGATAAAGGAAACATCGATTTATCGATGGATACTTCAAATCCGAAATCGAACTTTTACAAATGTACCGTTATAAATTTTAATTTATTTACCAAAAAAAGTACTTTCTTTGTTAGCCAAAAACATCCATAATTGATAATTTTATGTTCAATAATCAATGAGCATTGATTGCATCGATAAACGTTTCCCATGCACGTAGGCGCATACGACGTCACATGACGTTTGGTTTTGTTTTTTTATTGAAAATGTGATTTTCATATTTACTGAAAACAAGCCGTGAAATGGAATGAGAATAATTTTCTGAATGCAATGATACCATTAAATCGTAATTTGGTTCGGTATTCATAAAGATATTACGATAAACACTTTTTACAATGAAATATTATTTATGATCGTGTTTTCAGACACAGCAATGATTCCAGGAATGAATTAGTACACCAAACATAATCAAGGATGTATGTTCGATCGTAATTAATGGTTGTTAAATTGTGCTACCTATTCTTTCATAAGTTATGTACCTATTGTTGACATATTATTTGCGTGATCTCCGGTCTGTGACGTCACGTCGCCAAAGAAAAGTCGTGTACCATGACACTATATAAAACCTAACATACCGATTAAATGATAACAATTTTTCTGATGATTAATAAATATAAATATATTAATAAATATTTCCAACACTCACACCAATTAGCCTAGCCCCAAAGTAAGCACTATAAGGCTTGTGTTATGGGATACTACGGTAACGGACAGAATACATATACTTTACATATATAATTATATTTATATAGAAATACATATTAAACATCCATGACTGGAGTACAAATGCTATATGTTCATCACACAAACATCTGCCCCCACCGGGATTCGAACCCGGGACCTCTCGAGTTGGCGACACCACGAAACCCGACGTACAAAGTACTCGGCTACGGAGGTGGTCAATATTTACTCGCCACCTCCAGAGATGGCGCTGCCGACACTGCGATCAATAAGTATGGAAGCCTACATCGCGCAAGATAAATTCGAAGGCAAACAATATATACAATGCCCAACCATCATTATTAGCTTGACCTTAACAGCTGTACTTCAAATGTTAAATCTTGTGTGATGCTACTGAACACTTGTTTGTAAGACCATTTATAAATTACTAGGTAATTAATATGTTCAACCCTTAAATCATGCATAAGTTTAGAATTTACTCATTCTAAAACACATTGCACTTGAATTTCCGAGACTCTCAAAGTTAAATAATATGAAATTTCTTCTCTAAAACGGGATATTTATGATGAAACTCTAAGAAGGGGAGGCGAACGGGAGATAAACTTCGACTTTCTTATTAATGCCCTGAAGAGAGCATATTTCGTTGTGCTTGTTTGATTTATGAATACACAGTGCACGACTTTGGCAGAAAACTTAAATTGTAACTCAAAAGTATTTTCTACACTAAATTCATTTGACTTAGTGGGTACCATATTAGTGCTTTTGCGATATTGCTGAAATGTGTCAATATGTTATTTCATTAAATAAAACTAGTTTTAACGGGTTAATGCACGAACTTTATTTATATATTGACGTTTCGCAGCCTTTTCAGGTCTGCATCGTCAGAATAATTATTCTGATGAGTGATGTGTGTGAAAACCTAATAAACAAATATGTTATTGTATGTTCTAGAACGAAAGCTTTCATTAATCAAAATAAAGGCTTTCATGAATTATAATTAAATTGAATTCATGAAAGCCTTTATTTAGATTAATGAAAGCTTTCGTTCTAGAGTTCTTTTAAATTAAATTGTCATAACGAAAGTTAAACGACTTGTTTTAGAAGCGAATATTTATAGAGGGAGGCTGGGAGCAGGAGAACAGAGGTAGGGCATAGCGGATTCTCCGCTCGAATTGGAGCGCCTGGGGAAGTAACCTTCACCCTATAGAAGACCGCAGTAAGATAACACTACCTTTTGGTGGTGTTGTGTTTCTGTCGGTGAGTTAAATTCCACGGCTCCATGGGGTAGAGCGTCCCACGAATGCTGTCGCCCGACTTTCCCCCCTCTTCTCCTAGGAGAAGACGCGGGGAGACGTGGGCGACCGGGAGGGGGGAGAGGGACGGGAAGAATTATTCTTCCCCTTCCGTTCCCCCCTCCCAGGAACGGCGGCCCCCCCACTCGTAGCACTCGTAGTTCTGTCCTACAAAGGGGGGGGGGGGGGGGGCGGAGGGTTCTTGGACGGATACGCCCAGGAGTCCCCTCCGCAGCGGATTGGGGGCGGTACGGTGGGCAGTAGGCCGCGTACCCAGCCCCCACGCGCGGCCCACATGCGCACGTCTGCGGGGTCCCCGTAATACCGCGGGAGACCCCTGCCGTGGAGCCTCGGCAAGGCCGGGAAGCTGCTGGGGGCGGAGCCGTGGTAGAATGTAATTATTAAGGTATTCGTAGGACTTTTTTAGCGGATATTATGCTGTAAAGCGCCCGTAAGAATTGCGGGGTCCTCGGTGGGTAGCCACTGGGGGGTCCGTAAGACTTGCGGGAGCCAGGTGTGAGGTCCGTTCGGCGGTGTGCCTCTTAAAGGCGCCGTCGTCTGTAAAAACATTTTTTATAAAAAAAAAATGGGGTAGGGCGTAGGGGATTGGTTCAGGGTAGGCAACGGCGCGAGTATTTTTTTCCGTATCGCAAGTATCTACAGGCTATAGTGGCCGTTTACCATCAGGCGGGCCGTATGTTTATTTGCCACCCTTTAGCATAAAAAAACCTCCTGTGAATAATCTTTTTCCTATTCTGATGGTGCAATTACATTGAATTGTATCTGGCCGAATACGGGCGTACTCGACTCCGTTCATTTACACATAGTCGTTTACCCGAATTCCATTGGCACTCGTATTCGGGCTAACGACCAAGTGTTATAGCGCCATAAGATATAACATATGGGATAAATCCTAAACTTCGTTGAATAAGAGAGATCAGACGTATTACTAGCATTAACTTAACGTAAATTATGACAATTTACAACACATATTTTCTGGTTTGTTGTACGTAATTAAGGTCTCATCACATTTTATGGATAGGTAGGATATTATGTATGAATAATATGATGTTTAGCTACTTATGATGTCATTTTAATTACTTTTAGGTCTCTCTTGGTAAAGCCAATAGCCCCAGATGCGCCAATAGTCCATAGTAATTTAACAAAAAATGATTTTGTTAAGAAGTTATTTACGTAATCTTGTTAATTGTTGAAGACTTCATTCATATATTAAAAGAGCTTACTTCCCCAAATAGGAGCTCCAATTCGAGCAGGAAACCGCCATGCCCTGCCTCTCTTTTTTTCAAACTTGAAGGGTTCCCTACAATCGCAGAAAGCAATAACACAACCGTTACTGACTGACTGATCTATAAACACAAAGCTAAATCTACTGAAAGAATTGAAATTTGGCACGCAGATTGTTATTAACACAGTAAGAGGTTAGAAGAGTGATCGTAGACCGTTTGTAGGGGATCCGATGTCGCCGGCTCGCCCCCGCTACACTTCCACTTAATAAATAGTAGCCAATCAAACGGCGCGACATCACACGATCAAACCAATCAGCGCTCACACCAGAGAGCAACGATGCAGTCAGAACCAAGTTTTGGTCAAGTTATGAGCATTTGCTCAAACGTAACTGAGGTTCGCCTACCCTGCCCACAAGGCCCTTCTAATCTTTTTCTGTGTTCCATGGTTACTAACTTATACTTATAAGTCAGCTGTGAGAGAACGTTACTAAAATTCACCTGTTGTCACCTGTTTCGCAAAATTCCTAAGTGGTAAAAATAGTTCCTCTATCCAGGGATGATGACGTGGTAAAGTAAACCAAATTCTATTTAACCCGTCAGTTCGGTTGCCAAAAAATAATGGACACTTATTTTTTCTTGCGACTCGAAAGGACATGGCTAAGAAACTGCCCTTAACGTGTATAAATATTTCGCGCTAGCCAGTAACTATACAATTTATTTTTTTATTAATTATTACGTGTTTATTATTCTCATACAACTTTCGTGAAATAATTAAATATTTAAAAGTATAAAAATTTACTTCAGGTCTGTTTAAAAAGTAAAATGTTCCGTTTTACAAAATAAATGAACAATAAATGTACACAACAAAATATTTGTGTAAGTATAACGAAATAAACAATATTATTTCTAAATTCCTTCAAACTATGACATATTTGGCCATAATTTTTATCAAAACCAATCACTGAAGGCCTAAAATAATAGAATTTATTATTCTGATCAGGCTTGAGACAATATCCTTTAATTTTTGCAAATGAACAAAAAAAAACTTCACAGATATCCTGTCAGGCCGCCGATAACAAATTATTTGTATTTATTTTTGCTTTAAAAACATTTTTTTTGAAGAGTTAATCAGAGAAATGGGAAGAAAGATTCTAAGAAAATGCGAAATTGATGATTCTGTAAATAATTGGCAACATCTTTTATCAAATTTAGTAAGGTGACCTAATGACATAGTAGGAGTTCTAATAATTTTCAAGATTGTGACTTTATCAAAAGTTCCTGAGCCTTTTTTCATAGAAATTATAAATTTCAGCCATTTACCATTAAATATGAAGTACAGTATTTATACATTGCCAGGGCAGTCGCTCATACAAAACTTTACCATGTCCTTTGGGAGTAACGTCACTTCTAAGTAAAAATTGTACCAGGACGTGATGCCATGCGACATTTTAAATCAATATTATCTCTGTAATTATCGGATTATGTAAAAAAATATAAACAATACTTGTCCAATACTTTTTGCTAGTACATTATTTTGGAAGTGCGTCCCCTAAGTGAATGTTTGAATGAATCAATGAATGATGAAAGTTTGTTGGAAACTTCGTAAATTTTGAGGATGGAAATGTGAAAATTGTAGATTTATAGCACTCAGTATAGTAGATGAGGTTTCATTTTTAATGTAATTCCAATATAACTTCACCAGCAATTTGTACTTGAAAAACAATTGCCCAGTTCGTAATTGAACCATATATATAATATATATAACCATTCCCCAATGTTTTTCCGAGATGTAAGAAGGTAAGTTAACAATTTAATAAAAATACCAAGAAAGTAACGTATTCTTTTACCACATAAGGCTGGTTAAATGTCACACGTGAAAAGAAAAATAGATATCTTTTATGTGTAGGTACGATTTATCAAGCGGTTCGATAAAATTATTACCTTCAATACAAGTGTTATTAAATGAAAACTCTTTCTGAAATTGCAGAGTTAAATGAATGATTGCTGCGTCACTCGATTTTCTAAATTGCTTACCTATACCCTTAAAAAGGGAAAACCAACTGTAATCTCCTAACCAAGTATGTATAAACACGCTTTGAACGTAAAAGTGTAATGAACTTCGACTTTGAACACAATGAATCAGTACAAATCGAATGAGAGCCGCTCCGCTTCCAAATAAAGGCGGTTACGCAATGAAAATGAAAACAAGTTGCGTAAAGCAGTTAGCTCCCCGATCGATCCCTACTGAACTTCACCTTGAGCCGCCCTCCCTTTCCGGCGTGCTCCCGGCAAAAACTGCCGCCCGATTACAGACACTACGCTTTCATACTATTACTGGACATTCCAAGTTTTTTTAAAAACCTTTGGTTTAACGGTTGGCGGCCCTTTCATAGAAGCAGAGAAGCCCGGATTGTACCGCAGCAATCGCAAATCCACTACTGGTTTATTGAAATTTATTACAATTGTAATATAACCCAAAAATAAAATTCAGTATCGTAAACATTTTTTTAATTGACGAGCTTACCATGTCAACAAAGTAAGATATAGGAATTTTGGAAGGTTCGGGCTTACCCTCTTCTGAAGCCCTGGGCATGCAACTGGTTTAATCTATGTCGTAATCTAATCTAACGCCTCTCATAATCGCCTAGAGGCTCGATCATTCAGACAGTTTGCTTGCAAAATTGTCTTATAGCTAAAGCTATTTATTAGCTTAAAATGACCAATTGCCGCATTCAGAGAGGTATATTAACTTTTAGGCGCAGCGTACACCGAATGACGCATGGCACAGATTCTGAGCGGTTAACAATTGAAGTTAAACCCTAATTCCCATATTATAACTTTAAAAATTTCATGGCAAACATGAAATAATATGCAAGTGGCGCACAGCGCTGCGGGGCACCCACGAGAGCCAGCGTGCGACTACTCTGCTCTGTGTCTCTTGGCCGCGTTCAAAGTCACCGTGTGCCGCTACGTACTCGTAGCTGTTGGCCGCGTTCGAAGTCGCTGCGTGTAGTATCTTAGCTGCGACTCTCCCGGTACGCGTTTCACAGAATCTACTTATTCTGTCACTTTCATTGCAATAACAATATAAGGACAGCACATGACTTAACAATGCATTAAATTATGTGACGTTGTTGAGTACGGCTGCAAGAATAATAACTATTTGTCGTTTCGCAAATGGGTAAAAATGATTGTTTTTTACCGATATTATAATATATTATCTTTTGACTCAATCAGTTTCACATTTGTTGTAAAGATATTTTTGTTATTTTTTTGTTTCAATTGATCCTTGGTTTGCTTTGTTTATTTCGTCTTAGGTTTTATAGATTTTTGAATCTATAAATATCTTGATGGTTAGAAGGGATGCGGAAAAGATGTCTTCTGTATTTATTTCTTTTAGTATATTTGTTTATTATACTATCGTCAGATTGTCACATTGTCATTATAATGTATTTTCTAAATTAATCTACCTATTAATTAATAAATCTTTATTACTTTTAAGTAAGGCACCCCTTGTCTTGAAATTCCCATTTTTCAATTGTTACCTTGGAGACCCTACACCGCGCCCTCGGTTTGTGAGAATGTGATGGTTTCCATATAATTGTCGAGTATTTTTGAACAAATCATATTTTATCACAATGTATTAAGTATCGGAAATCTTTAATGACATTTTCAAGGGTTTTAAATTTTTTTGTATACAGAGCCAAACTACACCCCACTAATGTTAAGTGGTTTTACTTGCCACACCAGCCATCGTCACCTTCTCGGCCTGCAAGTTGCTTCTTCGCGACTCTAAGTATTTATAACATAACTTTGGGCCTTGGTTGTATAAAAAGTTACAAGTGCCAGTGCTGCCGTAAGAAAATGTAATTTTATTAAAATTGTACGTCTTCGAGATTCAGGTGAATTTTGAGGTGAGGTTTCAGTCATCATCATCATTAGTCTATTAATGTCCCCACTGCTGGGGCATAGGCCTTCCCTATGGATGGAAACGGAGGATTGGGCCATGACACGCGGGCCCAGTGCGGATTGGCGGGTGGTAACGACTGCAGATGCAACTGGGACCAACGGCTTAACGTGCCTTCCGAAGCACGGAGGAAATCGAGATAAAAATTTTTGGTCACCTATCCAATGACCGACCACTGCGAAAGTTGCTTAACTTCAACGATCACAGCCGAATGCGCTAACCAACCCGCGCCATCGAGGTCCTCCTGTGTTTCAGTGATTTTTTATAATTTTTAGGTCAACATTTTTACGTGGTTCGGTGATTTAATATTAGTAACATATCTATTATTTTGAAACCCTTTAAAATTATCTGATGATCTATATTGTATCCAAGTAAATTTATATACATATATATATAGGTTATACAGGTAAACGTTTTGGTATTATTTGGTACTTAATCATTTTAGATGACAGATTGACTATTTTAGGAACAATTTTTTTCTTACCATTGAGAATGCAATTCTTTGGTGATTGACAAAAGCATACACTTTTAATAAAAGTTAGTATATATTAAAAAAAGAGTAACATTTAATTTGAAAGCAGAACAGAAAGCAACTAAGTCGAAAAAAATAAGAATATTTGCTGAAACCTCTTATATTACAGCTTTTCTTTATTTTTCGTGTTTTCATTTGGTAACCAATGATTGAGCGAAAGTAACAAGTTTGATTAAAACGAATGTAGGACAACCTTACTTTAAATGTATGGAGGACAAAATCCGGACAGCGTTCATGAATTGCGTTAATCGTTTAAATGTAAACCAACAACCAAATACCAAATTCTTCAAGTGAAGAGGGTTTAATTTCCTGTTCTCAATTCGGAGGACCAAACAAAATAAAGTCGTGCTGGCGAATTTTCCGATCCATTTCATTGTTATATCCAAACTCAGATGAGTGCCGAGTGATTCGAGACTATTTATCTACATCGCTCAATTCGGTTTATTAGCGATCGATCGCAATTATTAAGTTGTTTAAATTAATTATTAAGTTTTAATCCCTATAGTTGAACTTGTATGTATAACTAGCGGCCGCTCGCGACTTCGTACGCGTGGAGTTAGTTAGAAATAAAAGTTCACTGTTCGTTCCCCGCAGGTGATAGCGTGATAATATGTAGCCTATATGTTGACCCGACTTCTTATTAATATTCGTGCCAAATTTGAAGTAAATCCATCCAGTACTTGTTGAGTTTATCCCGGACATACATACAGACAAACATACAAAAATTCTAAAAACTATATTTTTAGCTTCGGTATCGATTGTAGATCACACCCCAAGTATTCTTTAAAATAAATATTCAATATAAAGTTTTGACTTTCCTATTATTTTATTATATGTATAGATATACACTGAGGATGTTAAATTTAATTTTTCTATTACGATTATAGTACAAAAAGCTGACGCACTCTGACTAATCAGATTTACTTATATTTCTATTTTTTCTGAAATCTTCCTTATTTAATAAACAAGAAAGACGGTATTCTACTTATTACGGTCCATAACATAGGGCTACTGACAGTACTGATACATGTATGGAAGGACAGCAGTGGTTTAGTTAAAGGGTGGTAACAAGTTTTGGTTACAAAAGTCTAAAAGATAAAACAAATCGAAACACTTTCTGAATTTATTACCTAAAAGTGCTCGTGTAAAAATATCATTACAATAATGCGGACATTTCAGGCAAGTTTTAGAACAAGTATGATGTAATCTTTTTTTTTTATATTTCCAACACTCGCACCAATTAGCCTAGCCCCAAAGTCCAAAGTAAGCACTGTAAGGCTTGTGTCATGGGATACTAGGGTCACAGATAGAATACATATATACACTACATATACATATATTTATATAGAAATACATATTAAACATCCATGACTGCAGTACAAATGCTCGTATTCATCACACAAACATCTGCCTCCAACGGGATTCGAACCCAGGACCTCTTGAGTCGGCGACACCATGAAACCCGGCCTACAAAGCACTCGGCGGAGCGGAGGTCGTCAAATCTTTTCTTAGCGCACGCCTACTTTATAATAGCTATACCTAAAGTGCTCGTGTAAAAATATCATTACAAAATTGCGGACATTTCAGGCAAGTTTTGAAACAAGTATGACGTCATCTAAAACATATTTTCGTGCAAGAAGATTGATTAGCATCTCTGTTATGTAGTCGTTCGCCTTCTCCGCGAATTTATCTCCTCAAAGTGACGGATAAGGCTGCTCAGAAAGATTAATTCATATTTTATATGGCGGTGTAAGTAACGCGTCCTTAATACGATCGGTAACAATGGGGCGCGTATGACTGATCGTTGGTTCCAACAAGAAATATTGTTAGTTCGCATATGCGTTGGTTCAACTTCAATCTATATATGTCTATTTTAGCTTTGACATCAAAGAGTTGATTGTTTACTAAGGGACGAAGAAGAGCTATTTTAGAGGCGAGAACCTGAGCGAAGCACATTTGATGATCTGCCAACCCCGTTAAGGAAAGTGTTATAGTATAACTTTGAGCATTCAATTTGAATAAAGAAAATTTTGCTTTGACAACAGTACTCATGATGTGCTTCATAAAAGATTGGTGTAGTTTGGGACCAACATTTGTGTATATTATTATCTGGAATTCATTATTATATTACCTGTAAAATAATTTTGTAAGATGCTTTTAAAATAATGAATGTCTTTTAATAATCAGATGACCGCATTTAATAAGGGTGAATCGTCTTGTAATGATTTGGCGCCTGCCAATTTGGGTTATTTAATAAGGGTGAATCGTCTTGTAATGATTTGGCGCCTGCCAATTTGGGTTGATTGATCCAACTGTGATCAGCGAGGCGTCTTCCCAACATTCGTTCTTAATTCGGTCAAAATGAGATAGTGAGTAAGGTAATCGAAGAACTTTGATATCATTCATTCTGTCTAGACTGTCAGGGGCATTTGATAGCATCAGTTCAATTCACTTACTGATACTATTATCATCCAAAAAAGTCTACATTTTGTACGACTTTGAACTTTAGAACGATATTTACTATTGTAATACATTTATACTATACTTTTATAAAGACAGTCGAAAAGTTTCTGTTTTTAAAATCAGATAACTATATTTTCGAGATCAAAAAGTTAATGTATTAATCTCGTTTGCCAAGAAACTAATTTTAACTTAATTTATAAAACATACAGTTTCTGTAAATGATCCGTGTTGCTTAGACTTTTTTGATGTGTGTATTTCCACACTTGAATCCTTACCTTTCTTTTTGCTAGGTTGTAGGGCGAATACAGATGTTTTTAAGCATTTATCTGCCCTATTTATAAATCTAATGATAATCTGCAGAAATCCTGCTTGACATTAATTCAATTTGCCAATAACTCAACGAAACATGTATTATTTATGCAACAATGCAGTTTAATCTACGATAACCTGGAAAAATCACTTTAGTGATAGCAATAAGAGTTAAGGCGAATGTTTGTGAGTGAGTGAGTGTGTAATATGTTTGTTACTTCGTCACGTGTAACCGGCAGAAGCGATTTTAATAAAATTTGGTATGAAGTTAGCTGACACTGTTTTGCTGCAAGAAAACATCCCTAATTAACTGCGGGTAACACCGCTGGGCACAGCTTGTTAAATAAAAATTGTCACGGCTCATGGCAATCATGGCGTTTGACAACAAAGCAACTATTTATTAATTAAATTTCAGCACACAAACGAGACATGAGCTAAAATTAGAAATTTTACAAATCGCTACCAAATTGATTCTAGAATACAATGTGTTCACATCCAAAACCCTCAGCTATAAATCATAATGTAACAACTTTCCTCCCTTATTAAGGTTGATAAATATGTCCTCGTTTTGTCTGAGAGTGAGGTATAAAATAAAATATTCTGCTCAGAACGAAAGCACGACGTCCTGAATAATAAAACGAGAGAATTGGCGTAGGTGGTGAGTGTGGGGGGGAGGGAATGACTTTGAAATATTATTATCACAAGAAATAACATGAGGATTAATTGTGCGAATGGTTTGAATGCTCTACAGCTAAGCACATACTTGTTGTTTGCTGTTGACAATAAACACTTGACAAACACCGACCACAATCACCCAACACGAACGCGCACATACGCCCCAGGCTTAGCAAGCATGCTAGTATATTCCAAAAGACCGATACCGGCTTCGATCACTGGCGAACACAAACCGGTAAACAGCCACACATTAGTGTTTGTTGTTTTCCGTTTGTTTGTCCAGCTTGTGTAGGCACCTTAAGGTTGTTCGCCCGAGTTCAAAACGAACGCGGTGTAATGCGCCGCCAAAAAAGCAAACAATATTGAGAAAATATAACTAGAAAATATTCCAGACCAAGACACAAACCGGTAAACAGCCACACATTAGTGTTTGTTGTTTTCCGTTTGTTTGTCCAGCTTGTGTAGGCACCTTAAGGTTGTTCGCCCGAGTTCAAAACGAACGCGGTGTAATGCGCCGCCAAAAAAGCAAACAATATTGAGAAAATATAACTAGAAAATATTCCAGACCAAGACACAAACCGGTAAACAGCCACACATTAGTGTTTGTTTTTTCCGTTTGTTTGTCCAGCTTGTGTAGGCACCTTAAGGTTGTTCGCCCGAGTTCAAAACGAACGCGGTGTAATGCGCCGCCAAAAAAGCAAACAATATTGAGAAAATATAACTAGAAAATATTCCAGACCAAGACCAGTCTGCTGCCTGGTCCGCGTGGAATTTTTTCTAGTTATATTTTCTTTATATTTAAACATCAAGCAGTCACATGCTTAAAAAATAAATATTATAACAGACAATGTTGTCTTATTGAGTACTTTGAAATTTGAAATATAGGAATTGGAACATGGATGCTCAACAACAACTCATTTAGTTAAAATAATGACGATCTTTACTTAAAAAAATCTACAGGTACATTATTAGTATGGTTTTGCGGTGTTATTTATTATACTTAAGAGAAATTAATATTTTTGTTGTACGTAAATGCTTTTATACTTTGCAAGAATTTTTCAGTGAATGACTAAAGTAACTCATTGTACTTATGTCATTACTTTTTTTTTTCCAACACACCAATTACCCTAGCCCCCCAAGGAAGCACTGTAAGGCTTGTGTTTTGGGATGCTAGGTTAACGGATAGAATACATATATTGTACATATATAAGTATATTTATATAGAAATATATATTTAACATCCATGAATGGAGTACAAATGCTCGTATTCATCACACAAACATCTGCCCCCACCGGGATTCGAACCCGGGAGCTCTCGAGTCGGCGACACCATCAAACCCGGCGTACAAACCACCCAGCCACGGAAGTCGTCAGTTATAAACTGTTATATTTGATATTTATTATTGCGTAATTGTATTCCATTTAATTATTTACATTTTTATTCACTATTGTGATTGTAACATTAGTTATTGTATAATTTTGCTGTGTTCTAACGGGGTTTATGTATCATCATCAGCCTATTAATGTCCCCACTGCTGGGGCACAGGCCTTCCCTATGGATGGAATAGGGAGATTGGGCCATGACCCACCACGCGGGCCCAGTGCGGATTGGTGGGTGCTAACGACTGCAAATGCAGCCGGGACCAACGGCTTAACGTGCCTTCCGAAGCACGGAGGAGCTCGCGATAGTAAATTTTTGGTCACCCATCCAATGACCGACCACTGCGAAAGTTGCTTAACTTCAACGATCGCAGCCGAACGCGCTAGCCACCTGCGCCATCGAGCTCCTCGAGCGAACGGGGTTTATGTATGGAACTGTATAATTTAAAAGCAACTGTAATATATCGAAAATTCATTAAATGATTTGTAGTTGAAGTTATACCTACACGTAAAACAAGTTCTCGAAGCCTAGTTAATTAGACTCTACTGATTGTGAATATAATTCAGAAACTTTCACCTATCAAAAATATACAAAAAGTCACGTTGCTTTAATAAAATACCTAAGAAGTTATACGGGGCGAATGGAAGATAGGTGCAAAGCTTAAAGCTTTGTTGAAAAGCTTGCACAGACTATTTAGAAGTTGAGACATGTTTGTCTTGGAAGAAATATGAAATGTTTATTACATACGCTACAAAATGTTGCGTTCATTTTTAGCATACCGCAATACATTTTTAATTATTATTATTGAAAATTTAGACCGTATGAACAAGCTTCGATGTTTCAGTGGTTGAAAGTTCACCTGCTACACGGGCGGCCCGGGTTGGATTCCAGCCGTTTTTTGAATATTCCACTTTCAATGAGCCCGTAAAAAAATCAGACGATGTAAAACACTTTAAGGCTCCTGAACTCACACTGGCGCAGAGTCGAAGCGACGCGACACGACGCGTTTCGCCTATAGCAAATCCACCTCTATTTTTCAACTATTAAGGTATTCCCAATTAAAAGGCGCGCGTCAGCGAGCGTCGGCGCGCGTCTTCTTAATACCAAGTATCATGTTTTCGGTCTGTAGCAAATTCATCTCTATTTTCCCACTGTTAGGGTATTCCCAAAGCGAAAAACATGACGCGACGCGACGCTTCGACTCTGCGCCAGTGTGAGTTGAGCCTAAAAGTTTCACTTGCATCGTGATTTTTTAATATAAGGTTTATAACGTTTGATAAAAAACATTTATATGATTGAACCAGATTACCTGGAGATTTTTGTTATGTAAAATATGTCATTATTATAACTCAAGAGCGTGTTATTTGGTATCAATGGTTTTATCATCATCATCATCATCAGCCTATTAATGTCCCCACTGCTGGGCACAGGCCTTCCCTATGGATGGAATAGGGAGATTGGGCCATGACCCACCACGCGGGCCCAGTGCGAATTGGTGGTTGCTAACGACTGCAGATGCAATCGGGACCAACGACTTGCCTTCGGAAGCACGGAGGAGCTCGAAATAGTAAATTTTTGGTCACCCATCCAATGACCGACCACTGCGAAAGTTGCTTAAGTTCAACGATCGCAGCCGAACGCGCTAACCAGTTGCGCCATCGAGCTCCTCAGTTGCACCATCGAGCTCCTCAACGGTCAACGGTTTACCTACTTTTAATTTTAATGTTTTCGTGTACAATTCCATATCCAAATAACAGTATATAAGCTGTGCCCAAAGGGACAACGGTAATCTACAACGAAGCTTCCGCTGTCCACCCTCCCATTTGTCTTGTGAAACGCGACAGGTGGACAGTTGAAATTTTCATATAATGTGTATTCCTTTTGCGGATAAAACAACAAAATGATAAAAATAAAATTTCATGTTAGAGGGATGATACATGATATGTGGGTTTTATTTATTTATTATGCATACGAGGGTCACCTGATAGTAAGTGATCATCATAGCCCATAGATACCTGCAACACCAGTAGTGTGCCAGGAAATGCGATATCAGCCTAGGGATCTGGGATCTGGTATCCTTTAAAGGAGGCGTGAAGAAGCAACATGCAGGCCGGCAAGGTGAGGATGGCAGGTGTGGCAGGTAGAACTGATGTACCAGCCATCTTCACGTCTGGACTTAACTTTACTTCAGGTAGGTTGGAGTCATTTGTCGGACCTATCTACGAAAAGAGAACATCCTATTTTTTAAGGTTTTCGGGTCGTATTGGTCCAAAAACACTGCTGGTGACAATGACTTATTCCACAGTTTTGTCTTACGTCGGGGTAAAGTATAAAATATTTTTTTAAGCATAGTTATATTAATTGCTTGATTTTGATATCTAAAACCAGGTTTACACGAGGCGATTTAAATTGATCAAATTTTATCGTTCAATAGGGAATATGCATATAATTATAACTAAAGGTCATATTCTACTATTCCCTCCATCAATGTTTTTGTATAAAATTTCTATTTGAGCAAGAAATCAAATTTTGAAAGGTAAATTTAAATATCTGAAACGCGACAGAGCAGTTGTGACGAGACATACATAACAACAAATCATCAAATCAACAATTAAGCGCCATGTTAACAGAATACCTCAAAGTCAACGAGATCTAATGCGAGTGAGTAATGCGCACGCACCTAACCTTCTGATCCTTGTTTATTTTGTTGCTAGGTTGCTATTTTAGCGTAAAACCAAGAGTAAATATTAAAGAGAGTTTTAATTGCCTGTGCAAAGTGGCTATTTTTGTCATTTTTAAGACACCTTACACTAATTTTCGACGTTGAAATATTTTGTTCCATTAACAGAATGTAAACCATGAAATAAAAATATAAAAAAAATATGCATACTCCCTATTGATCAATGTCTGTTCGGACGGTTCAAATCGCATGTTCATTTAGCAGTTGATCAACTAAAATCGCCTCGTTTATCTCGCCAATAACAATAACAATAACCGGTATTAACAATATTCTTCTTGAATGAAATTTACTCTGTCGAGCTTAAATTTACGAAACCTTTCATCAACGAGTTTAATTCGCATTTGGCTGGATTTGGCTGGATTTTTAAACATAATTATTGTTTTCTGTCACTGACGCAGGTAAAGTGGTACAGGCTGAAGGGAAGGTGAGAGGGTATCGGACTAATTGCTTGATTGTCTAAAGTCTAAGCCTAAAAATAAATTTGATAGCAGTTTATCCTTGTCAAACTCTATACAGAATGAACCTCCAAACTAATTTAACAAATAAGAGAATCAGTCCATTTTTGGTACAATCAATGAGAACATTTCTTGACTTCCACAATCGTAGACGGATTATGGCTCAACACAGCCATCGAAGTTCTCAAAAAATTGTCTATGACAATTAAAAAAATAAATCGACCAAGTGCGATTTGGACTCGCGCACTAATTGTTCCGTTCCATTATTTATACAACATTAGACACTATATTATGATATCGATCATAAAACGACAAAAATCTCGTCTGTTGTATAGGAGGCCCCTTTAACATTATTTATTTATTAATTGTTAGGAAAATAACAGCATTAATTTACACTTTAAAAATAAAACATTAAGTTTAAACAATTGCCTAGGTAATTTCCACTAAGTATTTATATCTCACATAGTGTCTTAAACATGAGAGAAAAAATAAAAATCAATTTTTGACATGATGATTACTTAACATAAATAAAAAATAAAAAGGAATAAAAAGTTGTGCCTACAACGAGTCACTTTATTACTTTTTTAAAGTTCAAAGAATTTCGATTTTATTTTATATTGTTCTTGGTATTTTTAGTTAGAGCGGCAACAAAAATACATTAAATCTAAAGAAAAGTTTACTAGAAAAAAAAATTCTAGTAAACTTTTCTTTAGATTTAAACATCTAGCAGTTAAATGCTTAAAAAATAAATAAAATCATAAAAATACATTATCTGTGAAAATTTCAACTGTCTAGCTATCACGATTCATGACAGGCAGATAGACAGACAGACGGGTATCGCGGCATCGAGTAATAGGATCCCATTTTTACCCTTAACCATAAAACAACATACTGTCAAATTGACCTCTTTTGGAGTCGGTTGAAAAGACTAAAGAAGCTCGATAGTCTTGACACGGTTGGTCTTGACCTTCTTAGAAATTGTCGACGATAGAGCTGGGTTCTCAAAAATAATGGCTTTCATTTCAATAACTTTTCTTAGCAAACACGTTATATTGATATGTGTTCCGTTTCAAGCAAACTAAGATAATATTTGTTTCTTAGGTTTTCACGCACATCACTCATTAAATAAAACTATAAAATAAAAGTTTTATTCTGACGACGAAGCCTGTAAAGGCTACAAAACGTCAATAAATAAATAAAGTTTCGTGCATTAACCCGTAAACACTAGTTTTATTTAAACTAAGATAATTTTATTGCTTGAGACATTGAACGCCCACTCGTCATTGGAACCTCTCTTCAACAGAATTTACGTGCTCTTTCCAGGTATTCGTCGGTAACATTATCAAGTCTAATTTACAATGTCTACCTACTGTTGCTATAGCAAAGGCAATTATAAATTTTAATAAATCTCAATTTTATAGGTCTTTTAGTGAGACATTTGCTCTTAAATTCTACTTATGACTCATTTCTTTGTCACACTATCCGTAAATGGAATGCTCTGCTCGCTCACGTGTGGCGTGAAGAAGCAAAATGCAGGCCGGCAGGGTAAGGATATCTGGTAAGGCAGGTAGAACTGCTGTATTAGCTATCTTTGCGTCTGGACTTAACCGTCATTGAACATGAGGTGGGGTAGAGTCATTTGTCGGACCGATCTATAAAAAAAAATAGATTCGGGGCAGTCAATACGGCCTATTTATGGTTTTTCTGTCACTGCCAGCCAAAAGTGTACGTAGAGGTATATGTCATGTACCATCCAGCTACGTTATTGATCCGGACAAGTCGTCATCGTAAGGTCGCACCCCCTGTCCCTTTGGCGCGATACATGTAAGAGTGATTGGTGGCCTCTGAAAAACAATACCGAAAGCGCTTAAGTAATTGAAAATGAATCCTACAAACAGGTTGGTAGGAATATGGCGACAAACCTTTCGAAGATCACCAAAGACGGCAACTTACTTATTGTATTTGAACAAGATTTTGTTTGAACCAGCTGTAGCATATTTCTTTATTTATTTGAAATGCTCACAGAATACTGATTGGCGATAATATAATGGAAATAAACCTTTATTCCCCAAAGTTCTGTTAACCGAACTAATGGAATTTTTCATCCCACAAATATTGTGAATAACTTGGAAAATTGACTGAACTAATGGGAAATGTACGTGCCACTACTTCTGTGAATAACTTAGGTAGAAATAGTGAATTCTCACAATAGGAGCCTTTGTGAATAAAAAGGTACGAATCCAACCGAAGTGTTAGATTCGTAGTGAAATATTCGACTGACACTTTTAAACGTTGGCTGGAAGGTTAATATTCCTAATATTAGCACGAACTTAGGTTAAAACTGATTTTTTCGGAAGATTCTCAGTTCTCTGTATAACATCATAAGAAAACTTCTGTAAATTTTTGATTAAGAGAAACAATAAATAATATTTCATAAGCTTGTCGATCCCATGCAACAAATACCACAGATTACCTAAGAGCATGTAATAGTTGAGTTATCCCTCAGATGAACAGAAAGATTTTCCGTTTGTCTACGTTTAATTAATGTAATATTTTGTATATTTATTTCATACCTACATGTTACTTTTGGTTACATCACACGCAATAATTAATGGTAGGTATTTGTCTTTCATCATAATTTCCCAAGTACGAGTAAGTTTTTACCAACTCAGCATTGTTAAAGTTATCGACAACGGAACTTTGGGCTTTCATGTGATACTCACATCGAAATAACACAAAACCCACTGTGTCCCGTTAACTTTCGTACCGAGAATCAACTCATAAAAGCAAAGTTCATACGAGCACGGCATGTTGCCACCTTTAAAGTAATCCTACTTTATGAACAACATTTGGCATGAATTTGATGTAAAAGATAATGACGTGGTACCTTATTAATTAGGATAGAGCCAAGTCAAAAACAGTGCTTTGAAATAAAACCACTAACAGTGACTACAGATATCATGCTTCCACTGAGTAATTCTACTAGAAATAACAAGGTAGATTTACCAAATAGATAAACGCGGTCAAATGACTATGAAACCTGTAAGGCTGGCAGTCTAATCTGATTTATAGATGGCTCCAAAATGGGTCAAAATGTAGGATGTGGAACATACAGTGAAAAACAGCAAAAGTGTGAGTCTTCGAAAACATGCTACTATATTCCAGGCAGAGGTATATAAACTAAAGGCATTGTATAATAAAATTATATAAAAGTATAAGTAGTAGAATAAGTAGACTGTAAAAGTATAAGAATAAGTAGACTATAAGTTGGACAACGTATTAATAGCAAAAAATCATTAGTTTTGTGATGCCCCAGTAAAAAGATCAATATTTAAATCTGGTTTAGTTCCTATAATGATCAATTTTAAAGGTCCCGAGGAACGTTAACACTAAACATTTACGTGTTTTAATTAACTGATATTACTAAAAAAGTGACATTAGTTTCAATTTTTAGTTTTTCCTTTGTTAAATTACCAAGTTGAAGTGAACAATATTGTAGAAAATAGACATTGCTAAAATTACAGAGGCAGGTACTGGCGGCTCTGGTTTAAATATTGAGAACTAGCTGTGCCTCGCGGTGTTACCCGCGGTTTATTAGGGATATTTTCCCGCAGTAAAACATAGCCTATGTGTTAATCCAGGGTGTCAGCTAACTCCATACCAAATTTTATTAAAATCGCTCCAGCCGTTTAGACCTGAAGAAATAACAAACATACACACTCATACATTCACAAACTTTCGCCTTTATAATATTAGTGTGGTTATTTGTTCTTAATTGACATTAATCTCTTTAATTCTTGGAATGATATGACATTATTAATTGTTTCATTGATTTCACATAATTTATTTTATTATGACAATAACTTTACTGGATTTTATGTTGATAAAAAACTCTATGACCCATAACTCATTAATAGGTACCAACTCTTAACATCTTACACACGTGATAACTTTTGAACGAAATATCCGATTGAGATGAAACAAAAAGTATTTTACTTCTACATAAATACTCTTGATAACATAATGCTTAATTTTGATAAAGATTAATATTACGATACATATTTAACGTAGTTTTTTCTTCTTCAGACGATTTAATAATTATTTTGAACACTAAATCGGTTATTGTGATTAAACCACGATAGCTAGATATATGTTCTCGCGGACTTTTTTGTAGGTCTTAATGGAATCTACAAACCCGTAGTACATCATTTTGTTCTATTGTCAATAGTTTTTGCAGCGCACGCAAAAATAGGTTTTCGATTTTACACCTTGTGTTACAAAATAGCAATTTTATTACCGATCCCTAATTTTGAAAAAAAAAATATATCGCCGAATGGATAAATGGACTACCCAACACTGAAAGAATCATTCAAATCGGACCAGTAGTTCCAGAGATTAGCGCGTTCAAACAAACAAACAAACTCTGCAGCTTTATAATATTAGTATAGATTTATGAACCTTTACCAGAAATGGGCTAAATGTACACATTTAGTAAGCATAACTTCACAAAAATGTAAATATTTTTTGTGGTTGTTCGATATTTTATGTCGGCAATGTGGTGAAATAAAAACGAGGCAAAACTGTGTGATACAGGAAAATTATATCTCAAAACATAGCGTGTGTTGCAGGAAGGTGAATTGAAAATGTACTTATATGAAGCTACCTACACAGGAAGCATGTTATTGTTATAATAATAAACTGTTTCCATATTACTACGAGAAGTCGTGTAATACTTTCTTTTCTGTTTGCTTCTTTCAATTTTCACTTTGCTCCACTATTTTAATTATGTAGGTACGTTATAGTAATAAATTTTACCCATGCAGGCAGTTCTATTTTGTTTCGGGTCAGGCTATTACTGATTTTCAGTAACACTAGTAGTTAGTTACTGATCTGTATTTACAAGGAAACCAATTAGCCTAGTCTCAAAGTAAGCAATGTAAGGCTTGTGTTATGGAATACTAGGCTAACATATAAACATCTGAGTTATCTTACTTAGGAACAAATGTTGGCACACTCACATTTGCCCCACCGGCATTCGAACCGGGTCCTCTGAGTAGGCGACACCTTAAAAACCGGCGTACATACCACTCGAGCTACGGAGGTCGTTAATATATTAGTTGCATAAACAAATAGTGGAGCATTTTACACAATACGTTTTGTAACCGTAACTTCGTTTTTATGTCTATACTCGTAATTGCCTTTTTACGATCGTTAGCCGCTATAGAGCCTCGCGAAATGCCCACAGGCGCGGTCTGATTTCGGCCCCAGCAGCAGCCCAAAACATCACAATAAATAATATAATAAGGAACTCGGCGTTTGTCGTAATTCACTGCGGCACAAGTATAAAACGAGGATGTGAGAAGACAGGTAAACGTGTCACGGAAAAAGCGAATAAAACCTCCCCGGGGAAATTTTATTTAGTTTAAACGACCTTCCAGAGACCGGTGTTATATTGTAGTCCCTTATGTCTGCAAATATGTGAGGAAACCGGGATCTTAGCGAGATTAAGTCACTCACAGTGAGTGCCGCTATAATTTTATAGCAATTTACTTCATAATGCATATTTTCTGTGTAGGGACACTACACCCTTTCAGATTAGTTGATTGGAAGTTGATTTTTAATGGTGTTTGGCAACACGTTAATATTACTTTTTCTACTTCAAAGGATACCTGTTTTTTAATTAATGAATATGATTTAATTACTTTTGTTTTCGTTTCCTTTTTATTCAAGAATTTTACCATTAGAAACAACTATAAATTATATCTGAAATTATCATTAAAATGATTTAATATCATGCACTCAACACATTCCCTCTACAAATAAGAGTAGAGGGGGTAAAAATAAAGTGGACCAAAAAAGTGACCGGCAAGATCCACATTATTAATCTTTGACCTTTTTAGGGTTCTTTACCTCAAAAGGAAAAAACGGAACCCTTATAGGATCACTTTGTTGTCCGTCCGTCCGTCCGTTCGTCCGTCCGTTCGTCCGTCTGTCAAGACCGTTTTTCTCAGAAACGCGTGGAGGTATCAAACTGAAATTCATATCTAATGCTCAGGTCTACTGTCCCTTGGAGCAGTGAAAAATCAAACTTCTAAGCCAAAGCAATCAAAAGATATAGCTGTTTATGCCGCAAATTTTCGAAACTCGCACGGGAATCAAAACCTACAGGGTACTTCCCGTGAACTTAGAATCTTGAAATTTGGTACAAAGTAACGTCTTAAAGTACAGATAAAGGAAAAATTGCGAAAACCGTAAAGGAGATTGCTTAAATTGGCCCAAACGCACAAAAAATATTGACATACACGGTAATTCTTGGCGTAATTTATAATTTAATTTACAGTCATTAGATTTAAACGGACACCTTTGTATAATATATTTACTATAAAAAGGACTTTTAATTTCACCGGTTTGGAAAACATACGAATCATTTTTAATGGCTATGGGTGTAGCAACATATAGCCAAAGACTGATCGAAGTTGTAACATTAAAAGAAATCTATTTTGTAAAGATCGATAAAATAAATATTTTTTTTTTATTACACAATGGTATTAATATCCACAACTATATTATCATTTTCACTTCATGCAAATGTGCTCAGACAATTATTATAGATGGTAGGCGACATCATAAAGTCTATTGCCATACATTTTTCGCCAAACACCTCCATAAACACATTATAATCTGTATATATGTTAGACTTTAAGGTATCTATCTATGGGCCGACGTTGCCTGACTATTAATAAATAAATAAAATTATAAGGTGTGATACACTAAAAATCTAAAATATGGTTATATTAAGAACATAACAAAAATAATGAAGCTACTGAATATATGGCTATATAACCTAAATCTGTTAGCTTTCTTTCGTAAACGAGAGTTTAAAAATTCTCTGTAATCTGTGGCTCATTCACAATCATCACACAGTTTCTGCCACAGAGTACCTTATTATAACCGGAAATGCATAGATGACACCTGATTTTATAAGTTACTCTTATGCATTAACTTTAAAAATAGGCAACTATCTGTTAATCTTCATGCTCTATATACCTGAATCTAATCAATAATTTCGGTACTTGGCTTGATTTCTCTAGTTTACTATATAACTTATTTGTTTTTTATTATTTTAATATGTTCAGTGTATATGGTTTATAGAAGTTCTCAGGGGTGTTCGTCAATAATATTCGTTTCTACAGTAATTTATATATAATTTCGAATCTAGGAAACAATTTTTCATGATTATTGGTCTTTAGGCCAAACATGTATGGAAGCTGGACAATCTCCTTTTTAGTTACATCATAATTATAATAAAAAATATTTTAGAAAATTCAGGTTTGTACGGAACCTTTGGTGCGAGAGTCCGACTCGCACTTGGCCGGTTTTTTTTAATGGAATCCATTGGTGGAATTCGGTCCTCTCATTTTGCTTACACAACTATCTCTAGCGTCTGTACTAATATAGGCCTTAGAGCTGTTATAGTCCCCATTACCTTTCGAAGCACGAAACCCTTAAAATTGGCGCAAACATTTGATCATATTCTCCTGCTATCCTTTCTCATACAAAGACAAACTAGATTATTATTGGGTTTAATATAGTACCTACCTTCGCGTCACATTGTATTACAGAACTTGATTGAAAACGTGCATTGAATAATCTATGTACGCGCATAAACTCCAAACGCTTGCACCAAATTGGATAATTCTTTCTGTACCGTGTTCGGTATTGTCAGGATAAGGTTTGCATCAAAGATTTTTTTTAAATGAAGGATAAAAAAAATGAAAAGAAAATTTTAAGTGAAAACATCTTTAGCACCGTTGTGATTTGAAACTCGATGAACCGAAAATTTAACAGTACCCTTAGTACGAGTTTTACATTTACGAAAACCATGATAGTTTTCGTGAGCTCGCACTCGTACTTAGGGTACTGATTTTATTGTTATCGTTTCAAACTAATGAACAGTGTTTAAATTCTATCATTAAATGATTTGCGTCTTCTTAAATTTTAAGTACATTTGGTTACTTTTCAACAAAATGGACATAGTAGCATAATTTACAATTACGAAAACCATGATAGTTTTCGTGAGCTCGAACTCGTACTAAGGGTACAGTATTTGACACAAGGTATACGTACTTTTGTGACTCTCTCCAAGAGACAGATAGCCGAACGGTAACGGTCTTGGGGGTCGATACCAAATGATCGGTGGTTCGATTCTGCGTTCGGTTATTTTTTTTATAGTGGGATAATAGCATACACAAATGTAAAGAAACTTAAAAATTATGCTTTTGTTTCGGCAAGACAGGGCGAATATGGAAAGTATCAATGTGATGTCATAGCTTTTATTTCAACATGAGTTTTTTCTAAATATCTGTATTTTGGTTACGCGTCATGTCTCGCTGAGATGCCATTGAAATAAAAGTTATTCATACATTAATTTAACTTTCATCCTAATAAACTATTGATTTTTTTTAAATTTTATTTCGTTTTCAAAAGTCTACATTAAGCAAAAAAAAAATTGAATTCTCTCTGTTTGTAAGCGGTACGAAGTTCGCCGGGTCAACTCGTTTAGGTACTTGTACTATTGACGACCTCCGTGGTCGAGTGGTTTGCACGCCGGGTTTCATGGTGTCGCCGACTCGAGAGGTCCAGGGTTCGAATCCCGGTGGGGGCAGATGTTTGTGTGATGAATACTATATATATATATAATATAATACATTTCTACTCCAGTCATGGATGTTTAATATGTATTTCTATATAAATATACGTAAGTAAATATATTTAAGTACAGTATATGTATTCTATCCGTTACCTCTAGCATCCCATAACACAAGCCTTACAGTGCTTACTTTGGGGCTAGGCTAATTGGTGTGAGTGTTGGAAATATTTATTTATTATTTATTACTATTATGTATTCTGTGGCTTAAAGGCGAAATTAGACGGTTCATCAAAAGTGATTCATTTTTGCAACGATTTGTGAATGATGAACAGTGAAATGCATTGTTTGTATAGACGCATCACTTGTGACGAAAGCTAATATTCCATTACTTGTTGAATTGCTGCTTGAACAACATATGTGTCGAGTTATTTAATTAAAGAATTAATACCGAGGCAGTAAAAGGGATGAACTGTGATTGAACAATCTCTGTTAAGACATTTCACTTGTCGTTCATTGCCGATGATTGATGACAGATGCATGATCGATGCTAGTGAAAACAATCGAGAGCTGGAAGCTTTCATCGCGAAGGTACATTCCGATAGACGTGAATTTAGACATTCCATTTTCGGTTTTTCATCGATGAAGCATTGACAATGAAAGCAAAAATGAACCGTCTAATTTCAGCTTTAGGATAAAACAGATTTAGGTATACTTTACAAAATAAAACCTAGGCGTACATAAAATTCACATTATTGACAGGTACGCTTATTATAACATTCTATAGTATTGTTATGTGAAATAAAAAAATAACTGTTAAGAATTTGTGATAAGTAATTAATACAACTAAAACAATTGTTTTGCCTTTCTCTTGTAAAAAGCTTTTGACGAATTTAGGCTAAAGATTTACCCGAAATATAGAACTTTATTTACAAGAAACGACGACCTCCGACATTACTGTTTTAATAATTTGAAACTTACGTAACAAAAATATCAACTCCATAAACAGATTTTATAAAATAATTGGTTTTCCTTCTGATTGGAAAAACACGCAATAGGAAAATGACGCTACGCGAGTAGAAGACGTATTGTTACCGATCAGAACTGAAAATCTATTACCTGTTTCAATGTTGAGCCCGCCTGACTTCCAAATTATGAACCAGATTGGTGATTTTTTTACTTTTTAGTTCCATTCTCGATTTTTAATTCGGTTATATCATCATCATCAGCCTCTTTATGTCCCCACTGCTGGGGCACAAGCCTTCCCTATGGATGGAATAGGGAGATTGGGCCATGACCCACCACGCGGGCCCAGTGCGGATTGGCGGGTTCTAACGATTGCAGATGCAACCGGGACCAACGGCTTAACGTGCCTTCCGAAGCACGGAGGAACTCGAGATAGAAATTTTTGGTCACCCATCCAATGACCGACCACTGCGAAAGTTGCTTAACTACAACGATCGCAGCCGAACGCACTAACCACCTGCGCCATCGAGCTCCTCAAACAAACAAAAATGCTTATAAAATAAAAACTACCAATACTGTTACTACCAAATAGGAATTATTTCGTATCGATCGAAAAAAAGAATCATGTAAATCGGATTAGAAACCTCGGAGTAATCGGGGTATACACGTACGTACTGTCCAAACCGACCGAATTGAGAACAGCCGCCTATTTGAAGTCGGTTAATAATAATTGGTTTTCCCTCTGTATTTAGATACACGCAATAGGAAAATGACGCCACGCGAAATGCGCTTAAAAAACACTCAAGCCATCAGCGCATGCGCGGAATGCGCAAAGCGCGGGAAACAGACAGACTAAAAAGAAAAAAAATGTGAAAAGGATGGACTTTTGAAGACATGAAATTATAAAGAAAGTTTGGAGTAAATTATTTATAAAAAGGTTTTCTAAAAAGAGGTTTGACACTATTTGTAAAAAAAAATAACATACTAAGTTTTATACAATGTAAGGTTGATAAATACATAGAAAAATATTTGAAATAAATTACGATATGATATTTATCAAATAAATTTAATAAACTATTTAAAAATTAACTTTGTGAAAAATACAACATTACGCAGTATATTATATTCTATCCGTTACCATAGTATCACATAACACAAGCCTTACAGAGCTTACTTTGGGGCTAGGCTAATTGGTGTGGGTGATATAAATATTTATTTATTTATAAAGGAAACAAATAAAGGTTTTACAAATGTTCAAACAACTATATTACTCTGGTAACAACTAACAACTAAGGCACTAAAGCCTATAATAGGCTTCATAATCTTAGAAAATTATACACTATCGATTCGTAGCAGCAGCGTCGCACAACTTTATCCACTCCGACAAGTATCTCTTTATCTTTTATTACTCACTCTAAGAGTCATCAAAAGCTTCAAGTGCTTATAAAACTTTCGCTTTAAACTACACTCAACGTTAAATGTAATGGACCGTTAGATAAAAGGCGGATTAATAAATTGCACGAATAGGCTAATAAATATTTATATTATAGTCTCATTTTATTGTAAATAATAAAATCATTAAATATCTGCCAAATGAAAGGTAGTTTGAGTTGTTCATAAGTTGATGAACTTTATACTTTTGGACAACATCATTAACTTAAAACTTACCACTTCGTGGCTTTGTTCTGGAATACTGGATAAAATTCATTTGTCTGATATCCTATTATATGGACAAAATAAAGAGTTGACTAGTGTTAATTGGTGTAATATGATGGATGACACCTCTCTATATTTGCTTGAGTATTAATTTATTGGACAGTTGTTTTATCCGAGTTTTTAAAAATCGGCCCTTAGCCAAATGTGACGTGATTGAGTAGTTATAATAATACTAGCGGCCGCTTGTGACTTTGTCGTTCTTATCTTTACTTTTTTGAGAATTCTTCAGGAACCTAACGTATTTTCAGTGTAGAAACTCCTACGCCTCAATCCAGGTAACAATAAGCTATAGGTGAGCGAAATTTCATTCAAATCCGTGCGGGCGTTTTTGCGTGATTGAGTAATACATATGCAAGAGTACAAGCGTACTACTAAATAAGAATAATGTATTCGATATATGTAATTACACAGAAAAAAACAGAACTTAAAAAAAACAAAAGAAAAAAAGTAGTATAGGTATAAGGATTGTAAAAACAAAAGAATATATACCTATATAGGTATTTTCTTTCCAGTCAACATCTCTTTCCAGAATGGACGTTCTCTTTGAATACTGGTCTCTTTACTTGTATATGGTCCACTGTTACTTTAATCTCTACGCCAACGAGACGAGGGTAAGGTTTGGAAAAAGCTTTATGGATTCTTACCTACTTTTATTCTGATTAGCTAAAACTCAATTTATCATCAATTCTCTAAGGTTCTATTGTCGAACACTAAGTTTACTTTCATGGTCGCCGAGAAACAAGCCTCGTGGCTTTCACGCGATGTTACTGAACCACCCCTGTTTTATACAGGCTGTTTCAAAGTTCAAAAGAGAATGATAATTTTGTATGAAAAAAAAAACCCAAGCCCGACATAAACGTAATAACTATGTCTCAGATTTATAGTATTACTAAGCGAAATAACATTTAAAATAGGTCACTTTCAAAGTCTGTGCTCTATCGAGAGGCACTTATTAGTGGAAAGACCTAAATAGTTAAGAGCGCTTGGAAGGGACTCCAAAACAAATTTTGGCACTAACTTAGAATCATATTTTGTGGATGTGCAGCAGAATATATGAGTATTTTTGCATAAGATGTATTACACATTTTCTCCACCTAATTTTAAGTGTAAGTGGTGCCCAATGCTGAAAAAAAACTGATGGAATGAAGTGTGCCGTTCCAGTTATCTCCACCCATAAAGCATCAGCGCAGGGAGTAGCCATAGTGATATCATCATCATCACCAGCCTATTAGTGTCCCAACTCTGAGGCAGGCCTTCCTTGTGGATGGAATAGGGAGATTGGGCCATGACCCACCTCGCGGGCTTAATGCGTATTCATAGGTGTAACGACTGCAGATGCAGTCGGGACCAACAGACAACGTGGTTCCCAATCACTGACCACTACGAAAGTTGCTGAAACTTCAAGGATCGCACCCGAACGCGCTATTAACCACTTGCGCCATCGAGCTTTTTGATAGCGATATAGCGACATATTGTTATTCAAATCATTTCCATTGTATGCTCAATTCGACAGAGGGGAAAGCTATGTATGACTACTCCCCTCCTAGCCGCGTCACGTCGTGTTGCTCTATGTCTCCATTTTGCTAGTCTGAATCCAATCCCCTGCTCCACGTAGCACTGGAATCTTAAAAATAAAAACACAATGCCAAAAGAGGCTTTTTAACTGTGGTTTTAAATAAAATGGAGGGTTCTCAGCCGGGAATTCCAAACTTCCAAAATTACACGGTAACTTTAAAATAATTCGACTCTTAACAGTGGGATGGACTTGACCTATTTTGATGTTGCCTATGTTATGCCTGTTTTGTATTTACTACATTATGAATTTGAATGTGTAATTATTGATAACCAGGAAAATAGAAGTTTTTGAAGAATGCAATTTCTCTTTATGAAATGTCAGAAACAATTCGTTACTGTCCAAGAAAAGTACATTATAAGTTTGAATAACAAAAAGTAATTAAATATCGTTTTCAAAGTACTTCATTCCTTAAATAAGTGGTTTTATTAAAAATAAAACATTGACAAAATCTTATATATTGTGCTTTTGGGAGCACCCTGATTGTCAAACTTCAACTTGGAAATAATAGCAAAGTAAATTATTATGGTATGTACCCAAACGATTCGGGTCAACACACTTACCTGACCTTGCTTGGCTGTTCTTAATGGTTTTACGTCCCTGATTATTTTTTTGGAAACCTCAATACTGCGTTTCGGTAATGATTTTCAGAGTAAGCCTATTTACATTACAATGGAGGCGCTTTAAGTCGATCTAATATCTTTGAATATCGCTCTTGTGAAATTTTAATAAACTCGAAAATCTTTCCTGCAAACAATGGAAAGGAAGGAATGGAAAGAAGGAAAAGGGAAGGATCTAAAACCCTTGACAGGTGACATGATTCAACACGCGAGCCTAGTGCAGATTGGTGTTTGTTAACTTTTGCAAATACATTTGCAGTTTCAGTAAATTAATTTATTGCTATCCACCTATGATCGGGCATTGCAGATGCGGAAGCTGAACCAAACGCGCTTTCCACCTGCGCCATCGAGCTCATATGATTGGTGTAGAAGGAGATATAATATTATAAGAAGTATAAAATAACCGAAAAGCAAAAACATATAACACGTTTCAGTGATTAACATACCTACGTGCCAATGATTGTACCCCCTTACAAGAGGATATTAGGAGATTATACTATACAATGGCACACCAAAACTGATAATTTGCTGAATTTTAGGTAAAACTCTGAAAAAATACAATTTTCATCTGTGCAGTGGTTACATTTTAGTAATTATGTCTAAAAATTTGACTTCAATAAAATGGCTGCCTTTTTGTACCATATGCGAACCGGCAACAATCAAACTTAGTTTTTTCATAAAACTGCCATAATCATAATCAAAGTCATTTATTCAGTTTAGGCTGTTACAAGCACTCATGAATGTCTAGAAGCTACGCCATCGGTTCGTAAATCTACGGCGGGAGACCTTGTACTGAGAAGAACCGGCAAGAAACTCAGCAAGGGCTGTTTTTTTCTCCCTGTTTTATTATTTACAGAGTCGTCAAATTGAAAAATGACTTCAGAGATGATTCATGAAGTCACCTTTCATTACATAATTATTAAATATACATTAATTGTTTACCTGCATTTTGATTGCTGTGTCTTACAGTATAAATACAAATAGTGTTATTTATATTAAGTGTGACTAAACATTAACTTCAATATTAAGGAAGTTTCATATATAGAGGTCAATTAACCACTGAAGATTGAAGAATTGCCAACAAAGAGTAATAAAAAGATTTCGTCTTCATTGTTTTTTTTATAATTTTCTTTATATTTTAGTATAAATGCAAGAGGGCCAATCATTGCGGGAGGGCCAACATTAGAATAGCTTCCCCTAGTTATAGGTATCGTAAGCTTTCGTTTGTATTTTGCCTACGTAGTAACGTTAATGACAAATTATAGAAACTATATTACTGTAGGTTGTGAATCTATTTAAAAACTAATTATATTCATCGATTTATTCATTCATATTCATAATTCAGAGATCCCTTTCATTCATCTAAGGTATTTTTATAATTTCTTATGTAACTTGGAATGCGTGTAGTTCTTTCTTTTGATCTGATTGTGATTTAGCTAAAAAAATAATATTTAATCGACATAAATTAGACCTTAAGGGACTTCACCAATATATTTATTGGAATATTGTATTAGATACATAGTGCACCAGACGACCAACTACATAGGAGTACACAAGACAATTTTTTGAAGTTATACTTCTTTAGGCGCGTTATGAAAAAATGATGAGAGTGAAATTTAAAGATGCGCGCGCATCACTGTAACACAAAAATTCGAAGTTGGTGAAGAAGAAGAAGTTGGAAACGAAGTTGGTCGCTAAAGCGACCAACTTCATGCTGTTACTTTTGTGTTTACCGCACATTAAGAAAATTAACCAACAAAATAGAAATAGAATCTCTATTTAGTGGGTGCTAACGACTGCATTGTGAAGGCCTATCAAAAGTATTTATTAATCTGGAACAACGGAACCAAAGCGCGATTCAGGAGACTACAGCGCCATCTCTTGACCATTGGTGTAGTAGAACCAAAAACCACATCTTTATTTTTTGTAAAAAGTAACAATTATAGGTATTCATATTTATAATATCAAAAGTATTTATTAATCTGGAACAACGGAACCAAAGCGCGATTCAGGAGACTACAGCGCCATCTCTTGACCATTGGTGTAGTAGAACCAAAAACCACATCTTTATTTTTTTTTGTAATAAAGTAACAGTTATAGGTATTCATATTTATAATATTTATCCATATGTTTCTAGTTTGTATATTCGGAATACGTGTTTGAGTTTCATACAAGTGCAAATCACATATGTTCTAATAAATTATATTCAGTAGCGATTTTAATTGAATATTTGATTATTTATTTATTTTTTCAAATTAAAACTGAACTTTATTGACTGTGTCCTTTTCCAGACTTTTTATTAATTTATTGTAATTAATTATTTGCATGCAATTAAAAACTAATTTTAAACGATGCCAAAGAAGGATAACTTCTCACGCGCCTACATAAGTACACACACCCATTTTTTTTCGATTACGGGGAGAAGAAATGTGCATTCCACATCATGCACCCGTAGACACATGATCCGACATGTTGCATTCGACTGGTAGAAAGCAGTAAGCTGCTCTGATACGAAGAGCTTGAAGATCACTGACCATCCGCAGCCGCAGGAAGCATTCACTCGTGTGACCACTGTGACTACCCCCACGCTACTGCGCCCGCTCAGCGACCAACTCTGCGCCCTCCAGTACGATCCTGGGCTTCTCTGGTCAACACGCCAGTCGGCTAACCACCAGGTGCTACTACTGAGGTCCATGGTGGATAATCGGCCGTGCTTTATCTCCCATACCTACCAGGTAAAACAACTCCCCGATCTACCCCGCACTGAATGAACATGATTACGGGTCTCGGGATCGCCGCGCGTCATGTCCAATTGATCGACTATCCTATTGCGTTGATGCTGTGTTGCATCCTCTCCCGGGCCCAAGACCCTACTATCACAGTCATCGTCATCATCATTCAGCGATACCACGCTTACTTAAGGTTGCCAGATCGAGACATTTTAAATTTGACAATGTCGGGATTTTGAAGTCGCCTGGAGAATTGCGATATAAACAGATCGTTGGTCCACCTAGTGGGTCAGATCGTTGGTCCACCTACTTGCCATAAAGTACTATCACTGCACGGGCAGTGCAGTAATAGATAAACATTTTGTATTCATCACGATGAATGATTGTTATTGCTGTGCTATATTTTCTGCTAATAGGTTCTGTTTATATATAATTACATTCACATGTGACAATAAGCGGATATAGAGTACCAATAATAGTTTAAAGAATCCTAGATATTCGAGATTAGTGCTCTTCACTATTGGTAATAACAACTAGTTTCTCTGGATGTATTCAAACTTCATTTTTACACAAAACATTAGGTATATTTAAATTGAGTGTAATATACCTTAATAGCTTAATACCGTAACAACACAAGGCCAAACTGATCGATTATAGCTACTTTTCCATATAACCTTCTGAAAACACAGTAAATAAAAAAACAAGTGATTGATGCGAGGAACTCGATGGCGTGAGTGAATTGCGTTTGTTCTGTAATCGTGGAAGTTAAACAAATTTTCTCAATAGTCGGGGATCGGATGGGTGACCAAAGATTTATTATCTCGAGCTCCTATTTGCTTCGAAGCGCACAATACTGATAGACATTGGTTTCGGCTGCTAATCTAGATTCGGCCTGTGTGATGGATCAGGGCCAAATCTCCCTATTCTATCCATAAGGAAACCTGTACCCCAACAGTGGGAACATTATGGGTTGTTCATGATGTGATTGATTACACTGAAAAGTTTTTGTCTTCCAATTAAATCACCCAAAGATAATATAGGTAGGATCTTATGGTTTGAATTTTATAAGTCTTTATATACTAAGATAGATATTTAATTATAAGTTAGAAGTTTCTATAGGAAGATGACTGAAAATAAGTTTGCATTATAAATGGAAAAAATTAATACCCTTTACTTTGATTTGGATTATTCAGTGTTATGAAATCATACTGTTTACTTAGATATATGGATAAATTATCATTAAATGACTAATGATAACGATGGCTGGTCAAATGACCCTCTATAAAGGAATCAATACATCTTGCTAGAGGGTCAAATCTCGTTTTAACATCTACGTGACTTGCTTCGTCTGCAGCTGCTCTTATCATTGCAAATCTCTCCCTGATCCTCTTTGCTAAATCTAGATCTATCCAACTTATCATTGTTAGGCCTCTCTCTCTAACTTCTTCATCTACATCTAGAAGAGTGTAAGCCATGTTTTCAGCCAATCTTTGCTTCTCTCCTTCTTCTTTCAATATGTAGTTGTAAAAGTACCAGGCAGGCTCAAAATCAGCAATATTGTTATCATAAACCATTAACTTTTGACTAGGACGGCTAGGATCAACGTAAGGGACCGGTCCATTGAAGGAATTCGGAAAGAAACTTGGAGCATCTCTCATATTATCTCTAACAGGAGGTTTACTGTCACGCGTGTACGTCAAAACACGACCTTTTGGCAAATTCACTTCAATTCTGTTATGATTCCTGCCCAAACGGTTATTATGTGCATCTCGGTAAGCAAGCCTTCGGCCTTTAAATACAGTATCAGCGGGTCCGGGTATACCAGGTACTAAATTTGCTGGATTGAATGCACCCATTTCGATAGATCTGAAATGATTATCTGGTATCTCATTCATCACTAGTCTCCCAATAGTCACGGTTTTATATGTACCTGCCTTCCATAGCCTAGTAACATCGAATGGATTGTAATCAAGTTTTTTTATATCATCCAATGTCATGACATCCATTTCTAGTTTCCAAGATGGATAATTCTTGTTCATTATTGCATTGTATAAATCTCGTGAAAAGTAATTTGGTTCCTGGCTCGAGATCGCCATAGCTTGAGATGTTGTAAGATTTGCCAATCCCAATTCTGTCCGGAAATTGAATTTCACAATATATCTATCGCCATGTTTGTTGTTTATTTCATACGCATGAATCGGGAAGAGGTCCATTCTTCTAAAGCCAAGCGGAAGACCATAATCAGACATCCGCCACATCATTGCATGAAAGCGAGATGGTCTTAACGTAGTAAAGTCCCATTCCATATTCAAATCACGGATTTTTGTTTTTGGGTGTTTTTTCTGGGCTCGGATGAAGTTTGGAAAATCAAGAGGATCCCTGTAGTCATAAGCAGGAATATTTATGGTCAATATGTCTAAGTTACCCTCTTTAGTATAAATTTTTAAAGACAGCGCCTTATGTTCTCTGACAAGTTCATTTCCATTAATACTTTGCCTGGCTGTTGAAAATCGTGCAACCAAAGGTGTCTTTTTCCCAATTCCATTAAATACATCAGCACTTGTATATTTTGAGACATCATGGGTGACTTCAAAATAGCCATATGCACCATAGCCATGACCTTGAACAACTCGTTCAGGTATCGGCTCACCATCGAAATGTGTTAAGGTGTCTGCAAAGAATTCGCTGTTGAATATATCCTTATTAATTATGATAGTATCCCGTAGATCAACTGGTGAACCAGCTTCTGTAGTTATGACTCCAATTGGTTTCTGAAAATAATTAAATAGTGCAATTATTTATACCAAAAAGGTATATTTTAAGGTGAAATATAAGAAATAATCCACACATTTAATTAAAAGTATGGAACAGAGAATAGTCGGAATCCTGTGTAGTATTATACCGTTCTAAATTTTATGCTCTGATTACGACGACCGCTGTCTGTATTTCATCAACAACGAATCCCTATATAAGTTTATTAACAAAAAAATATGAAATAGTGCTAGAAACTGTTGTTTTTTATGTATTCATCTACTTACTGGATGTTCATTTTTAAACTCTCTCAGCTGACGAGGTGCTCTGTCGATCGTCACATTGTAGTAATCATATTCCTCGGAAAATTTCGTCCCATAAACCAGAAACCAGTACAGGAATACTGACCACTTGAAACACCTCATCGTGGGCAAAATAAGCAATTATTCAATACTACTAGCATTATATATGCTCGTATGCGGTTCAGTGATGCATAAAACGCGTTAAAACTCCAATCTTCAAGATTAATTACGACTTACAATAATTTACCTACTATTTATAATTATTGTAAATTAAGCTTTGCATTTGGTATCTATACATATTTTCAACTTTACACTTTACCCTATTTTGTCTGAAGTCTCTGAATTATAGGTTCTATAATCATAAAAGACTGTAAAATTAGAAAATTATCCTTCATGTAAATAATGTTTCATGTACTTAAAACACACTTACTTTAGTACTAAATTTTAGATCACATACATAATTGTATTATCAAATGTACATTTGTTTTGGGCGAGACTATCAAAGGCGTTTCATTTATTTTTTTAATCCACGCTGCTAAGTTGCTAACTACTAAATATTTTGAAATTACTTTGTTAATTAAGCTGAGTAAAGCTTTAATTTTGTTTATTCATGTTCTATGTAAGACATGAATATTTTGATCCCTTAACTTATAATGTTTTTTTCTGATTTTGCAACTACAAATAAAACTGATACTACAGTATTTACATTTCTTTTAACTTAATTTTCTGACATTAAACCTACGATTTTCTAAGGTCAAAAGGTTGGATTTCATACAGTTTAAATATAACGCTTATGACTATAAGTATACACAATTATAAGTACAATTTAATTACTGCAAGTAATTAAACCGTTTTCGCTATCGTGGTTGTATTTGACTACCAATTATTAAAAATGAATAAATTAACGTGTTTATAGTATGCAACTAGACAGTGTTAGGTATATTATTATGTTCTTTATTATTTCGGTTCCTCGACAGATTTGTAGTATGAACGTCTGAACATAATTGCTTATGAATATTTGTAAAGCTCTAAACGAATGTTATCGTTCAATACGGATTCTTAAATAGTACTCAGGAAATCTGCATCCGTATCATCTTTATAATATAATAATACGAAACTTCAAATGCAATCGTAATTAACAAGTCTTTCAATACACCATCAAGTGTTTTTAGGGTTTCGTAGTCCTGACAAGGAACCCTTATAGTTTCGTCATCTCCGTCTGTCCGTTCCCGATTTTGCTTGGAGACCATTAGCACTATAGAGTTGTAATTCTGTGGAGATATGTATATCGATCACACCGACAAAATGGTAGAATAAAATTCTGAACAATATATTTTTAGGGTAGCTCCCCTACATATAACCTAGGGACGATATTTTTCATCATCTACCCCATCGTGTGGTGTATCGTTGAATAAGTTTTTTAAAATTACTTGGGGGTTCCTAAGACTACTTTTTAATTTAGATCCGTTTGCGGAATATTGAACTTTAAAGTGCTAATTTTTGTTCGAGTAGGGCGTCACCCCGCCCCTTTAAAAGCTAAACTATTGGCTTGAAAAACCTGGAAAATTTTATTATAATACTGCTTTTCATGAACTTTTGAAGAAAACTTTAACGGTTAAGATAGATTTGTTACTTTAAGAGTAATAGTCGTTCAACTTTGGTAAAAAAAAAAAACTTACCTATTGAAAATTCCTTAGAAGAAAACATTAATAGTGGCATAGATGAAGTTATTGAAGCGTAACACCTTGCATTGCAACAAAATCTAAGAAAAAACTGTTTAAAAACCACAATAAAATACACTCCCGGACACCTAAATCGAGTCACCTTGATTTTTTTGGTTTGGAGTACTGTAACTTATAAAAGATGTATCTAGAAAGAAAATGTTTTGATGCAGTTTTGGAGCTGGTATACTCATCATTCATTTAGAGTGCCACTGTTTTAAATTTGAACTACAGTTTATTAAAAAAGTCGAGTAACGTTGAAACAAGTCCATATTTGCTTTTTTTTATGGAAAAAAATCTAATCGATTTTTAAATAAAGACATGTTTTACATGAAAAGAAATGTTTATTTAGTAACTTGTATTGCTTCCCAGTGCATTTATGACAGCTCTCATACGGTTTGGCATAGAATTAATCAATGTCGTTATGACATGTTGAGGAATGTCCTCCCATTCTTCCAAAATTACATTTTTGAGCTCCTGCATGGTTTGCGGGGCAGGATGATGAGCTCGAACACGCCTCTTCAGCTCATCCCATAGATGCTTTATAGGATTCATATCAGGACTTCACGCTGGCTATCTCATAACTGTGATACCAATGTCATTTAAGTACTCCCTGACGATTCCCGCAGTATGGGCCCTTGCATTATCATGCATTAAAACGAAATCTTGGCCAATAAATCCAGCATATGGCATCACGTGGTTCTCTAAACATTGGCGAATGTATCTATTGCCATCTAGGGGCGGCAGTCGTGGTCCCGTCACTACCTCTAGCTCAGTTTTGCCTTTTAGGCCCGGGACTGTAAGGTGCCTCGATTCAAGAGTCCGGGAGTGTATTATTAGTTCCATAACGCTACCGCGAGTACCAGCGGCAACGGCTTCTGAGTCGCGCTAACGTTACATGAAAAGGTCGGCGGTTATACCGCATCATCCCCTTCTCAGGGGATAATCGCTTCAGATGTAGCTTTTAGTCAGTAAGGGTCTGATATAACCTTGCAGTCGGCTGTAGGGTATCCATGAGGATTTCCCACCTGCTCCCGCACCTGGGAGGAAACAAAAAAAATCGAATTGATTTTGAGTTTGGAGACGCAGTTTGACTTTGATTTAGATATTTTAATAGAGAAACATAGGTTTATATTAATTGTTTTTTCTAATTTCCAATATAGAAAATAAAGACTCCTGCTTAAATATATTGTGGTAAACACAGGCAACTACGGAACCCTACAGTGCGCGTGGCATTACACGAACTTGGCCGGTTTTTTTTAAAGATATGTAAGTATGCAGTATAATAGGCGTATGAAACTCGGCAAATGAATAATGAAAAAAATACCAACAGACTTTGTCCATAAATTTATGGTTATCGTTTATCTATGTAGTAAGACTTTGCCTTTATCTTTTATCTGGGGGCATGGCAGTGCCCCGCCAAATCGTAAATATATATTTCCCACACTCACACCAATTCGCCTGACCTCAAAGTCCGCACTATGAGATATTAGGATAACGGATAGAATACATGTCAGTCATTCTCAGGTGATCATATTTTTGAGCGTCCATAAAAATATCTTTGGGATTAGTTTTAGCAATTATTTATATTCATTACACACACATAATTTGGTAAAACAACATCCAAAATTTATTTTCTACCCTACGGCGGGCGCACGTAAGCAGCGCGAAACGCAACGCGCGGACAGGGTTATGTGTTTAACAGTCCATATACATATGTATGTATGTTCCTTTGTGGGACACTAGAGACCAAACGCGTGGAGCGATTTTGATGATTCATATATCAATCGATTCGTCTTAATAGTGGAAGTGCTACTAAAGACATGATAGTAATCGCAATTTAATATGGGGACAATTGAAAATCATGTTTAGGTTTCTTACATAATTTTTCATTTTTTTATAACTGTTTAGGATCTACAACGCTTTAAAGTTGTTTATGAACAACTTGCGCAGTTAATCTTAAACTTACGTTTGTAAGAGTCTTTGTTACTCTATCACGCAAAATCTACTAAATGGATTTAAATGAAACTTTAGAATTATATACATAATAATAATATTGTACATTATAAAATAAAATAATAAGTATCACGTAAGACTAAAGAAATCTCTCACATGCGAGCCATTTTGGCCTGCGCTGCATGAATGTAAGGTACAGTGGAAATGTTTCTTTTAAATAAATATTTCTTCAGAAAAGTCTGCGATAGCATATATCTATCTTCTATATGTAAACCGTTTTATCTTAAATAGTAAATCGAACATATAATAAAATTTGATATACATTTCCAAAATGCACATTTTGTATTAAAAAAGTATTTTTTATCGAAACAAATATTTTGATCGTTATCAATATTTCAAGAAGATAAACTTTGCCTTTTAGACTATGTTATTTGGACTAATATTTAAATAGTTACGACAGTAACAAAGTGATAGCGCGGTGTACTATGCAGGAGTAGACTGCGGGAATGTTTGGAGAAGAAGTTTGATGAATTTTGGTATTTATGAAAATGTAGGAGACCTAGGAAAGGAAAATAGGCTACTGGAAGTACCTAATCCTATACGAAGTTGTGGATAGAAAGCTATTGCTTTTATAACAAAACTATGATAACTTTCCTTCTTAGGTATTAAATAACAAAAAATAATTATCAGAATTATAGTTAAGTATTAAAATTCTATAAAAAAAATTTGAATGTTACTGCTTTTAAAGTTTATTTTAACGTTGTTACTTTATGTTACTAAAGCGTTGATTAACATAATGAGAAATAACCTATTATTCGCTACTAGGTACATATTTAATGGACTCCCTGCCTTTAATAAGCTCGCGTTAATGTTGATTTTATAATTATCTATACTATTATATAAAGAGGGAAAAGGATACACTGAC
Source organism: Chilo suppressalis (assembly GCA_902850365.2). Classification (NCBI taxonomy): domain Eukaryota; kingdom Metazoa; phylum Arthropoda; class Insecta; order Lepidoptera; family Crambidae; genus Chilo; species Chilo suppressalis. The sequence continues at coordinate 5,867,829 of OU963908.1, forward strand.
AGACTGACTGACTGACTCATCAAAGCACAGCCGAAGCGGCTGAACTTAGAATGATGAAATTTGGATAGTGACTAAAGCCATTAAATATTTCATATTGTGTTAAATAAATTTCAGGACTGACATTTGAACTTGGCACCTATTTAGATCTCACTTCTTTTGTCGTTGAAGTCAACAACCAAGGCATATATAGTAATACTAGCTGTGCCCCGCGGTGTTACCCGCGGTTTATTAGGGATATTAAAAATAGCAGTAAAACGTAGCCCATGTGTTAATCCAGGGTGTCAGCTAACTCCATGCCAAATTTTATTAAAATCGCTCCAGCGGTTTAGACGTGAAGAAGTAATAAGCATACACACTCACAAACTTTCGCCTTTATAAGTAATATTAGTGTGATTCCGAAAACTCTCGCCATGAAATTTGAATACAATTATTAAATTTGAATTTAGCAACTTCCACATTTCAAATTTAATCTGTCTTCGTGACAGTAGCGCCATCTCTATCGGGACCAACGATTCATTTTGTTGAAAATTATGTAAATTCGAATACATAAATTAATAAAAAGTAGCCTATAGCAGTCTCATAAGTTCAAGCTATACATATATCAAATTTCATCACAATCGGTTCAGCGGTTTAGGCGTGAAGAGAAGACAAACAAACAAACACACTTTCCCATTTATAATATTAAATAAATCAGTATAATTAGTATTAGTATATTAGTATTAGTATATATTAGTATATTAGTATTAGTATGGATTGAACTAAAATGTCATTTGAATTAATGTTTTTGAATCCTAACTAAAAAGTGTGAAATTAAAAAGTAAATTTAAAAAATCTAAAAACCCGACCGCTTAACAATTACCCTGAATATAAACTGAAACGAATAAAACAGGTCTACAAATCTGCTTTAACAGTCGGGACCCATTAGATATTCTAGAATGCTTTTTTTAAATAATGGGTACCGACTGTTAAAATAGCTTTGTTCCTTACTTAATATACCTAATTGTAGACTGTCTTTATTTTGTCAATTGCTTTGCTAGCTTGTCATTTGTTTTATTTTTTAATTTATTTTAAAACGATTTCATCCAATTTCATATCATATATTTGCATACGTGCTCGAGGTCACAAATTTGGATTATTCGTTTGTTAAACATCATAAACTAGTCTGCAAAAAAATAGAACTACCGGATTTGATGCAAACTAGCGACACTCTCAAATGGTAATTTTACTGGACTATTTATTTAAGATTAATATTTTTCTTTCCACCTAAAATATTTTATTGTTTAATGGAAAAAAGTAATTGAATTGATGCTTTTAAGTCAAACAACAAACTTTCAATGAAAACAAATCTGATGACCTCCGTGGCCGAGTGGTTCGGATTCCGGTGGGGGCAGATGTTTGTGTGATGAATATGAGCATATTTGTACTCCAGTCCCATGACTGAACTTCCATATGTTTAATATGTATTTCTGTATAAATATGCTTATATATGTACAGTATACGTGTTCTATCCGTTACTCTAGTATCCCATAACACAAACCTTACAGTGCTTACTTTGGGGTTCGGCTAATTGGTGTGAGTGTTGGAAATACAGTAGAATCCGTTTAATACGATCACGCTTAATACGATTTCTCGCATAATACGCCATTTTGCGTCAGTCCCTGCAACTTGAGACATGTTTTCTTACATTCCTTAACGCTTAATACGATTCGTTATCCCGTTTAATACGCCTAAATCTCCAACACGTACCAGACATATTACATCTTGCGGTACCATAAAATTCAATAAAAATGTGAATAACACACAAGAAGAGGCCCTAAGTGACAATGATCAAGAAGATGATGAGTCAACTCGGATTTTGTCACACGCCCAGGCATTATCAGCAGTTGATTATTTAAGACGATATGTAAATTCTTTGAATCAAAATAAATACATAATACTATATTTTAATAACTTTATAATATAATACATTACTTTTTATAACATAAATTCTTAAATATTGTACATTTAATACCTTAGTACCTACATTTGAAATTTCCCTATCCCGCATAATACAATTTCCCGCTTATGACGCGTTTTTGGTCGAGTCAAACAAACCAAGTAATTTCCCTTTCATAATACAAAAAATTTAATGTTGTAATGGAGAAATAAAAGGACAATGTTAAAATTGGCCTAAGAACCAACACCAATTTGGCATTTATGATAATTCTTAGTATATTTTTTGCGATAATTATCAGTATTTAGATTGTCACGGACACTTCCAGTTAAGTAAGCTAAATTAAAAAGTTAAAAAATAATCTGAGACAATAAATACCATTTTATGTGTATGATCTATGACAGCGCTGCAAACAAAACACTCTTTCTTCCTAATGCCGGCACTTCACTTGGCTATTCGTATTTGATATTTGAAAACATGACATCAGTCTGTCCTTTTCATTTCTTATTAAGCATGACAAGGACAAACTGTTGTCAAGTGAAGGGCCGGCATAAAACTCGATAATCTGTGGTTGTGGTGCAGGCAGTTTGCATTCGTAGTAATCTGTGGCATTCGTGCATTCTCGTTTCGGATTACCTGTTGTGTGTGTTTATTTGCGATTGTTTTTCCTTTAATTTATCTATTACGGCTATCTATTATGCCATCGATGTTACGAAAGAGCAGAGACCTTATTACCAAGTGCTAGTGAATCTGTGCCACTACATCCTGAGAGGATCATACTGCCAAATTATTCAAGAGCACCTGATACACATTGACGCTGCATATTTACACAATATACAAATACATGTGATATACAAATAAATACAATGTGATAAAATTATGTGACAATAGTCAATAAATAAGAAGCAAAACTACAATTTTTATTATATTCATGCTTCCTACCTAACCAAGTTTTTCCTAATAGTTATTCTTTAAAATCGCTCCGAATATAATGAATTAGTTGTAATATTAATTCACTTCATACTGAGTTCATAGGTACTAAGTTCAAAGGTTGACCTATGCTTCATTGAATATGAAACATAACCTCAATTTTTTTTTGTTTTCCTAATAATTTAAGTTCTCAGAAGTGTCCGTCAATAATCCTTGTTTTTACAGTCATTAACTTGCGATTTCGAACCTAGAAAATAATATTTCATGATTGTTGGTTCTTAGGCCAACTATGTATGGACGCAGAACAATGTCCTTTTCTTTCTAAAACATTATGTAAGGTCTATTTTCGAAAAAGGTCAACTGTATTATTAGCACCGAATGTATTCGTTAACAATCTCAGAACTCCTTTTATTGAATTACTCAGTTTCGTAATATAAGAACGTTCCGCCCATTTCATAAATTACTCACGCTTTTACCGGCTGCTTTTAATATAACATAGCAAGTTCAATATTGATATTGAAAGAAAGTTTCTTTTTTCAAAGGCAAATTATTACAGTTGAATAGTTAGTTCATAAGCTTTATTGAGTTTATATTAAACATTTTTCATAACAGTCATATAAATTGCAATTTAACATTGAGCTAATATTATCGAAGTTTTTTGACATAATTTGTTTTCATTTAAAATGGCCAATCAATCATAATCAAAATCATTTGTTCAGTTTAGGCTGTTACAAGCACTCATGAATGTCTAGAAGCTACGCCATCGGTACGTAAATCTACGGCCTGAGACCTTGTACTGAGAAGAACCGGCAAGAAACTCAGCTCAGCAAACTCAGCAAGGGCTGTTTTTTTCTCTCTGTTTTATTATTTACAGAGTCGTCAAATTGAAAAATTACTTCAGAGGTGATTCATGAAGTCACCTTCGTCCAGTCAATATATCGTAGGATAGCGTATGGAAAAGTATTATCTCCTACTCAAGTAAAAAATGGGTTATTATGTATATTTTACACCTTTAAACAAAGAAGTTAAAAATATTAAGGAGTATAACGGTTAAATAAAAGCTTTTTTTTTTAAATATTATATGTAAGTATCTAAATTCGCAAAGTTTTCATTGCCAATTTCAAGCTAAGAGAGTATAGGAGAAGAGCTATTACTAAGGTAAATTCCCACCGGGAATCACACCACGAAAGTTGTCAACAATGGGCTGAACTGGGTACTTTCTAGGCTCACGACTTAATACTTCATACAAGCGCCAGAAAAAACAGTTCGTTAAAAGAGACCATTACAACAAAAAAATATTAAGTGTCACCCCCTGGGCTCAAAAAGTACAGTTTTACCCGTCAATGTATGTAGGGTGGCCACTTATTACTAATACCATGATCATGACACAGGCAGTACGCTTGTTGTTTTTTTTCTTCTATAGTGTAAACGTAAAATGTGTTTCTCAGAAATGAAATATTATCTACTTTTTTGTGTAGTAGGTGTATTACATTTTTGCTTCCAATATGAAATGGACTTTGAACAACAAACGGAGTTTTCGTAAATTGTTTTTGTTTGTTTGTGGAGTTGTAAATTTTATTGTGTCTTTTCTTTTCGTCGTCTAACGGAGCAGCCTAATGGATGGACGCACACGGCAGTTCCCCCGCCAAGTTGAGCAAAATCAGCCGTACCATGCTATTCTCGAAACAGTTCAGGTCATTTTCAAACCCCTATAACTTCGTCAGCGATAAAACTAGAAGCCTGAATTTTTAGTAACCAAGTAGTCATTGTATAAACTCAATACATTTCAAATTTCATTAAATTTGAGCAAGTTGTTTAAGAATTATAACTAGTCAAAGTTTCTTAATTTTGTCACTTACTGACTGACCGATCATCAAAACTCTAAGGCACTTCTAGCAGAATTAGAAGCTTCAAATTTAGAATACAGTTAGTGTTTAGTGTATAAATTAAAATATTAAAATATTTTGCAATTTTGGCCCAGTTTTCTAGATATACTAACTGCATAAATAACTTTGTAATCTCATAAATATAAATACATAGGATTACAAAGTTACATTTGCAGTTAATGAATCAGTTTATGTGTTATATTAATATTGTACTATATTATAATAAATAGGTGTAGATAAGTATCTAGCTATAATAATGTAAAATTGGAATCCCATTTATATTTTAGAAAAGAACGCGAATCGAATGGTTTTAGAGTTCGAATCAATATGAATATGTTTTCTTTAGTTTTAATTTTCACCGTAAGATAGAGCTGCATGTAGTTAGTTCACGAAATGATAGTTGATTTTCGGGCATAGGTACCTGAAAGAAAAAGAGTACCATCAAAAACATAACTTGTAAAAAAAAAACAAGTCTCACAACTCAGTTCTTCTTCTTCTTATACTACCGTCAAAAGTTGTGAGATCCATGTTATGCCAAGTCGGTTAATTTATTCAGTCTCTACTTAAGGAACCTTCTGTCTTGAGTTATTACGAAATAAGCTCACCTAACATCTTATACTGACCATAACAATATTAAAAACCTTGTATGTTATAAATAAATAAATTAACTTGGAAATCGCACTCAACAATCTAATTTAATATAATACACACACACACACACAAACCAATATCGAATTCGAATAGGTGAATTGCGCGTAAGATGTTAAGAAGTTTTATATGGAAGATTTATAAATCTCGTTTCGTCCGTTGTGGGGATGTTCAAATTTCCCTACAAAACTTCTTGATATTTGACACGAACCAATCGAGATCGAATCCAACTATTCGAATTCTATATTTGTTCGTGCTTACTGCTGCGTGCGTGCTACTGTAAAGAAAAACAAATGCGAGTACAAGAGGAGGAGGGAGTACAGGAAGTTGACGCGCCGTTACTGCCCGTAAGCGGAGTTGCCCCGGCGACCCGTGACTTTACTCTTCCTGGATACGTCGATGTTCTGTTAGAGAAGGGCGTTTTCAGATATTTGTAAAATCCATGCGCATCGATTTCAAAAATATCGCGTCAGATGCGCGCATCGATGCTGATCGATACCAAGTGAATAAGAGTAGTTCATAGGATGCGATGCAATACGAAAGATAGATGCGTGATTTGTGTGGGTGTGTCTCTTCGATTCATGAATCATGACTTAAAAATTTAATCGAAACCATTTATTTACTATTCACTTGACAAAATTTTTACTTCAAAAAGTTGTATTCAACGCATAGGTTTTCATCGCAGTCCGGTATCACAAGCTTTCTGTGCCGGTGGTAAAAATTTTAACTACAATTTATCCATACCATTTTGTCATTTTTATGCTATATTTGTTCACCGCTAGCGAAATCTCCACCGGCGGCTTATAAGTTTGTGGCACTGTAGCTATAGTAACGTCGATAAAAACTAGATGGCATTTGCATCCATTATCGGTACCCAGTCGCATTTGATGCGCGCATTCAAACCTGGCATAGTTATCGCGCATCGTTATTTTAAAAACGCCCATCCCTATAACGCGCTCCTTTATTGGCACGGGCATCTAAGTTCTGTGTGTCTTTTTTACTGTCAAATCAAGAGACAGGTAGGGCATACCGAATTTTTCGTTCAAATTGGCTTACCCGTCTGCTTCCACCTTACAGTAAAGTATATCTACTTTTTGGTGGTGTTGTGTTTCTGCCGGTGAGTAAGGTCCGGTGCTCCACGGGGTAGGGGATTGGGTCAGGGTAGGCAACGGCGCCAGTTATATTTTGTTATCGCAAATGTCTATAGGCTATGGTGGCCGTTTACCATTAGGCAGGCCATATGCTAGTTTGCCACCCTTTTAACATAAAAAAAAACCACGGGTTTCACTCCGGGAGTGCCGGCAGAAGTGAAAGTTTGAATATTAACGTTGTGCATTTTTGATATTTTGAAATGGTTAGGGAATGATTTTGCACGAATTGCTTTAATTTATATCAGTATAAAAGTACTATCATTTATGTGATAGAATACAATATTTATTAATTGCGCTATCGTACACAATCATGACAATTTATATCACATTAAAAAGTTTATCTCTCAGAAAAATCAACTTACATGAATCACATTTAAGCCCACTTAGCGACATCTATTGTAAAAAAATGCATTTTCTTCGCAATAAAGCTGCCACCTGGACGTCCAAGTTAAAGAATTATTATCAAAATACGATAAAACAAAATATTAGTATGTTTCGTCCAATATATTGAAAGTCAACAACCTTTCCAATTTTATTGTTTTCGTCTTACGAATTTTCGATTAGGTCACGTGTCCTGACGCGATCAGGCCACGTGTCCTGGCGCGAGTTTAACATTTTTTACCCAATACAAAAAAAGTGTACAACGCCACTATAGAAGTTTTCACTTCAAACATCACTCGTCATCATGACAGACGGATAATCGGACAACGGAGGTTTAGTAGGGTTCCTTAGTCAACATTTTCGTACGGTAGGTTTAAAGGTTTGCTTTCGAATAATTTATAATAAACATTATGAACGCTGAAAAATTCTTTCAATTAACTTGAATCAGAAGTGGTAATTTTATTGTTGCATAACATTTTAGAGTTCTGTTTGGAACAGCTGAAAACCGATTCTTGTGATTTTCTATGGGATTCTGTGTCAGCTGCGAAGAAATCAAATCGTAATTAATAAAACGGAACATTGCTGTGCCATAGTGATTACGTCGACATTTGTGGGATTTCGTCAGCTTCCATTATTTTAATCAATCACAAATTAATCTTTAAAGGATTTGTAGTCGTAATATTAGAAATTGGTGCAATAAAATGGATACAGACAATTATATATGTGTTGGTTTAGATAGTTAATATTCTTGCACTCCGATCGCTAATCGCTTCGTATTAAATAAGTTTAATTATTTTCAGAGTAGTAAGAGAAACGGCGAAGTTTTATAACCAGACCCAGACAGCGTCAAATCGGAGGATCGAAGAAGTTGATATTTTCATTATTATTGCTAGAAGACGGAAATCTTTTTTGTTTGGTGTTCTAACTATCTAATCGCAGTCCCCCGACCTGACGCTGTCTGGGTCTAGTTATACTGAAATTAAAGGGCCAACCAAGAGCCAACACATTTCATTTTTAAATTTATAGATTATATTTGAGTAACGGAAATTTTTGAAATTTCCATTATATTTTCTTAGATGTAGTGTTTGTTTTTGAACAGCACGTGACACACACTCATATTACTGACACACGTAGGACAGCTGTTTTGTCTATAATAGCGAACCGCTTATGTCAACGTAGCTATCAAACTTCATTGATTGGGTTGGTAACATTGAAGGAATAGTTGCTTTTATTCATTCGACTCAGGAATCGACTTGAGACTTATAAAAAAAAAGAGAAAGAAGTGGATCTCTGTTGGTGCGTGTTGACGGGTGGATTGAGTTTGCCAATTGTTAAATTTTGAATTATTTTTTCCCATATCGATTTGAGTTCTCAATCGGGCGCTTTTCCAAGGTAATATATATATAAAAAAAAAACTGTATTTTATTCGAAATTGATAAGTAATATTTCCAACAATTTTTTTTCAGGTTGTCACTAACTATAATAAAGTAGTTATTCTAAAATAAAAGTGTCGACACATTTTACACTTCAAACTTATAACACCACTCTTTTTCTGTCGGGGATTAAAAAGGATAAATTGCTATCAAGTTTAATTTGGTAGTCGATACCTGTCTCTCCATTTCTTTCCCTAATTTATTTTAATTTATTATTGTTAAAACGGAGAATATGAGTTGAAGGCGAATAAGAAGAAACATTTAATTTTTGAATCCCCTAATAAACTAGTCATGTTTTTATAATAAATAAGTGTAAATTGGAAACTTGTGATGTGAGTCAGTGAAAGAGGAAGCTTAAAGAGTTGTTGAATGAGAAATGCTGTTGTAACTACTTATGGGTAGTCGACAGCTACCTACAGAAGTAACAAATTAGTAATAAAACAACTAACAGTTCGGCCTTAATGTAGTATTATAATATGTTGTTTAAGAAAGTTAGCCAAACTTTTATTCGTTTGTTGAAATAAAGGTATTATTTCAAATGCCTATATTTGTGTTACAGAGAAAGATTAAATAAAGATCAGCAGCCGTAGTACCTATTCTAGGGGGAATATTTTGTGAAAAGTACTGTAATCCACTTATTGGAATATACTAGGTTTCATGGAATAGAATCCTTTACCTTAGGGAATTCATCTCTCTGAAAGGCTAGCGGACCACGGCTGGAATTTACTTTTCTGCTATACAATATAGCTGTATAAAATATATCACCCAAGGCCGCTTTTTTTTGGTAAAAGAATTTAAAAAATCGGCTCTATATCTGAGCTCTGTAGTTCGAAAATAAATTCAACAAATAAACTTACAACGTTTTGTAAACGTTTTAGTTATTAAAAATAAAACAATTAACCAAAAAAAAAACAAATAACATTCCTGACTTCGCCGGCGGCGTATTTTTTTATAAATACACACATCAAAAGTGTCTAGGATCAAGCATTTTTATGCGGATTTCTTGAGATTGAGATGTGGCTTTGTAATAAATTTATGATTTTATAAATTTATATGGATCCTTTTTGGTGCATTTCATAATTTGAATCAGGAACTGTGAATCAAATTCGAGTAAAAGATGAAAATCAGCTGTCAATATTTTCCCTATAAAAACATACAACGCATTGAAGACATTATTAGTGCTACTGTTTCCCTACTACTGATTAAAACCAACGTTATTATGGAGCGGCGACGTCATTTAAGCAGGGAAGAAATGCTCAGAGCCGTGGGAATGATAGAAGCTGGTTCCCGGCAACGTACTGTGGCTTTAGCTCTGAATACAAGTCAGAGTGTTATCAGTCGACTTTGGACAAGATACCGAAGCACTGGTACCGTGGCTGAGCGCCATGGAGGACGGTATCGCTGCACCACACGGAGACAAGACCGATACATTCAAATCTTAACTCGAAGAGCTCCAACAATAACCGCCATGATGTTAGCCGTGAGGCTTCATCACTCTTCAGGGAACTTAATTAGCGACCAAACAGTCAGAAACCGCTTGCATGAAGTGAACCTTCATTCCCGAAGACCGCTACGGGTACCACCTATAGCAATGCACAATCGTAGGATTCGATATCAATGGGCTCTTGAACACAGAAATTGGGCAGAAGAACAATGGCGTTTCGTGTGCTTTTCTGATGAGTCTCGTTTTGGTATGAGACCGGATACAAGACGTATACGACACTGGAGAACCCCTGGACGCCAACAGCGATTAAAATCCTGCCAGGAAGTCCATCCTTATAGTGGTGGAACCATCATGGTATGGGCGGGTATTTGGATCGGCGGAAGAACTGAGTTGATTTGGATCAGAGGCAACCTCAACGCTCAAATTTATGCTGAGACGATTGTATCAGACGTCATCGTTCCTCTACAAGTGCAAATCGGTCCCTTATTTCAGTTAATGCATGATAATGCACGACCGCACACCGCAAGAGTTGTAAGACAGACTCTCGCCGCAGCTAACATCAATGTCCTGCCCTGGCCTGCTCAGTCGCCAGACTTGAACCCGATTGAGCATGCATGGGATATGCTACAGAGAAGAGCTCTGCCGAATATGGAGGGTATCCAGTCGTAAGAAGACCTTTTTTTGTTGTTGCAACGAACATGGGCGGCCATTCCACAGCGTGATTTGGATGAACTCATTTTGAGTATGCCAAACCGATGTTCTTGTGTTGTTAGTGTTCGCGGTAGAAATACGGATTATTAATTGTTTAAGTTACCCAATAAAATTTTAGAGAAAACTGTTATTTCAGTCTTTTTTTCGAACTTTTGTGTTAGTGGTTCAAATGTCAAAAATCCCTTTTTCTTTATTAATGCAAAGGTGACTTGGTTTATCGTTACTGTGACAAACGAAAACACTTTATTTGATGAATCCTTAAAGAAAATTTTAATTAATATCAATCAGGAGAAAAGTTATTGCAAAAATATATGTTGATCCCTAGACACTTTTGATGTGTGTATGTAAGTAGGTATTAAGGTAATTTTGATTTTAAATTTTAGACAGCTAGTAGATTTTAAGTATTCATTATTTTAATGTTTCTATCTAACTTCAAAATAAATAAGTAATTAACAACAAAACAACTACGTTTACGGAGTACTTGGATAAAATGGGATTATTATTTTGTCATTGGCAAAATACACAAGCGGGACCTGCCATAAAAAGAAATACGGAACATTTACAAATGATTTAAATTCACTGCCGCCGTTCATTTTCTTCGATAGCATCGACCTGATTCTTTGACCTCTGCGTTTCCTTTACGTCTGATTTTACATTGGATGGTAGATATCTATAAACACGCATTTTTCATCCAATTGTTGAAACGAGCGTGATTTCATGTTTTACACAATTCTATAATCGGTTTGTATTAGTAATTTAATAAATTATGGTTCTTTTCTAGTAGTTGCTATTGCAGTGCTGCTTATCGCTTTTGTTGACTAATATAACACGGAGGAGCTCGATGGCGTATGTGGTTAGTGCGTTCGCCTGCGATCGTTGAAGTTAAGCAACTTTCGCAGTGGTCGGTCATTGGATGGGTGACCAAAAATCTTCTATCTCAAGTTTCTCCGTGCTTCGGAAGGCACGTTAAGCCGTTGGTTCCGGCTGCATCTGTAGTCGTTAGCACCCGCCAATCAGCACTGGGCCCATGTTGTGGGTCATAGACAAATCTCCCTATTTCATCCATAGGGAAGGCCTGTGCCCCAGCAGTGACATTAATTGGCTGATAATGATGATGATGCTAACACGGTAATATACCTATAATACGATTTGTTCTTGGATAACTAATATAACTTGGATATTGTTCCGCTAATATTGACTAAAGTGGAACATAGTCGTCGTTAAAATCAATACAATGATAATGTAAGTTTTAAATTAAAAGTCCTATTTAAGTTGATGTACGCTGATTGTTAAATAACCTATCTACTTAAAACAGAAAAAATTATGGTACATGTACACAAAATTGCTTGCTTTCCTACATTCATTAACCGTTATATTTTGAAATTATATTCTTATTATTAGGTACAATCTATGTTGTTTTATAGCTATAGATACGTCATACATCCTTTTAATTTGGGAATACGAAAGTCGGGTAATTGCCCTACTTGCATTCAGCCGGCACGCTCTCTTGCCGCGGCTACGCTTCCCTACAACGCTTAAATATTTTACGTTTTTCCAGACAAAGGCCTTTGTTATGTTTCTACATAGTACACAAATTATACGGGAACTATTAGAGACAAGAAAAATGTGTCATTTCATTCTTAAGTACAGTTTTCAAGAAATTAATGTAAAAAAACGACGGTTTGCACGTTGCACTCCGGGAGTGCCGGCAGAAGTGAAAACTTGAATATTGACGTTGTGCATTTTTGATATTTTGGAATGGTTAGTTAGTAAATAATTTTGCACGAATTGCTTTAATCATCAGTATAAAAGTACTATCATTTATGTGGTAGAATACAATATTTATTTATTGCGCTATCGTACACAAACATGACAATTCAAATTACATTAAAAAGTTTATCTCTCAGAAAAATCAACTTACATGAATCACATTTAAGCGCACCTAGCGACATCTATTGTAAAAAATTGCATTTTCGCCACAATAAAGCTGACAAAGTCCTAGGACTTTAGCGGACCTTAGAGACATATTATTATTATACGATAAAATCAAATATTACTATATTTCGTCCACTATATTGAAAGTCAACAACCTTTCCAATTTTATTATTTTCGTCTTACGAATTTTCGATCAGACCACGTGTCCTGACGCGAGTTTAAAATTTTTTACCCATTACAAAAAAAGTGTACAACGCCGCAAGCTTTCACTTCAAAAAAATATTTATTCATTACTTATTTTGACAGTTGCTGATACCGTTGACACGTGGAGGCTAAAGAGCGAGATGTAATCTGCTCTATGCATGAGAGTGAAAGAGACTACTTTCTACTACAACTACGTTTCACGTGAATTATTTTGTTTGTTTAACAAACTTTTTTCTTATTGTTAAGCGTGTGATTAGTTTTTGTACAGCCAGTGACTTGTTCATAAGATGTTCGTGATTGATCGCTTTGTTTATTGTAACTTTTACTAACAATATCCACATTGCTGATTCAAATCACTTTTAGTTCCCAGGGATTAACGCTATTTTGATCTCTTTAATATATTATGTGATAAAAAAAATATTGCCATAGACTAGACATTTCACCATTATTCAATAATGCTACTAGGTATTTCATTTTGAGTGGTTCTAAGAACCGGCGTATACTGTTACCGTTATTGTTTTGTGAAAAACACAATTATAATAAAAATACTCCAAACGAGACTTTATTCTATCACAATGTGGCAAATATTTTTCTAGCTTTTCTGCTAAAATCATACCAACCGATTTGAGAATCTCCTTCCTTTGAAGACGGTCAAAAAAGTTCCAAACCATGATGCATGACGATGATGATATTTTCTATGACGGGCATAAATAAATAAAGTTTTATTTGTATCTCTCCATATTCTACGTTTGCTTCCATATAACTTGATTTGGATAATTTAGAATTTCTTTAAAAAGAAAATCTAAGTAGAAAAAATTCGAAGCAGACGGGACTTATCCGCGTGGATTTTTTTCTAGTAATATTTTCTTTAGATTTAAACATCAAGCAGTTACATGCTTAAAATAAACAAAAAAAAAATGTTTAGAATTTATTACTATTATTATTGTAAGAAAGAAATATGTTAAATCAAAATTGTAATGCGCAGGTCCGCAAACTCGTCGCACCTTATATGACGATAATATATGAGGTCAATGCCCCCGATCGATTCTGCACCCTACTCACTACATTCAGTTGATTCAGTCGAGCACTCAGCTTGACTAGGAGTAGGAAGTGGGAAATGGAACCGCTTAACCTACTACCTTTATCGATAAAGTAAGTTCATATAAGTTTTCCTTTCGTTATGCGAATTCTCACGTTTGTTGATATTTTTATGGGATTAGGTTTCACGTTTCCCATGCCGGTTAAGTATGTTGCAGAGAGTCGATAATACAGTACTTATTAGTTTCCGGATTAGTTTTTGTAACATAGTTGTTTGTATACCAATAAACAATATTTTATGTAAAGAAAATATTACTAGAAAACATTTCACGTGGACCAGGTAGGAGACGGGACGCGAACCCGCACCCTTCGCTATCCGGGCGAATGCACTGACCATTAGGGTGATTGAAGTGTACGAGTTCGAGTCCCGTCTGCTGCCTGGTCTGCGTGGTTTTTTTCTAGTAATAAATATTTTCTTTAGTTTTAACATCGAACAGTAGTTACATGCTTAAAAAATAAAAGTTTTAACTATAATTGCTATTTCATCTTCGTGACGTTTAATACTTGTAAAGGTATTCATTTGACGTTGTAGGTTACCTACAATGCGAAGAGATGGCACTGCCTTGCAGCTTAAGAAAGGCTAGAAAGAATTCGACACGGCCGTCAGGGCCGCGGTAGCATAATGGTCAGTGCATTCGCCCGGATAGCGAAGGATGCGGGTTCGAGTGCCGTCTGCTGCCTGATACGCGTGGATTTTTTTCTAGTAATATTTTCATTAGATTTAAACTACGAGCAGTAGTTACATGGTTAAAAAAAATTATAAACATTTTATGTTCTCGAAAACATAAACTCGAAAATTTCACTCGCTCAGTTCAACTCAACCGATTCAACCGCTTCTCAATTATGCCGATGCTTGCTTCAGAGACCTCACTGAATAAATTGAGAGAATCTTTTTCAATATCCTCTATAATACTCAGTATCCCCCTCACCTCCGAGAACGGTTTTCCTTCATTCACTCTTCAACAGATCTTTGCAGATCCCATCTCAAATCCTTTCTAAATTGTCCGACCCATGACACTGGCTTCGAATCCTATTTCTTCTCAGTACATGCCGTCCGTCTGTGGAATTCGTTGCCAGAAGAAATTAGATATTCCAGTCTGTCTCAGAGTGCAAAAAACATATGAAGGAACACTATTTATCTTCTTATTATTGTTTCTTCTCTCGTCGTCCATATTATATGTATGTATTTATTTATGTATTGTCATAAATATACGGTTAAAGACATTTAATTTCTCAAAACAATTTACAAAAATCCACTTACAGAGAAAATACAAAGCATAATATCATACGAAGTATGTGTATGTATTTATTCATTACTAGCTGTGGTTTTAGTAGTTTTTAGCGGTTTATTAGGGATATTTGCCCGCAGTAAGATGTGTTAATCCAGGGTGTTAGCTTACTCCATACCGAATTTTATTAAAATCGCTCCAGCCGTTTAGACGTGAAGAAGTAACAAACATACATAACATAGTGTGTTATATGTACTTGTATGTATAAAACTATATACGTAGTTCCCATATTTATAAGTTTTTATCAGATGTACACACTGACTGCCTTTTCCCATATTTCAAACACTCGCTTACTGTAAGAAATTTTAGATTGAAATAAATTGTGCCCTTGTACATTTATATTTAATTAGTTTGCTTCTATATCTATATTTGTGTGTACAGAATATATAAATAAACTCAAACTCAAAAATCATTTATTCAGTCTAGGCTGTTACAAGCACTTGTGAAGGTCAAGAAGCTATGCTATCGGTTCGCAAAACTACGGCGGGAGACTATATTTTTCTCCTTGTTTTCCCTGTCAAAGGCTATTTTTTCTCCCTGTTTTATTATTTACAGAGTCGTCAAGTTGAATAATGACTTCAGAGATGATTCATGAAGTCACCTTTCATTACATATTGATTAAATAAATATACATTAATTGTTTACCTGCATTTTGATTGCTGTGTCATATAAATAGTGTTATTTGTATTAAGTGTAACAAAACATTAACATCTTGAATATCAAGAAAATTAGGACAGACTCTTCTCCGCTGGCAGCACCCGTTCACGAGCATGACGCATGAACCAGCCATCAGCCACCACTTTAATATCAACAGAAATTTTTAATTAATCCTTATTTGAAAAGTGACTGAGTGTCTTGGCATTGTCGGCATTACCAGCGTTTACCTTACTTCCCCAGACGGGCGCTCCAATTCGAGCAGAAAAACCACTCTGCCCTTCCTCTCATCTCTTTGTTCTTTTCTATGTATTACTGAATTCCGATATATATAACTTAAGTCTATCTTTTAACGAAAATAAACCAAAAAAATAAATCAAATACTACAAAATTTCACCACATTATATGGCATTAGATTCCAGTAGAATGGGCCGAGGGACGCAAAGATGGCGGTTGTTTTCCGAAACAACGGGCACGGAACGGCTGTGTCCATTTTACATAATATCGTTTGACGGTCATTTGGTTCGAGGCAGCGGAGACCACAAGTTTTATGCCAGTACCTACATTTCGGTTTCATTTTATCTCAATTTATTTTTTCGCCGGCAAAAAATGTTTTGCTAAGTAATACATTGTTAAACTTCTGGGATACGCTCTTCGGGATAACATTTATTTCACTTGTAGTAGCACGCATTATGTGCTGTCATCGCACAGAATCTTACCATTCTTACGAATTTGACTCAGGCCCTTGTTCGAGCAGTCGAGTCTTTTCGACACTTTTATTATTATGTGGTTGACATTATTCGGTTTTTACATACTGCAATTCACTTAAGGTTGCCAAATCTAAAGGCGATCTCACTTCCCGCGTTCACCGCTGGTGGGTTTTTCTTCAGGCATACGATTTCGAAATAATTTATTGGGAGGGCTTCAATCAGACGTAGATCCTACTATAAAAACGAAGTAATTCAGTTTCTTGAGTTACACCAGGGCTGGCTAGCGATTGAATAAAAACGAGATAGTGAGATCCTCGAGCATATCGAAAACATATTAATATTGGCTTTCCTGAAATCGTAGCTCAAACGTACGATGTTAGATTGTTTTTTAAAGATTAATTTACAGAAAACTTCAAAGGAAAATGAACCGACCGCGCAATGCAAGAGCGCGAAGCGCAACATGCAGACACGGTACCTATAGTGTTTAACAGTCTATACAGGGCATCACACCGGTTTGTCACATGGAGGGAAAGTATGTTAAATATTGAAGATAGGATATTTTACTGAAAGCAGACATAATTTTATTTTTAACAAGATTTAGAACTGTATTCACAGATTTTTTTAAAATCGCCTGCTACAATGGGGAATCAAACTAGTGAAATAAAAAAATATATGACGTATCTTATCATAACCATCGAAAGGGTTAATCATAAGGATTATTTTTTCCTAAATAACATAGCATTTTAAATGAAAGGTTTTTCATTTCATTTAATTTCACTTCATTTCAAAGGAAGATCATGAAATTAAAATTTTGATCAGGAAATTTTCCTCTAATTTTTCCAACAGCTTCAAAGTATTAAGTAACTAGTACCTGCTCACTTAATAATAAAACATTTCCTTATTACAAGTACGTGAAAAAAATAATAAAGCTTATACAAACCTTGCACCGTTTATTTTTTATTGGAGTTTGTGTTCAATTACATAAAAATAGAAAATTTTCGTGATTTTTCTTTAATTTAAAATGTTTTGCTATTCAAAATTTCTTTGAGTAGGTATAATAATATTCCTACTCAAAGAAATTTTGTAATGTTGTTTCTTAAGTTATTTTACATAAGTACTTTTTTAATTTTAATTAAATACAATTCAATTTATTTAAACATCGTAAATTACTGGTTGTTCCTGGCGCAAAGGTGCCCATAATGCTTACAGAATTGCCACTCTGCAATGTCTTTGTACCAGAAATAACCCGGGGCAAAGGTCAGAAACTTTGTTATTTAGGAAAAAATAATCTTCATGATTAACCCTTGTAATGGTTAATACATGTGTTTTTTGTTTCACATTTCACGAGTTTGATGTCCGGTTGTGGCAGGCGATTTTTTAAAAGTTGTGAATGCAGTTCTATTTATTATTAAAAATAATATGATGTCTTCTTTCAGTAAAATATCCTATCTTCAATACTTAATATACTTTCCCATCATGTGACAAACCCGTGGAACGCCCTGCATACCTATGTATTTATGGCACACTAGAGACCAAATGTGTGGACAGATTTTGATGATTCATACGTCAATCAATTCGTCATAATCATGGAAGTTCTACTAAAGACATGACAGTAATCAAAATAAGAACAACTAGGCCAAATAGGAACAAGTCAGAATTTGATGGTGGAATTCGGGGAAATTGAGAAAAACCTTCAAATTTTAAAGGCACGCACGATGTTTTTTGTGTATGTTCACCAATTTCTGCGTCGATTGTGTTATTGTTTACTTGGATGTAATGGTCACTAAAATGGATGAAATAAAAAAAATAATCAAATAAAAACTGAAAACAAAAAAGCAAGTGCAGTTGTCTATAATTCTGTTACATAAGGAACAAAGCTACTTTAATAGTCGGGACTAGGATATGACACTGTGTATATCACAATCTTAAATCCCGACGTTAACAATGTAGCCACTGCCAATTGTAGATAGTCGACCAATTAAAGTAATTTAATTTTATATTTACTCCTAAGCTACTAAAAAGAACATAAGCAAAAGATTCCTTTTTGAATAAGTACTAGTTATAATTTTTATTATTTTTAAAGCATGTAACTGCTTGATGTTTAAATCTAAAGAAAATATAACTAGAAAAAATTCCACACGGACCAGGCAGCAGACGGGACTCGAACCCGCACTCTTCGCAATCCGGGCGAATGCACTGACCAATTATGCTACCGCGGCCCTCACGGACCGCGTCGAAATTCTTTCTAGCTATTCTTAAGCTGCAGGGCAGCGCCATCTCTTCGCATTATAGGTAAACCCACAATGTCAAATGAATACTTTTACAAGTATTAAACATTTGAAAGAAGAAATAGCAATTATAGTTATAATTTTTATTATTTTTAAAGCATGTAACTGCTTGATGTTTAAATCTAAAGAAAATATAACTAGAAAAAATTCCACGCGGACCAGGCAGCAGACGGGACTCGAACCCGCACTCTTCGCAATCCGGGCGAATGCACTGACCAATTATGCTACCGCGGCCCTCACGGACCGCGTCGAAATTCTTTCTAGCTATTCTTAAGCTGCAGGGCAGCGCCATCTCTTCGCATTATAGGTAAACCCACAATGTCAAATGAATACTTTTACAAGTATTAAACATTTGAAAGAAGAAATAGCAATTATAGTTATAATTTTTATTATTTTTAAAGCATGTAACTGCTTGATGTTTAACTCTAAAGAAAATATAACTAGAAAAAATTCCACGCGGACCAGGCAGCAGACGGGACTCGAACCCGCACTCTTCGCAATCCGGGCGAATGCACTGACCAATTATGCTACCGCGGCCCTCACGGACCGCGTCGAAATTCTTTCTAGCTATTCTTAAGCTGCAGGGCAGCGCCATCTCTTCGCATTATAGGTAAACCCACAATGTCAAATGAATACTTTTACAAGTATTAAACATTTGAAAGAAGAAATAGCAATTATAGTTATAATTTTTATTATTTTTAAAGCATGTAACTGCTTGATGTTTAAATCTAAAGAAAATATAACTAGAAAAAATTCCACGCGGACCAGGCAGCAGACGGGACTCGAACCCGCACTCTTCGCAATCCGGGCGAATGCACTGACCAATTATGCTACCGCGGCCCTCACGGACCGCGTCGAAATTCTTTCTAGCTATTCTTAAGCTGCAGGGCAGCGCCATCTCTTCGCATTATAGGTAAACCCACAATGTCAAATGAATACTTTTACAAGTATTAAACATTTGAAAGAAGAAATAGCAATTATAGTTATAATTTTTATTATTTTTAAAGCATGTAACTGCTTGATGTTTAAATCTAAAGAAAATATAACTAGAAAAAATTCCACGCGGACCAGGCAGCAGACGGGACTCGAACCCGCACTCTTCGCAATCCGGGCGAATGCACTGACCAATTATGCTACCGCGGCCCTCACGGACCGCGTCGAAATTCTTTCTAGCTATTCTTAAGCTGCAGGGCAGCGCCATCTCTTCGCATTATAGGTAAACCCACAATGTCAAATGAATACTTTTACAAGTATTAAACATTTGAAAGAAGAAATAGCAATTATAGTTATAATTTTTATTATTTTTAAAGCATGTAACTGCTTGATGTTTAAATCTAAAGAAAATATAACTAGAAAAAATTCCACGCGGACCAGGCAGCAGACGGGACTCGAACCCGCACTCTTCGCAATCCGGGCGAATGCCCGATATAATGCGAAGAGATGGCGCTGCCCTGCAGCTTAAGAATAGCTAGAAAGAATTTCGACGCGGTCCGTGAGGGCCGCGGTAGCATAATTGGTCAGTGCATTCGCCCGGATTGCGAAGAGTGCGGGTTCGAGTCCCGTCTGCTGCCTGGTCCGCGTGGAATTTTTTCTAGTTATATTTTCTTTAGATTTAAACATCAAGCAGTTACATGCTTTAAAAATAATAAAAATTATAACTATAATTGCTATTTCTTCTTTCAAATGTTTAATACTTGTAAAAGTATTCATTTGACATTGTGGGTTTACCTATAATGCGAAGAGATGGCGCTGCCCTGCAGCTTAAGAATAGCTAGAAAGAATTTCGACGCGGTCCGTGAGGGCCGCGGTAGCATAATTGGTCAGTGCATTCGCCCGGATTGCGAAGAGTGCGGGTTCGAGTCCCGTCTGCTGCCTGGTCCGCGTGGAATTTTTTCTAGTTATATTTTCTTTAGAGTTAAACATCAAGCAGTTACATGCTTTAAAAATAATAAAAATTATAACTATAATTGCTATTTCTTCTTTCAAATGTTTAATACTTGTAAAAGTATTCATTTGACATTGTGGGTTTACCTATAATGCGAAGAGATGGCGCTGCCCTGCAGCTTAAGAATAGCTAGAAAGAATTTCGACGCGGTCCGTGAGGGCCGCGGTAGCATAATTGGTCAGTGCATTCGCCCGGATTGCGAAGAGTGCGGGTTCGAGTCCCGTCTGCTGTCTGGTCAGCGTGGAATTTTTTCTAGTTATATTTTCTTTAGATTTAAGTACTAGTTAACTAAAATTTATATGCATTAGATATAACAACTTAATCAAACTTCACACATTTTTGCGAAAACTCATGCCCACCTGTAGCCTTGACTCTGGTGGTAAGGTCTCTATATGTCGTAATAACTCAATCGTTTAGACCACCGCAAGGTACTTAATAATTCCCGCGATATTAACTACCTTACTGAAGTGACAAGACTGCGGTAGATACCGTCTTATAATCCTAAGTAAAAAGTGTGCAATAAAAAAGGTAAATTTAAAAAATCTCATATCGAACTTTTTATATTTTGCTTCAATTAAAAACTGAAAACAAAAAAGCAAGTGCAGTAGTCTATAATTCTGTTAAATAAGGAACAAAGCTTCTTTAACAGTCGGGACCTATTATTTGAAAAAAAATATCCATTCTTCAATATCTAATGGTCCTGGCTGTTAAAGTAGCTTTGTTCCCTACTCAACAGAATTATAGACTTGTTTTTGTCTTTTCAGTTTTAATTGAAGTATTATTATAAGCAGTCGGGGCTTTTTAATTCTTATTTTTTTATGAGTGTATTAGTACCAAATTTAAGAACTTTTGTGCTGAGCATAACATAGTTTTACATTTTGTAGCTATGGGCTCCAGCCGAGCGTGGGCGCAGTAGGTAGTATGAATAAATAAATACCTGCTTATAGTTGAGGATAAAAAACATACTAAATTTTCGTTTACCCTTGATACATAGCGTGATGTTATCAGAATTAACGTGGAGGTCAATAAGGAAAACTAAGTTATTATTTGGGACAAGAACTGTAAAGAAAAATCATACATCCACTGGATTTTCCCGCAGTGAGTGCTATTAATGACACGCAGTATTGACGTAGATGATCCTTCATATTTTTCTTCGACTAGGTACAACTAAAGTCTCGGACAATGCTAAATATATAAGCGTCATATTATATTTATTACGTGCATTCTAATCACAACCGACAGCTAGAAGTAAATAAAAACTTGTAAAATTCAGTATTAAAATGTAATTGTAGAATGTGTAAAAAGTAAGTGACATACTTTTTTAAGACCTACCTATCAATGGTGTCATGTTTCTGTCCATGGACAGAAACTTTTGCTCATGAGCAAAAGTATTAGGGTAAATTACATTACCATCAGGCGGTCCGCATGCTCGCATGCAAACCTCATATCATAGAAATTTCTTAAAGCGGCGATAAAACCATTTTAATAAAGCTTACACTTTTTTATCAACTTTGTACATACTCGTAGCAATTAAAAGGAATTGGAGTGAGACACCGACTCTCTGACCCCATTTCCCGCTCAACTCACACAGGTCAGTGGACATGCAATCTATTCCAAGTTAGACCCTAACTCTATTAGCAGTTGGACGGTTTTCACTTCACAAGATGACAAATGACGATCCTGAAATAGATTTGCGAGACATTTAGCTTTAAACGGTATCGATTCTTGTCAGTATAGTGAAAATAACAAAATATAATGATCTTGATAGGGGTTGTTCATTTCACCTGATTCGGTTAAAATTGACATAATAAGTAATTTATTCGATTATTTGAATCCTAGAGTCAGCTGTTAAAGTGTTGTATACCATGATTATGTGTTCTTTAAAAAAAGACATTATTCCTTGGTTTAAAGCACTAAAACAGAGGACTCGCATTAAAGGTCCTTTTTCTTGACATTTACCCTAGTATAAATGGGAAAGTGAGCTTGTCTGTCTTTCTGTTTCAGCAAGTATTGTATTTTGGGAAGCGAGATGACTCAGCGTGGTTAGCTTTTTGGATCTGCGATCATGGAAATGGTCTGTCATTAGATGGGTGACCAAACAAACCAAAGGAGAACAACTATTTTGGTACCGATCTCGTTCATACATTTCTTTTTTAATATTAGGATAAGCATTGAACTGTAAGTAATATAAGATAAAAAGTATATATAGTATTTTTTTTAGTTAGCGGTGAAACTCAACAAATAGTATAAACCTTTAACGTATAAAGGAACGCAGTTTGTTATGATATTCGAAACGATCGATTCAACTAATCTTGAGTTGAATGTTTTATTGAAGTACTGTTTCAATTGCTCAAATTACTAATGTTTTTAACGTTAATAAATTGTAAAAACTCACGTATAAATTGGAGTTCTTTAACTTCCAATCTCAGTCAAAATAAAAGTATAACATCGATTACCTATTCGATTTTTAAATGGTCACGTAACTAAAATTAATTACATGTCAACTTATAATGACCGTGTCTGTCAGTGGTCTCTCATTAGAACATTGGCAAATGTATGCAGACAGAATCCCACCTACTCTGTTTACAACTTCAAGAGCTTTCGAATGTGATTAATGAATCCTCATACTGGTCTAATAAGACTCTACCTAGGCTAATCATTAGCTACAGAAAATTTACATCCCCCTCTTATCCTATAGTTAAATTTAATACTCACCCTCTTTTTAAAACTAGTTATGATGCCCTTATCCTGGTCCCAAATATTTATCTTAACTTTGGTATAGCCAAAAACAGTCCAACAGCACAAAGGGAGTTTTTAAATATCACTAATGAAGAGTGGTTAAACTGGGTACATATATTCACAGACGCCTCTAGGATCTGTCCTGATGGCAATGTAGGAGCAGCAGTATAGATCCCCAAATTTGATGTTGTATTAAGTTTTAAATGTCCAAAAGAGGCTTCAACTTTCTCTGGAGAATCGGTAGCTATCTCGGAAGCCATTACTTTTATACTCTCCCACAGGATTAACAAATCCATTATATTCACAGACTCCAAAAGCTGCCTGGAAGCTCTCTTGAGCAATTTGTTCAAGTCCAAAACTGTATCCCCTATCATCTTAGACATTAAAAAAACACTGTTAGAATGTCATTCACAAAATATTGATATTGCGCTAGCATGGATTCCTGGTCATAGTGATATTAGAGACAACGAAATCGCAGACACTTGGGCGAAAGACGCTACGCTATCGGGTAACCCTTCACGTCTTCAAAATTACTCTGCAGATGTCCTCCAATTAGCTAAAACCGACCTTCAATCCGAATGGAGTAAAAGATGGAGTCGTAACTCCAAAATTATAGGCCGCCATTATGGCAGCCTTCAGGAAATAATACTCAGAAAACCTTGGTTTGCTAAATTCCGCGACTTTCCCAGGCGGGTCATTACAACTATTAGCCGTCTTCGTCTCGGCAACGTTACCTCGCCAGTCTTTCTTTCCAAATTACGAATACTAGACAGCTCCATTTGTGAGTGCGGACTCGAGGAAGGCACTGTAGACCACATTTTTTTCAACTGTCAAAAACACCCATCTCTATATTCTCTACTTCCACCCAAAACTGTACGTCCCGTTAACATTAATACAATTCTAACATTGACCAACAAATCTGGCTTTTTGTGTTTATGTAAATTCATAAAAAAATACAATATTAAACTCTAACTTTTATTAACCTTTCTATTTTTATTTGGAAATAATTGCCGGCTCTACCCATGTCATATAAATTAATATTGTTTAACCTATGACGTCTTTGTGTTTGTTTGTTGTGTTGTGCTTTCAGAAAAGTGAAATACTCAAGGAAGAACGTATAATTGGTTATTTAAATCACCTTAATCTGTTTCTACCGAGCAGTTTTTCTCGTGTCTCTCTCACTACCTACTCGACATTGGCGAAATTTCTGTGTAAAACGGAGAACGCCACAGAAAGAAGAAAAAAAAAACATTGTCAAATACAATTGTCATTTCGCTTGCGATGCTAATATTTATTTTTGTGTTTTATCGATACTTTCTTTGATTTTGTGATTTGTGCTATTTTTCTACGATTTCGTAATAGATTTTCGATGCAAGACGACACTGATTTCAGCTTGTTTTATGGACTTTGTTACTAAAAATGGCGTGACTACCTAAATTCATCTTAAAAAATTGATGGTAAATATCACCATACAATAAATTGACTGTATTCTTAATTATTAATTAAACATTAAAACAGTGAAGGTGGGTTTTCTTAACGAATATCTCTTTAACTTGCAGACATTGAGGGAGGCAAGAGTGTCGTATTTCGTGTATATGGGTTGTCATCAGTTCAACGCATATAATAGCATTTGGTAAGCATATAACAACGTTGTTATGGGCGCGCCGCAATTTTGTGAGATAAAACATAAAAATGGGAGAAAAGATTTTTTTTATTGTGTACAGCAATTTTTATAATAATTTCTGATGAATTATTAAAAATATAAACGGCTTCACTGTCCTTAAAGTCAACTATCCTTATGTAGATTGTAGCTTACGTGTCAACATAGCAGTGTGATTGTTATCATTGAATATTTTTGAGTGCTATGTCTTTATAGACATTTAGTAGTTCCAAATTAGTTAAAAAAAAACGACGGGTTGCACTCTGGAAGTGCCAGCAAAAGTGAAAATTTGAATATTAACGTTGTGCATTTTTGATATTTTGGAATGGTTAGGGAATAAATTTGCACGAATTTCTTTAATGATCAGTATTAAATCAGATCAGATTAGATCAGTATAAAAGTACTATCATTTGATGTGGTAGAATACAATATTTATTTGTTGCGCTATCGTACACAAACATGACAATTTATATTACATTAAAAAGTTTATCTCTCAGAAGAGCGATTCTCATTTAAGCGCACCTAGCGACATCTATTGTAAAAAAATGCATTTTCTTCGCAATAAAGTTGCCACGTGGACGTTCTAGATAGAGACTTATTATTATTATACGATAAAATAAAATATTACTTTGTTTCGTCCAATATATTGAAAGTCGTTTCCAATTTTATTGTGTCATGATGCGATCAGCCCACGTGTTTAACCTGACGCGAGTTTAACATTTTTTACCCATACAAAAAAAGTGTACAACGCCGCTAAAGAAGGTTTCACTCCAAATTAAATGTTTATTATGTAGATTACACCAAAAAACCCTTTTTATGCTTAAAATGTTTTTTAATAATTTTTGATTAAATTAAAATCAAAATGTCTCAATAAC
This sequence comes from Chilo suppressalis, assembly GCA_902850365.2. Classification (NCBI taxonomy): domain Eukaryota; kingdom Metazoa; phylum Arthropoda; class Insecta; order Lepidoptera; family Crambidae; genus Chilo; species Chilo suppressalis. The sequence continues at coordinate 5,893,743 of OU963908.1, forward strand.
CAAACTAGCTATCGAATTCAATTAATTTAAATTAAGACTGGCAGAATACTTTAACAATAAGCTTTACAGTGGTATATATTTTTCGCATGTACAAAGAACTTGGTATCTGTACCAAGTTACATACCCCCATACAAATTCTCCTTTATTGTCTCAAGTTCACAAGCTTCGGGAAAGACGTTGAGCCGTTGGTCCCGGCTGCATAAATGTAGTCATTAGCACCCACCAGTACTGTGATGGAAATGAATTTATATTATCAATGCTTTGCATCAAATTATATGGCTTACAAGATTTTTTGAACAATCTGGCTATTGGCTTTACTTTTTTCGTTATGGTGCCAATATTTACAATAAGAATGTATGGCGGGTCAAGTTTTTGAATTTCCGACTGTTCATTCAAATAAAAGTAATTGGTAGGTATTAATTTAAAAAAAATGCTCTCGAAACCTAGCTCAGTGACAAATGCCTCTCCCGCCTTTGAGTTTGCTGGGAAATAAATAGGTAATTGGGTGCGCAGAATTTAGGGAGTGGATAGGACGATACATCAACGTTAATGGCGAGTACCTTACAAGAGAGAGACCTTGGAAGATATGAACACGCTGCTCGAAGATCATAGTAGTGTTCCCTAAAGAGTGGGTCTTAATATGAACACGGTTAAGATAGACAAACGCATGTCGAATGCCATCTAGCACCCGCTCTAATTAAAATTGGGAAAATTACACTCGAAGTTTTTAACCACTACATATTACATGTCTGGGATAAACACTCCAGTTAGGTAGTTCAACTGCGTAATAGAGATTTATAGTCGAATCCAGCTCGGATGGGCAGCGTTCGGGAAATTGCGTAAGATCTTCAGGTCCAATAACCTCAGTGTCTCAAGACAAAAGACTTTGACCAGTGTATCTTGCCAGTGATGACGTACAGAGAAACGTGGTCATTTAATGCGGGTCTCATAAAAGCAACACAGAGCAATGGAGAGAACGATGCTCGGTATTTATACGCGTTAGAAACAGAAATGATGAAATCCGAGAACTAAAGTAACCGATATCGCTCCAAGGATTGCTTAGCTGAAGTGGCAGTGGGCGGGACATGTAGCGAGGAAAATCGTTAGCCTTTGGGGCGGAAAGGTTCTCGAATGGTGACCAAATACCGGATGAAGCTCAGTTGTTAGCCCGAAGATCTAGTGAAGGTCAAGGTTAGCCGCTGAATGTGAGTGGCGCAGGACCAATCGGTGTGGAGATCCTCGGGGGAGGCTAAGATTAACAGTGGGCGTCGTACTGAGATGATGATGTTGATGAAATAGTTACGTACCAGGTTCGACAACCGGTGGTCCTTGTCGGAACATGGAGCAAAATGGTACCTACTTTTTGGTGAGTACCTCTAATTTTAGTTTGATGATCGCGGACCGGAATTTAACCATTCGAGGGACAGGGATGGACTACCGGCCGTAGTTTGCCCATCCTTGATAAAGGCCCGTATGATGAGCACGATCGTTTTGTATAAAAACAGTGTCTCAAGATCGTAATCTCGGAGTTGAGAACGATCTATTACTACGGGTCCTATATTATTAAAAATACATAGAACACAGGAAACGTTATTCTAAAATAACGATTTTTATAGCTTTTTAAAAAACATCCTTATGATAGTGAACAACAAAAGTAAGCGAAGCTTAACATTTTTAGAATGCTCTAGATCGTCAAATGATGCGCCAGTGTAACTAGACACGCCTGGTTTTCTTTTAAAAGGAATACACTAAGGCGAGGGAGAGTAGCTGTAAACTTCCACGGCTCCAAATTAAACGGTCGGCTTTCGTATTTGTGCTGTCTCCAGCTTAAATGAAACTGACTATCATACAAAAGAGACGATTTGTTAGGGTTTGAAATAGTTGAACTCTCAAGCTACATACTGAGGTATTTTATTTCGTTCTGGACTAAGTAGAGTAAGATTTTTTATTTTATACAGACTGGCGCAAAAGTAATCACTCTATCGAATGATGGTATAATTATTGCAAATGGCGACGTTAGTCAATCATGTTTGTCATATTTTGTGAACTAGACTGACGCAAAATACAAACAGACAAGAATACAGCACGATATCCCACAGGAGCGTGAACATGTGCGATTTCAACAAGACGGTGCAACCGCACACAGGACGATTTCATTTAGGCGATTTGGCAAGCAAAATCGCAAGATTAACCACCCCAGACTTTTTTCTTCGAGACTACTTGAAGTCACAGGTTTATGCCAATAAGCCGAAGACAATCGCAGCATTTAAAAAGTCATGCGAAAGCAATGCGAACAGACTCCGGAAATCTTGCTGATTACTTTAAAATGTGATAAACGGTCACAAATGTGTATCAACATTGCAGCAGGTGATATATCTTTTATCCACTTAACAGAAAAAAAAAATATAAACAAAAATAAAGATTTTCATAAATTATTCTTTTTTATTTAGTAAATAAGTTACACGAAAAAAGTTGGATGATTACTTTTGCGCCACTATAAAGAAGAAAGATTTGATTGTTTGTTTGCTAGTATTGAATAGGCTCCGAAAGTACTGGTCCGATTTGAAAAATTCTTTCACATTTAAAATCCTACATTATCCTTGATGAACAAAGGCAAAATTGTAGGTAATCAAAAGATCTACAACTTTTGTATTTAAATTTTTTCACATAATGTAAAGACCAATAAAAAGTATGTTTTTAAAAATATCTGTGATAAATTTTGTTCGGGGAACCACGCAGACAATCCACATATTCGAGAAGTTCGCGAGAGCCTTAGATATTTGATGTCAGTTCTTAAATAATTAACGAGAATATTTTCATTTGAAGAACATTTTCAATATCTAATTTAACTTAACTTGCTAGGTTTCCTAGCTGTTTTTCAAATGCAAATTTATGCCAAAGCTTTTTATGTTTCATAGCCTCATTATAAGTACTTATATTAAATCATAAATCTGTAAAATTATGATGTCCCCACTACTTAACCGGTCTGAACTGAAATAGACGTTTAAAAATATCACGCGCCGGCCATGTTGGAAAAACCTAAGGTTATCCATGTGAATACACAATCAACCCGTCGATCATGCGGCCAGTTAAAGTTGGCCATCCCCGTCTAGAGATGCAAAAAAACCGCATTATCGTGAAAAAAAACATAACAAAACTTTTATTCCTAAAGCATGTTTTTTTACAGAATTCAAAGTAATTGAAGAAGTTTTTGTCAACGATTAATGCTTTTAACAAATGACAACACTGACTTCTCCTTTGGTGATTTTTTTTTCTGTTATAAAAAAAAACGTGAGCAGTGGCATTTGAAGAATATTAGTTTTAATAGCAATATGACGTGTGAAATCACACAATCATATAACATACTTACTGTAATGAAACATACGGTCTTACTACAAAATAGGTAGACACTGTTTCAAACCTTCTTTAGACAAATTTTGTAAATTATTTTTCTTAAACTCGTGTCTAACTTTTTTGTGATATATGGTTAAGGATACTTATTGAAAATTTGTATTCTTGAAAATTGAATAAAGATAGAAAAAAAATAACGGTCCTAAGTTTTTTTTTTTCTTAAACTCGTGTCTAACTTTTTTGTGTTAATAAGGAAACTTATCAAAAGTTTTCTTGATAAATTAATATATTAAAAAAAGTCCAAATTTTTTTATCATGTTAAATTAAAATGGTAAAAAATCAAAGTACCTAGTTTATTTTCATTTTACAGGAACATGCAGGAATTCGGATAATCGTACAACTCTGTAGGAATGTGAGGTCGGCCCAACGGTTCATGTTACGCTGGTCGCGGCGACTCCATTTGTTCGTACCACCTTTGTTGATGCTGGGTTGGGGCTTGGGGTGTGCTTACTAGCACAAATATATGAGGGCTGGGGCGGTATGTCGTAGTAAGTATATTCAATATGAAAGTAACAATAAACCTAGGTTTTTTTTTTTTAATTTTTAAGCATTTAGCTGCTAGATGTTAAAATTTAAAGAAAGTTTTACTCGGCAAAAAAAACCACGCGGACCAGGCATCGGGACTCGACAGGACTCGGACTCGGAGGGTGCGAGATCGAGTCCCGTCTGGCACGCGTGGAATATTTTCTAGTAAAATTAATTTTAGATTTAAACCTGTTGTAGTAAAATGCTTAAAAAATAAAATACTTACATAAATTGGTATCATTATTAAACGACTAATTAATTCTTTACAATAATCCAATAATGATTGGTAGGTATAAAAAATTAAGGAATTAATATACCTAACTAACGGTATCTTATTCGAATACATTCCTTCGTATGCACAAAAGAATTTATAAGTCGATCAGAAATGTTGTCATCGTTATTAATGTTGATTGGAATCTCTTATCTAATAGACAAGTCCGTCCGTCCGTCCGTGGTGCTGTTTCAGCGGCCAAACCGTAAGAGATAGAGAATGTTTAAGTTATAAGTTAAAAATAGTCTGATAAGACTACAAACCGGATGTGAGTAACGTAGCACTTCCGGTTTTCGAGAAATCACGTGATTTCTATTTCAAACGAAACCACACAAAATTTCCGAAGTTTTCAATTAATTAAATACATTTTTTTTTGGTGAACATTTGGTTCACTGGTTTGCTAGTAGTTGATAAAAACACAAAATCCTGTCTAGTTCAACTAAGTACCTAATAGTTGAATTAAAAAAAAAAACCTTTTTTTTTAAACCAAACCATGAAACATCTTGCATGTGCACCATTTTAAAGGTTCCGTACCTTAAAAGAAAAAAAAAAATGGTTGCCTGTAAAGTCGGTTTTACGGGCGAAGATTTTACGTGACAACGTCTTTTTCTCGGTAGAATATTTATTGATATGAATATAATTAAATTGCACAATAGGAACAAGGAATTGAATGAAAATAAGAATTGCACAAATTTTAACTATAGAAATATATTTTGTTTACTAAAACATTGTACATGTAAACTTAAACTCATCGTAACGTTACCGAGCGTTACACTTTTTCATAAGTGACTCCCAGCCGCAACCTAATTTACGACGTTGTCACGTCAAAACGGAACCCTTAAAAGATCACTTTGTTGACCGTCTGTCTGTCGGTCCATATGTTCATCTGTCTATCAAGCAAGACCCTTTCTCTCGGAAACGCGCGGAGATATCGAATTTCTCCTAGTTTTTCTTAGGCTGAAAGGCAGCACCATTGACATTGTGCGTTACCCACAATACGATCGAGTTGAAATTTTAACCATATACTCAGATATGATAGATGGAACAGGCAAGTTTTTCAACTCCACAATGTTCAAAAAACGCCGGGACGTCAATTTACTCATACATTTAATTTTTAAAACTGCAAATTATTGTATTTTGTATAGGTGAATGAATTTATTATTTAGGAAGTGTACATTTAAAGTTACTAACAAAAAGGTATTCCCGTACCGGGAATCGAACCCGAGCCTCCTGGGTGAAAGCCAGGTATCCTAGCCACTAGACCATACGGGAGATGGTGTATTATAATGAAATTAAAAAATAGTATCTCAGCTAATTTTGTCTGACAAAATGAACTAGGGACGTAACAAAATAGTCGGGATTCGGGACCAATGAAATGTTAACAGTTTATTATTGGTTGGGTCATGTTATTGTTACATAGTGAATAACTTCGCTGTTCATTAGGATTAAAAGCCCAAAATAAAATATTTCATATTTTGTAAATATTAGGTACATTGTAGTAGATAAGTTGTATGATGTTGATGTTGATGTATTTTTCTAATATCACATTTATTAGTAGGTACATTGGAATAAAAATTATTGAATTCTCTCAAAATATTTCATAGAATCAGTGTAATAAAGGGAAGTCCGTGTCAAGTGTCGCCATCTAACGACGCGTATAATACCTACGATGTAAGAATGTATGCTGTGTAAATAACGTACAGATGCCGCTTTTAAGATTTTTTTTTAAGAAATTAGTATCGAAGTTTCGGATATCTTTATAGTAAACAAATAATAATAGTGATAAATATCTTTATTTTAATATTAAAACCTCGTCATTAGTTAAATTCTCTAAATTACTGTACCGTATTCTTAAATTTAGTATAGAAGGATGATTAGTCCCATATAATGCCATCTGACGAAGCTTCTTATACCTTCGATGCCAGCGACGCATGCTATCATGTCGTCGTCAAATAGTACATAAACATTTCACAGATGGCGGTCAAATACAGTGGTTTCAACTTCATCTTATTACCGTGACTATGGTCTGACGAATGTTTTGGTTCCACCCTGGCGGGGATATCGCAACCGTTCTCTCTTTTTTACCCGACTGCCAAAGAGGGAGGGTAATGTTTAGGGAGTGTATGTAAGTATGTATGTATGTCTGTTCCTTTGTGACCTCCTGTAGCCTAAACGGCTTGATGGATTTTGATGTATGAGGTATCGTTAGATTTGTCTTGATTACGGGAGTGTCATAGGATACATTTTATCCTAAAAGTCCCACGGGATAAAGACATAATAATATTTTTTCTAAATTTCCCTTTAAAAAAATATGTATGCGGTATCATTAGATTCATTTTTAGACTGTCTTAAGGTACTTAATAATTCCCGCGATATTAATTCCCTTACTGAAGTAACAAGACTACGGTATATACCGTCTTAAAATACTAACTAACTAAAAAGTGTGAAATAAAAAAGGTAAATTTAAAAAATCAAAAAACCCGACTGCTTAATTATACTTCAAATAAAAACTGAAAAGAAAAAAACAAGTCCAGTAGTCTATAATTCTGTTAATAAGGAACAAAGCTACTTTAACAGTCGGGACCCACTGTTGAAAAATATTATGTATTCTTGAATATCTAATGGGTCCCGACTGTTAAAGTAGCTTTGTTCCTTATTAACAGAATTATAGACTACTGGACTTGTTTTTTTCTTTTCAGTTTTTATTTGAAGTATAATTAAGCAGTCGGGTTTTTTGATTTTTTAAATTTACCTTTTTTTATTTTCTCCATATTCGACCTTCCTACTACTACTATAAATTTTAAAATGTTGGTTTCACGGGTTGGTTTATGGTTTTTATATAGTTTGATATTGTTAACACTAAACTTCGTCACGGCTGTCAAAAAAATATATTAAAAAGATAAATGTATTTGGAGAAAACAATTATAAATTATAGTACTTATATGTTTTTTGTAAAACACTAAGTTTTCAACCCATATTGGGGTAAGTAAATTGTATGTCATAGTAACTAATATTTTTTATCCACTGGAATAGCGACATGATTTTAAGCTTAGCCTTGTTTTGTTACAGTTATATACTGTACTTCCTGGGCCCGAAAATAAAAAAATCACAGTTTTGTTGGTTGCAACTTCGCATTTTTCTGTTAAAAAGGTTTCTGTTCACCACTGTTCTGTTGTTTAAAGAAAAAATATTGGTTTATTTACTTTTCTTAGTAAAAAAGTCGGTTTTACGGGCGAAGATTTTACGTGACAACGTCTTTTTCTCGGTAGAATATTTATTGATATGAATATAATTAAATTGCACAATAGGAACAAGGAATTGAATGAAAATAAGAATTGCACAAATTTTAACTATAGAAATATATTTTGTTTACTAAAACATTGTACATGTAAACTTAAACTTAACACGAGAGACTCATCGTAACGTTACCGAGCGTTACACTTTTTCATAAGTGACTCCCAGCCGCAACCTAATTTAAGACGTTGTCACGTCAAAAGGTAACTTATCGTTACATTTTGAAAATAAACATTGATTTCTTTAATAGGTTATGAGACAAAAGCTGAGATTATTATAAAGCCATCGAAAATAAACATTAAGCACAAAAATCTTTTAATTTTAGCTTTTAATTGTGTACTATAATGATAATGACTAGTATGTAAATAGTTATTTTCTTTTTATTTGCCGGTAAAACTATACTTTCAGGGCCCAAAAACTTTACTATTATTTGGTGAAAAAGTCTAGCTGTTAACAAAGTCTCTATGCAAAGTCTTCACACCAGGACACTGATAGTTTTTGAGAAAAATAAAATATTGTAAATGATTACTTTTCTTTATTTTTTTTTTAGTTTTATTCTTCTCTATAGAGAAAAGCAAAGGCATAGCCATGCAGCCATCGTCTTATTTTTGTATTAATCTTCCTTTTTTTTTTACTTTAGAATGTGGGTGTGACGCATTCTAATGCTTCTTGGAGTGTTTGGCACGAAATATATCGAGTTGGCTTTTTCGGTAAGCTTCTGTGTGGTAGTCAATACTACAATAAAATTCTCACGTCCACTTGACCGGAATAGCGTATATTTTAAAGATTCCACTAATTCTTCAGTTGCGCAGACGGTTGTAACACAAAATCACAGCAATTTTATTTCACAATATCCACTATGAACAAAATGAATAATTAAAATAAGACGCCAACCTCACTCGATCAAATCCCACCAAAAACCCCTTTTCTTTATATACATAACCGATTTTGACAAACTACATTGTTTTTTTATATTCTTTTTTGTGATAAGTCAAAAGGAACGAAGTACATACAACCTTATATTTTTATTTTCACGTCGTCGAGATTACCATTCAGCCGTCGAGAATTTCTTTGGCGGCCAAAAATTTCAGTTATTGGAAAGAAAAGAGAGGGGGAATATATGGGTCTTTAAAGATTCTACCATAATATTTTTATTATAGTTATATATATTTTATAGTTACGTCTAAAGAAAAAAATATGACTTATTTTTATTGGTCGTATCTGGTCACCAAAATTTATTTAACAAATTGTCATCTTAGTAATTAATAGGTACATAAATCAATATTAATACAATATTAATTTCAATTCATGTCAGTACATAATACAACTAATGTCATAACTACTAGAAGAAAATACTTTATCAATGTCATTTTTTTTAATAATTTGTCATCTAAGAATTCCTGTACTGAATAATATGCCTTAATTAAGTAATTCTAAGAGAAGCTTTTTAAATAAATTTAATGGTAAAGTCTTAAGTGTGTCAGGAACTCTGTTATAGATTTGGAAGATATTCCGAAAAGCTATTGTTCAAATGTTTCATATTACATTGTAGAGCGCGTATCCTACTGCCATTGCGGTGTCTTCTATTCCGGTTGCTTTCTGAAAACGTAGTGAAAAGAGAGTCAATACAGAAAACGAATACTGCTATTTCATAGACATATAGCGAGCATAATGTCAATATTTTTATATTCATGAAAAACGGTTTACAACCAGATTGTTTGTTTTCAGTTGATTTGAAAACTTATTACTTGTAAGAAAAAATATAAATTTGTTTCTTAAAAACAGTGATGTTCACTCACTTAATACAAGAAAAAAAACTAACTTTACCTGCTACTAGGCTTCACAAAATCAATAATTCATTTAAAGGTCCTTGTGTTCAAAAGTTGGGACTTTGGGCAATATCCAAGAGTCAACCATAAATAAATTCAAAGATAGCATAAAAAAAGCACTTATTAAAAAAGCTTATTACAAAGTGTCTGATTATATTACAGACAAAAAGGCTTGGGTTTGAACTGTTCCAATCATCCCAACAGATTTTCTATATAAAATAAATCATGATTGTATTGACATTGTAACAACATAATGATTTGTAAATGTTGCTACACTATACTTTTTATGTTGTTGAGCTTTTTCGCTCGTTTTTTTCGCCGCTAAAGAATAAGTCCATAACGAGTGGTAATGGAAAAAAAAATTGGACGGTTCAAAAGAGTTGTACTATACATCCTTAATAAAGATATATTGATTTCTGATGACTCCACGTAACCACGGTAAGCAATTATAACAGTAGGTATATCTCTATTGGTGACTTTTGACAGTTCGTACAAAGCATAAACTGAAGTACTGATTCTCTTGCATACCTACTTACATTGAGATTTAAAAATCTACCTTTATGACTGTAAAGGTTCTTCAGTAATATAAGCCTTTCACCTCAAAATATTGAGAAAAACAGGTTTGTTACAGATGAATTGGAACGTCAGTATGTGGAGTAGTGTCCCATCATTTTAATGAAGATTACAATATTTTATTACTAGTTATTTAGTTATTTATTTGTTTTTCATGAGTTATTATTTTCATTGAGATTTTTGAGTTGAGTTAGTGCGGTTACTCACTATTCTCAGACTGCAACGCATCACGCAGCGTAGCGTTGTATGGCGAAATCTGCATGATGATGCAGGTCAAAGCACCAAGCACAAAAGTCAACAGGTCCGAAATCGTATCCCCATCGTCAGTTTCTATGGAAGAAACTAGTTTGTTTATACGTCCGGTAGGGGGTGCTGCACAGTTTCCATAGAATCTTTGACGATGGCAATACGAATCTGGATCTGTCAAAGTTTGTGCTTGGGTTACCGCAAAGAGAATTCAATGATTGGTTTCTGAGACGGAAAAGAACACAACAAAAAAAGACGTCTTTGTCCCTGGCTATAACATCTACATAGGTTATGATGGGCTGTTTGTCGTCAGGTGGGTCACACTTACACTGTTACACAATAATTTGTTAATAAGACAGCTTGCCTTTAATATAATATTTCCTTTTCACATAAAAAAATAACAATTTAATAATATTTTACATGTGATGTAATGAAGGTAAGATCAGATAATAATTGTAAAAAAATACTAACTAAAGTAAAAATATCTCGCGGAACGCATTTTATGCGTTGATTTTTTATAAGGTACTTAACCTGTGACGTAACTACGCGTTAGCCAAAATTCCTCTCATTTATTAATACGTAATTTGCTTTTTATAAGGCAAAATTCCGTCACTTTTTTATGACGCGTTAATGTATTATTATTTGGCTTACAGTGTTCCCCATTTTTGTTATACCTAGTCAGGTCATAAATTCTGTCACATGTTTAATATAAAATAATTGAAACAAGTTTATTCATTATGTAACCATTTATATACCAAAATGAACTTCACAAACATAGATTCTTATGACAATAAGGTTTATTCAAAATGACCTCCGTGATTTTGAATACAGGCCTTCAATCTGCGCGGCCAGTCGTCTATCGCAGCACGAACGAGGTCCATGTCAATATCGGCGGCTGCCTTAATCAAGGATGTCTTGAGTGACTCCAAATTGGGATGAGGCTTTGAGTACGCCTTTTTCTCCAAGTGTTGCCATATCTTGTAATCTAACGTACTCAAATCTGGACTGGAGGAGGGCCAGTCTTCGATTTCATGCGTCAGATTTCAGTCTTGTGTGCTCTTCGCTCTATGAGTGGGCGCCGAATCTTGTTGTAATTTCCAGTGCCTGTTGTAGAACATGGTATGAGAAACAGGTTCCACAAGGTTCGTCAGGACTGTATTTTGATTCATTCGTTTTTACACCTTTCTCACAAAAATTTACCTCTGTTAAGCCCCAATAAGAAACTCCCAAAAATAAAATGAGCGAGGATGGAAAATGACCTCGTTGGATACGCGGAATACGGTTGCTCGCTTCTTCACTACTGTGTGCGTACACCTTATCATTTAGTTTGTTGTAGCTTTCTTATGCGGTAAAAATTTTTTCATCCAAAAAAAAGAATTTCCCGATTTTTTTTCCCGCGTATCGCTTCAAACAAAGCGCGGCATCTCTTCAGTCTCAGGTCCATTAGACGAGCATTCAAACGATGTCCTGTTTTTCTTTGATATGCCCGAAGTCCTAAGTCTTCGTTTAACACCCTTTTCACCGTGGTTCTGCTTAACCCCATCTGAAGGGCCAAAAATTTCTGCTTACAGTTGGGATTTCGTTGAATTTCGTGCCTTCACAGTTTTTATCGCTGCTGGAGTCCTAACAGACCGAGGGCGACCACTTCTTGACCTGTCATCTACTCTAGAGTCTTCATTGTATCGTTTGATGGTACGATAAACGAATCTTTTGCTTATATTAAAATTTTTCAGTATGTCAAAAATTTTAATTGGCGCGTAACCACAACGATGCAACGCAATAACTGCAACACGGTCTGTATGAGTAAAATTATAAAAAGTATACATTTTATTTTCATGAACAATTCGAAATTCGAATTCAATAAACTTTTTTGTGGCCAGAATTCCAAAAGAAAAGTTTTTACTGTGTGAGAATACTTATGACCTGATTGTGTATAAGTAGCTAGGTATATTTTTCATTATGTTTGACATGACTTTTTTAGGTTCCTTACTTTAAAAGTAAAAAAAAAACGGAACTCTTATAGGATCACTTTGTAGTCCGTCTGTCAAGACCTGCGGTTTCTCGAAGCTGTAAAAATTCAAACTCATAAGTTAACGTAAAAAAAAGTACGGCCATTTATGTTGCGTACCTACAAAGTAAGGAATCCTAAGTGGGCGAGTTCGACTCGAATTTTCCCTTTTTTAAGATTTTACTAACCAGTCGCTCAGGACTCGAGAGAGATGAAGAGTGAAGACACGATGCGCAGAGAGAAGATTGTGTCAAGATCCGAGGCGAAGAGAGAAGATTGAGAGATTTGGATCCAGCGGTACTACTCCAGAGTGGGCACGGGACGGCTGAGATACCGACGAAGGCGTTTCGTGTGCGTCCGCCCTTAGAAAGGGGAGAGGGACCATAGGGACAAAGGAGACAGATAAAGAATAATTTATTCAAATTCAAATTAATTTATTCAAAATACATTACACCATTATAACAGGTATATACCTAATTCAATGGTGTAGTCGTCCTTTCAAACTAACAATATATTCTTATAAAATTACATTAATTATAAACAATATTATTTCAATGTTGTTAACTATATAAAAATGATAATTAATATGTCAATAAAAATAAATAAAAGTAAAAACAATGTCAATGTAAGCAAATGTCAATTAAAAATCTATAAAAATAACTTCAATTTGCATCAAATGGTAATGCATCCTCATTACCAATTCGATTACAAATATTGTCAATAAAATCTAAAATTCAGAACACATTTCTCAAAATAAAACAAAATATATTCTACTAAAAAGTCAATAATTTGAGTTTACTTTCGTAAACTCGCCAATCGAACAGGTAAACAAATCAATAGACTCGCCAACTACATTGAGCGTGTGTATTGTTCGCGTCAGAGGTACGGTGGCCAGCAGGCGGGTGCGGGCGCGCGGCACCGCAGGCACGCATAAATTTAGCAATCCTAATATATTTGGGTTGCAGATAATGCCTCGCAACACCCTGACTATGTAATAAGCGAGTGCTAATTCCCTCCTTGTCTCCAATTTGTTGTAACCGACCATGCCCAATACGAACAAGGTTGGGTACATCAACGGATAGAAAGGGTACACTCCGTATAACTTTAGGTATAAGTACCTCGTGTATTTATTTTGTATGCGCTCCATCATTTGCCTATAATTTGTTTCGTGTGGAGCCCATACTATCGCGTTGAATTGACGTGGCAATAAGAGCTTATTTTCCCTTTTTCTAAGATTGTATTAAGTCGCTCAAGACTCTAGAGAGGTGAAGAGTGAAGACACGGGACGCACAGAGAAGATTGTGTTTTGGATCCAGCGGTGCCACTCCAGAGTGGGCACAGGACGGCTGGGATGGCGACGAAAGCGTTTCGTGTGCGTCCGCCCTTAGAAAGGAGAGATGGACCATAGGGACAAAGGAGGCAGATAAAGAATAATTTGTAGAGAGTTAAGAAAGTACGCGCGGTGGAGGCCATCCTGCGCGTATCTCCCTCTGCTTCGACCTGCGTAACCAGGAAGTTCCGTCAGGCCATGGATGGTTAGTGGGATTTGACCAGACGTTTAAGCAGTAAGAGCTTATTAGGATATCAACCTAGGTACTTTATTTTTTTGATTTTGAGTTTCTAGTAATTACCCATATTTTATTGATCATTAGGTTATATATGTCAACGTAAAATTAAAAATGCTGTTAAATTATAATCCATCTCGCGAGATTGCAAACTGTCGATAGGGAACCGTTACATGCTACTTACAATAACGCATTATTTTGCGGTGATTACAAACCACCTATGTGAAACCGACAAATTGTGGTCTTTTAAATTTTGAATGGCATTGCCGTTAGATAGTTATAATACGAATACTTATCTAAGTATCTGAAAATGTTTAACCATTGATAAACAAAAACAAAAAATACACGATTTGATTACGACATTAATTTCTCCCTCCTGGCAGCACTGGACAAGTGTAAACATCGTTCTTGATACTTTTACTCATAGAGTCTTCTAAAAAGTGAAAAAGTCATTTTTACTGACTTAATTGTACAAACATTGAACAGGCTGCGGTGAAATTGAGAATATTATACGTTCACTAAAGGTGCATACGTACGGTGGGACACGACTCTATTTCAAACCGCTTACTCAAAGAGAACGTTCAGTTTTTCGTGTCTCCACTAAATCATATTTTCAGTCAGTGTATCGATTATGGTATTTTCCTCACTGATTTAATGAGTTCACAAGTACCGCAATACAAATGCGTATTTGTTTACCAGAAGTACTTGTGAACTCTTCAAATTAGTGAACACACAGACAGAAAAAACTTAAATAATTCTGTAATTATTTAAGTTTTTTCTATTTGTGTGTTTGATATGGGTCTGTACCCATATCAATTTTACCGTCTTTGTCGAAGATCCTTGAAAGAATTATCAATACTCGACTGGTGAATTACCTTAAACAAAATAGACTTTTATCTGTTCATCAATTTGGTTTTCGCCGGCATCGATCTACAGGTGGTACAGTTCACAATCAGACGGATTTTGTAGTGAGAAATCTTAACATGGGCAATAAATGTATTACAGTATTTTTAGACTTGGCCAAGGCCTTCGTCACTGTGTCAGTCCCAAAGTTATTAAAAAAATGGAAGAGTATGTCAGAGGTGCACAATTGAGCCTTTTTAAGGATTACCTGTCAAACCGTCGTCAATGCGTTAAAGTGGGCGAATACAAAAGTGAAAGTCTTTCTGTAAGCTATGGTGTACCCCAGGGTAGTATACTGGGACCAACATTATTACTGGTATAAATAAACGATATCTTAATGATTAACATTACCCATGGTAACATTATATCTTATGCCGACGACACGGCTCTTACTTTTGCAGCAAAATCCTGGGAAGAAACTTACAATGTTGCTCAAGGTCTTAATAAAGTCACAGCATGGTTACGTGAAAACGTGCTCATTCGTGCCACTCTTATAACAGCTGTAACTGCAGAAATATTGATCACGGAACGACTATAAAGTATTTAGGAGTAATGATCGATGAACATTTAAAATTTAGGGACCATATCAATCTCCTCAGTGGCAGAGTCAGAAAACTTATCTATGTTTTCAAAATTCTTAGACATATTCTTGAACCAAAGCTACTTGAACCAATTTATTATGCTACCTACCAACCTATTATTACATACTGTGTTTCCGTTTAATCCATCCGATCGGGAAGGCCTATGAACCAGCAGTGGTGACATTAATAGGCTGATGATGATGACATTGTTACGGTATCATTGGAGTGGTAGGGCATAGTGAATTTGCCGCTCGAATTGGAACGACCGCCCGGGGAAAGTAACCTTCACCTCGAGATAAAACAAACTACCTTTTGGTGGTCGCGGTGAGTAAGGTTCCAGGACTCCACGGGTTAGGGGATTGGGTCAAGGTAGGCAACGGTGCGAGTGATATTATTGGTATCGCAAGCGTCTAAGGCTAAGGTAACCGCTTACCATAGCGGGCCAGCAGCTTGCTTGCCACCCGTTTAATATAAAAAAAACGACGGGTTGCACTCCGGAAGTGCCGGCAGAAGTGAAAACTTGAATATTAATTTTGTGCATTTTTGATATTTTGGAATGGTTAGGGAATAATTTTGCCCGAATTGCTTTAAATATCCGTATAAAAGTACTATCATGTATGTGGTAGAATACAATATTTATTTATTGCGCTATCGTACACAAACATTCATGACGGCACTACAATACCTTTTTGCAACGTCGTTAAAGATCTAGGCTTGTATATCCACTCGAGTTTTAAATGGCAGGACCAGGTTAGTAGTGTCTGTAAAAAAGTAACGGGAACCCTGCGTGCCCTTTATCGAATGAAAAATTTTTTGCCGGTCAATATCAAGGCAATGCTTGTGCAAACCTTAATATTTCCCATAATCGACTATGGTGATTTGTGCTATTTCGACCTGAATGCAGATCTACTCAACAAAATTGATCGTCTTCAGAATAACTGCATTCGATTCGTTTTCAATCTGAGAAAATATGACTATGATCTCTCTTAAAATGGATGCCCATTAGGCAGCGCAGAACTATGCGGGCTCTGACCACCCTGTTCTCTTTGCTAGATTCTCCAAATGTTCCCCCTTATCTCACTTCTCAATTTCAGTACTTATGTACCTCTCATAGTAAAAATCTTCGATCTTCTTCTAATCGTTTACTTATCGTTCCATCACACTGCTCCGATATTATTCACTCTTACTTCTTCGTAAAAACGATACTTTTGTGGAATGATCTCCCGCTAGATATCAGAATGTCCCCCAGTAAATATACCTTTAAAACCAAACTGCGTAGCTTTTTATTAGAACAGGCGTTTCATTGAGTGGTTTGTCGTCATTATTTTGTATTTATTTTGGAAGTATGTATGTATTTGTGTATTTATTTAAATATATTAACTTATGTATGTGTATGTTTATATATTATTATTTTTATAAACTTTCTTTCCATGTGATTTCCACTTCAGTTGTGCACCCTACCACTAATAATCTCCACAACATCCTATGGTTGACTGGTAGAGAATGCCTACGGCATTAAGTCCGCCATTGTACATTTGTGCATACAGAATAAATAAATAAAATAAATAAACATGACAATTTATGTTACATTAAAAAAGTATATCTCTCAGAAAAATCAACTTACATGAATCACATTTAAGCGCACCTAGATACATCTATTGTAAAAAAATACATTTTTTCTCAATAATATTAACGTGGTAGCCCACGTGGACGTCCTAGATAGAGACTTATTATAATACGATAAAATTAAATATTGTTATAATTTTTATTATTTTTAAAGCATGAAATTGCTTCATGTTTAAATCTAAAGAAAATACCTATAACTAGAAAAAAATCCACGCGGACCAGGCAGCAGACGGAAATAGTACCCGCGCCCTTCGCAATCCGGGCGAATGCACTGACCAATTATGCTACCGTGGCCCTCACGGACCGCGTCGAAAATCTTCTAGCCATTCTTAAGCTGCAAGGCAGCGCCATCTCTTCGCATTATGCAAGATGTTTGTGTTGCATAATGCGAAGAGTGTGTTTTCTAGTTATATTTTCTTTAAATAAAATATTACTATGTTTTGTCCAATATATTGAAAGTCAACAACTTTTCCAATTTTATTATGTGTCATGATGCGATCAGCCCACGTGTTTAACCTGACGCGAGTTTAACATTTTTTACCCATACAAAAAAAAGTGTACAACGCCGCTAAAGAAGTTTTCACTTCAAAATAAAACAATAAAATAAAAATAGTCATCATTAATGGAAATCTAATGCTAAGATTATCAAACTATATATTTTATAACATTTTGTCAACTTTCTCGCAGCTAATGAGCCCTGCCTGTAGCGGTAAAAAAAGGTACTAATTGCTAATCTTTTTCAGACGCATGAAAGTATAGTAAAGTTTTCCGACCTTAAAAGAATTAAATTGAACTCTTAGTTCTACTTTTGATCTTTGATTTATTATTCAAAGCTTCTGTCTAAAGCTTCTTATGGTATGACAAAAAATGTACCTGTCTGCCGCTATTGCGGTATAAATATCGATTGATTTATATTACAAATAAAAATAGGTAAGTTATCCAGCTAATAATACCCACAATAAGTAAACCTGTGCGATTGCGACCTAAATACGTCAAAAGCCAAGTGAGAAACGCTGATTTATGAAAAAAATATTAGCAATTAGTACCGTTTTTTACCGCTACAGGCAGAGCTCCTTAGCGTTGGATTTCTTCAAACCGAAGATTGCGGGCAAAACTACAGGGCACATTTAGATTTTTTATTAGAAAAACACGACACGCTGACGAAAATTAACAAAAGGTTAAAAAAGGCATTTGCAGCTTAATTAAACAGGTTAAATTTTTGGTTAGTATTTTGACATGGATTTAAAATTATTTTAATTTTTAGGGTTCCGTACCTCAAAAGTAAAAAACGGAACCCTTATAGGATCACTTTGTTGTCCGTCCGTCCGTCCGTCCGTCTGTCAAGACCGTTTTCTCAAGAATGCGTGGAGGTATCAAACTGAAATTCATATCTAATACTCAAGTCTACTGTCCCTTGGGGCTGTGAAAAAATCAAACTTCTGAGCCAAAGCAATCAAAAGATACAGCCGTTTATGCCGCAAATTTCCGCAAATTTTCGAAACTCGCACGGGAATGAAAACCTAAAGGGTACTTCCCGTGAACTTAGAATCTTGAAAATTGGTACGAAGTAACGTCTTATAGTAGAGATAAAGGAAAAATTGCGAAAACCGTAAATTTTTAGTGACGTCATATAATAAAAAAATATTTTTTAATAATTAATAAAATATACCTACAGGTTTGTACGGAACCCTCGGTGCGCGAGTCCGACTCGCACCTGGCCGGTTATTCTCAATGCCTTGTATTAGGGCTTTGCAGCTAAAGATTTATTTTATTATTTGTTTCTTAGGTTTTCACGGACACCAATCATTCAATAAAACATGCTTGAACCTGTTCAAAATGCGTCTTTTTGACGTTTCGCACCCTTTTCAGGCTGCGTCGTCAGAATTCTGACGAAACGTAAAAAAGTAATTAAAATACGCATTTTGAACCCGTTTAAGCGTGTTTTATTTATGAAGCTTTATTGAACAAAAATTAGAAAATAATACAAAAGGCTCACTAAATATTCAGTTTTTAGTTGACCTTTAGGAAAAATGATAAACACGAAGGCGTCAATCCTAAACAATGCTAAACCACATAAATTTAATTAAAAAATATTGTTTGTAAACAATTTTGTTGGTCTTCGTACATAGGAATAGGTTTACGAATTTTAATCATTAGAGTACTAGGAAATCGATAGTTTATTTAGTAGGAATTTCGTATTCGATACATGATAATAACCTAAATGTTGAGGTTATAAACTGCTGGTTTCCGGCGATTTAATATAAATACATTCAAGTAGCATTCATACATTGTAGCATGTTATAAATACCTAAAGAGGTCGTCTTAAAAACCAATGCTTGCTAGGTATTGGCTAAGTGTGTTTGGAGACCATGAAGTGGACTGTTGTTTTAGTTATTTCAGGTTTACTAACGAAAGGTGAAGGATACAGAAATGTAACTATAGACTTCGCGTCTCGCCAAGTTAGAGAATTTAAGGCGAAACACCCAGTGAGTATCAATTTTAAACATACATATGTCTACAGAATTACAGCTCGGAAGCCGTCGCTCGAGTACAGGCATTGTTTAGTAACGATGGATTTATTCGTTAAAAAGCAATTGCCATTGATGTATTTCCACTCATTATTTTTTATTAGTGTCATCGTACGATCGTGGCCAACTAAGATCACTTAGGCTCGTATTACAGAATGACAACTAAGTGTTGATCTTTACTTGAGTACAGTTAGAAAGGGATGTCGCTAGCCGTTGGTCCCGGCTGCTTCTGCAGTCGTTAGCAACCGCCAATCCGCATGGCCCGACCTCCCTATTCCACCCATAGTGAAGGCCTGTGGCTCAGCAGTGGGTATATTAATAAGCCGATGACAATGAAATAAACATTATGTTCAATTGATAAATACTTCTTGTTTTTTATTTTATTTGTTTATTAGTAAGGTGCTTATTATATGTGAGGAGCTGGCGAACAAAATGGTTTAATTACATAAAATTAAATTTTACAGGGTCTGTATAAAACTGAATGACATACCTATAGTGTGGTTTTGGCAATTTTTTTAATTTATAAATTTAGTAATTTTAACTCTCTTTTTGGTGGTTTTGATTGAAAATCATTTCAGATTCAAGATTCAAGAGGCCCAAAACCTTCGGACTGTAAAAAAGTAGTTATTTTATAGATAGGTGCGACAATTGACTCCACCCCACCTGATGTTAAGTGAAGGTGAAGTTCAGACGCGAAGATAGTTGATACAGCAGTTCCATCAGCCATCGTCACCCTGCCGGCCTGCATGTTGCTTCTTCACGCCTCTTTTAAAGGATCCCAGGTTGTAAGAGGGTAGAGTAGTTTGACCAGATGCGTAGTTATACCGTTTTGTTCGCCAGCTTCTCATGTTTAATATTTCAAATACCAACAAAATACCAACTAATAAAATAGGCTTTATTGAAAAAAAAAACCATGTGTTAATCTTTTACAGTTGCCTATTGGCGTCTTAACCACCACAACCGGAAAATCTGTTGATGTAAGGAATACTGTCAGTGAGAATTCGGATGTATTTGTGAACGACTACTTTTTAGACAACCAGTTTCATGTGGACTCTGAACGGATCCCAGAGAGAGTTGTTCATGCTCAAGGAAGCGGTGCTTTTGGATACTTTATTGTTACACACGATGTGTCCCAATATACAAGCGCAGATGTATTCAATAGAATTGGGAAGAAAACTCCAGTTTTCGGTAGATTTTCTACAGCTGTATCAAACAAAGGTACCCCAGAACTCGCAAGAGACAGTAAAGCATTGTCTGTAAAGATGTATACAAATGAAGGCAACTTAGATTTTCTCTGTTCAAGTCTTCCTGTATACGATTATCGTGATCCTAATGACTTCACTCACATCGTTCACGCTGGGCGCCAAAACCCTAAAACAAATCTTTTTGATTTAACAACGCTCTGGGACTTCATTACCCTAAAGCCAACAATACTTTTTCCTAGTCTTTGGAGATTCTCCGATTATGGTTTACCTTATGGCTATAGAAAAATGGATATATTTCCTATTCATGCATACGAGCTGAACAACAAGCAAGGAGAACGATATTTAGCCAAATTCAATCTGCGTACAGAACAAGGCTTGGATAATCTTACTACCGCTGAGGCTCAAGCGTTATCAAGTCAAGATCCTTATTACTTTACCAGGGATTTATACAATGCCATTGCTAATAAAAATTATCCATCTTGGAGATTGGATATGGATATAATGACTCTTGAACAAGCCTCAAAAGTAGACTATAATCCATTTGATGTTAACAGACTATGGAAGAGGGGGACATATAAAACGGTAGTTGTGGGACGATATGTTTTCGATAGAAATCCAGATAATTCTTTCAGAGACACAGAACAGAGCGCATTTAATCCTGCTCATTTAGTTCCAGGTATACCTGGACCAGCTGACCTAATGTTTAAGTCTCGAAGGTTATCTTACCGCCATGCACATGAAAATCGTTTAGGAAGTAATTCTGAGAATATAAGAATAAACTTACCAGTATACAGAAAAACTTATACCCGTGATGGCTCACCTCCAGTAAAAGACAACATGAATGATGTACCAAATTATTATCCAAATTCATTTAGCGGGCCAGTACCCACTGTAGATAACAGACACCCTAGTGAGAAATTAATAGTACTCGATAAGACTTCTGTGGATTTGGAGCCCATGGCAGACTTCTATAATCACATTATAGAAAATGATGCTCATAGACAAAGAATAGCTGACAACGCTGCTGCCTCTCTAGTTACGGTTGATGAAAAAATTGTGGATAGGGCATTGAAGTTATTAGATCTCGTGGACACAGATCTAGGTAAAAGAGTAACACAGAGTTACAATGAACAGAAAAAAAGAGCCGACGCTGCTGCAAAATTAGATGCTAGAACGAGAGTTCAACCGATTGCTCAGTGTATAAGTGCAGTTCAGGAAGGATTTTTGACGCCTCCTAAACGCAAAAACTGTTAGAAAAGAGTTAAATAACGAATTTTCAAAGGTAATCTAGTTGTCGTTTGAACTCCTAATTCAAATGTTTGCATCAAAAGTGTCTAGCGATCAAATAGACGCCGCCATTAAACGGGTTTCATTTTCTAAAAACACCATATACCGTAAATAATAAGTTTTAATTTTACGATGTGTAGGGATATCAAATCAATTTATGGATAGGAATGGAAAACCAATCTGAAATGAATATTCAATAATTTTCATTGCTATAAATTACTCGCTCCCTAGACATTTATGATGTGTATAGTTATACTGATTTGCTAACTTACGAATGGAATAATAAACATTATCTCTATCTTTTTGCTTGTGGAACATCTGTAGATGTAGGAAGCTGCTTAGGTTTGGTGTGCTATATATTAATGTCTTTGTTGTGAAGTAAGTAGAATCGTTTAATAAGTAAATCGAATTGATTTTAATTACAATAAAACAAATTATAAATATGAATATTTCTTTAATTTTTAACAATAAACTCTAGACAGGAGGTATTTTATCACTTAAATTTACTATTCACTAATAAATTTGCCACATACATTCAATGAAATATGAACAATATATTACTATGGATTAACGAAAAAGCTGGGATAAATCTTAAACATTTCTAATTTACATTTAGTATAGTTTAAGCGTTTTGCTATAAAGTGTAATATTACAAGACAAGAATCTGGTATATCTGTTTTTATTATTTCTAAAGTTTGAAACATTAAACAGTATTCATCCAAATTTGAAAGTATATGTATAGGAATGATCAAATAACTTAAAATATCACAATAGTGTTTACACTAAATCAGTCAACGTTGAAAATTATTTTTGTAAAATTTAAGCTACTTAAAAATGGAAAATATTTAAATGATTCTCAAAAAATACGTAAATGATAACCTTAAAATGTATTTGTTAGCCTAAAGGTTAGGTTACCAGTTGTTTTTTTTTGATGATGATTGAATTACTAATTTTTTGATAATCATTCGAATATGTGCCCTTAAAAATATATATTTGTTGTAATATAATGAAATCAGTTACAAAAATGACTAGAATTGAAATCAAAAGTTTAAGGTCTACTTATAATTCTAATCGAATTTGTGTAAACTAAAAATAACCTAAGGGATTTATACTGATCGTTTAAATAAAATTTTAGGTAAAATTTTGATTGAAACTAGTCTTTTGATATTAGAATGAATCAGATAATATTTTGAGCCTAGTATTTAAAAATAACCTTGTTATAGAATGAAATTTGATGGCGAAATATTATCTGCCAAATGAAATCATTTAGTAAAGCGATATTTATTGAAAGATCTTAAGTTTATGGATGATGTCTTGGTAGTGGCCAGTCATTGAAATGATTTTGACTGCAGAGGCGATCGCTTCTAATATCTTGGAGATGGTGATAGTAGTTTTATATATTCGCCTCATTGAACCAAATACTGGTTTGATTCCTACTGGGCGTCTCGTCGCCTCCTGCCTGGCCCGAAGGCGGAGTTAGCAGCGGCGACTCACAGCATGTGCTTGGTTTGAAGTGCACCGGAGTAACCACGGCTGAGGCCAAGATCCAATGCCCGTTTCTCGCTGCAAAATAATAATTTAGTAAGAATATTTAATGCAGTTTACTGCAAACATCTGCGAAGATAAGTAGTATAATGGTGGTAGTTCCGGAATGATAAAAAAGTAAAATCAGTTTTGTCGTCTATAACGTAAAGTTGATATTAACCACTACATAAAAAGTTGTTTTGCATTAACTTCTACAGTCAAAACCGATAGGTCTAATTTTTTTTTAATTTTTGGCTTTTGATGTTCCTTATGTCACGTGCTATGCGATGACTATTGCATAATGCTTCTCCCACACCTACGTGACGAAGCTTCGGGAGACTTTGGTACTAAATGCGCAAAAAATTGAATTAGTTCTGTTGTAATGATTTATTGGGCTGCGTGGCTATAGAAGTTAGGCGATAGCTTGTGTAAATATGTCTATTGACTAACGTTCAAACTATCTTTCATCTTGATTTGCATTCTGTTCAAATACATTTCACCTAAATAAATAAATATAAAAAGCAACGTTACTTTTAATACGTTTTAAGTAAATTTGAAGATGATGATTATCAAATAATTACTAACTGCATGCAACAAGGGGTTACAAAATATTAAAAAGTGTAGTTTGAAATGCATAAGGTTTGCCTAAAGATACTCAGTAACACTGGCTACTAATTACGTATAATTAAAAAAAAAAGAATGCAGCATGCACATAATAAAACAGCTGTTATTTAGGTAATTAAGTAGCTTCTCGATTTCTACTAAGTACGATGATCTGGACGTACCTAGTAATGTCATCTTTAAATCTGAAAAGAGATAAAAATAGTTAAGGTTTGTTTTGTTTTAAAGACATTCAATTAAGTAAAGAAGAAGCAACAATTAATAAAGAATATAGATTTTTTAAGGAACAAAGTATATAAGTAACATAGATGCAACTTTGATTGTCAAAATCAAGTGAGAAAGTGAAAATAAAGTTTTAAAGGGTACGGTTTATTATAAGTACTTATTCTTAATGCATAAAGGATGTATATTATAGTTAACACATAAAGTAAAGTGGAACGTGAAATTATTTTTTATGAAAGATAAGAAAAATAAATAACATGAAGAAATACTTTATTCCATTGAATTCAATAAAAATATCGATTGCATGATTGGGAAATTTTTCCGGTGCGTTTCCTCATTCCGCAATTATTTTTTTGATTCACACGTTCACTCGATTTCAAGAGTTTAATGATGATTGCAAGTTGCAAACTCACTTTTCCATTTTGCGTTCAATTTGTAGCAGGTTCCCAAGGCGGTTCAGCATGTCCATGATTTCTTCGGGCTCATAGGGACCATCTTCGCGGTAGTATTTGTTAAGACTAAACATAAGAAATTTACAAATAACGTTTTTAATTCGAATGATTGATAAATAATAGTCGGTACTAAATTAACCATTCATAAGGGCACAATAAAAATAAAAGTTTCGATTTATATTGTAGAAATTGAAGTCCTCCATGCACCCTATCCATCTTGCTGGATGAAGCATGCTGGGCAGCGCTATACACGTAAAAGAGATACTGGTGTCGATGCTGGCATGATTCGCTAAACCTAAACTTAAATTTGATAACAGTGTATCATTGTCATTCTCTATACTGTATGAAAAGGAGAGACTGATGTTAAATGTGTTAGAAGTTTTAATTTTAGAGAATTATGCCAGAATCGACACCATTGTATCTCCATCTCTTTTACTGGTACAGTGCGTAGAGGCCTTAAACATTGACACTATTTATGTTAAATAAATGCTACAGTGAAGTTATTCGAAGTACAAGGCTGTGAATTTAAGTGAGAAATTTTTCCCATCTTTGGAAAGCACGTAAAGACATTGGACACGGCTGCAGTTTTTATGCCTTCTGGGCATTTGTATCTAGTTGTGACATTTTTGTTAGCCCACAAGGTTTTTTTGATTATAAGATTGCCTTTGATTATAGGATATATTTTGTAATTGTAAAATTTAAGATATCAAATAGCCTCATATAGATCAATAGCCAGCCTCGCATCAAATTACAATAAAAAAGGGGGATAAGTTTTGCGAAGGTCCACTTGCAGCAAATTAGCTGAATCTAAAGGACAATGAGCAAAAATGTATGGATGCTGCACCCACGTCTGCCACAGCTTAAACTACATTTGTTTGAAAGGTATTATAGTCATGATCATCTGTGCCAAAGCGCATCAAATTCCATCTCGGGAGTCCTTAGTTATTTTAAATTAAATAGGTACAAGTACTATAACGAACGAACAATAATGAAACAAGGGAATTAATTTAGTTAGTTAGTTCGACCCTACCTACACAGGGGGCTCAGGTATTATGGGAGTACTTCAAAGGGTGCAATAGCATAAGGACACCCATGCTATTCTGCCGCGCTAGAGTAAATCCTAAAATCCCCGCATGGGTTGGGGTTTTCAAACATTTTGTTCGTTATAGTAAATTGTCTTCTATGTAAAACGGAGCGACAACAAATCACACAAACTTGTCCACGCTTCGGAGAAAACATGATCCATACTAATTGGCAAAACCGATAATCGTGTTCCAATGTCCAAAGCGTGTTAGATAAAAATCAATCAAGTGACAGGACAGGACAGACAGTAAGACGAGTCGACTATTTGCAACTGCAAGTCCTTCAACCCCCGTAAACCGTTTTTAAGGCGTCTCAGTAAGTGCAAGCGCAGGATGGTCGGCAGGCTTTGTCGTATATCTGGTTGTATAGTACGATGTGGCATATTATTATGGTTACTAATAATATAAAATTAAGTTACTATAAAATGAATTTATTTAGCTTCTTAAATATGCCCATGTGTCATATATTTTGAGTACCAGGATATTTTTTACGATGTCATTATAAAAAAGGCTAGTTCTTCATAGATCTATCGATTCATACATTGTTGGCGGAGCTGGGTTTTGTTTTGCCCATTATCCTTTAATTCATATATGATTTAGCAAAATTGCTACAAGTGGATCTGAGTGAAGAAGAAAGTAAAGAAGTAAAGAAAAGTATTACTAGAAAAAAATCCACGCGGACCAGGCAGCGGACGGGACTCGAACCTGCACCCTTCACAATCCGGGCGAATGCACTGACCAATTATGCTACCACGGCCCTGATGGCCGCATCGAAATTTTCCTAGCCTTAAGCTGCAAGGCAGCGCCATCTCTTCGCATTGTAGGTAACCCACAATGTCTACCAAAAATGTTAATTAAAAACCTATAAAAATAACTTCAAATTAGGATGCATTACCAATTCGATTACAAATATTGTCAATAAAATCTAAAATTCAGAATACATTGCTCAAAATAAATAAAAATATATTCCACTAAAAAGTCAATAATTTTATTTAAAGCACAACACTTTTAAAGTTACTTTCGTAAATTCGCCAATCGAACAGGTGAATAAATCGATGGACTCGGCAACTACACACATCAAAAGTGTCTAGGGATCAAGCATTTTTATGCGGATTTCTTGAGATTGAGATGTGGCTTTGTAATAAATTTATGATTTTATAAATTTATATGGATCCTTTTTGGTGCATTTCATAATTTGAATCAGGAACTGTGAATCAAATTCGAGTAAAAGATGAAAATCAGCTGTCAATATTTTCCCTATAAAAACATACAACGCATTGAAGACATTATTAGTGCTACTGTTTCCCTACTACTGATTAAAACCAACGTTATTATGGAGCGGCGACGTCATTTAAGCAGGGAAGAAATGCTCAGAGCCGTGGGAATGATAGAAGCTGGTTCCCGGCAACGTACTGTGGCTTTAGCTCTGAATACAAGTCAGAGTGTTATCAGTCGACTTTGGACACGATACCGAAGCACTGGTACCGTGGCTGAGCGCCATGGAGGACGGTATCGCTGCACCACACGGAGACAAGACCGATACATTCAAATCTTAACTCGAAGAGCTCCAACAATAACCGCCATGATGTTAGCCGTGAGGCTTCATCACTCTTCAGGGAACTTAATTAGCGACCAAACAGTCAGAAACCGCTTGCATGAAGTGAACCTTCATTCCCGAAGACCGCTACGGGTACCACCTATAGCAATGCACAATCGTAGGATTCGATATCAATGGGCTCTTGAACACAGAAATTGGGCAGAAGAACAATGGCGTTTCGTGTGCTTTTCTGATGAGTCTCGTTTTGGTATGAGACCGGATACAAGACGTATACGACACTGGAGAACCCCTGGACGCCAACAGCGATTAAAATCCTGCCAGGAAGTCCATCCTTATAGTGGTGGAACCATCATGGTATGGGCGGGTATTTGGATCGGCGGAAGAACTGAGTTGATTTGGATCAGAGGCAACCTCAACGCTCAAATTTATGCTGAGACGATTGTATCAGACGTCATCGTTCCTCTACAAGTGCAAATCGGTCCCGTATTTCAGTTAATGCATGATAATGCACGACCGCACACCGCAAGAGTTGTAAGACAGACTCTCGCCGCAGCTAACATCAATGTCCTGCCCTGGCCTGCTCAGTCGCCAGACTTGAACCCGATTGAGCATGCATGGGATATGCTACAGAGAAGAGCTCTGCCGAATATGGAGGGTATCCAGTCGCAAGAAGACCTTTTTTTGTTGTTGCAACGAACATGGGTGGCCATTCCACAGCGTGATTTGGATGAACTCATTTTGAGTATGCCAAACCGATGTTCTTGTGTTGTTAGTGTTCGCGGTAGAAATACGGATTATTAATTGTTTAAGTTACCCAATAAAATTTTAGAGAAAACTGTTATTTCAGTCTTTTTTTCGAACTTTTGTGTTAGTGGTTCAAATGTCAAAAATCCCTTTATTAGGAAAATGGCAAATTTCTTTATTAATGCAAAGGTGACTTGGTTTATCGTTACTGTGACAAACGAAAACACTTTATTTGATGAATCCTTAAAGAAAATTTTAATTAATATCAATCAGGAGAAAAGTTATTGCAAAAATATATGTTGATCCCTAGACACTTTTGATGTGTGTACATTGACGTGTGAATTGTTCGATTCATGTTGACGTGTGCGAGCGCGCGGCACCGCAGGCACGCATAAATTTAGCAATCCTAATATATTTGGGTTGCAGATAATGCCTCGCAACACCCTGACTATGTAATAAGCAAGTGCTAATTCCCTCCTTGTCTCCAACTTGCTGCAACCGACCATGCCCAATACGAACAAGGTTGGGTTCATCAACGGATAGAAAGGGTACACTCCGTATAACTTTAGGTATAAGTACCGCGTGTATTTATTTTGTATGCGCTCCATCATTTGCCTATACTTTGTTTCGTCTGGAGCCCATACTATCACGTTGAATTCGAGCTGACTTCGTATATGCGCATTATACAGGGCCGCAGTCGCTTTCATATTCGTAAAACCTACTGAATGACACAAAACAAAACCCGCACTGGGCCTGCGTGGTGGGTCATGGCCCAATCTCCCTAATCCATCCATAGGGAAGGCCTATGCCCCAGCAGTGGTGATATTAATAGGCTGATGATGATATCGTTACTGTGTCATTGAGTGGTAGGGCATAGTAGATTTGCCGCTCGAATTGGAACGACCGCCTGGGGAAAGTAACCTTCACCTCGAGACAAAACAAACTACCTTTTGGTGGTCGCGGTGAGTAAGGTACCAGGTCTCCACGGGTTAGGGGATTGGGTCAAGGTAGGCAAAGGTGCGAGTGATATTATTGGTACGCTTGTGCGTCTAAGGCTATGGTGACCGCTTACCATAGCGGGCCAGAAGCATGCTTGCCACCCGTTTAACATAAAAAAAACGACAGGTTGCACTCCGGAAGTGCCGGCAGAAGTGAAAACTTGAATATTAATGTTGTGCATTTTTGATATTTTGGAATGGTTAGGGAATAATTTTGCACGAATTGCTTTATCATTATCAGTATAAAAGTACTATCATGTATGTGGTAGAATACAATATTTATTTATTGCGCTATCGTACTCAAACATGGCAATTTATATTACATTAAAAAAGTTTATCTCTCAGAAAAATCAACTTACATGAATCACTTTTAAGCGCACTTAGCGACATCTATTGTAAAAAAATACATTATTTCGCAATAAAGCTGCCACGTGGACGACCTAGATAGAGACTTATTATAATACGATAAAATAAAATATTACTATGTTTCGTCCAATATAGTGAAAGTCAACAACTTTTCTAATTTTTGTGTGTCGAGATGCGATCAACCCACGTGTTTTACCTGACGCGATTTTAATATTTTCTACCCATACAAAAAAAGTGTACAACACCGCTAAAGAAGTTTTCACTTCAAAATAAAACAATAAATAAAAATATTCATCATTAGTGGGAATCTAATGCTAAGATTATCTAACTATATATTTTATAACATTTTGTCAACTTTCTCGCAGCTAATGAGCTCTGCCTGTAGCGGTAAAAAAAGGTACTAATTGCTAATCTTTTTCAGACGCATGAAAGTACAATAAAGTTTTCCGACCTTCAAAGAATTAAATTGAACTCTTAGTTCTACTTTTGATCTTTGATTTATTATTCAAAGCTTATGTCTTAAGCTTCTTATGGTATGACAAAAAATGTGCCTGTCTGCCGCTATTGCGGTATAAACTTTGATTGATTTATATTACAAATAAAAATAGGTAAGTTTTCCAGCTATAAGTAAACCCACAATAAGTAAACCTGTGCGATTGCGACCTAAATACGTCAAAAGCCAACATGAGAAACGCTGATTTATGAAAAAAATATTAGCAATTAGTACCGTTTTTTACCGCTACAGGCAGAGCTCCTTAGCGTTGGATTTCCTAAAACGAAGATTGCGGGCAAAACTACAGGGCACATTTAGATTTTTTAATAGAAAAACACGACACGCTGACTAGCCTAATTAAACAGGTTAAAGTTTTTGTTAGTATTTTGGCATGGATTTAAAATTATTTTAATTTTTAGGGTTTTTTACCTCAAAAGTAAAAAACGGAACCCTTATACCTATATGATCTCTTTGTTTTCCGTCCGTCTGTCAAGACCGTTTTTCTCAGGAACGCATGGAGGCATCAAACTGAAATCCATATCTAATACTCAGGTCTACTGTCCCTTAGAGCTGTGAAAAAATCTTACTTCTGAGCCAAAGCAATCAAAAGATACACTCGTTTATGCCGCAAATTTCCGCAAATTTTCGAACCTCGCACGGGAATCAAAACCTCCAGGGTACTTCCCGTGAACTTAGAATTTTGAAATTTGGTACGAAGTAACGTCTTATAGTAGAGATATAGGAAAAAATGCGAAAACCGTAAATTTTTAGTTACATCATTTATAATAAAAAGTATTTTTTAATCATTATTAAAACATATCTACAGGTATGTGGGTATGGTACCGAAGGTTCCGTACATACCTGTAGGTATGTTTTAATAATGATTTTAAACATACCTACAGGTATGTATATGTACGGAACCTTCGGTGCGCGAGTCCGACTCGCACTTGGCCGGTTATTCTCAGTGCCTTGTATTAGGGTTTTGCAGCTATAGATTTACTTTATTATTTTTTTCTAAGGTTTTCACCGGACACCAATCATTCAATAAAACACGCTTGAACCTGTTCAAAATGCGTCTTTTTATTACTTTTGGACGTTTCGCTCCCTTTTCAGGCTGCGTCGTCACAATTCTTATATTAATTAAAATACGCATTTTGAAACCGTTTAAGCGTGTTTTATTTATGAAACTTTATGGAACAAAAATTATAAAATAATATAAAAGGCTCACTAAATATTCAGTTTTTTGTTGACTTTTAGAAAAAATAATAAACACGTAGGCGTCAATCCTAAACAATGCTAAACCACATAAATTTAATTAAAAAATATTGTTTCTCGGTGGTCTTTGTACATAGGAATGCGTGTACGAATTTTAATCATTAGTGTAGTAGGAAATCGATAGTTTATTTAGTAGGAATTTCGTATTCGATACATGATAATAACATAAATATTGAGGTAATAAACTGCTGGTTTCCGGCGATTTAATATAAATACATTCAAGTAGCATAATATAAATACCTAAAAAGGTCGTTTTAAATAACAATCCATGCTAGGTATTGGCTAAGTGTGTTTGGAGACAATGAAGTGGACTGTTGTTTTAGTTATTTCAGGATTACTAACGAAAGGTGAAGGATACAGAAATGTAACTATAGACTTCGCGTCTCGACATGTTACAGACTTTAAGGCGAAACACCCAGTGAGTATCAATTTTGAACATACATATGTCTACAGAATTACAGTTCGGAAGCCGTCGCTCGAGTACAAGCATTGTTTATTAATGATGGATTTATTCGTTAAAAAGCAATTGCCATTGAGATATTTCCACGCATTATTTTCATCGCACGACGAGATCGCAACGTGTCACCGTACGATCGTGGCCAACTAAGATCACTTAGAAACTCAACCAATACCAAAACTGGGGCGTTGAGGTGTGATTATATTATTGTTGTTTCTTTTATTCTTAAGCTGCTTGTTCTTCTTGCAGAAAAGGCATCAATAATTATAAAAATAATATTATGTTAATGAATGTTCTATTAAAAGTTTCGATAAGTATAATTCTTAAGCATTTCGGTTAAATTATTGAAAAAGTTGATTGAAACTATGTTTGATCTCACCTCTATGTGCTATTATTCTGTTTAAAAGTTTATGCTTCAAGTAAATAAATATTTAGGAGTATCTGTATCGGCTGCGATCGTAGAAGTTAAGCAATTTTTTCAGTGGTCGGTTATTGG
This sequence comes from Chilo suppressalis, assembly GCA_902850365.2. Lineage (NCBI taxonomy): Eukaryota > Metazoa > Arthropoda > Insecta > Lepidoptera > Crambidae > Chilo > Chilo suppressalis. Next base: position 5,925,883 of record OU963908.1, read on the forward strand.
ATGGACCATAAATTACTACCTCGAGCTCCTCATGCTTTGAAAGGTAAGTTAAGCCATTGGTCCCGGCTGCATCTGCAGTCGTTAGCAACCGCCATTCCGCATGGCCCGACCTCCCTATTCCACCCATAGTGAAGGCCTGTGGCTCAGCAGTGGGTATATTAATAAGCCGATGATGATGAAATAAACAATATTTTTAATTAATTAATCCCTAATTTATTTGTGAGGTGTAATATTTGTTAAATATTATATGCTCCTCAGCTGGCGAACAAAACGGTTTAATTACATAGAATTAAATTTTACAGGGGTTGTATAAAACTGAATGACATACCTATAGTGCGGTTTTGCAATTTTTTTAGTTTATAAATTTAGTAATTTTAACTTTATTTTTGGTGGTTTTGATTGAAAATTATTTCAGATTCAAGAGGCAAAACCTTCGGACTATAAAAACTAGTTTTTTTTATAGATAGGTCCGACGATTGACTCCACCCCACCTGATGTTAAATGAAGGTGAAGTCCAGACGCGAAGATAGCTAATACAGAAGTTTCATCAGCCATCCTCACCCTGCCGGCCTGCATGTTGCTTCCTCACGCCTCTTTTATAGGATCCCAGGTTGTAAGAGGGTAGAGTAGTTTGACCAGATGCGTAATTATACCGTTTTGTTCGCCAGCTTCACATGTTTAATATTTCAAATACCAACAAATAAAATAGGCTTTATTGAAAAAGAAACATGTGTTAATCTTTTACAGTTGCCTATTGGCGTCTTAACCACCACAACCGGAAAATCTGTTGATGTAAGGAATACTGTCAGTGAGAATTCGGATGTATTTGTGAACGACTACTTTTTAGACAACCAGTTTCATGTGGACTCTGAACGGATCCCAGAGAGAGTTGTTCATGCTCAAGGAAGCGGTGCTTTTGGATACTTTATTGTTACACACGATGTGTCCCAATATACAAGCGCAGATGTATTCAATGGAATTGGGAAGAAAACTCCAGTTTTCGGTAGATTTTCTACAGCTGTATCAAATAAAGGTAGCCCAGAAATCGAAAGAGACAATAAAGGATTATCTGTAAAGATGTATACAAATGAAGGCAACTTAGATTTTCTCTGCATAAGTATTCCTGTATACGAATATCGTGATCCTAATGACTTCACTCACTTGGTTCACGCTGTGCGCCGAAACCCTAAAACAAATCTTTTTGATTTTACAATGATCTGGGACTTCATTACCCTAAAGCCAACAACACTTCTTCCTAACCTTTGGAGATTCTCCGATTATGGTTTACCTTATGGCTATAGAAAAATGGATATATTTCCTGTTCATGCATACGAGCTGAACAACAAGCAAGGAGAACGATATTTAGCCAAATTCAATCTACGTACAGAACAAGGCTTGGATAATCTTACTACCGCTGAGGGTCGTGCGTTATCAATTCAAGATCCTTATTACTTTACCAGGGACTTATACAATGCCATTGCTAATAAAAATTATCCATCTTGGAGATTAGAAATGGATATAATGACTCTTGAACAAGCCTCAAAAGTAGACTATAATCCATTTGATGTTAACAGACTATGGAAGAGGGGGACGTATAAAACGGTCGTTGTGGGACGATATGTTTTCGATAGAAATCCAGATAATTCTTTCAGAGACACAGAACAGAGCGCATTTAATCCTGCTCATTTAGTTCCAGGTATACCTGGACCAGCTGACCTAATGTTTAAGTCTCGAAGGTTATCTTACCGCCATGCACATGAAAATCGTTTAGGAAGTAATAATGAGAATATAAGAATAAACTTACCAGTATACAGAAAAACTTATACCCGTGATGGCTCACCTCCAGTAAAAGACAACATGAATGATGTACCAAATTATTATCCAAATTCATTTAGCGGGCCAGCACCCACTGTAGATAACAGACACCCTAGTGAGAAATTAATAGTACTCGATAAGACTTCTGTGGATTTGGAGCCCATGGCAGACTTCTATAATCACATTATAGAAAATGATGCTCATAGACAAAGAATAGCTGACAACGCTGCTGCCTCTCTAGTTACGGTTGATGAAAAAATTGTGGATAGGGCATTGAAGTTATTAGATCTCGTGGACACAGATCTAGGTAAAAGAGTAACACAGAGTTACAATGAACAGAAAAAAAGAGCCGACGCTGCTGCAAAATTAGATGCTAGAACGAGAGTTCAACCGATTGCTCAGTGTATAAGTGCAGTTCAGGAAGGATTTTTGACGCCTCCTAAACGCAAAAACTGTTAGAAAAGAGTTAAATAACGAATTTTCAAAGGTAATCTAGTTGTCGTTTGAACTCCTAATTCAAATGTTTGCATCAAAAGTGTCTAGCGATCAAATAGACGCCGCCATTAAACGGGTTTCATTTTCTAAAAACACCATATACCGTAAATAATAAGTTTTAATTTTACGATGTGTAGGGATATCAAATCAATTTATGGATAGGAATGGAAAACCAATCTGAAATGAATATTCAATAATTTTCATTGCTATAAATTACTCGCTCCCTAGACATTTATGATGTGTATAGTTATACTGATTTGCTAACTTACGAATGGAATAATAAACATTATCTCTATCTTTTTGCTTGTGGAACATCTGTAGATGTAGGAAGCTGCTTAGGTTTGGTGTGCTATATATTAATGTCTTTGTTGTGAAGTAAGTAGAATCGTTTAATAAGTAAATCGAATTGATTTTAATTACAATAAAACAAATTATAAATATGAATATTTCTTTAATTTTTAACAATAAACTCTAGACAGGAGGTATTTTATCACTTAAATTTACTATTCACTAATAAATTTGCCACATACATTCAATGAAATATGAACAATATATTACTATGGATTAACGAAAAAGCTGGGATAAATCTTAAACATTTCTAATTTACATTTAGTATAGTTTAAGCGTTTTGCTATAAAGTGTAATATTACAAGACAAGAATCTGGTATATCTGTTTTTATTATTTCTAAAGTTTGAAACATTAAACAGTACTCATCCAAATTTGAAAGTATATGTATAGGAATGATCAAATAACTTAAAATATCACAATAGTGTTTACACTAAATCAGTCAACGTTGAAAATTATTTTTGTAAAATTTAAGCTACTTAAAAATGGAAAATATTTAAATGATTCTCAAAAAATACGTAAATGATAACCTTAAAATGTATTTGTTAGCCTAAAGGTTAGGTTACCAGTTGTTTTTTTTTGATGATGATTGAATTACTAATTTTTTGATAATCATTCGAATATGTGCCCTTAAAAATATATATTTGTTGTAATATAATGAAATCAGTTACAAAAATGACTAGAATTGAAATCAAAAGTTTAAGGTCTACTTATAATTCTAATCGAATTTGTGTAAACTAAAAATAACCTAAGGGATTTATACTGATCGTTTAAATAAAATTTTAGGTAAAATTTTGATTGAAACTAGTCTTTTGATATTAGAATGAATCAGATAATATTTTGAGCCTAGTATTTAAAAATAACCTTGTTATAGAATGAAATTTGATGGCGAAATATTATCTGCCAAATGAAATCATTTAGTAAAGCGATATTTATTGAAAGATCTTAAGTTTATGGATGATGTCTTGGTAGTGGCCAGTCATTGAAATGATTTTGACTGCAGAGGCGATCGCTTCTAATATCTTGGAGATGGTGATAGTAGTTTTATATATTCGCCTCATTGAACCAAATACTGGTTTGATTCCTACTGGGCGTCTCGCCGCCTCCTGCCTGGCCCGAAGGCGGAGTTAGCAGCGGCGACTCCCAGCATGTGCTTGGCTTGAAGTGCACCGGAGTAACCACGGCTGAGGCCAAGATCCAATGCCCGTTTCTCGCTGCAAAATAATAATTTAGTAAGAATATTTAATGCAGTTTACTGCAAACATCTGCGAAGATAAGTAGTATTGTGGCGGTAGTTGAGGTATAATAAAAAAGTAAAATCAGTTTTGTCGCTTGTATCGTAAAGTTGATATTAAGCACTATATACAAGGTTGTTTTGCATAAACTCCTGCAGTCAAAACCGATAGGACTTTTGATGTTCCTGCTGTCACGTGCTATGCGATAATGCTATTGCATAATGCTTCTCTTACACCAACGTGACGAAGCTTCGGGAGACTTTGGTACTAAATGCGCTAAAATTTGAATTAGTTCTGTTGTAATAATTTATTGGGCTGCGTGGCTATAAAAGTTAGGCGATAGATTGTGTAAATATGTCTATTGACTAACGTTCAAACTATCTTTCATCTTGATTTGCATTCTGTTCAAATACATTTCACCTAAATGAAGAAATATAAAAAGCAACGTTACTTTTAATACGTTTTAAGTAAAATTCAAGATGATGATTATCAAAAAATTACTAACTGCATGCAACAAGGGGTTACAAAATATTAAAAAGTGTCGTTTGAAATGCATAAGGTTTGCCTAAAGATACTCAGTGAGAGTGGCTACTAATTAAGTTTAATGAAAAAAAAAGGAATGCAGCATGCACATACTAAAACAGCTGTTATGAAGGTAATTAAGTAGCTTCTCGATTTCTACTAAGTACGATGTTCTGGACGTACCTAGTAATGTCATCTTTAAAGCTGAAAAGAGATAAAAATAGTTTAGGTTTGTTTTGTTTTAAAGACATTCAATTAAGTAAAGGAGAAGAAACAATTAATAAAAAATATAGATTTTTTTAAAGGAACAAAGTGTATAAGTGACATAGATGCAACTTTGATTGCCAAAATCAAGTGAGAAAGTGAAAATAATGATTTTTCAGTTATGAGGTCATTTTATTATAAGTACTGGTGGGTGCGGTTTATTATAAGTACTTATTCTTAATGCATAAAGGATGAATTAAAATTATAGTTAATGAATAAAGTAAAGTGGAACGTGAAATATATTTTTTTCTGAAAGATAAGTAAATAACACGAAGAAATACTTTATTCCATTGAATTCAATAAAAATATCGATTGCTTGATTAGGAATTTTTTCCGGTGCGTTTCCCCATTCCAAAATTATTTTTTTGGTTCACACTTTCACTCGACTTCAAGAGTTTAATGATGGCAACTTGCAGCAAACTCACTTTTCCATTTTGCGTTCAATTTGTAGCAGGTTCCCAAGGCGGTTCAGCATGTCCATGATTTCTTCGGGCTCATAGGGACCTTCTTCGCGGTAGTAGTTGTTAAGACTAAACAAAAGAAATTTACAGATAACGTTTCTTATTCGAATGATTGATAAAAATATAGTAAAAAATATAATAGTCAGTATTAAATTAACTATTCATATGGGCACAATAAAAATAAAAGTTTCGATTTATATTGTAGAAATTGAAGTCCTCCATGCATGCTATCCATATTACTGGATGCAACATGCTGGACAACGCTATACACGTAAAAGAAATACTGGTGTCGATGCTGGCATGATTCTCTAAACCTAAACTTAAATTTGATAACAGTGTATCTTTGTCATTCTCTATACTGTATGAAAAGGAGAGACTGATGTTAAATGTGTTAGAAGTTTTAAGTTTAGAGAATCATGCCAGAATCTACACCATTGTATCTCCATCTCTTTTACTGGTACAGTGCGTAGAGGCCTTAACATTGACACTATTTATGTTAAATAAATGCTACAGTGAAGTTATTCGAAGTACAAGGCTGTGAATTTAAGTGAGAGATTTTTCCCATCTTTGGAAAGCACGTAAAGACTGGTAAAGACATTGGACACGGCTGCAGTTTTTATGCCTTCTGGGCATTTGTATCTAGTTGTGACATTTTTGTTTGCCCACAAGGTTTTTTTATTATAAGATTGCCTTTGATTGTTTTGCCTTTGATAATAAGATATATTTTGTAATTGTGAAATTTAAGATATCAAATAGCCTCATGTAGATCAATAGCCAGCCTCACATCAAATTACAACAAAAAAGGGGATAAGTTTTGCGAAGGTCCACTTGCAGCAAATTAGCTGAATCTAAAGGACAATGGGCACAAATGTATGGATGCTGCACCCACGTCCACCACAGCTTAAACTACATTTGTTTGAAAGGTATTATAGTCATGATCATCTGTGCCAAAGCGCATCAAATTCCATCCCGGGGATCCTTAGTTATTTTAAATTAAATAGGTAAGGAACGAACTTTAATGAAACAAGGGAATTAATTTAGTTAGTTAGTTCGACCTTACATAGGTGGCTCAGGTATTATGGGAGTACTTCAAAGGGTGCAAGGACACCCTATGCTATTCTGCCGCGCTAGAGTAAATCCAAAAATCCCCGCATGGGTTGGGGTTTTCAAACATTCTGTTCGTTATAGTAAATTATCTTCTATGTGAAACGGAGCGACCACAAATCACACAAACTTGTTCACGCTTCGGAGAAAACATGATTCCATTTCATCCATACTAATTGGCAAAACCGATAATCGTGTTCCAATGTCCAAAGCGTGTTAGATAAAAATCAATCAAGTGACAGGACAGGACAGACAGTAAGACGAGTCGACTATTTGCAACTGCAAGTCCTTCAACCCCCGTAAACCGTTTTAAGGTGCCTCAGTAAGTGCAAGCGCAGGCTGGTCGGCAGGCTTTGTCGTATATCTGGTTGTATAGTACGATATGGATCACTACCAGGATATGTTTTTACGATGTCATAATAAAAAAGGCTAGCTTTTCATAGATCTATTGATTCATACTAATTACATTGTTGGCGGAGCTGGGTTTGTTTTGCCCATTGTCCTTTAATTCATATATGATTTAGCAAAATTGCTACAAGTGGATCTAAGTGAAGAAGACAGATAACACAAATACCATTATTCAAAGCCGTTGCAGGAAACTATTATGAAATATAATTTGTAAAAGGATAAAATACCACTACCTAGGGTATGCTGAAGTGGGTACGACGAGCAGGAGGGCGAAGAGAGCGCAGGACGCCAGAATGCAAGTTGCTCGCACCATCCTGGAACCAAGGTAAGTTTTATATTTTCATTAGTGTATTATTATGACTATTCTCAATAAATATGATATTCCTCGGTTTTATTATCTCGGTCATTAAACAAACTTTGACTAAACATTTACTACTAGTTTTATTATTTCGAGCTCCTCCGTGCTTCGGAAGGCACGTTAAGCAGTTGGTCCTGGCTGCATCTGCGGTCGTTAGCACCTACCAATCCGCATTGGGCCCGCGTGATAGAGCATGACCGGACCTCCCTATTCCATCCATTGGGAAGGCCTGTGCCCCAGGAGTGGGGACATTAAGAGGCTGATGATGATGACATTCCGTTATCATTTAATATGTAGTCGAAGTCATTATTGGCGATCGATGTATCACTTGATATTGAAATTAATGAGTAAAAGCGTCTTGGTTAGCACATTCATCCTGTGGCCGTTGAAGTTAAGCAAGAGGGATAGGGCATAGTGGATTTTTCGCTCGAATTGGAGCGCCCGGAGGGGAAGTAACCTTCACCTTACAGAGGATCACAGTAAAATAACACTACTTAATGATCACCATCATTGTTATGTTTCTAAATAAATAAATATTTCCAACACTCATACCAATTAGCCTAGCCTCAAAGTAAGCACTGTAAGGCTTGTGATAGGGGATACTAGGGTAACGGATAGAATACATATACAGTACATATATAAGTATATTTATAGCGAAATTCATATTAAACATCCATGACTGGAGTACAAATGGTCGTATTCATCACACAAACATCTGCCCCCACCGGGATTCGAACCCGGGACCTCTCGAGCTGGCGATACCATTAAACCCGGCGTACAAACCACTCGACCACGGAAGTCGTCAAGAAGAAGGTTTCTGTCGGTAAGAGGCTCTAGGGCTCCACGGGAGGGTCAGAGTAGCAACACGTGATATTTTTTTGGTATCGCAAGCGTAATAACCTATTAAGGTTATGGTAGCCGCTTCAGGAGGGCCATACGCTTATTTGCCACTCTTTTAACATAAAAAAGCTACTTAACCAGTGACTAGATGAGTGGCAAACAATTAGTTATCTTGAGCCAATAGCCATTGCTATACAAGACTTGTTTAGACGTTGATCCTGGCTTTGCCTACACGCGTTAGCACTCACCACTCCACACTAGGCCTAGGCCTGTATGGTGGGTTATATTTAACCCGTTCTCTTTTTTGATTCCGGCATGTGCCTCCAAATCTATATAGAAATGGCAATTGGGTAGTTTCCTGTTATAAATCAACCTTAGAAAATTTTCCAAATTGAAATTTAAAACTATGGTGAATAAAGAGTAATTCGTGAAAATAGTTTGAGAGTCAAATGAGATTATTAATTGTAACTCACGCAATGCGACCTATCTGGGCTGCATTTGAAATCTTTTGGGGAGATGGTCGATCAGCAATACATTTTATGAGAAAGCACTAACACAGGTGGTCGGCCGAGCGTAATATTGACAGGTCTTGATAAGGATTAATTAACAAATTCGTCCTCTGTGGACGATACCAGCTACATGTCTGATATGTTACGGTAGCATGACTTTGTCGAGATTGTTCCTGCCTACACTTCAAAAACTAATATTTATATATTTGTACATAAAATCAGAATAAAGTTTAATACGCTTGGAGCAAGTTTTCCAATTGTTTCGTATTGAAAATAAAAACATTTCATATCCTAAAAAAACACTTTCAAGCAGAGTTCTGTACCATAACCACACCACCTACAAGGTTAAAAGCATACGAAATCTAGCACATCTGGCCAAGTAAAAATGCTTCTTGTAAGATTGTCTTTTATAATTTAATAGTAGGAGAGCCCAAGAGAGGATTTTAGGATTTACTCGAGCGCGGCAGAAAAACATAAATAAAACTTGTCAGATATCAAGAAGGAATGTTACGTGAACCCTCCTTCTAGGTCCTACTCAAAAGACTGACGATTTGGACGCGACAAAACAGCCGATTGTTGTTTTTTTAGCTGCTCAAGTTTACATTACATTCGACCCTATATACAGGGCTCAGGTTTGGTAGGAGTACTTCAAAAAGTGCAAGGCATAAGAGGACTTATGTTGTTCTGCCGCTCTCGAGTAAATCCCAAAATTCCCGCTTGGGCTACCCTACTATTACCTAGATTTTCTTTTATTTTTATAGCGCCAATAAAACCCATCCATATCATTGTTAATGTTCTGGTAACCTCAAAACACATAATTTTAGCTAGATTTAAACTATGAATGCATGCTTATAATTTACGACACCTACACGTTATACAGTAGCTCAGTTTTTTGAAACTTTACCGGAGATGGAGACATAGACCAAAAAAAAACATTTAGGTCCTAGCACCAGAATATCTTGCAAATTCAATTTGATGAAACAAGAAAGTACGTTCCAAATATATGAATTATTATTTATTTAATTATGGAATTCGAAAGTTACAATGACACACCAGCACATTTAAAATTCTTTATTGTTAGGTCCTATAAGTCCAAAAAAAAAAAAAAAATCGTTTTTGTTTATCAATCATGTCTAAGATTTAAACAATAAGATTTTTTTTTATTAAGGCATCACTGTTACTCTAAATAGGTGTAAGTACGTCACAAATTATATTTTTTCTTACATTTCTAAATTACATTAACCTTGACTTACAAATTATATTATGCAATTCAACGGATGGTTAGTCATATCTACACTATTTAATTAACGGCTTTGGGCAAGGTTTAGGCTATTATTCGTTGCGTATACAGGAAATATCATTATAATTACAACTTGTTAATGTTTTCGGCTTAATTACAATCTAGCTAAGATTTATATTCTACTACAAAAATGCTTCATCTGATACTATAACAAAGGAATGAAACTGCGAAATGCTTCATAACAGCTAAACAATTTGTGTCAAGGTACGATTATTGTATAATAATTTTACACTTGAACAAACCGATACTTGTAAATGTATAAGTAATTATAATATAATCGGAATTTGAAACTAATTGTTTTAATGTAAGGAATTGCCAACTATTCTACTTCATTAACTCATCTTTTATTAATACAAAACATTGAGCGCTGAAAACAAGACCAGACATTAAATTCAGATTTATATATTTTTTTTATTAAATGAATGTGTATGCGAACATAACTATAATCGAATTATATAAAATATTACTCATTTTTAATAGTTGTTCAGTTTCTGGAATCACAAATCTGACGCGCTTTCCTAACAAAATGTACATGTCACAAAAAAACTAAGGAGTACGTAAACACAAAATTTGCTCCCCTAGTCATTTAGAAACAACTTGTAACATTGTAACATAGCCTGCTATTAGTGTAGGTACGTAGAAACAGCCTCGTTAAGCCTTTGGTTGTCACCTAATACTGAAGCTTCGTTTGAGGCTTTGGCGAAGGCTATGTCTAACTTACAGAGGTACGTCCCAGCTTCGCGTACTGTGTGATTTGCAAGAAAGTTTTCACAGCTTGTTCATTTCAACGTGACGAAGTATATACTACATTGTTGTTACGACGTAGGCAGTATATATATATGTTTTTACCTACTTTTGTGACAAAACTATATTTATATGTTTTATTAGCTGACCCAGCGAACTTCGTACCGCCATAAAGATAGGGGCTGGTGGTAGAAGCGAAAATTTAGGGTTCTATGCATTTTTAATACCACATTATAAAAAAAAAATGTCCAAAAAAAAATTTGCGGTGTGTAATGTAGTGTTCTATCAATTTCCTGGGATAACATTCATCCTAACCCATATGAGAACACTACGTTACAATAAATACCCAATAGTTTGAATTTTGGCGCGAAGCCGCATTGTAGGTTTCAGAACACTACGTTACAGGTGGACAACCATTATCACTTAAGGATATAAAAAATAGATAGTAGCCCATTCTCAGACCCGCGGAATACGCATATAAAATTTCATAAAAATCGGTCAGGCCGTTTCGGAGGAGTATGGTAACTAAAATTGTGACACGAGAATTTTATATACAAGATGTTAAAATGGCGCAGGTGGCTAGCGCGTTCGGCTGCGATCGTTGAACTTAAGCAACTTTCGCAGTGGTCGGTCATTGGATGGGTGACCAAAAATTACTACCTCGAGCTCCTCCGTGCTTCGGAAGGCACGTGAAGCCGTTGGTCCGGGCTGCATCTGCAGTCGTTAGCACCCACCAATCTGCACTGGGCCCGCGTGGTGGGTCATGGCCCAATCTCCCTATTCCATCCATAGGGAAGGCCTGTGCCCCAGCAGTGGGGACATTAATAGGCTGATGATGATGATGATGAATTTACTTAATATTGTTTTTAAAAAATGTCACAAAAGAGAAAAAAGCAATAAAATCAAACAAGGACTAAAATATACTTTATGAATGTTTTGTAAGGAACTAATACAATTATACAGGGAATGCTGCGTAAAACATAGTTAACGTTAATTGTACTCTAATTAATGTGAGGTTTCTTTATGCGTCATGAAACAGCCGTACGTACCGCTGACATTCAAACGTAGTTCGGTAACATCAAAGAAGTTTACCAATTACACTTTCTGAACACAGAGCGACTAAAACAATAACCGAACTATGTACCTGAATATTTATACAACCTTGCCAATCTAATATATTAGTAAAAGAATGTTTCCAAAAGAATAAAGACATAAAAACGTAATATGTCTTTTTTGCAGTCTCTAATATGGGTTGTTTCATTTTCCATTTCCGTACTTATCCCAAACTAGTATTCCTAATTCAACCTACAATGTTATTTAAATATTTTTTTTCTTGTAAGCAGGTAGTTAGTGTTTTTATAACTAATTGAATATTTAGTACAGAATAGTCTGCGCAAACAGGCCTTCTGACGATGGACATTTTATTACAGAAATTCATTAAGATCTAGGGAAAACATTTCAGAGTATAAAATACATACATGACATTAGTTGGAATTATTTTTTCAATTCTTTTTGTGTTTGGGTATGCAGTATTAATTCGTCTCTAGCATGCCATGAATAAAAAAGTGAATCATAAGGCAACTCATATCCTGCGTGCTCGTTCGAGTAGCAGAAGAGACACAAACGAGGCAGCATGCGTTCGGAACGGATCGGAATAGGTACGGACTTAAGATATATGTTCATACGAGCATATATCGTAAGTCTGTTCCTATTATCCGTTAGTTTTAATAGAGATAGGGCATAGCGGATATTCCTTGAATTGGATCGGCTATTAGGGGAAGTTACCTCCACATTACAGTAAAATAACTCCACCTTTTGGTGGTTTTGTGTTGCTGTTGGTGAGTAAGGATCCAGAGGTTCACTGGGTAGGGAATTGGGTTTGGGTGAGCAACGGAGCGAGAGATATTTTTGGTATCGCAAGCGTCTAAAGGCTATGGTGACCTCTTACAGTCAGAGTTGCCATACGCTTGCCTGTCAATCTTTTGCCTTAAAAAATATATAATTTATAGTCTGTCCTGTCTTTTACTGAGACAAAAAAATGTGTCAAAAACCGCTGGACGTTATACAGAAAAACAGATTTTTCATCTACCACAAAGTACGTACTACGGGCGCCAAAATTAACCGCTTAGATCACCTATTTTCAGTGGAAACTTGTATGAAACTGTATCAAGGTAAGTGATGAGGGTACATTCTGCTTGTAGAGGAAGGCATCACAATATGGTTGTTAAATTTTCAATCCGTGTCTTGTGCACGATTGGAGCATGGTGCGATATGGTATAGGGTACGCTTTGATTATTTAAAGAGCAGTCAAAATTAACCACTCAAAAAAAAAGGCTCATGTTACGCGCAACGTCTGCATGAGTCTAATGTCAGATTGTATTAAAGCAGCATACATACAATACATGCATGTGTAGCGACGAGAATATGTACCATATTTAGTAGATTTATTTTCGCCGCTTGCGTGCAGTTAATGCGGTATCTAGGGTGTTTATAATTGAAGGGGGTATGGTATTAAGGGGTCCACAGATTAACAGTTCGCCGAACGATATCAGTGTGTCTGTTAGCAATAGGTCAAAATCCATGTCCACCCTTTTTTCAGAAATCGGTTAAATTTCTTGTTTTTCATAAACTCGCTCGTCCTCGTTTTGGTTCGGTGTAGTATAGTTTTTGGTCTCGGGCTTCATCCAAACCGGATGCTTCAGAGGAATTAGCGGGGTACAAATACACATACAAGACGCTTTCCGTCTATGTACACATAGACGGAAAGCGTCTTTATATTAGATCTCAGTCTAATAAAATAGTTATTTTTATATTTATAGTGGTATCGATTCTGGCGTGATTCTCTAAACTTAAAACTAAATTTAATATCAGCCTCTCCTTGTTATTCTGCATAGAGAATGACAAGGATGCACTGTTGTCAAATTTAAGTTTAGGTTTAGAGAATCATGCCAGAATCGACATCAGTGGCTGCTTAATTTTATTTCACATAATAGAATGCAAAAATGTCAAAGACTTTAATTGTTTCCGAGTGTAGTTTATCTTTGATATGCCCCGTATCATGTGCCCTCGCTCATAGTCTGGACTCATTCAGATATATCTGATTCTCACATGTTTGGTACGATGCGTTACCGGTTAAGTTACCCGAAACTGTCAAATCTGTATTTAAATAAGGCTACTGTTACTGACTGATCTATCAACGCACGGCTCAAATCACTGAATGGATTGGGCTGAAATTTGGCACACGTATAGCTATTATAAAGAAGGCGTGCACTAAGAAAGGACTTTCCAAAACTCATCCCCTAAAGGGGTAAAACTGGGGTTCAAATTTTTTATGGGTAATCAATATTTTCATGCCCATGTCTCGCGACTATGTAGTCGCGAGCACCCACTTGTTTATCCAATATATTTTGAGCTGAATATTACCAGAGGTATCGATATAGCCCACCGGATTAGCAAGTTGAAGTGGCAGTGGCCTGGCCATATTTGTCGCAGAACCGATAACCGTTGGGGTAGAAGAGGTCTGGAGTGGAGACCGCGTCTAGGCAAACGTAGTGTAGGACGTCCTCAGGCACGGTAGAGTGATGATTTGCGCAAGGTGGCTGGCAGGAGCTGAATGCGAGTAGCCTAATATCGATCTCAGTGGCGTGCAATTGGAGAAGCCTATTCCCAGCAGAGGACTAAGATAGGCTGTTGATGATATTACTTATCTTACGATACACAACCTATTGAGAAAATTGGTTAATTTGTGATAACTTGTGCTGCTCTTTGTACGTTGCCGTCACTCAAGACGCACGCAAACCGTTGTTAATTGTATTAGCGAAAGTTATTACCGTACGAACATCGATCGTAATAACGCATTACTTATTTATAGTGCAAAATGATTGTATTAAATAAAGAAACGCACGCAATCAGAAATTATAATTGAAATAACTAAGCCCATAGTAGTTACAGCGCTATTTCACTATGTTGTAATGGTAAATTTATCGTTTGAACAACTATCGTCGCGACTGTAGTTTTTTGTTTAGATTGTGTTGACAATCTGTCTTCACAACAAAAAAAAGATAACGATAAGTCGTGTCGTCCTATATGTAATCGCCTACATTCCATTAAAGTATAAAATATTAACTGCACTACAATCTGTCGTCACGAAAAAATGGGAACGTGTCCTTACGAAGAGTACATTGCATACTCGTTGGTTAAAATTTCAGGATCGCATCAACGATCGCATACGCACTCCAGAGTCTGCAGATAACACAAACAGAGTGCCATTAGGCATCGTCGTAAATGGCAAAGAACGTACGATGTACATGTACCACGTTGCGATCTCGTTGTGCGATGAGTTCCAACATAAACATAGTTTCAGAAGTGTCCTAAAACATCTCGTAAGTCGTCGCACGATCACAGGTACATTATTGTAATCGCACGATGAGATCATACTGTGTCATCGTACATCCATCCATCCATCAGCCTTTCTCCATCCACTGCTGGACATAGGCCTCCCCCATAGAACGCCACAATGCGGGGTCCTGCGCTATCCGCATCCAGCGGCTCCCAGCATATTTGACGATGTCGTCAGTCCACCTTGTTGGGGGCCGCCCCACGCTGCGTCGTCCGGTACGTGGTCGCCACTCGAGGACCTTTCTTACCCAACGGTTGTCAGATCCTCGAGCGATGTGGCCTGCCCATTGCCATTTCAGCGTGCTAACTCTTCGGGCTATGTCGTACACACCGGTCCTTCTAAGGACATTTTTTTTTATTTTATTTTTTTCATTTTTCTGTGTCATCGTACGATCGTTGCCAATTAGGACGACGTGACGCCTCAGGCAATTTTGGTGTTCCATGTATGTCTATAAGCTGCGGTAATAGCTTTTACTATCAAGCCTACTGTCTAGATCCCCCATCTGGTCTGACACACGCCATTAAAATCATTTCGAAATGAGGGAAGCGTGGTGTTCTTCTTAGAACAGTTTTACTACCCACACAAATTTATGTTACCGGACCCTACGGGCAAGCCTGTGGGATGCGATGTCCAACGTACATTGCGGGTCAAACTCAACAGATTCAGAATAGGACATGGACATGACAATCACCACCAACCACAAATGAAGACTTAACGACTCACCAGCCTCAGTCCCCGGACCACGGACCAGACGTCATCAAAGACTGCACACTGTACCGTTTTCCTAGCAGCTTAATCGAGCACAAAAAATTGATGCTTGCGGCCGTAGAATGGCAAAAAAAAAACTCGAAAATTGAGGTTTACAATGACGCAGTTCCATGGGCCATATGCTATGATGATCAAGCGTACCGCATTCTCTTTTGAGATCTCGTGGTCGAAAAAAAACAATCTGTCCCGAAAAAAAATTCAATCACATTTTTGAACGCCCCGTTGACCATAAAGCGAGATTACCATCCGCAAATAAGGCAAAGCATACCGCCTGACCCTGGTCGCGTAGGGCGTTATAACTTTTGGTAATACGGTTTTATTTCAATTCTGGTTCGTTTGAAAATGTAATGAATGCGTTAACAGCATTGTTTACGATGCTCAAAATTTTATGAATTTTACAAATTGTCGGATGTTTTTAAAGACCGCCATTTTCCCTTTGCGCTTGTGGAACTTTGCATTGCTTTGAAATCTCCGTGGATTAATAAACTCGGATCGTAATTTCGCTACAACTAATAATAGGTTATTTTTAGGCTTTTGTAAAAAAAATGTTAAATGGAATTAA
This sequence comes from Chilo suppressalis, assembly GCA_902850365.2. Taxonomy (NCBI): domain Eukaryota; kingdom Metazoa; phylum Arthropoda; class Insecta; order Lepidoptera; family Crambidae; genus Chilo; species Chilo suppressalis. Next base: position 5,942,013 of record OU963908.1, read on the forward strand.
AATAGCGATTTATTTCATTATTTCTTTAGAGGAAAGAAGTATATATCAGTACAGAGTATCTTCACGCAAAACCATGTAAAATGTTTGGTAATGATAAATCATGAAAATAATGTGTCAGCATTTCTATTTTCATTTCACGCAACGAGCATAATACCACTCGAGTTCAGCGAGAAATAACAATGATTTACATTTTCTAATTATAAATGCGAAAGTGTGTCTGTCTAACTGTTACCTGTTCACGCTAAACCACAAACCGATTTAGGTGAGGTACAAAGACAGTTTAAGTCCCGGAAACGACAAAGGATAAAGTTTACTCCAGAAATCAAACTTTAGGTGGGTGAATAAGGAGGTAAATTTATATGAGAAACCAATTAAGCCGTGCAGAGGAAGTCGAAATAAGTTATCCTACTTCCTACTAACATTAAGTATGTGTAAGATTGTATGTTTGTTACCCGATCACGCAAAAACTACTTAATGGATTTGAATGTTCATGTTAATAGTTCATGACCAGTACCCCTAGCACGAACCAATATCGAATTCGAATAGTTTGAGAGTTCGAAATGTCATTTTCAAATGTGTAGTGATTTTAAGTTCTCGCTATGTACTTTTGCTATTCAAGTTTCCATACAAAATTTGACAATGACATTTCGGACTCGCAAACTATTCGAATTCGATATTGGTTCATGCTAAGGGTACTGTAGCCTTAGCACGAGTCCGAAAGGTCATTGTCAAATGTTTACTGATTTTTAGTTCTCGTTACTTACTTTGTGGCGCTGCTGTTCAAGTTTCCATACAAATTTTGATAGTGACATTTCGTACTAGCAAATGATACGAATTCCATATTAGTTCATGCTAAGGGTACTGGATTGCGACTAGGATATAACGACGACGATACTTCATAAATCGAAAAATGTTACTTCCCTGTGGGATTGTCAAAAAACTAAACGCGAATAAAGTTACTTATGGTCGCTAGTTACATAATGCTTTCTTCCAAACCGTGTGAAACGAAACAAAAATTGGGTAAACAATGAATCAAACTAAAATCGTTTGTCGAAAAGGAACTCGATACGTACGAGTAAATATGACAAGGAAGACTCATCAATCTTGGTTTGACGTTTGTTATAAGGTAATCCGGCCTCAGAATCCAGCCTACGTATTATGTTACGATTGCAAATGTCACAAAACAATTTTTTATATTAGTTTGCTTTCTGGGGAGCCGATGTTTTGTTTCGTATTTGTAATAAAAAAATGAAATAACTTTTTTTTAAATATTTCAAACCTTTTTGTTCTATCAAGTGGAAAAACGTGAAAAGGTTAATTTATCAGTATTTTCCATTTATTTACAGAAAAAATGACGACTAGGTGTGATTCAATTGTATGATAAGCACAAAATTTGCACCCAATTCATTAGTATAGTTACTTATATTCGTTACTTGATAACCATAGCGCAAACAGTTCAGGGGGTCTACTCTCTTCTTTCTTTCGATAACGAAGTTCAAACGAAATTACGTCAATTTAACGATTAACGTTCAAAATGAAGCTTTCTTTGAGCATGCTTAAAAAAAATTACACATCAATCTATATTCCGACGACGAATATTATTTTAATTAAAAACGAACCAGAAACAAAGTAAGAATAGTGCGAAGTTTCGATCGAAATTTCGTTTTTCGTTCAATTAGAGTAGGCCTCCAGTTTTGGGAATTTATACAAGTATATGGGACATATAATGCGATTCAAATAAGAATAGGAAAGCCAATGACCTCCATCTGTCAAATGACGCTTGAAAAGTACGGTTTGCAAAAAATCTTGGAATTTTTTTAGCACTCGGCTAATTCTAGAATAAAAAAACCAAACAATTGTAAACAAACATGACGACGGTGACAACTCCGGTAGCTATGCAGAGCTGAGTGGAATTGAAGAGCAAGATTCTGATTAATATTTTTACACACGCAGTCATAAGTGTTATTAAAAATCGTTGTTTTTTTTCTCAATCTTAGTAAATAAATTTTATTTTAAAAAAACCTGATGTTTTTTCTCACTTAATCTTAGTAAATAAGTTTTATCGAAGAAGAACTTTTATTGCTCACTCTACCTATTTTGTTTCAATTGACAGCTTTGACATCACAAAATGGCGCCCAGTCGATCCTATTCTTAGCTGAATCGCATTATATGCCCTTAAGTTATTAACGGGATTGTTACCATGTACCTTATTTTTAGCTTGGCAAGCGCCATGATCACGGAGTAACTGTTACTCCACTGTTGCAAGTGCCAAGATCACGGAGTAACTGTTACTCCGTGATCATGGCGCTTGCAACAGTGCCGAAATATCGAAAACTCACTAAAAACAAGGTACATGGTAACAATCCCGTAAAAACTTATATTACTATAATTTTAGTGACCATGAAAGTTTAAACAATATATGGCCCTCCTGATGTTAAGTGGCTAACTGGCCACTAAAACCTAACGCTTGCGATACAAAAAATATCACTCGTACCGCCTACTCTACGCCCTGGAGCTCAGTACCCTTATTACGATTTTTACAATTACGAAAACTATGATAGTTTTCGTGAGCTCGCACTCATACTAAGGGTACCGATTTTATTGTTTTAGTTTCAATACAAATAAACAGTGTTTAAATTCTATCATTGAATCATTTCGGTCTTCTTAAATTTTAAGTATATTTGGTTACTTTTCACCAAAATGGATATAGTAACATAATTTACAATTACGAAAACTATGATAGTTTTCGTGAGCTCAAACTCGTACTAAGGGTACTGTTACCTACTTATTGACAGAAACACAACATTATCAAAAGGTAGTGTTATTTTAATATGTTCTTCTATACGGTGGTGGTTACCTCCCCAGACGGTCGTTTCAATAAGAGGGGAAAATATGCTGTCCCTACCTCTCCTTCCTACATTTTCATATATATCTTTTTATTTTAAGGTTTAAATTGTCGGCTTGGAATATTTTTCTACAGATATTCGATTTAGATAAAGTGTTAATTGTGTGTGTGTGTGTTGTAGTGTGTTAGTAGCGAGGAGCTCGATGACGCAAGTGGTTAACGCGTGCGGTTGCGATCGTTGACCTTAAGCAACTTTCGCAGTGGTCGGAAGGCACGTTAAGCCGTTAGTCCCGGCTGCATCTGCAGTCGTTAGCACCCACCAATCCGCACTGGGCCCGAAAATCCCCCTTTTCTATCCATAGGGAAGGCCTGTGCCCCAGCAGTGGGGACATTAATAGGCTGATGATGATGAAAGTGTTAATTATACATGGTCTAACTTAGTTGAGCTAGTGATAACTTATAACTATGGATAGGGACAGCAGCTAACGTATACACGCAATTGAGCCCTTTCCCAAAACTGTCCAAAACTCTAATTCTGTAGTACGAACTTTAATAACTATTCCCTACCTGTTGTAAATTACTAAGCATACGATTAGCCAATTCTGAATATCCTTTATTAATTTCTGTATGAATATGGAGTATGGTTCCGATTATAATTATGTAGGTACTGATTAAAATGTAAGAGATATCCTTTCGCCTCTTCACTAAAGAAGACCCTTATAATTATTATTTATTACGAAAGAATGGAAGGTAATGAGAAAGTTTGGAGCGTAATCCTTAAGCTGTTTTCAAAGAAATTAATAGCATCTCATAAATTAACATTCAAAAGAAGATGTCTTTTGCTTTTTTATTAGTTATTTTTTTTTAAACTGATTTGTATATTACGAAATGTAATAATTGAGTACATTTTATGCTATTATTAATACTACCCAAAAGAATTGTTAATTTAAAAAAAAAATCTCATACACTAAGAAGACCCTGAACATCGATAAAATCTCGAGTAACAATACAATCGGTAACACATTGTTTTTGTGGAACGGTGCCGCTTTGTGTACAACTTGGAATCGACACAGAACGACAACTGAAATTGACGTGAATAAAGTGGAACATTCCATTTCAAATTTCTACAAAATCATACACACACTTTTTTGCAAGTGGCAATTCATAAATAGTGTCTTAAAGGTTTAGTCCTATACAGGAGGGAGTTAAGACGAATTCATGCCTATGTGATAACTAAATATATTGATATTATAATACAATAGGTACTTTATCCAATAGCTTTTCAATATTTTAACATTAAATATCGTTACAATTTCAATAATGTTATTTTGACGAATTCAGTAGTTACAATTGTTCAAAATTATTCAAAATCAAAATTATTCAATTTTTCATTTTTGATACAAAGTAAAAACTTCGGCAGCGTAAAAAACAAATTAGGAAAATTATTGGATAAGAAGAAAATTAAATAATTTATTGAGTCACGCATACTTGATTTAATTGGTAAACAGAATAAAAAAATATTTATTGCCTATCACAAGAAAGCATAAGAAATATATCATTGTTAATGATTCTATAAGTCTTAAAATGAAATTGAACTGAATCGATCTTGAGTTTATTAATTCGACAACTTTTTGTGAATATTGGTAAAGACAGTTTATCATGCTTAATTTTTTAAAATTTTCTTTTAACTAGCAGTGATAGCTAATAGGTGCTTGTGATACTGGACAGTTTGATTCGCAGGTTATCTTGATCCCATCCCCTGCCTCGTGGAGCTTTGGAAACCTAACTCATTGCAGGAGCACAACACTAAAAACAGTGTAATTTGGCTGCAATCATCTTTAAGGTGGAGTTTGCTTCCCTAGAAGCTCAAATTCTAGCAGGAAATCTGCTTTGTATTACCTCCTTATGAGAGAGAAATTCCAAGGAATAGCAAGCTAACTTTTTATTGCGTTAAATTCGAAATGAAATTTAAACCAATACAATTACTGAAATGATAAAAGTAAATTAAATTTATCAAGTCGCGAATGTTAGTCGAGGAACTCATTAAGTATGAATGAATGCCTCACAATACACGCACAAGCAAAATGTAATTTGCCACAAGCGTTGTTGAAAAGTTTCCCAAATAAAAGTCCCAGGAGCTTCCTTGAACAATGTTGTAAGTACTTACAAATTGCGTGAGCCCGAGTGGTTTTCTTATAATCCTTTGACGGGCCACTAATTCTTGGTGAGAAATTAAAGTAATATTTGTTCTAGGGCATCTGCGTAGAAATGTCACCAATCCACATTTTGAAGTTAATTTGACGTTATTAGCTAAGAGCAGAACAAGCATTAACACAAGTAATTTTCAATTACATTTATATGTTGTGTTTTCAGAGATAAACATAAAATCAGAGATAAACATAAATATGAACGAAATTTACCTTAGCTCGAGAGATTTTTGGCTAACTAGAATTTTCATAAACGTGACTTTGTATTCTGGTACACTCCCATCTGGCAGTAGAAACAGTGTAAAGCTACTATAATTCCACAATGCTTGGTGTAGATGTTGCCAAAGAAAAACAGCAAAACAGTAATTCATGTTGTTCCTAACTTATAAAAATAAACCTTTCAATAAAAGCACTGCTATTTTATTGTGTCGCTTCTTAATACGCAAACTATGAAACTTAATTATTTTGACGCAGTATAAAAGCGGCATGTATTTAATCTCCGATGCTCGCCCCCACGACAACGGATACCTAGAGCGGAGGTTCGAGTCTCAGAGACGCCCTCTAGTTGAGCCGACACCCTCAGGTTCGAGTGGTCTAAAGGCTCCAGACGGAGAGGAGACCCCCCCCGTGGCTAGATGCCATCCACCTGGAATACCTCTAGAGGCACTCGCCAATTCCCGGCTTGGGACCCCCTTAGGATCTCGCCGTCCCCAAACCCGGTGACGCTGTAAAAGTCATCTGCGACCAACAGCATACACACTCAAAAAAATACTCCGATACTTAACTAAGTGACTGTCAATGTCGTGGAATAATGAATACAATAGTCACACAATAGATAATAGAAGTCTAACTCATGTATGTAAGTTATTTTTCATACCTACGCTTGGCGGTCGCGCTATTAGGATTGTCGACTTTGGCACAAAATCTATCGTGGTAGTGGCACTAGTATCTATTTTTTTATTTATTGTTGAGAATGAAATAGAAACAGCGGAAATATAACTAAAATGTATTATGAATTCTAATGTTGTTTTTAATTTTTTTAAATTTAAAAATACGTCAATTCACTGTTTAATGTTGAATTTAAACAAGCGTCCACTGAAAAGTTTAATAACATTTTTGTTACTCAAGTTTTGCACAAAGAAGTTCACAGAAGCGTTTCTCAAGTGGATGGAACTCGCGGTCGCAGTGGTTCCAACTAGTCCGAGATATCGTGTCGGTGAGATGTTTCTATGTCGCACTTTGTATGTAGATTGCCTTTAGTACTGTATAATATTTTGTGCAATACATACTTCCTAATTGGAAATAAGTGAGTAAGGAAAAGTGTACACGGTAAGGTAGGAATATGACACTTTATCACTTCAACTTTGTGTTAAGATTTTTTGTACATGCGGTGGTGTATGATGCAGTTATCATTAAAACTTTTACAGTTTAGTACCTACCATCATCATCGGCTTATCAAACAAAATATTGATTAAAAAGGTGTTTTTCTGTCAAACAAAATAATATTTTTAATGTAAAAAAATTATTATTCTGCAATAATAAGTAAGAAAGTTAACAATGATGCTCGGGGGACATCTTACGTTACAAGTGCTTTGCAGATGATTAACCCGAATACAATCACTTTGATTTTGAATTTTAATGCTTTTTAATTTATAATTGTTTTCAATATAATTTAAAATATAAATAGAGATTACTTGAATTAATTGTTCGTGAGTAATACTTTCACTCTATTGTAACGAACACTCATAATAATAATATAATAATAATAATAAATGATAATAAAAGCCTTTATTCACTGACCAAATACAGTTTGACTTATATGCTATGGATTTTAAATCTAAATATTATATAAAAAAAGTATATATATATAATGGTATTCTTCAGCAACCAGTTTGTTGGTCAGGTTGTCCTTTGACATAGGCCTCCCCTAGTTTCTTCCACTCGTCTCTGTCACGAGCTAGCCTTCTCCATCCTTTTGGCAAATCGTCTTCCCATCTTTTAATTAGCCGTCCTTTTCGCCTTTTTCCATTCCTAGGATACCATTCCATAACATCTTTCGTCCATTTCTCCTTGATTGTTCTCATGATATGTCCAATCCAGGTCCATTTAAGTTTTTTAACTTTTGTAAAATGTCGCTTACTTTTGTTCTTTTCCTTATTTTTGAAATTTTCCACCTGTCCTGGAGCTTTATATTAAGCATGCTACGCTCCATGCTGCGTTGGCAGACTATCAGTTTTCGGTTATTTCTGTTTGTAGATGGCCAAGTTTGACAACCGTAGGATAGACATGGAAGTATACATGCATTGAACAGTTTACTTTTAATTGGCATTGGCATATTACGAACACTCATAAACACTGTCAAATTTAAATCCCTTACTATTTTGAGAACTATGTAATAAATTTTAAACTATTTTACTTACTTGGGTTAACCTTTATCAAAATCGACAGTTTGTATGTTTTCAAGCTACCTTACTATGTTTAACGAACGAGTTACCGGGAAATTGTTTATACCTATGAAAAACGTTGGCTTACTAGAAGGTTGGCCAAAGTTTCCCCTTGTCACAGCCCTGGATTGCGAGTTGGAAATCAAATTAACCCTTGTCCAGAGGGTCAGTGCGGCAAGATAATACATTTCAGCCGACTTTACTACCAAATTCAGTTATTGGCTTATTGATAGTTGGGACATCACTGATTGAATTATCATTTTCTTTGATCTTATTGGGCGATGTTGTAACATTAACTTATTCTTTGTCTGTGACGTTTTCCGCTTATAACTAATTATATCTATACGTATTATTTCCATTTATATAAATATTGTGTGTGCCTATTGAATAATCTTCACAGGTATGACTGCCCTAGTGATGTATTCATGACGTTGATGCGTTATTAGATTTTGTCGTTAATTAATAAGTTAATTTTGATTACTTGATGCTCAATCAAGTCTATGTTCTCGTGTTCTAATTTGGAGGTAGTGAATCGTTACTGTATAGGTACAGGCAGAATAATGTTATTTAAGTTTGTGATTATTTCAATGAAATTGGAATATTAATTCCAATTAGACGTTTAATTTTTGATTGGAGATGGGATTGTCGAATAATAATAAGGTATTTGTTTACTTTAAAACATAAGAAAATTTTACTAGAAGAATAGTTGATAAAATATTCAAATTTATATAGAATACGATGTGTTAAGTATACTTTGTATATGCAGGCAAACGAGCTGACAGTCCACCTGGAGGTAAGTGGTCACTGCCGCTCATGCAACCTTGCAGCACCAATGGTACCCTCATGCGTTTCCAACTCTGAAGGAAAAGGTTTATCCGCCGTTTAAAGACCGCCATATCATTAGCTAAAAGAGCAAACCGCTGAGGATAGGATGTTCCAGATTTTGCTGTTACGCAAGAAAAATAAACGCGCGTAACGTATGGTGCTGAGCTGAAATTGGGGTGCTCCAGTCCAGAGGAGAGAACAGTCAGTTACCCATATGCGCTCTTTTGAGATGCCCTTGATCTTTTTGTAAGCTCGTTTGGCTTTTCCTTCCAAATGATCTCAATTTTAAGATGTTGAGGGTGGTGTCGTGGAAGTAAGGTGCTGTTACAGATAGGGACTTCTTCGCGGTGAACGAACATACTTGTGTCTTTGTCCGGTTAAAATCGGGCTTAATATTGTCGACCCCAATTTGAGACTTGGCCCAGTAACATCAATCTTACCAACAAAGTTGGCTCTTTACTCCTCTTTTTCCGAAGGAGGGATATTTGGTCGACCAGTGTAAAAAGTGTCACCAGTGCTGCTATCCGCATACCAATAAATGCTGTTATTAGTTAATAACAGATCATTGATATGCCAAATGAACAACATGGGTGGCACAACATATTCTTGTTGGACGCCAGCATTAATGGATTTAGAGACAGAAGAGACGCCGTCAACCACAACAATGCTGCGTTCTGATAGAGAGCTGGCATTGAATGTACTTATCACATCGGAGAGCCCAAATGATGGATTCTTCGACAGAAGTGTCCTGTGCCAGACCTGATCAAATACCTTAGCAATATTAAGGCTGACAGCAAGTGTCTCATCCTTGTTCTCGATGGCCTCTGCCCATTCACGATTACCGATCAGCTGGTTTTTTTGTTTGGCGTTCGTGGACTATGAGAAAGCTTTCGATTCGATTGAGACCTGGGCGGTGTTACAGTCTCTCCAAAGGTGCCAAGTAGACTACAGGTATGTCGAGGTATTAAGGTACCTCTACGAAAACGCCACTATGTCAGTCCGATTACAGAACCAGAGCTCCAATCCTATCCAATTGAAGCGAGGCGTGAGACAGGGAGATGTGATATATCCGAAACTGTTCACAGCTGCATTGGAGGATATTTTTAAGCTTCTGGATTGGAAAGGACGAGGCATTAACATCAATGGCGAGTACCTTTCGCACCTTCGTTTCGCCGATGATGTAGTTCTTATGGCTGAGACCTTGGAAGATCTTAACACGATGCTCGAAGATCTTAGTAGTGCTTCCCAAAAAGTGGGTCTTAAGATGAACATGGAGAAGACGAAAATTATGTCGAATGCCCATGTAGTACCCGTTCCAGTCAAAATTGGGAACACTACACTCGAAGTTGTTGACTGTTACGTCTACCTAGGACAGACAGTCCAGTTAGGTAGGTCCAACTTTGAGAAAGAGATCTCTCGTCGTATCCAGCTCGGATGGGCAGCGTTCGGGAAGCTACGAAAAATATTCGCGTCCAAATTACCTCAGTGTCTCAAGACAAAAGTCTTTGACCAGTGTGTGTTGCCAGTGATGACCTACGGAAGCGAGACGTGGTCCTTTACTGCGGGTCTCATAAGAAGGCTCAAGGTCACGCAGCGAGCAATGGAGAGAGCGATGCTTGGTGTTTCCCTACGCGATAGAATCAGAAATGAGGAAATCCGTAGGAGAAACAAAATTACCGATATCGCTCAAACGATGGCTCTGCTGAAGTGGCAGTGGGCGGGACACGTAGCAAGAAGAACCGATGGCCGTTGGGGCGGAAAGGTTCTAGAATGGCGACCACGCACCGGACGACGCTCTGTGGGTAGGCCCCCCACAAGGTGGACCGACGATCTTGTGAAGATCACGGGAAGCCGATGGATGCGAGTGGCGCAGGACCGATCGGTGTGGAGATCCTTGGGGGAGGCCTATGCTCAGCAGTGGGCGTCATACGGCTGACATGATGAAGATGATGATGATGATCAGCTGGTGCTCCTCAAGCTAACCAAGGAGCTGCGAGTTGATGCTGTGCTCCATTACCCTATAAAGCAGAGTGGTAACAGCAATGGCTTGATAGTTTGGTGGGTCTGCACGGTCACCCTTCTAAGGGATATGGTGATTTGGGCTACTTTTTACGAAGAAGGGAATATGCCAGCAGTATAGGAGTGAGAGTAAAGGCGAGTCAGCACTAGACAACAGCTTTAGAGCTCACGTCTTCAGTACGATAACTGGGATGGCATCCGGCCCACTATATTTAACTACGTTAACATTTGTATATTACTCTTATATTTAATTTACTATACTGTATAGTAAAACTAAATAATTAGGTTTATACACAAACATAACCTTATTATAATTCACCGCCTGATTGTGATTCAAATTCACTGCGGCAAATACACAGAAACTTTGAGGGTTACCAGAATTCGAGTGCCAATTTGGTCTTCGTCGTCGGAATTTTATGGCAAATGTTTGAAATAGGATGATCCTAAAAGGAATAGTTTGCGTGGTTTTCGAGGCTCGCTCCCGGCTAAGAATGTGCAGGCACCGTGACAAATGCGTTTACACGGCTTCGCAAACGAATGTGTTCCAAAATATCTGTATGTTCCAAAATATATAGGTATATGATATTAACTTGATATTTATGAGAATACCACATATGGGTGAGATGATGATTTTAGAAAGAAATGTAGATGTATATGTAACAAGAATTTACTCAAGACTCCAATACAGAAAGTTAATACTTCAATAATTAAATTCAAACAATATATGATATGAGAGACGATCTTTTGACGTTCACTATCGAGAGGCGAGGTCGCGAGGAGTGGCGCACGGGTTACGTCGGTTGTGTTTCGTGGCTCACTCTGAAATATGTTCTTGTTGAAGTATAATATGTTCTGTGAAAGTATTTATTATACGGAAAGGAAAGGGTGATGAAAAGGCAAAAGGCCCGCTTGATAATAAGTCTGGGGAAGTAATCTCCACCTTACAGAGGATCATAGTACATTTAAGTGGTGTTGTTTCGGTCAGTGAGTAAAGTTCCAAGTCAACAAGGGGTAGAGAGTTGGGTCAGGATAGGCATAAGCGTGAGTGATGTCTTTTGCCAGCGTCATTAAGTAAATAACACAACCTTTATGTGGTGTTGTTTCGGTCAGTGAGTAAAGTTTCAGGTCACCAAGAGTTGGGTCAGGATAGGTAATAGCATGAGTGATGTCTTTTGTATCGCCAGCGTCATTAAGTTATGGTGGCCGCTTACCGTCACGCGGGCCATGTGCTTGTTTGCCAACCTTTTAACATAAAAAAGTAGTCATAACACTATAATTTAAGATGTTCGCGATAGCAGGCAGTATCGTTTCATCTTGTCTTCATTGTGGGATTTCAGAAACCTTTATCACAGTCCAAATCCCAGTGGATAGAATTAGGAGAATGAGCCATGACCCATCTAGCACTTCGCAGTGTGAATAGGCAGGTAGATGCTGCGATGGCAGATGTAGCCAGCACCAACGGCTTAACTTTAAGTATTGTTTGACTAAGTTTGTGTCTACTATGTAGTTTGGATCTGAGTATAAAAAGGGCGCGTGGTAAGGTAGAGCATAATTATTTTGTTTCGACACTGCAAGCTCTTCTTAGCTTAGGACTAAAAATCTGTTGCAGATTATTCAAAATATATAATTTTATTGCTAAAATTATTTTAACTTAATATAAGCTTACTTTAAAGCATTAGTGAATGTAAATTAATTAAGGGAAAATTGAGTAAAAGTCATTCGGTACTCATCATAAATCACAGCGTAAAAGAAAATAAATATCCCCAAAATCAATAATTTCAATCAACAATCACGAAACGACTCGCTCGTCCTGTTGCATTTAATCGGTAACATTATCAATTTGAATTCAATTGTGATATTAAAGCCACAATAGCGGATCGGGGCCAATGAATTTTACACACGGCCTCATTCAATTATGTTGTGTGAAATAGTTTCTCTGATAAGCTGGATTATTTCAATGGGTTCCCATAGAATCTTTTAATATCTATAGGCTTAATACGAAAAGGTACCAAAAGTGTAAAGAAATTAAACAGTGAACGGCGGGCCGGAGCGATAAAAAATCGTCCCAAATTTTTTAAGGCTTACCTATATGAATACTTATATTATAATTGTATTTTGGAAACACCCACTAGAAGGGAGCGCATAGCGGATTTTCCGCTCGAATTGGAGCGCTCTTATGGAGAAGTAACATCCACTTTACAGAAGAATGCAGTAAATAACACTAACTTCTGGTGGTGTGGGATTTCTGTCGGGTAAGTAAGGTTCCAGGGCTCCACGGGGTAGGGGATTGGGTTAGGGTATATATATATATACTAGCGGACCCAGCGAACTTCGTACCGCCCTAAAAAAATAGGGGTTGTCCAGCGGACAAAATTGTGAATCTAAACCATTCTCAGATCCCCTTGAACACACACAAAAAATTTCATCAAAATCGGTCCAGTCGTTTAAGAGAAGTTCAGTGACATACACACTCACAGAAGAATTATATATATAAAGATAAGTTAATTTTTTGTTCAATGTCTATTTATGTATGTAAATGTTGTGCACAATTGTAATTGGGCACAGGCATGCCCATAGTTTTTTATTTCTTTTTGTACTTTATTGTTTTTTTTTGTCTGATGCCTGTTATTGTGCCATTATAAATAAACAAATAAATTAGTAGTTTTATCATTAAAATTAAATTACTTATTATGATATTTTCAAGTATAAACCTAGTCTGTTTCTTGAATACGCACGTTTACAGAATGAATGAATTTATTAAACACATCTACACGTAACTAAACCTCTTCGTTAAATGAACAAATCACTTTGAAGCTATCTGGATGTTTTAATGAAATGCCAAAAACACTTCTGCCTTAACTTTGTATGGATAGGTTATCTAGCTGCCGCCGGTTAGCTTCGTATAGACTTTGACGTTAAAAAAAAGACATTTTCAGCCTTTGTTGCGGCTACACAATATGATTGCCTTATTTCAGGGTGAATTTGTAAAAAAAAATTTCGATGCAGCGATGTTGATGTAGCAATGTATTATTATTTGAATTTTCATTATGCCGTAACTGTAACAAGATTAAGTAGTATATTTTCGTTATTCTATTTATACTAAGCTAATTCTTGTGAATCAAAATAAATAAAATTATATGTTTCTTAGGTTTTCACGCACATCACTCATTAAATAAAATAAGTTTCAATGGGTTAGATGCATTAGTTTTAATTATTTATTGACGTTTCACATTAACGCATTCCTGCAAAGGCTGCGAAACAAATCAATAAATAAATAAAATCAGTGCATCTAACCCGTTGAAACTTGTTTTATTTAATGAGTGATGTGCGTGAAAACCTAAGAAACATATAATTTAATTTATTTTTATTTTATTAAAATTAATCAATTATTACTTATAAGGTAAGTCTACCTATAATACCTATTATTCATGTTGTATTAATTTATTCGAAAGCGCTGTAAATATTATAAAAATAATGAGAATCCAGTTAAAAAGCTTATATATGTAATTTTAAGCATTGAACTGCTAGATGTTTAAATCTAAAGAAAAGTTTTCTAGAAAAAAATCCACACGGACCAGGCTGCGGAAGGGACTCGAACCCGCACCCTTCGCTATCCGGGCGAATGCACTGACCATTATGCTACCGCGGCCCTAACGGCCGCGTCGAAGTTGCAGCCTAAGGTTAGAGAAATTTCGAAATTTCTAGCAGTTAAATGCTTAATAACACTTGATAACTAACGTATCATACGCAGTTTTGAAGTTTCACAGTCATGAAACCTCGATGACTCATCGTTCAGACATATATAATTATAAAAGACATCGTGATTTATCATTCACTTACGATTAATTTATAAAATAAGATGTGTGTCCGCAAAATTAAGAAACTTTTACGATGAGTACTTTCAATGTCTTTTTGTAGTTTTGAAGCTTCTTATAGTTTCGTAAGAAAATAATTGCATTATATTCCTTTTGTGAAACAAAATTAAATTCGAAGGAAAAAGAAAAAGTTTGAACGGTTTCCTTTGGCGGTGAAAACATTTAAAGATGCATTAACCATTCTCTTGGAGTCGGAATTAATTTGCAGTAAAATTACATTTGAAACAATTCACGGGGGATTTGAAAGGAGAAGTTCAACAGAAAAAAAGTTTTAACTTTGAATATTACTTTTTGCGTGTTCAGGATGTACCCGTGGCAAAAGTTGCGAGAATAAAAGAAAACCGCGCCAGACGATAAGCAGACGTTTTGTAACTTAGCGTTTAGTATATTTTGTGGTTTCTGTATCCATTTTGTGTTTAAATAATTAGTAGAAAGATTTTAGTCGCAGTTGAAGATATGATTAAATACTTAAAGAAATTCACAACCTCTGCAGTCTATGCGTGAACATGTCACGTCGAATGTTAGGTTGAATTCCCTGTTACATTTTAGGAAAATCTGTGGAATTGTTTTTGTATATTGTGTTTGTGGTAACTCGTTTCCATAGTAATGTTACCTATTTACTTTGCTATTAGAAAAAAAATATCATTCCGAGTTTATTTGCATGAATATAGTACGTATTCCAGTAAATATTCTATAACACGATAAAGACAACGTGATACTGTTGTTATTCATAAGTAAATAATAGCACCTGATGTAGACAATATATTACTCATGTTTTTATTTATTTTTTAAGCATTTGACTGCTAGATGTTTCAATCTAAAGAAAAGTTTTACTAGAAAAAAAATCCACGCGGACCAGGCAGCGGACGGGACTCGAACCCGCACCCTTCGCAATCCGGACGAATGGTTACTTTGTTGCCAGGCTAATTGGTGTGAGTGTTGGAAATATTTATTTCTTTGTTATTTATTTTGTGTTGTTATGTTTCTCTATCGCCTTAATTGTGATTTTCTACTAATCGTTTCATGTAGATACAATAATAAAAATGCAGATACAATAAAGAGGGGAATCTAAAGACATGACGGCGCAAATACGCGTAGGTAACAACTTCAAAGAACTCGTGTACTGGCGTTGATTAATGTAACTTTCACAGTTTCCTCATATTGTTAGTTACGTTCTTATTTCTTGTAAAAGTGAATGATGCCTTTAGTGTTTTTTTTACGTACGTACCTGCGTATTAACATTGCCGAATATTACCATTAAATAAATTCTTAGTGTAGCTACATAAGCGGTATTAATCGGCACAGCCGGGCGGCAAAATCGAATATGTTTATATTGAATGTTCGGCAGTAATTACTACGGGTCGGCTTTGTTGTTCGACAAATACTGACGAACCGACTATGCCGGCCGGAATAAGTGTGTAGCTACCCTTAGGTACTAAATGTCCGTCATTTGGTGAAATAATCTATTTTATACATATTCCTTTTTTATGTGATAACAAACATTTTAGTTTAAATGCAATATTAGCAATTAATATTTTAAGAGTTTTTCTGTGTTTTCGTAATTTAAAACTTGTGGTTTATTTACCAAAACCGTTTTTAGTGATGATCGGTTCAGTTTAAATATTGTATATTTCTTATTTATAACATTGTAAAGAAATGGGCCCATATGTACTAGTTGGTTTTAAATATTTTTTTTTTGAAAGAAGGTACATAAATATTCACACGTCTTTTGTTTTGATCTACCTATTAAAGCTAAGTCAATTGCTTGATCATTTACACAATAGCAGAATGTTTATCTTTATATTATTTTCGTAACAACCTTTAAGTGTCTGATATTAAGTTACTATCGTCAACCAATTTGCGAAGCTTTTGATGCGATGTGTGAAATTTAATGTGGTCCCTCGTTCAAGTACATCGAGAGTGACCTTTCTCTAACTCTGCGTAGTAGGCATTTACCAAAGGCCATTTCTTTGAAATAAGATATAATTTCAACTTTGAAATTTCACTACTTAGTGAAACATTATATTATGTTGATGATAAAATACAGGTCAAAACTATCGGTTGTATTCGAAGTCTTTATAAATTGGAAAGTATATGATATCACCACTTGAAAACGATTTTACTGTTTTAAGCCCCGGTTTTCTTTTTTATGGACAAGGCATGTATGTATGAACATTTATAGGAAAATATTTGCGTGTGACGCTGCAAATTGTTTCCAGTCTACATAAACATAGTCCTTCTATTTCTACTAATGTTATCAATGTGAATGATTGTATGTTTGTTACTCAATCACGCAAAAACGGCTAAACGAATTTATAAGAAACTAGCAAACCCAGCGAACTCCGTTTCGCCACCAGATAGCTTCGTTTTATGTAACATTTCGTTTTGTGATTAAAAGAAAACGATTTTTTTTTTAATTTTTCCTGAATTTTCTTTGCTATAAACCTCACGGAGCCCGAGACCTTTCCAACGAATGCAAAACCGTGGAAATCGGTTCGTGCGTTCTGGAGTTATAGCGTCAGGAAGGAAAACCCGACTTATTTTTATATAGTAGAAATATGGTACATATATAGTTTATAACCTGGATTAAGGCAAAGAATACATTTAACCCCTATTTGAAAATGTAAAGTTCCTGAGGGATTTAAAAAAAACTAACGTTGACGCGGGCCATGTCGCGGGCGTTCGCTAGTTATCCATACTAATATTATAAATGCGTACGTGTCTGATGTCCCTCTGTCTGTTACCTCTTCACGTTTAAACTGCTGAACCGATTTGAATTAAATTTGGTATAGAGATAGTTTGAGTCCTAGGCAAGGATAAAGGATATTTTTTACCCCAGATATCATCCTTTAAAGTGGTGAAAAGGGGGATGGAAGTTTGTATGGGAAACGATTTTTTCCAAGCAGCCGGAGTATATAAATAAAGAAAACAATTGAAGTTCTACACCGTTGTCCGCCGCAGTCGCGGGTCATTGGATACTGGCGGCCGTGGTGTAACGCAATTCTATCTGACAGTTAATTTGAAGAATGACAGCACTTTCGGGTCACTCCCTTCTCACGTGAGGATTGATATATGTCATACCTAATAGAAAATGTTATCATACCGGTAAATGAAAATAACAATGGGCACTATTCTGACATGATTCTCTAAACTTAAAACTAAATTTCACAATAGTCCATCCTTTTTATTCACTATGGAACAGGATGATAAGGCTAGAGCTAGACCAATTGGTGTGAATGATACAAATATTTATTCTTATATTATACTATTAAAGCAAGTCAAATTTTGTTAGAGGTTTATAGAATTGTGACAGAATCAGGCCCATCTGGGCGTTAAACATTTTAATACGTTACATATTCCACCAGAGCGTCGACTGACGACTTCGTCTAACTCTACTTCTAATGATGACTTTAGTTAAGTTTCCAGTTTTATCGGTCAAAAACTTCATAATTACATTGTTCAGTCTTTAAATTCAGTATTCAATCAAAACCTTTTCAATTTTTTATGTTTAAATGGTGCCAATTAAAGAGCCTGATGGCAAGCGGCCACCATGACCTATAGACACCTACGATACTAAAAATATCACTCGCACAGTTGCCTATCCTGATACAGCCTTTGCCCCGTGGAGCCCTGGAATTAGGGTTACCATCCGCCCGGATTTGTCTTCTTGAAATCTTGAAAATATCTGACACAAATTCGAACATTATCATTCGCCTCCACTATTCGCCAAGCAACGAGTGTCTTCAGAGTTTTCCATTTACCGAGCGAACAAACGTTTGCCCGTTCAGAATTGTAGAAACACAGCACAATATGTACGTATAAATGTAGCCATATTCCTTTTGAGACGCAACCATCATTATCGGTATCGCAAAGATTCTTTCAGTTTGAATTACTTTTTTAAAGAAAGGAATCAGTCTTTTATGTACGTCGAAATATGTAATCATTTTATTTTGAAAATGTTTATTGATTTTAAGAATCCTTTCAGTGGGTAAATGAACTGTTTCCTATTTTTTCGTGCACTCTAAAGTTGGTAAAACATGAAATTTTCTCAATCATAATTTAAATTCGAGCACTTTGACAGCCTTCTTCCCTCAGCTTTTCTTTTCCAGCTTTGTGCTATGTGATATATAGTAGAACATTTTTTTATTCCAGAAACATAAATAGGAGCAATGCAATTGATTTTTCTTACCACATTTTATATTAAGTAAATGAAAATAGATAATTAAAGCAAAAGATACATCTCTCTAAGATTAAATATTATAAAGAAGTACACAGTCAATGAATCATAGTACTGCAATTATAATTTAGTTTAATTCAAAGCCACAGTTTTAAATAAAACGATAAAAGATTTCAATTAATGCAAAAGCAATTTGATTATTGACTTTATTTTCAATTAATGGATTGCAAAATTGGAATCGACGCGCATAATAGCTTTTTACGGTGCCGTCACATTAATGTCCAATTTTATTCTAAATGCTATCGGAATGGATAATTTTAATTTTGACAAGCAGTATTACTGTTGTCTGTTATTTAATAACCCGGCAAACTAATTCAATGAAAAATATAATATAAGTACCTATATAGCGAAAAATAAGTTATAAAGAAAAACCGTTATCCGCGATAAATGATTTAATAAATTCCTAGAGGAAAAAGTTGAGTCCTGCTAGAGCCCGAATTAATATAACGTTTTAACATCAAAACAATCTACGGATTTTTTCGCGCATTTTACGAAAGCCATATAATCAACAATTTTGTCAGAAAAGTTCGGAGGGGATCTCCGGAAAAAGGCTCATAAAAACGTATTGAAATTCACAAATCTTTAAGGGAAAAGTAATCAAGTTCTAGTAGGTACACATTTTGTGTATAGTAACAATTTTTCGCTTTGAAGTTGAATTTATAGGTTGAGAACATAATTATGTTAAAAAAATTAACAGTGTTCATACATTGTATGGCAGTGTTAGCCTGTTAAGAGAGTTACTAAATCATTTTATTAATGCATTGCTTTATCCTTCATTTGTACATACAAGGTAAGGAAACTAGACAAACAAAACAAACAAATTAAACTTTAGATTAATTCCTTAACTAACTAAATTGTGTGTGTGGACAGACCCTGCAGTTAATTAGAATTAAATGGTTTTATAGGTGAGTATGAATAAGATTCATCATTATCAGTCAATCTTTATGTCCGCATTGGATAGACTAGGGAGATTAGGTCCACCTCGCGGGCCCAAAGGTTGGTTAAATACTAAAGCAACTAAAAGTTTTTTTAAGTTATTTTTAAAGACATTTGAAAAAGTCTAGGACCATATTCTTAGCAAAGTCCTCAATCATGATCATTAGCACTAAAATAGATTTTAAAAAGGGTGAACTTAACTTTCTATCAATTTTTAAATATCCTAGCTACACTTTATTTATAATATGTTGAAGAATTTTAAATGAATAAAGATTTCATTCAGGATTTTTTGTTATCAGAAGTTTCAGCATCATCATCACATAACATAACCATGGACACCAACTGCTGTACATTGGCCTCCCCCAAGGAAATCCAAACAGGAAAGATTTGGAATCAAACGAAGAAAAATGTTTAGTTCCAGTAAATTGAGTTTCACTAGGAAAATTCGATTATTTGTCACAATACATTTTGTAAGCATGTGGTTACCCCGTGTCTAATAATAATGAAAGACGAAGTAATGCGACTGCTAGTGCCGTTATATAGACATGGTGGTTTCGGATTTCGTTCAGCTTATTATAATAACTTACTTTTAACGTGGAGCTGATTCATTTCAGCTACTAGTTCCTGATTTTAATAATTGAAGTACAATAGATAGCTTTGCAAAATACCTTCGAAAAGTAACGTATTTTTTTAATACATAATAATAATTAACATTTTGTTCCACCTATATTTTTAGGCGAAATACCATACATTCGCTTACTGGATCGCGAACTGTAGAATACTACTACATTTGTGAAGTTGCAATATGACACGGAAGTACTTTGATTATGAGTAGAAGATATCATTTAGGCTATTGATTACAATGAAAAATGTTTTCTATGTATCGTCACTAACGATGATTTAAAACACGAGAAAAAAAATATACAGTCGAACACAGAACCTCCTCCTTTTTTGAAGTCGGTTACACAGAGATTTTTTATTAAATAAAATTGAATTAATGAAATACGTTTCACACAAAATTTATATATCACAATCATCTGCAAAACAGTTGACTGTTAAACTCAATTAAACTACCTTCGAACCATTTGCATCGAGAGTCCCGAATCCTGAATAAAATTTATAGTTCATGCCTACGGCAATTACTTCATCAGGCGAAGAAATTTTAAATTATGCAAATATACCATTTAGTTTACCTGAATGAATTCGTTATTTACATTGGCCGATGAATAATGTACCGAATTCACCGGCAGATTCTGAAATACGAAACTGGAAAATTATTCTGGTACTTAATAAAACATCTATTTTGGTTTTTATGTATTCATTTCAAATGCAATTAATAACTCAAATGAAGAGTGAAAAAGATATTAAAGTGAGAGTTAACATTCTTCTGTTTAAAAATGCATCAAGTTGAATACAATTGTGTTGATCTCAACTGCATCATTATTGTGTGACAATGAAACCTTAGGTAAGTTTATGGTATTAAAAAAGTTTTTTTTATCTATATTTAAAGGCTAGTCGCTGGGCTTAACGAATAGAGCAACACAGCCGACGTGGCTAGGAGGGAGTAGCCATAATGACATAATACTACTGAAATCATTCTGCCGTTATTTGCGGGGGAGGAATATGCACACAAATGCAGTCCAACATACTTTCGCAAAAACTAAATTGTCGACACTCACACATAAAAAATAGCAACGCTAGATCGTGCATAGATGAAACTTAAGATTTTTATTGACAGATCTGAAATTTGTACTGGCGAGTCGATTGTTTTGTCAAAAAAGATCGACGATTGAATTTTAACAAAATAATATGAATTTAGTGTTTAAAAGTGGCTAAATATAAATTATATGTTAATAATTCTACTTATATGTGAAATTGAACAAAATCCTTTTGTAAGTTTAATATTCCAGATATGTTTTAAAGAAAATGACATAATAATATCGTTACGATGGCAGCACATAATGCGTGCTACTACAAATGAATTAAGTGTAATCTCGAAGGGCGAATCACAGAAGTATAATTGAAAGTCAAACGAACTTACCTGCAAGTGACGTTCGACTGATATTATACGATGTGATTCGCCCGAGATCCCGCCATCGCATCGTAACGATGGCAGCACATAATGCGTGCTACTACAAGTGAATTAAGTGTAATCTCTCGGGCGAATCACATCGTATAATATCAGTCGAACGTCACTTACAGGTAAGTTCGATTGACATTCAATTTTGGGAGTTTTTCTCAGTCTAATAAAATACCCGAGTACAACTTAGTTCTGTTTAAAAGCTGGTCCAACAGCGGGGGAAAATCGACAAAGGGAAACGCTTTCAATGCCGACTTCCCTCCTGGCCGCGTCGGCCACGTTGCTCTATGGCTTATAGAAGTTATATTTTACAATACCGAACTAAAAAATCAAAATTAACTGATTAAATTATCCCCCGCCATAACAAAATCATTATAGAAGGGTAATGAAAATTGAAACTATTCAAAAGATTTATATTTAACCTACCAATTCCAATGAAGGAAATAAATTCCGTTTTAAACAGTGATTTAATGTTATGTTTTTATTTTTATGTTATTTTATTTATAGAGAATATTTAAAGGAAGTTGTGATTAAATAGACATTATCAGTTTTAAAGTAATGAGATAAAAGACAAAAATAAAAACATCACAATTCGTTAATTTTGACTTAGCAACTTGAAATAAGGAACTTATTACATAAAATTTAAAATACAGATTGCTTAGAAGCTCTCTTTCTATTTTCCTAGAACGCTGTTATTTGTTTATATTTAGTTCTTCCCTAATTTTCCTTATTTTGTGTATTCAAGTGTAAAGAGCTCAATATAGCTCAGCGTTTCTTCAAAGTAAGGAAAGCATTAATTAAAGACCGTTACCATTTTATTACAATAAAATTATATAATAGTAAGAATTTCTACTGGATACTTATTTGTGTAACGTACAACATATTTTCTTTTAGTATAGAAAAAGAATAATAGAAATATATATAAAACAAAACAATCCTAGTATTAATCTGTGGATAATGTTGTTGGTTTTACAATAAGTATAACATAATTGTAAGCCTTTCACTTAACATATATTGTACAACTGTTTGTTATCCCTAATAAAATAAAATAAAAAATAAAAATATAATTTTACTTTTGGTGCTAACATAGTAGTAACAACCGAATTTGCAGGTATGTATTGATTTCATACTCAAAGCGAGCGAAAAATTTGATAAACATGCATCTGCCATAGTTTTAAGTTCAACTTTTTGATACTTGTTTATAATCCGGCAGTAGAAATATACACATTGTAAACGTATTAACTGTCTTCCTATATTATAGAGTTCTTGGGATAAATCCTGCTGAAAGACCGACAGATTTACGGAAAGTGGGTCTTTTTTAATGTTAATGTAGGCAAACGAGCTGACAGTCTACCTGATGGAAAGTGGTCAATGTTACCCATGGACACGTGCAGCACCAAGTATGTGGTACACTTGGTTGATGGCTCTGAAGGAAAAGGTTTACCCGCCTTTTGAAGACCGCCATATCATAGCCGAAAGAAAAAACCGTTGAGGAAATTTCGTTTTAAACATTGCTGGAACGCAAGAAGAAGCAACGCGCATATTACATGACGCTAGAATGCCAATCAACCAGATGAAGAATTACTTGGGTTCAGGATAGATATAAGATACCTTCAAATCCCTACTTAATTAACTGCTGTACTGAGTACCAGGATATACAAGCCAGAGATATACTGTTTCAAATATATTCTATCTATATTAAAAATCTAATGAGTGTAAGTAATGTGATCATTTAATGTTTTATATATCTATGTTTGACGACCTCCGTGGTCGAGTGGTTTGTACGCCGGGTTTCATGGTGTCTCCGGCTCCAGAGGTCCCGGGTTCGAATCCCGGTGGGGGCAGATGTTTGTGTGATGAATACGAGCATTTGTACTCCAGTCATGGATGTTTAATATGTATTTCTATATAAATATACTTATATATGTACTGTATATGTATTCTATCCGTTACCCTAGCATCCCATAACACAAGCCTTACAGTGCTTACTTTGGGGCTAGGCTAATTGGTGTGTGTCGGAAATATATAAAAAAAAAATTGCAACTGGAATTTCACATTTTTTAATCTCAAGCGTGGTCGTTTTTCAAATATAGAACTTTCGAGAATTGGGATATTTACCTGTTTGATAAATGACCTTGTCTTCCCATAGGCGTTAAGTCAATCCATCGATGATTATATTTTTTAATTGAATATAACTCCCAATGAGATATTTCGCTAAAAGGTTTATACATCTCTCATCGTTATAGATTTCTTGCAATGATACACAGCGAAGCTGTTGCAGCTTACAGAAAGTCAACCTCAGTAAAGTGTCACTACATGAAAACATCGGTAGTAAACCACCGAAGGACGGCTTCAGCCCCTTTGTTCTATAAATGTCATCGCACCCCACGTATTATCCGTCGATCGACTTACTGCTGCAAAGGGTTTTCTCTCCTCTTGATTCTTTTGTATTTTATTCAACGGAAAAAACTTTTTATCCGAATGGCTTTTGTAAAAATCTGTTTCACTGTTTGAGGTCAGGGCTGCCTCGAGAATGCCGAGACGGTGACGGTGAGAGAAATATTGTTTCAATAATTTTAACTTGATTTTCACATTTTTACTAATTCGAAATTCAAAATATCTTTATTAAAATAGGAAGTATAATACAACTCTTTTAAATCGTCCTTATTTAAGTACTTGTAATCACAAGCGTGGTCGTTTTTCAAATTAACAAATTTCGAGAGTTGGCATAGGTGTTAAGTGAATCCTATTTTTTTTTAATTTAAACTAAAGTAAAACCTTTTTTGATTTTCGTAGCTGATTATGCGGAGTGAACTGATGTATTGTATGAATTTTATGTGTCCTGAATGTCCTGAATTCATAGTCCTGTCCTATGAGCTCTTATTCTAAAAATATAAATGTGTTTTTTTTATATGTGTACTCGATCACACAAAAAACGGCTTAACGGATTTGGACGAAATTCACTACAAATATAGTTTATAACCTGGATTGACACATAGGATATTTTTTATCCCAGAAAAGAGTTAGAATCCTAGAGATTTTGAAAAACGCGGGCGGCCACTAGTTTTTAATTTATAATAATAAAATATAAATTCAAATAAGCGAACTGTCAATGCCTATTACTAATTTAGACTCTGATAATTAAGTTTATTTTGTATGATGAGATGATCAACCCTAGCTAGCTACACCTTCATGTCCGAACACATGTTGAGATCACTGTAATGAGATCACAATCACATTTCAAAAAGATTGCTTCGTATTGCGTATTAACAGTGCGGTCCGAGTACAGCTTTATATGAAATAAAAGAATTTCAACCTCCACTCACAATCGACATACAAAATGAGTTTCGTTTTCTTTTATGTTATGTTGACCCACAGCGTTATCGCATTTTGTAATCTATTAATTCCTTTAACTGATAATTTGGCGTAACCCTTTGGATTGGTTTTGCGTTTTCCTTCCATTTCTTTTTATTACTCATATGGAATTTTATTGATTACAGGACAAGGACAGTTTTGAGCGTCTATTTTCAAAGCTTTTATTGAAATTGAGGAATTATTAAAAAGTCCTTTGCCATTTTTGTGCAAAACAAATGAAAAACAATGTTTAAATATCGTCAAAAGTTTGATTATAGCTCCTTCTTTTTAATTGCCATGGTTTCCTTTTAACTTTACGGTCAAGGGTAAGGGGAATCCTAAGTAAAACTTAATAATTAATGGTTTTTGGTCATTAAGAAGTAAGTAGGTACTTTTAAATTCAACGCTTTTCCTCAGTACAGCATCGTTAAGGTTTTTTAAAATCATTTCTTATTATTAATATTAGAATGAATTTCGATAATTCATAATATCGATCGAGGGAGGCGAAGCATCTTAAAATCTTAAAGAAAATATTTCAATAATATTATTGATGATAATAATAAAATTATGTTTGACATAATAGTGAAAGTATCTTTGCTACGCTATATTATAAGTGATCGCTGAATTTAAAAGACAGAGGATACATTTCGGCTTACGGCCTAAAGCAAATTCAGATGTACGACCTGCGTGGCCGAGTGATATGTACGCCGGGTTTCATGGTGTCACCTACTCGAGAGGTCCGGGGTTCGAATCCCGGTGGGGGCAGATGTTTGTGTGATAAATACGAGCATTTGTACTCCAGTCATGGATGCTCAATATGTGTTTCTATTGAAATATACTTATATATGTATTATATCCGTTAACCAGATATCCCTTAACATAAGCGTACAGTGCTTACTTTGGGGCTAGGCTAATTGGTGTAAATATTGGAAATATTTTTTTATTTGTTTTATAGCTTGGAATTCTAGTATGATTAACAACTACAACGGAAACTTATCTCTATTCTGTAACGAACATGGTTAGTTAATGATTGAATTAAGTTTGAGTTCAAATGGTCTAGAGTTTGTTTTTTTCAGTCTAATTGCTTCTGGAACGTGCTGTGGGGACGCATTTCTCATTCGCTAGCTCGAGGTTAGCCTAACAATGAGGAAGGCTTGGGCTTGGACAGTAATGAGAGAACCCATTGCTACAGACTAAAAACGTGTGAATGACTGTTTTTTACTGAGTCTATGAATACAAAACATTTGTTATAACCATTGTTAAATAACAATAAAATGTTTGCAAGTGACGTGATTGTTTATTCATCATATTATTTTGTAAAATCATCATCATCTTTATTAAACGAGACGTCAATGGCCGTGTCGAATTTCTTCTAATATTTCTTATGGTGCCTAATGGCGTTAGCCCGAATACGAGTGCCGATGGAATTTGGGTAAATTTACATTTAATTTAATTACATTGGGTAAATGACTAAGTGAAAAGACAACCGTATCCGGGTAGATTTCCTTTTGTTTACCCGACACCATCTTCCAGCTCGTATTCCAGTGTAAATATTGCTTGGGGTGTCCGAATTCGAGTAATGTCTTTCGTGCACCCGAACACAGGCTTATGACCAAATGTAACTGCGGTATTAAGCTGTAGTCCAGCGCCATCTCTTCGCGTTGTAGGTAACCAAAAATGTACAGTGTCTCCAAGCTTTCTTTATATTTATAAATGTAGCAGTAGAATGCTTAAAATAAATATTATAGACTATACCCGTTAATTGAAATATTGTCAAAAAGTAGTTAAAAAGTATCACTAATTAAAAATGTTTTTAAATCTTTTTGTTTCACCCTATGGGGATGCAGCAAAATACTCCTTCTAAGTTCACTTTTGTCATTAAAGTGACAATATGTGCATCGTAAAACCAACAAACTCTGTGCACTTGTTGTCGGAGCTGAGTGCATTTCCTTTCAAGAAACGGAACAGGTGAGAGCTCTCACATATTTTAACGATGTTTTTGTCTTCGTTTTTGTAGACAACTTTATTAAGGTCTGGCGGTTTTAGCAAACAGCTGAAGATCAATATATAACCTATTTTATGGTTAATACACTAATCGCAGTGTAGTTTTGGAATAAATTGTTTTCACCATTTTACTTAAATTGAGGGCTTTAAAAAGCTAAAACTTATAATGCACATAATATCAATTAAATTTAGATTTCATCTTTAACATTATTTGTTTGTTTGTATTTTGTATCCTTTTCTGTGTGCAATAAACAATATTTATTATTATTATTCATTTTTTAAAACTAATAAAATAATACAAATTATGCAGCTTAATTAACGCGAAGAAAAAACACATTATTCTATTCAAGTTGCTACCTATCCAGTGTAAATTGTTAAAACTCATTAAAGGACATGGCGGTTTCTTTAGCAATTGCAGGCAATAGAATGGGGCTATTTGTCAATGTCGGTTCTGAATTTACATCTTTGGTCCATCTTATGCTCGCTTTGCACTATGAGCGGTAACATTACTGCTTAAGTTTATCTCGCATCGATGTATTCAATACAAGTGTTTTATCGGCAAAAGTAAGCTAAGGTGATTTTCTGTGTGAGGCAAATGCTGTTTAAGTTATATTCAAACCAGAAACTTTTCTATCAACCCCTTTCTCTGGAGATGGTGAGCAATAAATGAATACCGGCTGTAAGTATTCCTAAATAACTATCTCATAATATATATGTTTAAAATGAAAATTTTAGTTATTAGATAAGAAAATATGTCAAGAATAATTACTGTATTTAGTACTATTTTCAAACTCAATCGTATTTATGTAAAAACACATTATATTGTTTTTCATACTTAGTATTAATGCTAATGAAAATAAGGTCTAACCTAGCATAAAATTAGCATAGTTTGTTATAAAAGAGCAGGTTTGGTAAAAATAGGGTTAAGAAAATTCAAAGAATAAAATAAAAAAAAAAACTTATAATCTAGGCTGCTACAGCACTTGTGAAGATTGAGAAGCTACGCCATGGTTTTGCAAATCACGCAAAACCGCTGATATGTTTAAAATGAAAATCACTACTGCACTTATCAACACTTGACTCAAGGCGGGTCATTTCTGACCTAAGTTAAGAATTAAGATTTCTAGTTGTTTCAAATAGCGCACTAGAAAATAAATTTTAAGTGTGTTGGCAACTGCATTATTTGCCCTTATAATCGTGCTAGAAGAAAAAAATAACTAGTCAACCTAAAAAAAAAATCAAGTTTATTTTGTGATAAAATTACCTCACCAATATAAATACCAAATTCAACCTTCCAGATTGGCTTTTAATTTTGATTCCGATTGTAAAAGTAAACGGCGTAACCCTACATTTTGTAAAAATAATGAACATTAGTAGACTGTAAATTGTGGGAAATTAACCGAAGTTAATGATGTCGGTAATAAAGTAGGTACGTGCGTTGCGTACTTGATTCCTGGACACTTTTTAAAGTGTTAAATCCAAAGCCTTCGGTTAAAATTTTTACCAATCACATGATGTTGTTTTAAAAAAACGACCTATTTGAAGATCACCCAGGCACGTTTTGTCCTATTTTATTGTTATGAAATAGGAAGTGATAGTGGTGTCGATTCTGACATGATTCTCTAAACCTAAACTTAAATTTGACAACAGTATATCCTTGTCATTCTCTAAACAGAATGAAAAGGAAACACTGATGTCGAATTTAGTTTTAAGTTTAGAGAATCATGCTAGAATAGACACCAGTATTAACTTAAAGTTATAACGTCATCAATTAAAATTTACTTTGAGTCATTTGATGAATCTGAGGGGAGCTCTTTGTTGGCTTGGTTTAAACCAAGAACCGTAAGTTGCGATTGATATTTATTTTAGAACTGTTTAAGATATTTACTTATTATTCCGTAAGTGGTGGATATTATGTCTGATGGTTAAAAAATTTATTCATTACCAATAATTATTAAAATACCCTGGTTACTTTACTCAAGTGGTGCTTTCTATCTCACAAAAGTTTATCGACTTGCATTCATCAATGCATTCAAGAAAAAAAAAATACAAATAAATACGAGACTGCATGGACTTAGTATCCCTTGCTATCCCAGTGGAACAATCTAACCATAAAAATAGCTCAACCTACCCCTCTGGGAATAAGGCTGTGGGCGTTACATTATTCTTATTTATGTGTAAGTAGCTATTTTTATTAACAGTCTGTTAATGTTCAAATAGTATACATAAAATAATTATTTTAAAGCAAAATTTAACTAGAAAATTTCCACGTGGACCTACCAGGCAGCAGACGGGACTCAAACCCGCACCCTTCGCAATCCGGGCGAATGCGCTGACCAATTATGATACCGCGGCCCTGATGGCCGCGTCGAAATCCTCCTAGCCATTGTTTAGCTGCAAGGCAGCGCAATTTTTTCTAGTTATATTTTCTTTAGATTTAAAAATCAAACAGTTACATGTTTAAAAAATAAAAAAATATTACTTACTATAATGATTTTTGTTGTGCTAGTATAATCTCTGTTAACGATTTCATTGTACTTCCAATATTATCTTAGAAATAACCGAGTACAGTTCTTTAACTCATATTTTTTATCAAATACCGTTTCACTGACTCTACTTAAGAAAACCAGCGTCTTCCCAGAATATAAACCTTCCGTAAACATAAATATTTCTTTTTGCTTAAGTATTGATAACATTACATTTTTTATATTTTACTGTTCGCAGCAGGAATCAGTCCAATGGAGTGTCGCACTAAAGATAATATAGCAATTCTTTTAGGGTGACATTTAATAAATGGAACCTGTCGAATCGTCTTGCCAGTCATGTTACAAGTATAGCAAACGTGTTAGCTTTGTAGCGATCTACGGATCCTGTATAATAACGCACTTAGCGTTATAGTGGTTTACAGGTAGCAGCCATTGCAATACTTCCGGAAAATACGCGGAGGTTCAAAAATGTTAACAGGAAAAATCCATTTATTATAAGCTTTTGTAAAAACAGTGGCAGCGTTATTTGACGTTGGGTTCTTCTTTTGGCGTGTTAGGAAAAAATATGACAGTGTATTTTTAAAATTATCTGTTGACAGGATATTACATCTTAGTAAAACAAAGTGTCACCAGATGGCATTATATTTTAATAATAAGTGTTAATTCTACGCGCGCAAGTTTGAAGAACACTAATTATTTCTGTTTATGCTGTCAGCGGCGTATCTACCAAACAATTTACTTTATTTTCACTCCCTGGTGCGGCAGAGATAGACACAACCCTCAGGTTTCTCCCTGAACACATGGTCAACTTCCTAAAGTCAATCACAAACTACAGAATTTTTGTGAACGGTCGCAATTAGAGAAGTCAATTGAAATTATATATCACTGTATTAATTCACTCACATATTGTTGAAGTTTACCTATTTGGACATTCAACTTTTCCCATTATTGTGCAGCTAAGCACAAATACGACTCGACGATTCAAACTTACAGTTCCAAGATTTACCAATAGAAAGGTTTTTATTATATTTATTTTAGGCATTTATCTGCTAGATTTGTAAATGTAAAGAAAATTTTACTAGAAAATTTCCTCGTTGTCTAGACAATAGACGGACTCGAACCTGGACCCTTCGCTATCCGGGCGAATGCACTAACGAAGTATGCTACCGCAACCATAATGACCGTGTCGAATTTCTTCGAGTATTTCTAAAGCTGCAAGGCAGCACAATCTTTTTGCATTGTAGGTAACCCGCAATGTCAAACGTTATACCTTTACAAGTATTAAACATTTGAAAGAAGAAATAGCATTTTGTAGTTTTATTTTAAACATTTAACTGCGAGATTTATAACTAGAAAGTTTTTTTTTAAAGTATTTACTTTATTTTTCTTTAGAAATGGAAAGGTTTTTAGTAAAGATCCTTTTCTTGAATAGAGACAAACAGATTCAAAGCTTATTAATGAATATACCTACTGCGGACTTATTCCTTAATGGATGTGTTTGCAATACGGTTTGCGGTGATGCGACACCTTAATTCTGGGAAAACCACGTTGGGGTAGTATTTAAGCAGGGTTTCATATAATTAAATTTATTTAAAAACAGAAAGGTAGCAATCTTTATTGGTGTATTCTATTGACAGATTTGGATGTAAAAGGAGAAACATTTAAATAATAAACTTATAATTAATAATAAGATATGAGCTAATTGAATAGATTACTCGATACAATAGTTTTAGATCTCAGTAAATTAAATTTTATACTATTCTTAAAGTCCCTTTATCATGCTGGACACACAACCAGATTTCGATGAGAATTTTCACCCCGATAAAAACTGAAATCCACACAGACAAGTTGCGAACAAATGCAACTTTTACTGCATACAGAAATATGTGGAGAAAGATGCAATTTTTGTGAGTGGCAGTTCGTCGCGTTGAATTATTCCAAATTCAAAACTGTCGCTTAGAAAATGTAGCACGTACTAACTTCAACTCATACAAAGCAGAGACAACATGCAATTTGCGTGGCGCATGGATTGTTTCTGAACTTTTACCAGTACACCTACTTTTTATTTGCACCCAGCCTAACAGTCTCGGAGGAGCTCGATGGAGCAAGTGGTAAGCGCGTTCGGCTGCTGTCGTTGAAGCTAATCAACTTTCGCGGTGGTCGGTCATTGGATGGGTGACCAAAAATTTACTATGTCGAGCTCCTCTCTGCTTCGCAAGGCACGATAAGCAGTTGGTCGCGGCTGCATATGCAATCGTTAGCTCCCACTAATCTGCATTGGGCCCCCGTGGTGGGTCATCCAATCTCCCTATTACATCCTTGGGGAAGGCCTGTGCCCCAGCAGTGGGTAGATTGATAGGCTGATGATGATGATAACACTATCACCGCGCCACACTGTGAAATCATTTCAATGGTGTTTAAAGTTTAAAGGTCAGACAAAAAATAAAATTGATTATTAAAAATTAACTCCGCAGTCATGATCAGAGCCGTTGATCGACAGGAAAACATTAGTTCTGATGGTTCGATTCCCAGTATAGGTCTTAAGTAAACGTTTGGCGCTTCTTAGAAACTGACGGGCTAAAAGAGATACTCAACTTGGTGGTGAGTCACAATAGATCATTTACGTCGCAGTGACTAAGTGACTACAGTTCCACTGTAAATGCATTGCCCAAAAAATCTGTATAATGGTGTTAAGTATAAAATATTTTTCCGATAGGTTCTCCAGGTTGGCTAACAACAGATTACTTAAGTTTTCTGAACCATAACTTGGCGCAGAATACAGGCGAAGAGTATAAAATATTGTTCGGTACAAATCTATATAAAAAACAAATACTATTAAGTTTGGCTACTTTTGGCTTCATAAAACAAAAGAAAGTAGCTTCTTTGAAACGGTACGGCGTGTTGTAAAGGAAACAGTAATGCTATTGGGATCGCGAGAAACCTGACATATTATGATCGTCATAAAAGGGACAAGTAAGGATGTCCCAAAGGAAAAGATCACTCCCTACTCCAATAACGAAGTTTTAATTTATATATAGTTTTTAATACAGAACTGGTCACTGACAGACAAAGTTTTTGAAGTGAAACTTTTTTAGGCACCTTTGGGGAAAAAACATTGAACTCGCGACACCGTGACCCCCACCCTGTATTATATTTTAAATTATGCCCGATGTTGTCAGTAGTGGATTGGTCTAATTCCTCGAATGCAAAAGGTCTTGAGATCGAATTATTATTTTTGTTTACATTTTGCTTAATTTTTTTTTTATTTTGTTTGAACTGAAAACTTCTTTAGGCGCCTTGCGATGTTTTGTCCAATTAAGATTTTATTTATTTATGTTATTTTTTTAAACAAGTAACTGCTAGATGTTTAAATCTAAACAAAATTTTACAAGAGACTAGTATTTTTGTGTTATAATCTCGTATCTCATTCCAAAATCGAAACAGTAGTGGATCAGTAATTTCTGTTGAACTTGTATACCTATGTACTTACCGTGTCAGATTTTAGCAGTATCATAAAAAAATACACCTTCCTCTCAAATATATCTGCGGTTTTAATTGTGATGATTGAGAGCCTATACAGCTCTGGAACTGTAGAAAATATGCTTAATGTTTAGGAGATTGAACGGATTTTCCAAGTGACTTAAATCACCAGTTTACAGAACTCTCAAACTCGACTTAAACTCAAAAATCTTTATTCAGTCTAGGCTGTTACAAGCAATTGTGAAGATCGAGAAGCTACGCCATCGGTTCGCAAAACTACGGTGGGAGACCTTGTACTGAGAAGAACCGGCAAGAAATTCAGCAAAGACTGTTTTTTCTCCCTGTATTATTATAATGAATACAGAGTCGTCAAGTTGAAAAACGATTTCAGAGACAAGCGAAGTGAGTATGGCTGCTGGAATGGCACATGTTTGTGGTGAATTAGTTATTTTTGTAACCTCTGATGCCTATCTTCAGATGGTGTTGGTTAATTTTTGCGACTCGTATAAAAATTATTATCTTGAATTCACATTGAGTGAACAGCTCTTATTCATCTCAAATTAATAATGATGATGTATGAAGAGGAATACTATTGCTATAACGAGACAAATAAAAGTTAGAGCGGAGTCTAACACAACGCGTTCACAATCCATCAATGTGCCGTATTGATTGATTAGCCCAACTTATTTCTCCCTCATGAGAGTACGTCACAAAAGTTGACTTGTTCGCGAAACATGTGGCTGGATGTTTTTCCAACTGTTTGATCGCTAAATATAATAACATTAATTTCGGTACCAACTAACTTAACTGAGCGTTGTATGGTGAGTAGGTGTTTTCCGTATTTTGTTAATTGAATTCGTTGCTTGCTGTAGGAAAGTCGAAAGAAAACAAAGTATATTTATAGATACTTCCATGTTTTAAGATAATATTATAAAATGAACAGACGGAATAAAGTTGCCAGTTTATTAACACAATAGGCAGCGGTATAATAAAAAAGGTTTCCCCCTATTTGGCAGAATCTTGTTGTTAACAAATTCGTTTGGCGTAACACACTAGGCTTATTTTTCCATAAACGATTATTTTTAAGGTAAGTTTTTTTTTTTTGGAAATATAATCATTGTTTGGCCGAATATTCAAATGTCGGAATTCACAATAGCATACTTTTAAGATCGCAGAATTTTATTAGTCATTTACCTTTGGCAAAATTTGAATCTGCATAATTTCGCTATGCATAATCGGTTTGTTGGTGGTTGGGTTAGGTTAGGTTAGAATTGTGATTGGCAGTCTGATATAATAGATAAGTAAATCAAGTTAAATATTTGATTGTGATTTTTTTTCGATACGAAGGCAATTTAAGCTGTTGGTCCCGGCTGCATCTGCAGTCGTTGGCACTCACCAATCCGCACTGAGCACGCGTGGTGGGTCACGGCCTAATCTCCCTATTCCATCTAAAAGAAAGGCCTGTGCTCCAGCAGCGGGGACATTTATAGGCTGATGATAATTATGAAACCATATAAAATGTCTCAAGTTGTTAGAAAACTTCCTGAGATAGGGTTAGGGTTATATAGATTAACAGTAGCGTCATCGCAATGGATTTTTTCCGTGAGTATAGAATATAGATGAAATCTCAGGGTAAATATCTTTTTTTATCTTAATTGCAAAGGTCACCCTATGCAATTTTGTGGTCGAGAAAAGAAAATATATATAAAAGCCGTCTAAACCTCGGCTAAAGACATTCATTTTATGTTCTTTTTAGTTCCATATTTGATAAATATGATATAAAGTTCTCAGTTGTCCAAACAAAAATGCGTATAATTTTAATGCTGTGGTATAATTTTGTCTAGCAATTAATATTTATTGGAGAACACAACAGTTTCCAAGAATTGTTTGGTAATTAAACTCCTAAAAGTTGTATTTACTGATCTTCAGCCTATCAATTTTCAAGAGTTATAGCCAGTGTCAATAGAAATTAAAGCAATCAATGACATTGAGCTTAGGAATAATTTTTAACAATATATTTTTTATGAGTAATTAGGAATAATTGAGTTAAGGAACCAACCAATCCGCACTGGGCCCGCGTGGTGGGTCATGGCCCAATCTCCCTATTCCATCCATAGGGAAGGCCTGTGCCCCAGCAGTGGGGACATTAATAGGCTGATGATGAGTTAAGGAATAATAGGGGTGATGACGGGGTACAGTAAACGAAATTCTATTTAGTCCGTCAGTTAGATGATCGAAAAATAATGGACACGTATTTTTCTTTGGGCAATCAACCAAAAAATGACAGTTATAGCACGTCAAAGTTTGGGAGTAGGGGCTCGTGACGTCATTTTTGAGTGAATTTTCCCTTATAAGTGTACTCAAACGTGACGTCATGCGACTTTTCAAATGAATATATCTCTGCAATGCTTATAATATGTGAAAAAAGAGAAGAAATACGTGTCCAATACTTTTTGATAATCTACCCGATAAACGAAGAAAAAAAAATAGTCATCATCCCTATTATAGCATGAGGCCTATTGGCCTGTATAACTATCCTAGGAGAAAGTTATGTGGTTTGTCTTTATTAAATTTGACAAGCAATAAAAGCAGTCGTTTAAATTTATCTGAACCGCGAACATTATTATTGATTCGGTTTGTTTGATCAGTATTTCTCACTGGTAGAATGGATTTTTCTTATAAAAAAATGCAAATATTAAAAGAAATCGAATTATGAAGCTCCTAAAATCTAAATAAATTACTTGGAAAGAAAGTGATCACACTCAAATAAACTTGATTAAGAGCAGAGCGGATTTGAAGAATATTCTTTTAATGTACCCTGATCTGGTAGCTGCTTGCTTTTTTGAGTTATTTTAGACTTATTTAACATGCCTTCCGAAGCATGGAGGAGCTCGAGATAATAAGCCTTTGATCACTATCCAATGACTGACTATTGCGAAAGTTGTTTAACTTCCACGATTGCAGACCGAACACGATTAGAACCTGCGCCATCGAGCTCCTATTATAATATAGGTTATACTACAGTTTTCTGTTCCATAGTTACAACAAAGGTTACCCTATAGAACAAACAACGACCACACTCTGACAACTATCTACAACATGGTAGATCTGCTAAATTAGTTTCTAATGGAACGTGTTAAATGGTTATATTGCCGCGGGTCTCATCGCTTACAGAACTTTAGTACCTATAGCTTAGATGTCAGATGGGTAATGCTAACATAACGAATACCGATATTTAATGGTAGCGTTACAAAAACTCATTATATTATCCATACTAATTTTTACATGAGAAAGTGTGTCTTGTACTGCTAGACCAATTTTGATAAAAATTGTTACGGAGATAGTTTAGTTTGGGCAATATGTAATTGTTTTGTCTAATTGATGAATGAGTTTGAGTAGGCACTTAAAAATATTGGGGACACGAACCAATGTGGTACCTGATGTAGAATGCTTTTCTAAAGTGCTGAATCAAAGAAATTAATTGCTTAATATTAATAGCGCCATGTTTGTAAGTCAGCAACAGGTGATGCTATTCCCAAAACCGACAATTATCTCCAAATGACTTTGAGCTTTATCTTGGTTGATATAAAATTGACAAGAGATTGAGAAAATTCAACGCTTTGCGGTGAATTTATGTGGTGCTATCTGTACGTTAACTGCTTGTGAAGGCAAGGAATATAGGCAGCTCATTTCACCCGCGGATGTCAAATGTCGGTAATAAATAACAACTTTGCCATCTCTAGCTCTGATGAAATTTAAATTAAATTGTGTAAGTAAAATTTAATCAGTGTGTTGCGAGCGGTGCCGCGATGAGCTAAATACCGGTACTACTTTTTGTTGCTCTGAAGTATTTTATGTCGAAAGTTTCGTTGCGCAACTGCAATCGCCAACTTTTCATAATATTGACTTACTAGATATGTGATTTAACTATGAATTTTCCATTGATTCATCCAAATATATATTACCAAATTCTCAGTTTTACAGTATTTTGTAAAATCAAAGTTAACAATGCGTTTTTTTCCAAGTTACTACTAACGATATCGATTTGTGAAACTTAAGTGCTACATAAAAGAAATGTAAATCCTTATGAAATAAATTTCCGCAAAAACATAAAAAAAAATTAAGACGAACTTAACAAACTTTAAGCTAAAAGCATAGCATTTAAAAGAAACTCTCAAAGCAGATATATTTATACAAAGTCAATGAAATAAAATAATAATAAGTAAAATTATAAAAATGGATACTTTCAACTTTAATCAAACTAAAAAATTAAATAGCTTCTAAGAATGTGACCAAAAGGGGTATTTCTTTCTTTTAAAATACATACTGAAAGAAAGAAAGAAAATTGTTTTTATTCCTGACAACACATAAAATGCAAAAATACATTTAACATAAAGTAAAACAAAACGTACAAGTAAAATTAACAACAACAAAAAACAGCTACAGACAGTAAATATGTATTTTATATGATGCCAACACTAGATATGGCTCAGTATGCACAGCAGGTAAAATTCCTGCTGCACTGGTATTCTGCCATACCCAGAGCAGTGACAGCACAGAAAACAAGAAAAAGGAAAAATACAAATTAATTACTTCCTAATTACGAAACAAAAATAAAAGAAATCACAATATAGGACAGAATACATAGCAGATATCTGTAGCAGAAATTATCTATTGTTACAGAGTTAATCGGTGGTTATTTACAAAGAAAAAGAAATGGTCTTTGACCCTTAGTTTATAGTGACACGTATACAATACAAAAAAAAAAAGATTCGGCTGTTACATGAAGCAATATAATTACTGCGAGCGAGTATGGCTAGGAAAAGACTGCACTGTGCCATACGTTTTATAGCTAATCATAGAAGTTACCAGCCAAAACAGCATTGAAAGAAGTTCCACTTTTAATTAGCAGTCCAAGTAATAAAAGTTTTAAACGAGGCACTTTCTTCGCAAGCACCTCTACAATAAACGGATGGCTATTTGCGGTAGCGTCACTTCTTCGCTTCTCACTATTCTTATGCCGATTAAAATGCAGCCGGTTTAATTATGAAAAGAGAAGTGTTAATTAGATTCTCATAAGAAAAGTTTCGTATGTTTATTTAGTCATTCTTGATGTGTAACATTTTTCCGCTCGCTTTCCTGCAATTTGTAGGAGTGATTTCGTGAAATGGGACTTAAGTGTGTAACAGGAACTCGTCAAAGCGTGCGCTCTTTCATTTGATTTAAGAACATAATGTTCAAATAGCTTATTCCTTTTGTAGTAGGTTTTATTTCTTTTTTACTAATATAAGATGCGGTTTCAAATGTTACACATCATACGCGACTACTGTAAGGCTCGCTCGTTTTTTTTTTGTCTGTCTCTAACAAAAGTTAAGGTGTCTTTAACTATTTGCAATGCAATCATTACAGCTTCACTATTTGCCATAGCGATTCAGATTATGGGGACCCCTTTTATTTTATTTTTAGAAATTGCTATTATATAGGCTTAACAAAAATTTATTTTTTATGTTTAATAGGTAAGGCGGTTGACCACAATCTCGCCTGATGGAAAGCGATGATGAGGCCTAGGATGGTACACGCCTGCCTAGAAGATGCCTGTTCACTCTGGCCTCACACGATTATATGACACAACGAAGCTCACGGTACATGGAATATAGATTTTTAGAGTACCTAAATGAAATAAACCTAACCTTTTTTATGGTACATGTAAATGCCAACTACGAAACAATACTAAAAAGTATAAGCCAGCAAAAAGAGGAAACTCATAAAAGAATCTAAATAGCCTGTATTGTATTGTGAATAAATATTCCTGCGTAACCATAAAACGAGTATTGAAGATGTCACGTACTCGGAATATTAGGCGGTGTTCGGCTAGATTAGGCAATAAATCAACTGCTTACGGCGTGACGTCACTGCTGGAGCTGCGACATTGATTATGTTTATTTTCATGATGAGATATGGTACATCTTGCTTCAAATATTTAGATAGGTATGTTAAGATATACAATAGCAATATTACTATAATATGTCATTATAGAACTAGAGACCATCGCGTGGCGTTTTTTCTCGCGCTTCCGCGAAAATTATAAACCTAGAAAACACCGCAGGACAATCAGTTCGTTATTTTTTAAGCGGAACGCGATTATATACATACTAATTTGATGCTTGCAACTGATTATTTAATTATAATAATATTCTTCATTGTTAAACACCATAGAAAAACACAGAAGTAAATTAAAACATGAGAAATAGAACGTACGCAATATAGGCGGCCTTATTGCTAGGCAGCAATCTCTTCCAGGCAACCCATAATAGAAAGATAAATAAATATGAAGGAGATAAGGAGGGGTGTTATAGAAAAACATAATGATATCAATGGCAGGAAAAACTGATATATCTAATGAAGGAAAGAGAGGATGAAGTAAAAATTTAACTTAATTGTTGGGATAGGAAATAACTCGGAACTTGACCCCTAAAAGAGTTGAGAGTGCGAGCCTTTCGAATTATTTCTGGCAATGAGTTCCATAGACGTACTGAATGCACAGAGAAGGAATAGGAAAAGAAATCAGTTGAATGAATTGGAATTTTAAGAGATAGGTTAGAAGAAGAACGCAATGTGCGCTATGAAGTACTATTTAAAACAGTCAAAGAATACAAAAAATGTGCAAAAATATCGACATAATTTGTTCCATATGAGTTTCATTTTTAAAAGTTCTTAGTTCCATATTTAAAAGTTCTCAGTTCCACTCTTTTTTAAAAAAAATATTTAGATTCTGAAAGTTTCTGTTCCATTTTTTTACTCAGATGTTCTCTTCTAAACAGGCGATGAACTAAGGAAACACTGACATACAATCGTAGGCTGCAAATACATTTTCACGCAAGGAGGTTTCGATAATGGCTACCACTTCCTTCAACAAACACCCTGCTGTGCTAATAGTAAACTGATCTCTCTTTACTGTGATTTTGGTGGATCTTATTCAACTCATATAATTATATATGTACTTACTTTACTCGTTCGTTACTCACCAAATAATTTTCTAATGTTAAAAGGTTGCTACTTTTAGTATATTTATTGCACATACATAACATACACGTCTGTTATCAAATGAGACCACAGTCGGCATCTTGAAAACTGCCTCTGAAAACATTAAAGTCGTCGCCGGTAATAAAGAAGAAGTTAACCCAGACTTGGTCCGCACAGTCCGAGGTTAATATAATTATTTCTGGTCGTCTTGGACTATGTAATTAATCACTCGCCAAGAGTCCACTTGACCATTTTCAGCCTCTTAAAGAGCATTTCAACCCACAGTCACGCATTAAAGTGATTTGTTAAGGTATCACGTGAAATCTTAGGGTACATAATTTGATTGCACAAAGCAAACTTACGTTAACAAGACAACTCTTGTTAGGAGAATTCATTGTCAAACTACTTTCCTGGTTAGAAAGTAAAGAACTTGATTAATCAACTTAGGGTTTTTTTTAATTAGCCTAACAATGAAGTGGATGTTTTGGATTAACGAAGTCCGCAAGTCATTTAAGTTTTTACTTGTCTTTTTAGTAATTGGGTCCGTAAGTTCGTAATGTATATACAGTCAAAGGATAAAGAAATTTGACTTTGACTTTGAGTTATAGGTTAACAACATTCGTATTGAGAGTGATGTTTAATACATGAAACACTGACAATCTTATTCATCAATGCTAGAACGTAAGACCGCAGAATAAATATAATAACTTAAACTTTTACTCATCATCAGCATCCTATTAATGTCCCCACTGCTGGGGCACAGGCCTTACCCATGGATGGAATAGGAAGATTGGGCCATGACCCACCACGCGGTCCCGATTGGCGTGTGCAGATGCAGCCGGGACCAACGGCTTAACGTGTCTTTCGAAGCACAGAGGAACTCCAAATAGAAGATTTTTAGTCACCCATCCAATGACCGACCACTGTGAAAGTTGCTGAAGTACAACGATCGCAGCCGAACGCGCTAACCACCTGCGCCATCGAGCTCCTCTTTTACTAATACACACATCATACTTAAATATTTATTTTTCTCCCACTGTGGAAGTAATATGATTATTATAAATAAATAAATATTTGCAACACTCACACCAATTAGCCTAGCCCCAAAGTAAGCACTGTAGGCTAATGATATGGGATATTAAAGTAACGGATAGAATAGATATATATGTGTATATATCTATATACAGGGTGTAAAAAACCTTTAACGAAGTCGAAGGCCACGTATTTTCCACATCATGACGATTATTTTTTTCTTCTGGACCATACCTGGGAAATTTATGTTTATGGAGATATTGAAGATAAAAGTCACAATATTTTTTTCTAGATTTTTACTAAAACGTTATTTAGAACCTTTTTTATCGACGTACTTACACACACGCACACACATACACACAGGCACATTGTTTGCGTAGCGCCACAGCAGCGCGCCGCGCTATACATTGCGTACTAGAGAAAAATTGTAATTTTTTAACTTCAAAATACAAAAATGTTTCCCACGTATAATACTTTGTACTATTTATTGTTTGGGTGTATAGAATGCGTAGTTTTAGTCTTTGTCATAGGTTTTTTTTACACCCTGTATATATATTGAAATATATATTAGTCTAAACATCCATTACTGGAGTACATATGCTCATATTCATCACACAAACATCTGCCCCCACCGGGATTCGAATATATATTCGACGGTGGCGTGGATATTATGTTCCCATCCATCTACAAAAGAACTTTATGAAATACTAGCGGGCGCCCGCGACTTCGTCCGCGATAGCTTTAGCTTTTTGGGAAACCCAGAAAAATCTAATTTTTTTCCAGGCTAAAGAGTATCCCATGTCTCAATTTAGGTTATAAATACCAATAATATGGATACAGAAATTTTATTCAAACCCGTTCAGTACTTTTTGCATGATTGAGTTACAAACATACAAACTTTCACATTTATTTATTTATTAAAATAGGATGTGTTTTTCAGTCAGACCTTCACAAGACATTGAAATTTTACTTCCTTCCCATCTTCAATTCTAATTTATTACGGACCCCGAAAAATCTGTCGCTAAATTGCCCAGGAAGTGTTTGCCGAGGCAATTAGCCAGAGCAACGGCGGCGGAATAAATATCTCGCCGGGAGATCAGCCGCTCCGAGTTCAAATTAACGTTTAACGAATTTTATTTCTTGCCCGCTTACACTTAGATGCTAATTTTGCAAAACATTATTTCGGGTGCAAAAGACGTTTTTTGACATTTTGTTTGTACAGAACTAAAACTATGTCAACTGCGTGTGATACTTGAGTCCGAGTGAGAGTATATCGCATGTCGTTAGACGTGATAACTGCAGTTAGTGTGACGATATATGTAAAATACAACGACAGTGGTGTGTTGATTCTGACATGATTCTCTAAATCTAAACTTAAAATTGACAACTGGATACGCAGTCATTCCCTTTACAGAGTGCAAAATGAGAGAATGATGTTAAAGGACATGGCTAAGAAACTGCCCATAACGTGTATAATTATTTGGCACCAGCCCGTAGCATTATTATATTTTCTTATTAGTTATTACGTGTTTATTATTCTCATACAACTTTAGTGAAATAATCAAATATTTAAAAGTATAAAAAATTATTACATGTCTGTTTCAAAAGGAAAATGTTCCGTTTTATAAAAATAAATGTTTACCAATAAATATTTGTGTAAGTATGTATATTGAAATAAACAATGTTAATTTCAATATGGCCCTAATTTTTATTATTACAAGTCACTGAAGGCCTAAAATAATATATATTATTTTTCTGATCAGGCTTGAGACAACGCTGTATGATAATTAATCCTTTGATTTATGAAAATGAACAAGACAAAAGGTTTTTTGGCGGGATTTCATCGAGTGTGGTTGGCGTCTTTATTTTAATTATTCTTAAATTCGTTCATAGTGGTTATTGTGAAATAAAATTGGTGTGATTTTGTGTTACAACTGTCTGCGTAACTGAAGAATTAGTAGAATCGTCAAAATATACGCTATTCCGGTCAAGTGGACGTGAGAATTTTATTGTAGTATTGACTACCTCACAGAAGCTTATCGAAAAAGCCAGCTCGATACATTTCGTGCCAAACACTTCAAGAAACATTAGAATGCGTCACACCGACATTCTAATGTAAAAAGAAAAACAGAATAATTTAACTTAAGACTAGGCTGCATGGGCATTGTTCCCCTTGCCTTCCCTGAAAAGGGAGAACTTAACCAAAAAAAAAACAAGATAAAACTTCACAGATTTTCTGTCAGGTCGATGATAACAAATTAATTGTTTTTATTTTTGCATTATAAATACTTTTATTGGAGTGTTAATCAGAGAAATGGGAGAAAAGATTCTAAGAAAATGCGAAATCAATGGCTCTGTAAAGAATTGGCAACATCTTTTATGAAATGTAGCATTGTAATGACGTAGTAGGAGTTTTCATAATTTTCAAGATTGTGCCTTTATCAAAAGTTCCTGAGCCTTTTTTCCTAGAAATTATAAATATTCAGCCATTCAGCATTAAATATTACTAAGTACAATTTTTATACATTGCTGGGGCAGTCACTCATTCCTGAAACGCTGCCATATGGGCGTAGGAGGGTACCGGTGGGTTTTAGTGGGTAGGACCGGCGTTGTTCCGCGCCTAAGAGTCCCATACACGCCGCGCGCCCAGCCAGCGCGCGGTACGGTGCGTAAATGCATTTCCCATCGACAAAAAAAAGGGCAATCACTCATACAAAACTTTACCATGTTCTTTACTTTTAAGTTTAGAGAATCATGCCAGAATCGACACCAATCTTTAAACAATATTTTATTATTATTTATTTATTCACAGTTTATGCTGCATTGCCTTGAGTTCTCAGTCGGTTTCTAGAGAACCCCGCAAACTATTAATGTTATTAGTCGTACCTATCCAACTTTTCTGGAAAATTTGGGTTCCTTCTATATGGCACAATCTTATTTATGGCTCCGAAATTAATTTTGGCATAATACACTTGGCATAATATAATCTTCTCTAAACGAATATTTGTAAGGCATATTTTTTTATTAAAGTATAATTATTAATTGGTCGAATGTTTATATGTCCGAATTCACAATAGCATACTTTTAAGATGGTAGAATTTTATTAAGCATAATTACTTTTAGCAAAATTTTTATTCTGCATAATTTCGCTAAGCATAATCGGTATTTGTAGTCAGTGGGTTAGGTTAGGTTGTGGCCTGATCTTAGGCAGTAACCATAGATAATAGATAAATGATTCTATTTACCAAATTATGCGTTTGAATATCTGCTAAATAAGTGATTGCCAAATGATTTTCTGCGAAATAAAGTTTCTGCCATCCGTTGATATGCATAATAATATTATGACATTAAACGTTCTGCGTTACAAGATAGACCCGGAAAATTTATATTTAAGTTAGAAGTAACCTACCCATATTTAATTTGAAACTGAGGATTAAATTACCAACTTACGCTTTACTGTCTAAGTGAGGCCACCTTATTTGATACATATTTAAAGGAGATTGCTCAGCTTCCATACATGTTTGGCCTAAAAACCAATAACCATGAAAAATTGTTTCCTACATTCGAAATTATATATAAATTACCGTAGAAACGAATATTATCGACGGCCACTCCTGAGAACTTCTATAAACCATATACACTGAATGATTTTGAGGTTATGTTTGCAAATAGGCACATAGGTATTAGAATAATAAAAACCAAATAACTTATATAGGAAAACAGGGCAATCAAGCCAAGTACCGATATTATGTATTAGATTCAGGTATATAGAGCATGTAAAATAACAGATATGTGCATGTTTTTAAAAACACGAACAGAAACTGTGTGATGATTGTGAATGAGCCACAGATTAGAGAGAATTTTTAAACTCTCGTTAATCAAAGAAAGCTAAGAGCTGTAGGTTATACAGCCATATCTTCAGCAGCTTCATTATTTTTGTTATGTTTTTATTATAACCATATTTTAGATTTTTAGTGTATCACACCTTATAATGTGTTTATTTAGGTGTTTGGCAAAAAAAAAAATGGTTGCCTGTAAAGTCGGTTTTACGGGCGAAGATTTTACGTGACAACGTCTTTTTCTCGGTAGAATATTTATTGATATGAATATAATTAAATTGCACAATAGGAACAAGGAA
This sequence comes from Chilo suppressalis, assembly GCA_902850365.2. NCBI lineage: Eukaryota > Metazoa > Arthropoda > Insecta > Lepidoptera > Crambidae > Chilo > Chilo suppressalis. Next base: position 5,986,998 of record OU963908.1, read on the forward strand.
TTGAATGAAAATAAGAATTGCACAAATTTTAACTATAGAAATATATTTTGTTTACTAAAACATTGTACATGTAAACTTAAACTTAACACGAGAGACTCATCGTAACGTTACCGAGCGTTACACTTTTTCATAAGTGACTCCCAGCCGCAACCTAATTTAAGACGTTGTCACGTCAAAATGTACGGCAATAGACTTTATGATGTCGCCTACCATCTATATTAATTGTCTTAGCACATTTGCATGTAGTAAAAATGATAATAAAGTTGTGGATATTAATACCACTCGTGTAATAAAAAAAAATATATTTTATCAATCTTTACAAAATAGATTTGTTTTGATGTTATATAAACAACCTCGATCAGTCTTTGTGAATGTTACTACACCCATAGCCAATAAAAATGATTCGTATGTTTTCCAAACGGGTAAAAATAGAAGTCCTTTTTTAAAATTAATATATTATTTAAAGGTGGCCGTTAAAATCTAATGACTGTAAAATAAAGTATAAATTACGCCAAGAATTACTGTATATGTCAATATTTTATTTGCATTTAGGCCAATTTGACCAATCTCCTTTGACTATTGTTAATTTCACGTCAAATACATAGTAGAATGTGTAACATTTCGACAAATAGTTATTTTTTCTATAGCGTTTTAATTATAGTCACATTTAACAATGTAACAAACAAATGGCCTAAATATGAAAATGGCTCTGGGAAAACTTTACAGAGCGTTTAAACAAAATTACTGACTCTGTACATACCAGGGTTAATTTCGTCAGACGCCATCGGGGCCGAGGTAAAAGCTTATCACCGCTGAGATTTAATAAGCAACACTGAAACGAGATAGCTCTCGGACCACAAAAATAATTAGAAATCATTAGCGTATGACGTCATCAAATGCTACCGTCATTTACATAGAATCTACTATTATAGCAATAGCCTACGAAGATAAAGGACTTTTGTCCACGAACATTTTGTCCTGTAAAATAGATCGCTTATAACTGCATCGAGTAACGCACACGATGCATTAAAAAAAACCGCGTATAAAGTACCCCAAAACCGAGGACACCGAGAGACTTGATAAAATTACCCTAAAATAGAACATATGATCTGGTGCAGCAATACACGCAGAGAAATTTAGTCCGCATTGAGTGCTCGATCCGATTTAAAAAGACGGACCCAGTACTCTCTTTTAAAACGGCTTCTTTTTTTCTTAACCTCATGTTAATTACTACACAAGTTACATAATATGAGAATAATTACTTCCATAGCGTGTTTCTCTTGATTTTAGAACACTTTTTTTAGTTTACCAACATTCGTTCGCACACCGATGCTTTAAGGGCTCCCATGCGAATTGCTGCGATGCGATTTCGCGCGGCAAAGCTATGGTTAAGGTGACCATACCTTCGACGGTAGTCAGCCGTATTGGACGTGGTTTAGTAATAGTCACATGGATCGCAAATATATATTGTGGCACTGCTGTTATTTTTATATGGATATAGAAGAAAAAGAAGATTTTGAGTTCATACATTTTTTTATAGCTAGGTTGGGAAATGACTCTATCCCACCTGATGTTAAGTGATGATAAAGTCTAAACGATTTATTATGATTACAAAACGCTGATGGGAACAATTTAACTTGAAAATACTATGTTTAATATACGATATTTATTACGATATTACGTAATATCGCTGAAATGTGCGATGCGAATAGGATGGGAAGTTCTTGTGGTACATTCGTGCGAGCGCAGATATTTGCGATGCGAATTCGCAATTATATGTGGGAGCAATAAGTCCGCAACAAGTCCTCGGTGGACATATTTTTCATGATCGAGGGAATTTCGTCTTAGGTGCACAAAAATCCTTCGTCTGCACAGGCCGTTCAAAGAGTTTTTAAAGACGTCTGGATTAGGACTACCTTTTATAACAATATACACATTTATTTTTTCTCGTTATATTTTCTTTAGATTTAAACATCAAGCATTCCCATGATTAAAAAATAAAAATTATAAATATATACATTCACAATAGTATGTATAAATACCTATAATCTTGGTCTTTATACAGTGTGAGACTATTTTGCTTTCGAATAGGTTGGACGCTTTATGGATGGGTGACCATAAATTAATTATCTCTAGTTACTCTGTGACTCAGAAGGCACATTAAGGGGTGGTCTCGGTTGCATTAGTACGTTGTCAGAGTCGGTTAAAGCAACCCCTTCCTATAAGTGTTTCTTAGGGTGATACATATTACCTATAGTTATGTTACCTAAGTAAGATGTAGCGTTGGCGACAAGAAAACGTTGAAAATTATTTTAAGTTTATATTTAGGAATTACTGAAATGTTTAGTTTTGTGTATTGTCTGTGATGGTTCTTCATTTTGTCATATAACTTTACTAACTATTATTTAAATTGTCATATTTTTTTACTCCTTGTCATCACGATCGAATAATAATGAACATCCCCCACCAAATATCAGTAACCTGTCCAATAATCGGAATCCTGTTGAAAACACTGAATTTGTATGTCAAATTTTTTGACAACCTCCATGGCCGAGTGATATATACAGATAATATGTATTTCTATACATACTTATTTAGGTATTAGTATATGTATTCTATTCATTACCCTAATATCCCATAACAAGAACCTACAGTGCTTACTGTGGGGATAAGCTAATTGGTGTGTTGGAAATATTTATAAATAAAAAAACAGATATTTTCTAATGGCTTTTTATTAAACTAAATTTTTTTTTTATTTTTATTAATTTAAACAAATACTCAAAACAAAAAAAAAGTTAAGGGGGGGGGCACCCATACAACAGATCAGCCGAGTATGATAATAGTATCTATCCCATCACATGACTGTTTTAATACCTTATTATGAACAGTTGCATACAAGACTTTATCTACATCCATGATATGAATTCTCTATAAAAGATTCAGAAACCATGGGGCGTTCAACGAAGTTAATAAAATCCATCAAAAGTGTCGGCGCTGTGGTAGTGGAACGCGCGTAATTGACAATGTTCATTTTTTGTGAAAATAATACTACCTATCGAGCAGTGAAAATTGCGGCTGTCTGATGAGTAAACTCTTAGCGTGGAAGGGATTTAAAAAACGGGAAATTAGGTGCAAATTCAGTTTTGTTTTTTATAACATTGGATGTTTTAATGTTGGCAATAAGCTAATTGTTTCAGAATATTTAATAGAGGTTTTAAAGCATGGGTGTAGTTAAAAAAAAGTTTAAATATCAAACAGAGAGCAAACTTCACAGTTATATGTATTTAGAATGCTGGCCACAAAAAAGTTTATTGAATTCGAATTTCGAATTGTATTGTAGAGCTCAGGTAATATTAGGTACTGATATTTGGAATTCATCAAGCCCTTATTGTTGTGCGGAAATACTAGTGACATTTTGCCAAAGCCTAACAGAAAATCCGGGCTAATCCCTGTTGTCCGAAGAAGTGCCTTCGAATGTAAATGGAAAAACATTGTTGTTTAGGTTGTCATTGTAAAAGTTTGACGTTTCCAGGATTTTCCATTTTCCAGGTAGTAAAATGAAAATTATTGTTATAATAAAATCTTCCAAATGGGTAAAAGGGTTTTTGTGTACATAAGAGGATCCGCTCTAACAAGCACTTAAGATAAGGTGTTTGTGATAATAAACACATATATTAATAAATTGTTTAGAAAATTTAATCCAACACGGAATCCACAGTGGAAAATTAAATTAATGCATGAAGCTTAGACCGTACTACAAGCAGCGGCGCTTGCTGCTGAAAACAAGATACGCTTAGTAACAAACCACTGTAAACAGACGACTATATCGCCTCTATATACAGTTGCCTTACAAAGTTTCAAGCATGTTTCTAAGCTTAGCTCTAAGCGAGGTTTTTTCGAGGGGCTTAAACTAAAAGAAACCAATCCTTAAGATTTTGGCCCCGCATAAAGAGGTTCAAACGAACAGTCGTAGGCGTTAAGTAGAGTTTTACAGCCTGTAGGTGTTCCCGGAACTCATGATTTAAAATGCATTTCAACTATTTAAATCTTTGCATTCCAAATCACGGAGAAGCTTAAGATACCTTTTGTGAGACCAATGCGAAAGAAGCTTTACTTCTACAACGCAGATCGAACGTCCTAATCGTCTACGAACCAAATCTGTCTTTGGAACAATTAAAAAAATACACTGAAGAAAGATACCTATGATCACTTCCTATCAACAGCCACGTAAGTTTTTCACCTGTCGCGTTCATGTAGCAAAACCAGTGGAGAATTTCACCGAGCTTTTACAAGTTCAAGGCGTAGATAACGTAATTGGCGCAAGCGTCATCGCTTTCCGGCCATCCATCATACCCTTTGAAAGGTCGTTAACCCCGCTTTTTAGCATTCAGATGACTGATGCGCCAAAACAGATGCTTAAGGTACTAAGTTATAAAGTTGCTGATAAAGGTTTGTACACGGGTCTATTTATACTTGTATGCTACGCAAACTTTTTTTTCTTTTTTTTATACGAGGCGCAACAAATTGCCACACCCCACCTTATGTTATGTGTAATAGGAGCCAAGTCGCGAAGAAAAATGATGCGGTAGAAAACATGTTTCTCCAGCCATCATTTCCTTGCCGGCCTGGAGCTCTACTCTCTTTCTCCGAAACGAAATTTCGGTAACGAACGAATTTTAAACGAAATTTCGCCAATGACTCTATTTCATTTTCGCACATAAAGTTCGGACTCACAGACAATTTTCGTGAAGAATGGAATGAGTCATGTTTGTGAGTTCTTTTATATCCACTTTTTAGATTACTTGTTTTACTTGGAAACAATATTACTTTACTACAAAATTTTTGATGACATTAAAAGAACCTTCTTTGACAGTGTTAGCCGACTAATTTGTAGAGTTGATGCACTTCATTGTATGTCAACCTAAATTTGTTGTTTAATACTTTGAAGTATTGGAAATATAATAATTAATTAAAATTTGGTGTATTTCTTTATTTGGCATGCTAAAAAATGTTCCCCACGCTAAGCAGCCTTGATTAAAAATACTCTATCAGTCCTTTAGGCTTAATTTAAACAAAAGTACCAAATCGAAAATGAAAAGGTAACACTTTTCATTTCGTCAATTTGAGGTTAAATTTTCGAACAATTATATGTTAAATACAACTTTCCATTTGAAAGTTTTGTGAATTAGAGTAGGCTTGGAGAATTTAATTGTCAAACAATTTACGGACGAACGAATTTTCGAAACGAAAAGGAAACAGAGTAGGAAACGTGCGAAATTTCGATCGAAATTTAGTTTTTCGTTGAAATAGAGTAGGGCCTCCAGAACCCACCCCTACCCCGCGGAACCCTGGAACCCTACTCACCAGCAGAAACACAACACCACCAAAGTGTAGTGTTATTTTACTGTGTTCTGTAAGGCGGAGGTTGCTTGTCTAGGCTTCAATTCGAGCGGGAAAAATCTACTGTGCCCTACCTCTCTACCTAAAAGTTTAAACTTATGATTATGAGTAAAATAAGCATTTAATTAAAGGAACCACAGTGGATAAGGGTCGGGTCATGGAATCAATATTAACTATTTTAACGAAATACACAGGTACAAATGATTTGTCTGCCACAGAAACTTATAGCGGATGTTTATTTAACTTGCAATTTTCGACAGTTAATTAAGTCAAATCTTGGAAGTTGAACTAGAACCACAGTGATCTAATTGAGCTGATTTTTTTAAACCTTTTGTTTTGTTGACAATAAAACAATAACCACTTAATGTGAGTTGTACCTTACTTACTTACTTAACTTACTTTTACTGTTCACTTAAAGTACCGGTTAAAAATGGGTTGCACCGATTGAAACAAGTCAAAATGTGTTCACAAAAACTGTCCAAGTGGGGTAGTTAACGTTATAGTAAAATTTACTTTGACTGGCTTTGTGGTGCAACTGATGTTACACTGTATTATAATAATTTCAAATTGGTCGTCGACACAAAATGGCGAGTTTTGGCCAACCCTCTTATTATGGATATCAAATGATAGGGCTGGATGAATAAGTTAGTGATATATAGGTATGCATATAATATTTCATTCAATTTGTCGACGGTAAATATATTATTTAATGTGTTACAACTTATAGAAGTTTTGTAGCTATATATTAGAAGTTTATTTTTATATAACGAGGTAGGCAAATGACTCTACCCCACCTGATGTTAAGTTGTGATAAAGTCCAAACGCGAAGATAGATGGTACAGCAGTTATAAACTGCTACACCAACCATCGTCACCTTGCCGGCCTGCAAAAATGCTTCTTCACGCCACTCTTAAAGGACCCCAGATTATAGGAAGGATACAAAGAATTCCACTTACGAATAGTATAACAAAGAAACGAGTCACCAAATTACTTTGTTCGTGTAGGAATAGTTGCCACAGTAAGTCGGCGGCAACGTAGGCCACCGCGCGTGGTCCTCTGAAGAAAAGGTGATAAAGGTGATTATTTTTGAGATCTGTGATTTGTTCCTTTTTTCCTACCGTTGAAAATCCATCCAACAGGCAACAAAAGAGTCTCGTTTTAAAAGAAAACGACTGTGTACACTAGCCGATATTAGTTCAGGTCCCACCGGAAAAGAGTCAGAGATTAAAGCAAGCCAGTAGGTATCGTTGTATTTGCGCACAATTCCAGGCGAAATTATTACTTATGACACCTGAGGGGATGTCCTGCCTAAAATATTGTGTGAAATTAACGAAACCGGCAACAGTGAATAACGTAATTCAGTACCACTCCGTCGCAAATGTACGTACTTAAAGCAAAACGTTATGTTTTTAATATTTTTGAAGCTCTTGAGACCACAGTATAATAGGATATTCTTATTTCTTTTTATAATGATATTTCTATGAAATGCTTTTTATAAAAAAAAAACTATTGCTAGCACATTCTTATTTCAAGGTGAATTTTTGTTCTTTATTATATGTTAATAAGATCCTATAATAACATTTTCAGGTAAAATGTTGCCAAGACATTACCTCCATTTAACTCTACACTATCACACTATCATCGTCATCATCAGCCTATTCATTAATAGGCTGATTGTCATTGTCCCCACTGCTGGGGTACAGGCCTTCCGAATGGATGGAATAGGGAGATTGGGCCATGATCCACCAAGCGGGCCCTGTATGGATTGGTGGGTGCTAACGACTGCAGATGCAGCCGGGACCAACGGCTTAACGTGCCTTCCGAAGCACGGAGGAGCTCGAGACGGTAAATTTTTGGTCACCCGTCCAATGACCGACCACTGCGATAGTTGCTTAACTTCAACGATCGCAGCCGAACGCGCTTACCACTTGCGCCATCGAGCTCCTCACAAACTCTATACATTTGTCAAAATATGTCCTAACAAGGAAAATAGTAGTGATTTTTTCAATAATTGATTAAAGAGCCTTCAAAGAGTTTATTCAGTGATTTTATACACACTGGGTCTATTGTAATGAACATTTTTGTTGCAATTAATGGACTATTGAAATCTCTTTGTAAGTAAATTTTCACTTTATAAATATAAATATTTACAACACTCACAGCAATTAGCCTAGCCCCAAAGTAAGCACTATAAGGCTTGTGTTATGGGATACTAGGGTAACGAATACAATACATATACTGTACATATATAAGTATATTTATATAGAAATACATATTAAACATCCATGACTGGAGTACAAAGGCTCGTATTCATCACATAAACATCTGTCCCTACCGGGATTCGAACCCGGGACCTCTCGAGCCGGCGACGCCATGAAACCCGACGTACTAACCACTCGGCCACGGAGGTCGTCATGTGATTCCATAATATCGAAGAAAATATTATTCATCATAATAAGAAAATACATATATATAAAAATGCTTGTTTACTAAGGTTGTGTTATTCTATACTTAATATGTTTGGTGACCCAGCTCCTAAAAAGCGACGACGCATTTTTTCATTTTGATTTCCTTCTCGGAATCATGATTTAATAGAAACTTTTTTGAGCGTGTTATATAATGCATTCTCATAACTCACTTTTAAAGGAGCTGAAATATAAGCCATTTAATTTAAAGCGAAATGTTTAAGTGGTTGTGCAATATGATTCGTTATGAAATTCCTGATTAAATTAAGTAAAGATAATAAAATCTTTATTATTTAACACATCAAGCCGTATTTTCATTGGTTTATTGACCTTTTTTGAGTTGAATAAGTAGTGACCTACTTTATTAGAAACAGCTGCTCCCGAAAACACTTCACGAGCTTTCCGAAGCATAAAAAACTGTCTGAATTTTTAATTCTCCGACACACCTTCAGAGTACACAAAAAATAATTTTCTTTTCACCAGTTCCCTAGCTATAGCTATATACTTCAAGTTCCTTTGTAGGACGCTCATTTCCAGTAGGTAGGTGCTCTGTTAAAAACCTTGTTAATTAATTATAAACTCGAGTTTTTCCAAACACTCAACTTGGTTTTATATCTTCCTGTTCGTTTTATATCTTTTTAAGAATAGTTGCTTCTACTTTATTAGTTGTTGAGGTTAATTAATTGGAAAATGGCACTGACGTGCCGTTAGTGGTGTCATTAAAAGTTCTTTGGATTGAATTAATATTACAGTTTACAAAACCACTACAGTTTTTTTTTAGTTACGAAAACATCAAAACTGAAAAGGCATCTATAAATTTCTTACAAATATTTAAAATTATGATAGCATTGCCAAATTAATGAACGAATAATATTTTTTTTGTTGCAATAGAATTGAAATTAACCCATGTTTCGCATTACTAAATAATCAGTTAATAACAAAATGAGAAAACTATAGTAATGGTTTGACCACATTGACCCTAAAAGTTTAACCAAATTATTTACAGATCATGACCAAGTTTAAGTGAGAAAGTGAGAAGTCAATACGACTTATTGAAATTTTCTTTACTTAAAACTCACAACCATGAGGATATTTATTAATAATTCGGTGCACTTATTTCTTGAAACTATAGTAACAAATCGCTGAGCCATCTACATAAAATTGACCTTTGTGTTCAGGAGTTCAAAGAATTTGCATTCTACATTATTTTCGAATTCAAATTATAAAATTTAACTAAACCAATTCAGCCGTATTATTCATTCTTAATGAATAACAAGCACATGTGGAAATAGTTTTAATAAGTTATCGGTTACTAAATGTACAAAGGAAAAACCATGCACTCTAAAGAATCAACTTAGCAAGTACTCTTTTATTTTTCCGAGGATATATTTTATTAACGCTAGTAAATCTTTTCACGAAAAACAGTCTGTCATTCAATATTTAAACAGGATTTGAAAAAGCTCTCAGCGTCGTGTGGTTGATCCCCTATTGCATAATTCCAAATAAAGCAACCGGTCGCCTTACTTACAACTACCTAAGTGCGATCGAAAGACATTGAAAAAGTAGTTTTGCATGTTTGGATTTAAAAATAAAACGTTGTTTTGTAATTTACGTATATTAAGATGAAATTTATTAATTTAAAATTATTAATCATTGAAAACAGAAATGTACCCTAACATCAGATCTTTTTGAAAATCAACTTTGTGCGCAACGGTGATAACATGCTTTCCGATCCCACAATTTCTTTAGAAATATACGAAAATTAGCACATTTGTAGATAAAAAAATCTAATTGTATTATTTTTTTATTCAAGCATTATAATTTATTTTAAATTTAAATACGATACGAATTTATTTCAATTTAAAATAAATTCTTTCGTCGCACGTTTCCAAAGGAGTTCTTTTCTAAAGAAGTTACCTCCATGTTACAAAAGACTAAAGTTGTGAATAAAAGCTAGTAAAAAGGCAGCCCCTTTTGAGTTTATCTTTTTACCCCTTTCCTCATTGTGTAATGTTTTCAACTGTAGATTTATGAACTTTAAATTTTTTATAATAATATGTGCCTTTAGAAGCCTTAACTGACAGCATGTCGTAATAAAACAAACAAAAAAAAAATATACGCCCATAATTAATTATAATCAGAATCTGTAACATTTTCATTTATTAACATAGCAATCGAACCGAGTTGAATTAATGGGAATAAGCTGTCACAAAGGAGATAACAATTTGATAAATTTATTATCAGTAATGATGGTGCTCTCCAGCCGTTATCAAACAAGCTTAATTGCAGATGTGATATCACTTGTATGGAGTGCCTGCTTTGCGCTACGAACAAGATATGTGCACAGGAAACTCTCAGGTGATCAATAGTTAAACAATGCAGAACAGATCAAAAATATGTGTTATTTATTATTTATTTTATGTTAATCAAATAAGCGTATAGCCCGCCCGATTGTTAGAAGTGACCACAACTTGCGATACCAAAAAATATCACTCGCATCGTTGCCTACACCAGCGTTGCCAGATTTTCTGTTTGCTAAGTTGGGATTCAGGAACTTTTTGAGTGAAAAAAGCTGGATACTTTCGTAGAAAGCGGGACATAGTAAAAAAATGTATATTTAAAGTTTTTAAATACATATTTATCTTTTTATTTGAGTTCAAATTATGTTTACTAGACCATTGATAGGTACCTAGTAAAAATATTCATAGATAACGTATTTTAATAAAAATACGAGTATGATATTTTAAATCAGATTTACTCTATTGTTAAATAGTTGTGAAAAATTAAAATGAAAACGAAGCTACACGCACGGTCGAGTTATTCCCGAAAAGCGGGATTGAGCCTCTCCCGCGCGGGACATTTAATTTTGATTTAAAAATCGGGACGTCTGGCAACGCTGACCTACACTGACCGAACTGTACCCCGTGAAATCCTGGAACCTTACTCACCGACAGAAACACAATTACACAGATATTTTACTATGTATAGACACTTACAGATACACAACACCACCAAAAGGTACTGTTATTTTACTGTGTACAGACACTTACAGAAACACAACACCACCAAAAGGTGCTGTTATTTTACTGTGTACAGACACTTACAGATACACAACATCACCAAAAGATGCTGTTATTTCACTGTGTACAGACACTTACAGAAACACAACACCACCAAAAGGTATTTTAATCTGTAAGGTAGAGGTTACTTTCCCAACCGGGCGCTCCATTTTCAGCGGAAAGTCTTCGCCAATATTTTCGCGATTAGACTCCACTTACACTTAACATTAGATGGGGTGGATGATGGCATAATTTATTGCGCCTCATATGAAAAAGTATATATCAAGGTTTCATATTAAAGTATGATTTTTTTAACCTATGGGGTGGATTCTATTATGCAAAATGTAGTAGTGTGTGTAGTTAATTTGCAGATTTAATTTTATGTAATTGACAGGTGCACCGGGCCTGTGTCCAGTTTCGTAAAGTGACATAGGCTTGAGTTCGACATGTGTGTCGATACAAGCATCGCGTTGTGTAACGCTTACATACGAACTTACCAAATTAGACTTTATAGACAGGAACAGTTTTTTGAGGAGTTTGATGGCACAGATGGTAAGTGACATTCGGCCTGCGATCGTGAAAGTTAAGTAAATTTTGCAATGCTCAGTAATTGGATGGGTGTCCAAATATGATAATTATCTCAAGCTCCTCCGTGCTTCGGAAGGCACGTTAAGCAGTTGGTCCTGTCTGCATTTGCTGTCGTCCGCACCCACCAATCCGCCCACCAAGCGTGGGCTTGTTGAGTGGAGTGATGGGTAACGGCCGGTGCGACGTAAAAAATATCACTCGAACTGTTGCTTACCCTGACCTAATTCCTTACCCTGGGAAGCCATGGAACCTTACCGACAGAAATAGCATACCACCAAAAGGTAGTGTTATTTTACTGTAGTATTCTTTAAGGTTACTTCCCCAGGAGGGCGCCCCAAATCGAGCGAAGAGTCTGCCATGCCCTGCTTCACTTATACTTCTCTCCAAATTGAAGAAGATTGGCTACAGGCTATCCATGACATCAAATTGGCCTTGAGAGAAGTGCATAGTTTCAAAAGTACTTGTCGTTGGAAGTAGTTTAGAGAGTTAAGCCAAATAATTCATTCTACTGTAAACCTGCTGTAGCTAAGGTTTTCAAGTTTTAATACAGTACCAACATATCAGTTATCTCTAAATTGAATGGGGAATTAATGTTGAAATGTTCTTCTTAAAGTGCCCTCTCTTATCTCAGATCAGCAGCTATTTAGGCTTGTATTTCTTTCTGCCTGATCAGACAGTAGCCTAAAAAAGTTATCTGGATCTCATCCCAAACGATTCTCAGTGATTTTTAAGGCATCGGATAACATCTCTGGTGGGTATTCGGCCTTGTATTTTTTCATAGCTGTATTTGGATATATTTATGATAACGCAATGTACTAATGTTTTAAGTTGCAAATCCTTCATTATCCTGATAAATTTTAATCAGTTACAAGCGCTACGGGTATAATGCTACGCACTATTCCCAGAAGGGTAGGCAAAGACAACTTACGAGTATCTCCACTCGTTTCAATTCAGCTTCAAGTCTTTTCCTTCCTCTGCATTCATCAATTGCCATCATTTTGATAGAAATAACTATAAATCGACGTAACTACCCAGTGGGGCCCTCGAGCGTATTACGTTCGGAATACCTATAAATAATAGTGGTTGTAATTTGTCTAAATGTAGGTTCCGCTCGATTCATGTATTGACTCTAAGGGATCTTTGTTAGAACAAGAAATATATCGAGGGAATTGTGTCTCTCTAGTAAGGCTCTTTCGGTTTGCAATAATTAGGAATATGAAAGTATTTAATATTTCCGATATACCTATGAGAAGGTTAGCCTTTTTTGTCTTTTATTTATTTATTTATTTCAGGAAAACAACAGCATTGTCTTATTTCTAGTTACATTTGTAATATTTTCTTATTCTAATGCCAATAACAGTATTCCTGGTAACATATTCATTTGAACTTATTTAAAGAAAATTCGCAAATGAAAATTCCAGCCTTTTATGTTAGTGGACACACATAGATATTTTTAAATCTACTTTTTTTGCATCCCTTTGAATAAAATCAAAAATAATGTTAAGATATTAAATATATGCATATATATATTTATAATTAAAAACAATAATAAACAACAAATAAAAGAGAAGTGTTTTCTTAAGTGTATTAAACACAAAAACAGTGTATTCAATGTGTTATGGTAGACTTTTAGTTATTTACTTTATAAAGGATATGCTGGAAGGACTAAAACTTATTACAAAAGATACTTTGATAGCTAACACAATGATCCTAACGATAAATTTAAAAAGTAACGGTACTTATTAAATTCTCTAATTCCGTAAATCTTACTTACTTTTAACAAAACTTAACAGAATTTAAATGAATCCTCTCGAAAAATACATTTGATAAGATTTTGTTTTAACTAAACTGGTCATGCTCAATATATAACCGTGTTCAAAGAAAGTAATAACATTTACCACAGAACAGAAAAAAAGCTACACAATGTAAATACTACTGTTTTTCCCCAAAAATAATAGCCGTATAAATAATATCGTAAAAACAAAAGAGTACCACAATTCTTCTCCTGTAGGTTAAATGTAATTGGACAAAGACATCACAAAAGCAGCACATATGTGCTCAGGAATTTATTAAGATTCCCTTTAAGATGAACAGGCCCTTGTGACTCTTGTGAATATGCAATATTTTGTTTGGAATGTTATTTTCAAAGTAAATTTATAAAAATACCACAATAAAATCACCAGTTAATTTACCTATATAAAATTGTACACTCACTCCTCGACTCACCGTTTCTTACCTCAACGCTTAGTTTTAATATTAGATTTAGATCGCGTAATCCCACCCATAGGGTATTTGCTTTGCAAGTTTATAAAGACAACACGTCCTTTTATAACCCAATCACAAATATGTGTCGTCAATACGATAACCGGCATAGGGATCATTCTTCCTTGGACATTTTTTGTAGTCGGCTTCTTGAATTTCGGAAAGAAATACAACGATTAATACTTCATTAACAAAGAGAAAATCGGTTAATTTTTGCTTTTATTTAAGTGTTTTTTTTTTTGTTGTTTAATTGTTGAAATTGTATTTAAATATTTTTCTTTTGTGTAAACTTCAGCCCATAAAAATTTATCATGTTATGCCCACATATTTAGAGTTACAGTTTGGTTTGATATTGTAATTGCTTTTTTTATATTTAATTGTAACTTGTTTTGTGAGCTAATAAATAAATAAAAAAAAATATCATCAGAAAAAAAACTGATTGTAAATCACTGTTTTAAATCACTATATTTAAACATAAATAGTCACATACCGGAGTTATAATATCACAAAAAGATTAGCTTTGCTGCTTTTCAGGTTTTTTTTTACTAGTTAAGCTTTAACTTTTTTACCGACATAAAAAGTATCGTTTATTTGGCTTAGCTAAGCTTGGCTAATATTTTTTTTCTGTGCGCCTTATTTCATCTAAATCATTAGAGTATTCTTTTTAAGTGATTGAGTAACAAATAATAATAACAATCCTAATCTGCTTGAGGTATAAGTAAAAACTTATACATCGCAATAAAGACAATATTTCAATTTCGTGTATTAGCAGCGGACTACCATACCTCGATGTTTTTATAAATATATGTTTTCTTATTGAATAAAATTATCAAATATATGAAACATTTCTTATTCATAATCTTCGTGACTGCTTAACACGATACCGAAATAAATTACCTACACAAAAATACATCGCATCCCGTTTTTTGGGCAGGAAAGTTGACATTTGAATTTATTTTATTCAATTTTCCGTGCAAATGTAATGAGTACAGACAAATTTCCTTATTGTCACTGAAACATAATATTAATGATGTTGAACTATATCACTGATGTATCTCCTACACCAGCGTTGCGAAGCTTCGGGTGGCTCTGGTACTAAATGCGCTAAATATGCGTTCGAAATTTGAATTAGTTCTGTCGTAATGAATTAGCGGACTGGAAAACGATAAATTTGTATGTGCAGCTGAAGGAGCGTACTTAATTCAAAATTCGAACGCCAATTTTAGCGCATTTTAGTTCCATAGCTACCCGAAGCTTCGCCACGCAGGCGTGGGATAGACATAATGGGAATTTCTAAATTTTTTTATGACTAAAATAATTTAAACTAAGTATTTACAATTTTTCCTACAAAGAAAAAAAAACCTCTCCGTTTCGAGTTGGATTCGCACAACAAGGATAACCATCGTTGAAGGTTGTATGTGAATTACTCGTACATGTAAAATACAGTGACTGTGAATAACCAAATAGAAAATGCAAAAATACATTTTAGTTTCATCTACCTATTCCTGAGATCCGAAAGCGCGCAGACAGACAGACAGACAGACAGACAGACAGACAGACAGACAGACAGACAGGCGGACTGATGCTAAGTAATAAGTAGCATTGTTACGTTTTGGGTACCTATAGAATTCTTCAAAACGTTATTAAAACTA
Source organism: Chilo suppressalis (assembly GCA_902850365.2). NCBI lineage: Eukaryota > Metazoa > Arthropoda > Insecta > Lepidoptera > Crambidae > Chilo > Chilo suppressalis. Next base: position 6,002,424 of record OU963908.1, read on the forward strand.
TTTCCATCTCGACTAGGTGGAACTTTGTGATTTTTCAAACAAAGAGATTCCTACTGTTGACGACAGAATAAAACTCTAGTTAAATGTTAGAATTTACTTAGAAAAATATTTACGAAAACGAAAACTAAAGACAATGAAAAAAAAATATTTGAAGTAAACAAGTGTTGCTATGCCACTAGATCGTCTAGGGCTACGTTCTCAACACCTACCTTAGGAGTTGGTTGCTTTATTTTTCTTCAACTGTATCTGCTCTGACCTCGAAGAGTGCATGCAGTTTATAGTTGGAGATGAAAAGACGTGGAAAGTTCAAAACTTTACCAAACCGACTTATATACTGTTACTGAGATGAAATTCATTGTAAGTCTGATGGCTTTTATGGATGGTTATATCCTTTTTGACAATCATAAAATGCCTTGTAGCCTAAGAAATACTGGAGAAAATTCGACACGGATAATAATGGTCAGTGCTTCCGCCCGGATAGCGGAAGATGCGGCTTGGAGTCAAGTCTGCTGCCTGGTCCGCGTGGATTTTTTTCTACTAAAACTTTATTTAGATTTAAACATCTAGCAGTTAAATGCTTAAAAAAATATTATTCTATGGACTTTGGTATTGACACTTATAGTATTTGCGATAAGGAAATGAATAATCAATCACGGCAAGATCCAATTCAGTATACATACTTTATTATATCGCATATTTCACTCGTTTACTAGTTTATAGAAAAAAAAATATTTTTTTTATCTAAAGAAAAGTTTACCTACTAGAAAAAAAACTTTTTTTCAAGTAAACTTTTCTTTAGATTTAAACATCTAGCAGTTAAATGCTTAGAAATAAATAAAAACATAATTATATTTTTTTATTTTCGATAAACTTCAAAATTTATCCCCTATAAAATGATAAGATCTCGAATAATAATTTAGAAAGTTGCCAGATCCCACTGGAAACCGGATAACTCTTGACTACCACTTTTTTCACAGTCTCACATAAAGATTAATTGTTATTAACAAAAATACTTGAATAATATAATATCGAACTAGTAACCTTTCATCAGTCAGACGACGACCACGTCATTAATCGTAGTCTCTTTATCATTAGCATTTAGCGCATGCGGGTGATTAATTTCACTATTAAGGAAGGTACTATAAGTGGGCAGACTGGATTAATATGGAACAAGCCTGGCTGTGGGCGACGAGAACCTAAACACCAAACACATAGTGTGGATCTTGATGTAATCTATTAAGCGAATGGTTGATCTAGGGTGTGAACTTGTGTTAAGGGCTTAGAGTTTTTTTGTATACTTTACCGTCAATAAATTCTGAGTTACGTATGTACAGTACAATTATAATAGCACAAAGTTTCTTCTGCCATAACAAGAAAAGGAAAGACCCACAAAGTTTCTTCAAGCAAATGAAAAGACGAAAAGCAAATTTTCGTTATTTCATCCAAACTTCATAATTACCCTCACAACAATAATAAAACTACGGTCTAGATATTAATTAACGCTACTGTTTTCTTCATACTGTTCTGCGGCTGGCAGTTATGAGTAACTACTATAACGAGAATGGCTATTGTCTTGTGCCGTCTATTCTTACTGTCCACCTGTTATATCACCAAGATTCGACGTCAAACATTATCTGAAAATCATTCATAAACTTCTAATTGTTACTCATATTATTTTCGCTCTATGATTAGATTTGAGTTTTATTTTATACTAGCTGTGCCCCGCAGTGTTATCCGCGGTTTATTAGGGATGTTTTCCCGCAGTAAAACGTAGCCTATGTGTTAATCCAGGGTATCAGCTAACTCGATACCAAATTTTAATAAAATCGCTCCAGCCGTTTAGACGTGAAGAAGTAACAAACACACACACACACTCACAAACTTTCGCCTTTATAATATTACTAGAGGTCGCCCACGACTTCGTCTGCGTTAAATTAGTTTCTTGAAAATCCTTCTGGAACCTAACATTTTTTCGGGATAAAAGTAGCCTATGTGTGAATCTAAGGTGTCAGCTAACTCTATACCAAATTTTATCAAAATCGCTCCAGCCGTTTAGGCGTGAAGAAGTAACAAACATACACACTCACATACTCACACACTCACAAACTTTCGCCTTTAAAATATTAGTGCGATTGTAATTAGTGTGATAAATAATCTATTATTATATTGGTACGGTTTTTGGCCACGGGTCTATGGGGACCCGGTCCTTTAAGATGTTCATGTAGCCGAAGCCAATATGAATAAGCTTAAAAGCTTACCTAACTAAAGCTACTAAAGAACCTTTTTCTAAAAAGTGAGATGGCTGCTATTATTATAATTTAATGCCTATAAAACTAAGTCAAAATATAAGTAATTCCATTATAACACAACAAATAAAGCAAGGGATGTCACATAATTGATTGAGATTGTTACAACTTTGTTGAATCGGTTTTTATATCCATTTGTTTTTTCGTTACAAATTCTAAGAATTTCGTAACAAAAGAAAAGTTTAAAGGAAGTACGTAGAGCGTGAAAACGAGTTTCCCAAGAATTAGATAATCGAATTGTCACTTAAAATTATATAACATAGATAAAATTAACGCACATTTTGCGACTACTAATTTGGTTAACAGATATCAAAGATAATTGAATGTGTTTAAAATGGAATAACTTTTTTGCTGAAGTTTTTTAAAATTAATTTTGCAGTACCTATGCGAGTTTTTCATTGTGAATCAAAAAGTTTTCCCCTTAATTTCAACTCGATAAGATAATTGTTTGCTAACGTCACTATTGAAGATTATTTTGTTACTTCATTGATATTTTAATGGATGATAAAACTACGTTCAACTTTAATCTATATCTATATATATAAAACTCTAAGGTGACTGGCTGACTGACATAGTGATCTATCAACGCACAGCCCAAACCACTGGACGGATCGGGCTGAAATTTGGCATGCAGGTAGATGTTATGACGTAGGCATCCGCTAACAAAGGATTTTGATCAATTCTACCCCCAAGGGGATAAAATAGGGAATGAAAGTTTGTATGAAACTTTGTCAATTTTAAACCGATCGGGCTGAGACTTTGCATGCAGGTATAAGAAGAATCATAGATGAATGTCATTGTGTATATTGTGTATACAACAAGCCTGAGAACAAAAACTGTGGTCTACACTTCAGCTCTACACCGAAACGAAGCGAGGGCGGGCCGCTAGTTATTAATACAGGTTGATGTGATTATATATTGTTTTCGTTTGATTAAAATTCAGTAAACTTTTGCAGCTTTTTTAAATTAAGAATGAACAACATGATAAATAAGTACAAGTCAAGTGATAATGCTTTGTTTTAGAATCTTTTGTCTCGAGCTTCATTTGGGGAAGCTCCATTCGAGTATTTTGTTCATTCGAGTATTGAGTATTAAAAGGTTTGTATTTACCGATATTTGCCTTTATCTGTTTGCAGGAAATGTCTGTTTCCATTTTTCGTTATTTTGCTTAGTTGGCTGATACCCAAAAAATTAAACAATACTTTAATATAAAATAAACTATTCTGATAATTTTATTGGTTTTAAGATGGCACACGACGTAATTTATGAATAATGATAAAAAAGGCTTATTTTTATTCTGTCCCTTTATTATGGACTCATGCTGCCACTGACAAAATATTTCCTAAACCCTTTTAAATTCTTATACCTTTTAATGAAATGTCGATATAAGATATTGTAATCCAATAAGCTCAAGGTGTTATCAAGCGACATTCAAACAAAAAAGTAGGCGCAGAGTGTATAAGTAATGCTGTTTTATGCCACTAACTTTTGCCGTTACGACGAGTTACGGCATTAGGAATATATAAGTGAACTTCAATAGTTCCAACAAGAACTTGCGTCGTAAAATCCAGCCTGCATGTAGGTTAATTTCATATTAGTTTTTCTATCATAAACGTCATTATTGCTTTATTTATTTGTAAGTAAATTATGTGTGAACTGTAAATTTGTTATTGCAGACATGTTTTTAACAATTTTTGAAATGAAACTTCTTTACCCACACTTGACTTGGCGGGTAGGCGGCGAAAATGCGTTACGCGTTACGAAAAGTGTGTTAGGGGAGGCGAACGGGAGTTGAGTGGGGGATATAAACACGAGAAAGCAGTGCGCGCGCACATGTTCTTTCTCTTATAGCTAGTACTCGTAAATGAAATATGTATACGTACATACATGTATATATTGTACACACACACACACAGATATATATATACAGATGGAGCTAAAGAAGTTTCGCTTTAGTCGTCTGGTCATAAGCAAACTCGTTTTTGTTTACATTATTTGCGCCATTTAGTGGTTCGCGTAAACAATAATATAATTAATTTATTCACAAAATTTTAATTATGTTTTGTAACCATGCATAAACTGGCTAAGTATTTGATGGGTGTGAAGAGTTGCGACTTGACATATTTACTGGCAAACTCATCGAAATGCGTTGCGTCTATAAGACGACCAATCAACAGAAAACTATCTGATTTTTTTTCTATAAAAATATACTTATATATGTACAGTATATGTATTCTATTCATTACCTAGGGTAACGGTATCCCATAACACAAGTCCATTGGGGCTAGGCTAATTGGTGTGAGTGTTGGAAATATTTATTATATTATTTATAGAGAGTAGTACACCTTCAATAGAAACCAATAATAGAGCAAACTTAAATTTATTTTATTATTAAAAATAATAACGGTTAAGGATATATCTAAAGTGATTAAAAAAAATATATAATAATAATTGTTATATACGCATTTGTTGATTGTAGAATTTATATTAAATAAATTTCGAAGGTAACTAGTCAAAACACTATTCAATAATTTTGAAATTTATACCTCCAAAGGGCCCGAAGCGTCAATCAAAGTAGAAAAAATATTACAGCCTGTTTGACCTGTTAATAGTGTTTCATTATATATCTATATATATATAGTATGCATATATATATTATATCCTTTTTACCAAGAATAAAAATTAAGATTAGGAATTTTCAAGTTATAAATTTAAAGGATAAATAAGATATGATAATAGCAACGGCGCTGGCCGATAGGTCCTTGTCATTGAAGCAGCGCTGCTTCCAAGGAACGGACGCAAAGTAGTCACGCATACCGTCCCAATCTGCTGACCCATAGTGCCAGATCCGGCGTTTTACCACCGTTGGACGCGGAGGTTTAGCCTGTGGCGCTTTGGCAGATATCAGGCAGTGATCTGAAGAGCCCAGGGGGGCTCCTACCACAACCTGATAGCCCTGTGGATGGGTCGTGAGCAGAAGGTCCAGCAATGAAGGCGCTTGACTTGAAATATTTGGAATCCTGGTGGGCTGATCAACCAGTTGCTCCAAGTCATGCGTGAGAGCGAACGCGTGAGCAGAGATCCCTGCATGGTCAGTTTTCGAGGAACTTAACCACAAATTGTGGTGAGCATTAAAGTCCCCCAAAAACACCAATTCTGCATTGGGAAATTGCTCCTGCGCGTCATCTGCTGCCCGACTAAGATGTTCGAAAAGTCGAGTTGTCTCAACATCACCAGTATGGGATCTGTAGAGGCACACGTAGACTCTGGCCTGGGGACCTGAGTCGACGTGTACCCCCAATATGGAGAAGGTGGGATCTTCCAAGCAGCGGAGACGGCGACAACAAACATCCTCCCGAACATACAGGCATACACCGGCTTTCGCTTTGAAGGACTCTTCAAGCACGTAGCCGGGATAGTTAAGGTAGCCTGTGTCAGCAGGCGGAAGTATTTGTGTCTCCGTCAGGGACAACAATGCTGGCCGTGCTGTCTCAAGGTGGTGGTGGACAGCATTGAGGTTAGAGTGGAGTCCGCGTATGTTGCAGAACTCGACCTCAAACAGCGTTGAAGGCGTGGGGGTGTGCACCGCTGAACGTCCAAACTTTGTTTTAAGAGCTGCCATTATGGAAGTAAAAAAGAGACGTGAAACGAGTAGACTTTGTCACGACAAGACCGGGCAAATTAGGAAGGCATGTTTCCCCGAATGATTGCCTGCAGAGGATATACGCCGACCCGCCGGACGGAAGGGCCCCCGCACCCTCCCGGAAGTGGCCGCCGGCACCCCACGCCCCGGTCACCAACCGGCACGACGGTCCACCCCGAGATTATGCGTGACATGATAGGGCAGCCTCGCGAACTGGTTAGGAACGCTCGGGCCCCTGTACTGTGCCACGGGCGGCCAGCGGGACAGCCGTTTCTACGGGTCTCCTTGGCCGGCGGGTCGATGCAGTCCTCCCGGCATCGGTTCGACGGATGCCTCGCCCTGGACCGAATCCGTCGCGACAACCTCCACTCGAGCCCTGGTTGTACGCTGGCTGACCCCTAAACGCGCGAGAAGCACTTCACGGGTTTTTCACCATGCGCACGGTGGTAGCAAACCAGGCGGGTGTTAGGCACCCTACCACCAGAGGAGCGGATGGAAGCTCCGATATCCCTTAGTCGCCTTTTACGACACCCACGGGAAGAGAAGGGGCGGTGAGTTGTATTCTTTCTCCGTCACCGCACGGATAAGCCAGCGTACGGCCAGCGCCGTTGCTATTACTGAGGAGATTGTAATGGGTATGGAATACTACATTCCTCATTCCAATCTCATCAGTAAGGGCACACGTAACCTCTGGTTCAATCACGACTGTGCTGAAGCTGCTTCGCGTAAGCAAGCGGCATATCGTGCTTGGATCAGAGGCCGCGCTCTTAAGGATCCCGGGGTCGATTCACTAAAAGCAGCCTACAATATTGCTTCCAAGGCCTGTAAGAAGGCATACATCAGAGCGGATGCCCAGCGCGTTGCACGTGTTGGTCACGAACTTATAACGCATCCTACGGGCTCCCGTAGCTATTGGCGTTTGGCCAAGGCCGTGCAAAAGAACTTCTGCCAGCCCTCGCTGCCATCTCTGAGATGTCCAGACGGAACACTAGCTCATAAGCCGCAGGAGAAAGCCGATTTACTGGCAAAACTCTTTGCGGCTAACTCCCGAATCGATGATTGCAATGCACTGCCACCATTATTACCTCATTGTGGCACAACGATGCCTGATATCAAAATCCGGCAGCGTGAGGTTCGTGCCGAATTGCAATCACTCGACGTCCGGAAAGCTAGTGGACCTGATGGCATCCCAGCAGTAGTATTGAAAAAATGTGCAGCGGAGTTGTCTCCCGTGCTCACGCGTTTGTACCAGTGCTCGTATTCTTTGGGGCGTGTGCCGGAGACTTGGAGAGATGCTAACGTGCAACCGGTACCCAAAAAAGGGGATCGCTCAGACCCGGCAAACTACCGGCCAATAGCAGTCACCTCAGTATTATGTAAAGTCCTAGAAAAGGTCCTTAACAACCATCTGACCCGCTACCTAGAGGATCACTCCCTGATTAATGATCGTCAATATGGTTTTAGACCGAAACGATCGACGGATGATCTTCTAGCGTACTTGACTCATATCTGGGGTGAGGCTATCGACAAGCGAGGCGAGTCGTTGGCTATCAGCCTAGACATTGCCAAGGCATTCGACAGGGTCTGGCACAAAAGCCTTCTCTCCAAGCTTCCGGCATACGGTCTGCCGGCCCAGTTCTGTTCTTGGGTAGCTGACTTCCTGCATGAGCGTAGAATTCGTGTCCTTACGGATGGTAGCAGTTCGCGGTTCATGTCAGTGAATGCCGGCGTTCCCCAGGGCTCCGTCCTATCCCCCACTCTCTTTCTGCTGCATATCAATGACCTAATTCCTCTTGGGAATATTCATTGCTATGCAGACGACAGTACAGTGCATGCGGGGTATCTCGGACAAGCAGCGGCTGGGCAGGCGGTAACCAAGGAGAAACGGGAGAATCTTGTCATTGAACTCAATCAGGCTTTGGACCACATTTCTGAATGGGGTACCAAGAACTTGGTTGAGTTCAATGCTAAGAAAACCCAGGTCTGCGCTTTCACGGCAAAAACGTCGCCATTCCTTTTATGTCCTTCTCTTCAGGGCACAACACTGGAGCTAGAGAGCAGTATCACCATGCTCGGTACGGAGATTCGCTGTGACTTAAATCCAAAAAATTACATCGAAAGTGTGATAAAAACAGCCTCACGCAAACTCGGAGTCCTGAACAAGGTGCGGCGTTTTTTCACGCCCGAGCAACTATGCTTGTTATATAAGACGCAGGTTCGGTCTTGCGTGGAATACTGCTCGCACCTCTGGGATGGCTCCGCCAAATACTTGCTCGATGCTTTGGATAGGTTACAGCGGCGCGCAATACGCATCATAGGTGATGAGGAGGTGTCTAAACACCTCGAGCCTCTTCAATTACGCCGTGACGTGGCGTCACTAAGCGCGTTCTATCGTCTGTACCACGGCGAGTGTTCTGAGGAGTTATTCTCTCTTATTCCACCTTCCCCTTTCCTTCAGAGGACCACGCGCGCTATCTTACGTTGTCACCGTCTAACTGTGGCTACAATTCCAACGCGTACAAAGAAATTTGGTGACTCATTTCTTTGTCGTACTATCCGTAAATGGAATGCTCTGCCCGCTCACGTGTTCCCTCCCTCTTACAACCTGGGATCCTTTAAAAGAGGCGTGAAGAAGCAACATGCAGGCCGGCAGGGTGAGGATGGCTGGTGTGGCAGGTAGAACTGCTGTATCAGCCGTCTTCGCGTCTGGACTTCACCTCCACTTAACATCAGGTGGGGTGGAGTCATTTGTCGGACCTATCTATAAAAAAAAAAAAAACTCTTGTAAGGTGACAAGCATCAAACACGGAAATTTTGCAGTATAAACTTCACTTCATACCAGTCAAGCGTTTAATAAAGTGGATTATTTGAAGGTTTTACGTTTAACCTCCAGCAGGAACGATGGTTTTGAACAATATTTCAAAAAGTATTATTTAATAATTTTAAGCTTTTGTATGAACAAACGAGCATCAGAGTTTTCCCTCTTTAAAAATTTAAACATCGTAGTATATTTACATTATAGGCAGACTAAAAACCCAAAAAAAAACAAACAAACAAGATTTATTGCTTTGACGCCGAACAAGATTAAAAAGGATGTATTGCAACCCTACGGTCTAACTTGAGAAACCTTTATGTGTTGGTACGTTAGAAATATTACTTTAGTAATAAAAAAAACGCTTTTCTGTCTGTTTATCGAGTCATAAATGACATAGGTGCGATGTGAACAAAACGTTGCATTACTGATCCACGCTTATAGAAAGGGGTTAAATGAAATGAAAACCATAAATATATAAATACATTTGAAATTCTAAAACATGTTTTTTTATAGCTAGTTAAGCAAATAGCTCTACTCAACCTGGGCCCTATTTCACTAATCGTTATAATATGTCACCGACATATATCATAATAATTACAGTCATTTTGTTACAGTTGTCAATTTTCCGTATCCTACTTTAACTGCAATTGTGTTGCGAAACAAGGATATTTTTATTTAAGTAGACATAATTGTAGAATTATCATTCTTGGCATGAAATCGGGGCTGTGTAAGATTAACGTTACAATTGTACAAAATGGCTCTCCGCGAAAGATTGAAAAGATGAGTTTTTTTTATACGGGAGAAATTAACAAGAAGTAATAAAATTTTCCTTTGAAATCATCGAGTGCGTTCAAAGAAAATTTCGATATATCATCACCAGAAAAATTAGATGCCATGCCGACATATGCCAGCGACATATGTTGGATGAACTACGGCACTGATGTTAAGTGGTGGTAAAGTCCGAAAGAGGATAAGATATATACAAGATTAAAAAAATATTGTCATGCTCACTATTTTATTTATAAATTTCATTATATTTTATTATAATTTGGTTGTCTGGAAGAGATCGCTCTCAGCGATAAGGTCGCCCATTGGTACACTAGTTTTAAATTGTTATGTACTAAATGTTATGTTATCTATGGTGTACAATAAAGTGTTTTGTATTGTATTGTATTGTATTGTATAAATGCAAGAGGGCCAATCATAGTGGAGCAACATTAGTATAGGTTCCCGTAATATCATTAACACAATCATAAATATGTTGTATTATATTTATTTCTCATGTTTTCACGCATACCAATCTCATATTTTCAATTTTGTATTTTTATTCCATAATATTCAATTGTGAGTTTCAATTACAATCACAGTATAATCTGTATAAATAAAAACCAACCGTTACTGACTGGCTGATCCATCAACGAACAGCTCAAACCACTAAACGGATTGCACTGAAATTTCGCACACATATAGCTTTTATGATGTAGGCATGCGCTAAGAAAAGATTTGATAACCTCCGTGGCCGAGTGGTTCGTACGCCGGGTTTCATGGTGCCGCCTTTTCGAGAGGGTTCGAAAACCGGTGGAGGTAGATGTTTGTGTGATGAATACGAGCATTTATACTCCAGTCATGGATGTTTCAATGTGTATTTATACAGTAAATGTATTCTATCCGTTACCCTAGTATCTTATAAGCAGGTCTTACAGTGCTTACTTTGGGGCTAGGCTAATTGGTGTGAGTGTTGGAAATATTTATTTATTTCCAAATCTCACCCCCCCCCCCCCCCCAGGGATAAAACGGGAGTTCTAAGTTTGTATGGGAAACTAATATTTCCACGCAGACGCCGTCGCAGGCATTCACTAGTAATATGTGTGTAGATTGCGCAACAATTCAATGTATATAAAGCAGTGTTAAACTTGTTCAGTATACTTGAAATTTCCTTTGACTGCGGAGGTTTATGACAGGCTTTAATAGAAAGTAAGATTATGAGATAACGTCAAGAGTACAGTACCTGTCGTGCACATTACCAGTGAAGCTATCCTTTGATCGTTGCATTTTAAATTCTGTTTTGTTTAATTGAGAATATTAGAAAAGATTTTTGACTGCTCCAGAATAAATATTTCTTACACAAAATAAAACTCTTTGTAATTCAAACCATTAAGAACTTAAAATGGACGTTAAATACTGTAATTTAATGAGATAACAAATGACTCTCACGGACTAACCCTTTATTTAATTAAAGAAGTAATTAATTGTTCACTGGTGTTTGCCTTCGAATCTATTGGTAACTAAATCTTTAGATATATTTTACAATATCGATTGAAATGTGCTAGTGTTGCGATGTAGTTGTTTTTAGTGTGTGTTTCATGCCAAAACCCTAGTTTAATGTATACGTCTTAATATTATAACTGATTCGAATTAATTTTGCTATGAAGTCAACTCTGAGTCAGTCAGGCTGGTTTTTGTCGAAAAAATATGATTTTAAAGAGTCAAATAGACAATGAAATCATAATAGAAATCAAATATTTTACTCAAAAATGCAGACACTCGGTGTATAAGAAAAACATTATTATCCATCCAAAAAACATGCACTTACCTAAGTGTTTCTCTAACTATGATCAATATTTTGAAAAAGTTTAAACCCCTTTAATATTTTATTTATTATCGCAACAATATATATATTGTTGCGATAATAATTTTTTGCCTATATTGAATCTGTATACAAAAATGTAGTAACAAACCTTGTCCTTGCTTGACAGAACTCGTGAATTCTGGAGTCTGCTGAGTCAGCATACAAAACCGTCAGTATTTTTTACAACTGTACGTCACAAGAAAAACGTATTCATAAAGTAAAAAAAAATGTGTTAATAAAAATAAAAAAGTATGATAGTACGATTATTATATAAAATTACAAACAAAACAGAATTAATATTTACCTACACTGAATGAGCTTCCTACACAAAATTTCGGTTAAGTCAGCAAACAGTAAAAAAAATACCTATTGCTTTGCATGCATTTAAACATATCTCTATAAAAACTTAATATAAATCCTAAGTCCTATTTTAATTTGTAAATAATACGGTTAACGTTTTCATGTACGGGTACATTGAACTGCTCAATTCCTGTTACTATAAATCCGCTTTCTTGGTTAGCCAAGTAAGCGGATTTATAGTAACAGGAGCCATTCCTGATTATTCAGATTATGGAAAAGGATCTTATCTACAAACCCATTTGCCGATCATCTTGAATCAAAGAACATTTGAAGTTCGACAAAAACCTTTCTTCCGATGTCGTTCATTATCCAATTGTATGAAAAAGTGGGACATGTTAAAAATGTGAACGTTCACATTTTTAACATGTCAGCTTAGCCGAAGCTATTTTGGAAATGTATTTTTAAATGTCAATTTAATAAATATCTTAATATATATAAATCTCGTGTCACAATGTTTGTCCTCAATGGACTCCTAACCACTGAACCGATTATAATAAAATTCGCACACCATGTGCAGTTCGATCCAACTTGAGAGATAGGATAGTTTAAATCTCAAAGTATAGTCGCAATTTTAATTTATTGCAAATTATTACTTTTGGGCGGTACGAAGTCCTCCGAGTCAGCTAGTATATATATAAATATATATGAATAATATATATTTGGTATGTGTTATTAGCTTCATATAGTTAGACGGGACTCGAACACGCACCCTTATATACGCACGCATAACTGATTATGCGGGCAGATGCGGTGCGGGTTCGTATCCCGTCTGCTCCTGGTCGGCGTGGATTTTTTTCTAGTAAAATTTTCTTTACATTTAGGCATCTCTCTAACGTTACGTTTTTATAAAAACTATAGAAGCACTTGAAGTTCTCAAGGGATAATCGCTTCAAATAAAGCTTTTAGTCAGTAAGAGTCTGACATATCCTTGCAGCCCGCTGTGCGGTATCCACGAGGATTTCACACGCGCTCCCCGCCTGGGAGGAAATAATTTTTTTTATATCGAATCGACTTTGAGTTTGAGACGCAGTTTGACTTTGATTTAGGTGTTTCAGTTGAGATAAATAGATTAATATGAATTGGTTTTTCTAATTTCCGTAATTGAAAATAAGGATTTTTTTAAGCCGGGTTTTTTAAGTCAGCTCAAAAGGTAACCACGGCCTCGATGTTTAATCATAAGAGATTTTTATTAAATACCTAATTTATTGTTTTAATCTTTTAACATTTCAGTTTTTTTAGCTAGGTGTGACTTTGCCTCAAGCTTATAACAAATCCCTGGAAATGTAAAGAGGGTTTACCAACAAATTCGTATTCTCGAACTGTACGTGAAAGGGCTATGAAAATCAATTCGCACGTGTGAGTGGAATATCGTCGACGACAAAGGAATGGTGATGTACCCGGTGCCTCGTCAGCCGATGACAGAATGGCGATGGCGCAATGACAGTCCCCAAAGTGCTGCAGTAAAGACCCTTGGGGTGTTAGCTTTTGTACAGTATTTGAGAATCTGTAGTTGCGGTTACCGGCTTTATATAGTAAGGCTCGTATTACAGAATGACAACTAAGTGTTGATCTTTTCTTGATTATAGTTAGAATGGGATGTCGCTCTGTATAGCACATAGCGACATCCCTTTCTAACTGTAATACGAGCCTTAGTCTCAGATCGTTCCCAAGATCGTATTAGTAACCTGTATGGGTAATGGTTAAATATTGTAGTCGCCTATTGGCCAAGATTTTAAAGTTTGAGTTTCTTCTATTAAAGAGTCATACTTTGGTAATCTTTGTATGTGTATATCAGGGGCATGTTAGGCCGTGTAATGTTGTTTTTATTAATAAAATGTATTCTAATAATATGAGCCTTTCAGAACTTTAGATCCGTATAAATTTTAATTACGAAAGAATCTCGCACGCCTTCGTACGTACGGTTTCATTCATAGTTAAATTTAACAACCTTAGTCAAATGCATAGAAAATGTGTCAAATTTTAAACAAATTGTTACTTTTTCTATAGTATTATAACTATAGTCATATTAAACTATGTTCCGAACAACGCGGCCTAAATGTCGATCATAACTATTTTCGATTTAAGTTTGTGATCTTTTAACAAAAGTCTTACAATTAATTGTACGTAAATCCCTATTTACGTACAATTAATTGTAAGACATTAAGTTAAAATTATGACAAACCTCTATTATCGTAATCTTTAGTACAATGATAGCAGAAATTATAATTTAACTGGTTACGTGGAATCGTTGCAAAAAAAAGGCAAACCAGATTCACTCTTCAGTAATACAATGTCAAAAAAACACCAGCCTATCCGTTTTATAATACAAATTGTATCCAGCACAGATTTGACACGGGTAAGGTAAAAGTATTTTTGGTTGACAGGAGTGAATCGCTGTTTTAAAACTTTTTTTGGAAATCTGACGATGGCTAACGGTCAAGGTGGCAGACAGTTTGGAGTGCTTTTTTAGTTAAAGTTCGGGTTGCTAAACAACGGATTCGTGTCCATTTCTATCACGAGTACATTTCGTTTAATACGTGATCCAGTTTTAAGAGGCAGTTGGTTCGAATTCGATTCTTTCCCAAAATTCTCAAATATCTGATCTTTTCAACTTTATTGTACTATTAGATATATCTATAGCTTAGTTTCTTAGTCTGAGATCCCGCCTCTCCATTTTGCAGCCATCTGCCATCTTTTTAATAAAACTTGGTTTAAATGAAGGATGCATTAGTGACGGGTTGCCTAAAAAGTAGTCATACTTAGTTTTTATTAAATTTAGTGACATCCATTTATTTATGTAAATTGTACTGATATCCTTTTATAATATTTTACGTAATTTTAAAGGAAATGATGTGAAGAATTAAAAAAATAATGGTTGCCAGCTCAGTAAACAGGTACAACATCAATGTTGAAAATACGAGAGCTGGTAACCATTATATTATGAATTCATCAAACCGTCTTTTTTTTCTTTTCAAATGACGTAAATTAATTAAGAAAACAGACTTTTTCAATGAAAGTAAACCATCGTGTTATACAACCTAATAGGATTAGGAATCGTATATTTTTGGGGTTATTAATTGGTTTTTTATAGAAAAACATTTTCATCTATTTGAATTAAATCATATTTTATCATTCAACACTAAAACAAAATAATGAAAAGCTCTTCAAATATGTTAACTTTAACATTAAACTCATTTAGCTTTAAATGTTATTGTTACTCCAGAAAGCAAAGAACGAATTAATCCAAACACTTTATACTTAATTCACATTCGCACGACATTTTAACATATTATCTTAAAGTGTTACAAACGCCCATAAACCTATGTATTTTAATGAAGATCTTTTGAATGCTAATTTCAATGAATTTTAATACGGAAGTCCTTTAATGTCGAATTAGAAAGGAAAATGTTAAATTGCTATTTTTAACTCTCCGTGGTTCAAAGGTACCTATTAGTGTCTAAAGGTTTTATTTAAAATATTTTTCCGGGGTTTATTTTAATATATGTTTGGGGTGGGTCGTATGAACACCAAAAATTTAAGTTTAAACAAAACTGTTTATTTTAATTTATCTTTTCTTATACGCTTTTAAATTTCATAATTAATATTAAAAAAAATTTTTTACAATACAGTTTTCTTTATCATTTTTTTAACATTCAGTACTTCCGCATATACAGGTATCTTTTAATATTTTGAGTAGATAATATTAACCGACATACTCTTTTAAAATACTATATTAAACGTTCATAGAAACCCTCTTTAAAGTAACTGCAGAAATGCTTTATATATCTAACACGAAGAGAAGTAGATATGACATAAATGAAGTAATCAGTATATCCTTTGAAATGATAATTAAATTTTCGCTGAGTTTTTAAAGAGTCGGAATTTCCTCCCGAACAATTAACAAGCTTAGCATTGACTTAAACTTTCTACAACAGTTTGAAAGTTTCTAAGTAATCATTTGATAATACTGCATGATTATTCTAAGAAGTTTTCAACTGTACATCATTATAGATACAGAAAACTTTATCTTCGTACATAATTATGAAGTTGCGATCCTTTGTGCGGTTCAGTATATTATATTAATGACGTAAATTAGAAATAATAATTTTGAATTTGAATTAAATTACCTATATTTTCATTTTAGTAACATATTTGATTATAAAAGAAGATAAAAAATACACTTGATTCCTTGTACGCTTTACTATATCAACGACGTCAATTCTATTAAATAATTACGAACCGTGTGTGTAGATGGCATTGAAATTTATAATTTTCTTCTAGTTGTAAAGCATACATAACTTTTTGGCAAAAAAGTTTTTATACCTTATATCCGTTTACGGAAAAAGTTTCCTTATAAAATCAACTACATTGATTCACTTGTTTCCCCAGTACGGTAAAATTTATTTTATTCATAGCTGCAATGATTTCCACTTACTTGACACGTATACAGCATTAAATTATAATTATCTTCTAGTAATAAAAACATATTTAATTGTGTTACATTTCGGTAATAAGTTGTTCTATCTACAAAAGAAAATGGAATCGTTTGTCTCCCTAAAACGGTAAATTTTATTTAATTGTGTTAGTTTTCGAAAAAAAAGTTTTTATATCTATAAAAAAAACATTGGAATCGTCTGTCTACCAGATACGGTAATTTTTTTTTTCTACAACAACACTAATTTCCACTTACTTGTCACGTGTGCTTGCTTCGACAGCTACAGCCAGAGACCAGCCACCAGCGACGGTTGCAACAAGTGTGTTGCGCCCGCCCGCCCTAGCCACCGCTTATATACCCGCCGGGCGCCGCCCTCGGCCGCCCACCGCCCTCATAGACGGAACGCTAACATAGTTTACATTTCAATCTTACGAATCAAAACCTCTTCGTTGACACGATTTACGACAGTTCACAAAATAGGCAAAAGCAAAGGTAGGCTAACCACAGTTATGATACTAAATTGTTTACATTTCAATTTTATTAATCAAAACCTCTTCGTTGATACTACTAACGGCAGTTCACCATATAGGCTAAAGCAAAGGTAGGCTTACCGTATGTTTTGATACTAAATTGTTTTCATTTTTTTTTTCAAATTAAAACCACGATTTCATGCGGCTTACGACAGTTCACAATTTAGGCAAAAGCAAAGGTAGGCTTAACATAGTGATGGTAATAAATTATTAACATTTCCGTTTTATGAATCTCCTAATTCTCAAGTACAAAACCTCGTAATTATCAAGACCCACTTGTTCGGAAATTCTACAGAGGCATGAGGCAGGAGGCAGAGGGCATTGTGCCCAGGTCTTCCACAGTCTCAGCCATGACCACTATATCATCAGCAAAACGAGGCTGTAACATGTACTCGCCTTTTATGTTGATGCCATGTCCTTTCCAGTCCAAAAGTCCCATCATGGTACTACTCCACAGTGGCTGGTGAAAATACAAGACGAATTGCTAGGAAATAAATAAATATGTTTAATATCTGTGTTTGAGTCCACTTGCAACTGAAAGACAAGGGACGATCGATTTAAATATTGGCAGGGTAAATTAACGAAAACACATTCTTCTCTCGTATAATGGTCAGGTTGGTTGGTACTGATTTTATTTCGGGTTTTCTCACTTTTCACTTTCACTTCTTCAATTTAATCACCTTATCATTTCAATACATGTGCTTTACCAACGCCACGATGAAGAAAATATCTACTGAAATAACATAATTTTCCTTTGTATTGTGTACCATTTTTGAGCGTAAGCATCTTTTTCTTTTTTCAAAAGTTGAACGTTTTTATCAATGAAACGTAATGAGATAGTATGACGAATATAATACATTTTAAAAATAACTGAATATTCAACAATTTTAACAAGATCTTGGGTAATGAGATATAAATATCATAAGACTAATATACCTATTAAACGGAGTGATTACTTTCTCTATGTCTGGTTACATTATTTTATTATTACTATTAGATTCAAGACTGTACGTAAGTACCAACATTTTAGGTTTGACCTGCACACAGCAACATGATTTTTATTATTATTGATATTCAAAAACGTTCACAAATTTAAATTAAATAAGAATTATTATCGTGTCACGAACAGTACTACTCTTTAAGTAAAATTATATCAAAAACATTTTTAATTCTTACAATACTTATAAGATTACTTTTTAATTCTTATTCTTTAATAACGCTATAATTCGTGGCCCAAAAAAGGACTAGTTACATTTATTAATATTTAATTATTTGCAGAAAAGGCAGTGAAGATAATTTTCTAATCGCTTTTCACATGCGAATAATTTAATCAGTAAATAAACATACCGCAACTTCCTCATTTGCTTTTCAAACCCCAATTATGCAAAATATAATGATGGCTCCCCGATATGAACTGAGACACCAAAAGCATCAGTATTTTATAATTATTTATTCGATGTAACATGGTTGAAAATAGCTTTAATATCAATAGTTACCAAAATATTCTGTTGATTTACATTAAATTGACGACCTGCATGGCCAAGTGGTATGAAGGCCGGGTTTTAAGGGGTCGCCAACTCGAGAGGGTTCGAATCCCGGTGGGACGACCTCCGTGGCCGAGTGGTTTATACGCCGGGTTTCATGGTGTCGCCGACTCGATAGGTCCCGGGTTCGAATCCCGGTGGGGGCAGATGTTTGTGTGATGAATACGAGCATTTGTACTCCAGTCATGGATGTTTAATATGTATTTCTATATAAATATACTTATATATATACTGTATATGTATTCTATCCGTTACCCTAATAACACAAGCCATACAGTGCTTACTTTGGGGCTAGGCTAATTGGTGTGAGTGTTGGAAACATTTTATTTTTTATTTTATTTTTTAGTATGATGAATATGAGCATTTGTGAAAATGTCAGTCATGAAAATTTATATTTATTTGTGGACAAAAAATATATATGTATATAATATAAGTATTTTTATAACACATGTCTTACAGTGCTTACTTTGGGGCTAGGCTAATTGTTGTTAGTGCTAGAAATATTTATTATTAGCCTTCATAATTAATATCAGTCAGTCACACGTAGAGCCCATGTGAACCCCAGTTTCATACACATGGGATTCTAACGACCTTACGACTACAGAATCGTCACATTTGGAAGCAGTATACCCTTTCTATCTTCACGGACAGGAGACGCTTCTAATTCATTTCATTAATTGGCCTTCTTATAAGAGGCCAATGAGAGCTTTACCATAAGCTTTACAATAAAGTAACAGAAGACCATCTTATTGGACAGCCGACTACCTATACCATATACAATTTCCACGACATGAGTTCCCCCTTACGAGGTGGTGACAATACTCTAATGACAGCCCGCCTTTAGTCACGGGACGCTCTCGCGAGATGATAATGCGTCAACAAATATATCAAGCCTTAGAAGAAAAATAAAAAGTAAATTTCTGACATCTCCAATCATTTAGTCGAGAGCTTGTACTAAGGAATCTATGTATGTATACCCATATTGTGTTATGATAAGTGTGACTCATTTCTTTGTCGCACTATCTGTAAATGGAATGCTCTGCCTGCTCACATGTTCCCTCCTTCTTATAATCTGGGGTTCCTTTAAAAGAAGCGTGAAGAAGCAATATGCAGGCCGGCTAGGTGAGGATTGCTGGTGTGACAGCTAGAACTGCTGTACCAGCTATCTATCACTTGTGGAGTTCACCGTCACTTAACATCAGGTGGGGTGAAGTCATTTGTCGGACCTATCTATAAAAAAATATACACCGTGAATTAAAAAATAAAAATCGTGTAAATATAGTGCGAACAGTGATAAACAGCAAACATGATACACCATACAAAAATACTGATTAAAATCTTTTATAAAATAATGTAAACCGACACAAATTTGTTAATAACAGACCTATTATGGCATTATCATCTGTTTAAAGTACGAGGATCCTAAAAGTAGTTCTATTTGAATCGAATAATAATGATTAAAATTGTTAAGGTTTCATAATTGCAGAAATAGTGTGTAAACGTGGACACATATTCAAAAAACATGCGGTAATATTACGATCTAAATCGTTGTATGAATAAGCTGCTAAACTCAAAATTCACGATGCATAAATAACCATGACTCCGGAACCAATAATTGGGCTCATCATACAAATATATCCAGCCACTCATCACAGCATAACAAAAGCCCACTGTTGGGGCACAGGCCTTTGACTCTGGATAGAACAGGGAGATTGGACCGTAACCCATCATCCATGCCCAGTGCGGATTGGTGGGTGCTGCAGATGCAGTCAGGGCCAACGGCTTAAAGTGCCTACCGAAGCACGTAGGAACTCAATATATTAAGATTTTGGTCAATCATCAAATGACCGACCATTGCGACGTTGCTTAACTTCTACGATCGCAAGCTAAACACGGCAACCACCTGCGCCATCGAGCTCCTTTATACAAATATATGCCTTCTGGTGTATAAACCTTTGGAGCAGAAGATTAAGAAGGAAAAACTTCATTTCTGGGGCTGGCCCTTTAAATGATCCGTCCGTCCCGGATGGACAGATGGATTTGTTTTAACTTCCACCTTTCACCAGTGGTTAGTATCATGGGGCTGTTGCCATGTTCCTAGTTCAGAAGACGACTCTGCACAATTACCTATTCCTGAAATGGCACAGTCCACTCAGAGTTATGAAAAGGGTCATGCAGAAACCTAAAAAAGCCTTCACTTCCTACAAGTTGACTGCTGTCGACCTTGAGAATTTCCGATGTACCTATATACCTTAACAAATGGAAATTCTGCAGTAAATTAACAAACCTTAATAGTACAATGTTTTGGTATCTCTTACATTCGTTATCCCTATTATGAAATGAAAACAAGATAATAAAACCGGCCTGGTGCGAGTCGGATTCACGCACGAAGGGTTCCGTACCATTATCTATACAACATTAGATACTATAAAATTATTTAATATAAAAAAGCATATTACAAAGTGTCTGATTATATGACAGACAAAAATGCTTGGGTTTGAACTGTTCCAATCATTCCAACAGGTTTTCTATATTAAATAAATCATGATTGTATTGACGTTGTAACACCATAATGATTTGTAAATGTTGTTACATTATACTTTTAATGTTGTGGAGTTTTTTCGCTCGTTTTTCTCCGCAGCTAAACAATATGTCCAATAACGAGTGGTAGGGAAAAAAAGTTTGGACGATTCAACAGTGTTGTACTATACAACCAATTTGAATAAAGATAATATATGTTGATTGATTGATTGAATATCGAGCAAAAAACACCAACAGGGAGCCCCTTTAAATATTGAGTTTTATTTATTTGTTTTTAAAGTGAATTTATAACTAAATATTCTGTAAATATATTAATTGCGTCTACCTATTTTCGTTATTAACATCAAACAGAACACGGCAAACAGTCACATTTGTTGTATGGGAGCTCTCCTTAAATATCGATATAGCCTGGTGACACACAGACAGCTTTAGTAATAGAGTCCCATATTTACCCTATGGGTACGGAACTGTAAAATTTGGTATGGTGCATATCGAAACAGAATATTGGAACGGTTTGCTGAACAGAGGTGTTCACCACTACATTTTCAATAGAAAACAGTGCCCGCGTTTCTTTCAATAAGCATACCCAGCCTGATCAATCACAATTTCCCAGTGATTTGCGAGCGCCGGAGGAGCAATCTCGACTCGCCGTTTTGCGAGATCCGCCGCAAATTTCCCGTAAACCGCCGAAACTGCATTTCGTTTGGGATTAGTTTTGATACAATTCTCTAAAGAGCACTATCAACTTAAATCCTTTCAAGAATGTTATTTACAAATAAACATTTGTAATAGAAAAGAAAAAAGTGTGTATCTGATTTCAGATATAAAAATATATTGTTCTCAAACATGCTTTGAAATACGAGCATTATTTTATCAACGTTCTTTGAGATAAATCGAAATTTCTGTACTGTACCCTTAGTACGAGTTTTACAATTACGAAAACTATGATAGTTTTCGTCAGCTCGCACTCGTACTAAGAGTACTGATTTTATTGTTTCCGTTTCAATACAAATAAACAGTGTTTAAATTTTATCATTAAATCATTTGCGTCTTCTTAAATTTTAAAGAGATACTTTTGTACTAAGGGCACTGGTCACATACATGCGACGGCCGGCAAAAGTTGCATGAAAATCCATATCTGTCGTGTTTAGCGACCCAATAAATTAAATAGTAAGCTCATATATGTTGTCTAATTTAAAAATGGAACGATCTTTTACTCCAAAACATGGCAATGGCAACCAAGGAGGTAACATATCAAAGGTTTTAATTAAATTTCTAACTGCTTTCCGAATAGAAAGCTATTTATTGAAAAAAAAAAGAATCTTTGTTCGATGTTCATCATTTTGAAAAGAAGATAATTTAAATATTTTAAAGTAATGAGTTCTGCTTCTGTACTATTGTGTTAATTTCCGCGCATTGTTTGAGAAAAATACTATACAAGCCTTGGCCACACACTAGGTAGGCATTGATGGACTTACGTATTTTAGCCGAGGCGAAACCTTCGTCCATCAATGCGCTTTTGCTGGCCGCTGCAGTAATTTACTATATATCTACTAGCTGACCCAGCGAACTTCGTACCGCCATAAAAAAAATTAATTAAAAAAACATTGTCCAGCGGACAAAATTGTGAATCTAAACCATTCTCAGATCCCCTTGAACACACAAAAAATTTCATCAAAATCGGTCCAGTCGTTTAAGAGAAGTTCAGTGACATACACACTCACAGAAGAATTATATATATAAAGATTGTATACGTACGAAAGTATGAATTATTTATAATGTTGAATAACAACATTGGCCGATTTGATAACTAGGTAAATTACACAGAATCCAATTACTTGGAATTTTGAATATTGCTTTGCGAACATAAAAACTTCACGTTTTATGAGTGAATACACAGTGAATTTTGGTTTGCCTGAAAAACTTTACTGGCTAATTTAGACAACGATTTTGAGAAAAAATCCTTAAACATAATTTTTCGAACAACTGTTTCCTTTTTAACTTACTAATTATGCAATTATGAAACCTCAACAATTATTATAGTAAAAACAATACAAATTTGTGCCGTTTTAGGGTATTTTTTCTAAATATATAAATCAATATTTTTGTATAAGGATGTTTATATCCATTTATTTATTTACACGATTTTTAAGTTTCCAGAGTAACTCAAATTCACAGTGTATTAATAAAAAACATCAGTGTTTCCGACTCAAAGATGCTAAATTATTATAAATGATCTTGGTAATGAAAGCTTTCGCCACGGCATAGCAGGATAATGATTTTTTTTCCAATTCCACTCGTCGTAGGTGAGTAACCCCGTATCGTTAATGTGCTAAAGCTTTGTGAATAAATGGATTTGGATATTATACTCTAAATTCTAATATTAGTGAGTGTTTGAATTTGGTTTTGATATTTTGCATATGACGTAGGATAATTTGATTATCTGAATTTTCGCAAAAATCCTAGGGATGTTGTGAAAACGCGGATAATTAGACCATGAAGATGACATTTCACAATCTAACTAAAAAAAATATTTTTGCTGAAACGTCGTTATGGGCTTTAAAAACCTGGAAACATCATGATAATAGTGCTTTTCATGAACTTTGAAGGAAACATCGATTTAGATAGATTTGTTAGCTTAGGAGTACGAGTCGTTCAACTTAGGTTGAAAAAAAAGTCTTACTAATTGAAAATTTCTTAGAAGAAAACATTAACACTTACATAAATGAAGTTGCTGTAGCGCAAAATCTTGCATTGCAACAAAATAAAAAAAAAAACTATTTAAGAACCACAATTAAATATCATTGGTTCCGCAACGCTACCGAGAGTACCAACGGCAACGGCTTCTGAGTCACGCTTCGAACGTTACGTTTTTATTAAAAGTATATAATCACTTTAAAAGATCGACGACTATACTGCATCATCCTCTTCTCAGGGGATGATCGCTTCAGATGAGGCTTTTAGTCAGTAAGAGTCTGACATAACCTTGCAGCCGGCTGTAGGGTATCCATACGGATTTAAGACCCGCTCCCCCGCCTGGGAAGACACAAAAACGATTACCATTCGTATTAAAAAAAAATGATACACACATCACTCATTAAATAAAACTGGTTTTCTACGGGTTAATGCACGAAACTTTATTTATTTATTGACGTTTCGCAGCCTTTACAAGCTGCGTCGTCGGAATCAATTTTTTATTTAATTTTGTCGAGCTACCTTCGAAAAGACTTCTTCTTCTTTTTTTCGTAAAAAACTAGTTTTACATATATTGGTATTTATTGGTTTTTCTAATTACCGATATAAAAAATAAAGACTCTTGCTCAAATATATTGTGGTAACTAGAGGCAACTATGAAACCCTCCACTGCGCGTGGCACGACATGCACTTGGCTGGTCTTTTATGTGTTAGTGTCGTAATTCCAATCTCGTTGTTTGCGAATGTTTGTTAGACTGCATTTGTGTGCAGATTCCTCCCCCCGCTAAAAGTGGCAGAATTATTTCAGGATAGTTTTATGACACTATGGCTACTCCCCTCCTGGCCGCGTCAGCCGCGTTGCTCTATGGTTGCACCATATGACGATAGTCAAAATGAGGCCATAATTTGACCGTGACAATAACTATCCAAGAGTGGCCGGTTAAAGTTATAGGAAAATTTAACTTAACTGGCTTTATAGTACACCTCACACTTTAGTGAAGGAAATTAAATATTTTTTTATAACACTAGCAGTCCCGAATGACGTTGCACTGCCCTTTATAAAAAATATCTATAACCTAAATGCACCGATACCTATCAAATAGAGTTGTAAGTAAAATTTTATTATTATTTTTAATTTTCTGCGTAGCTTTCTTAATGTTTGTTCTTTATAAAAACCTTCTATAAAGTATTAGAAAACTTAAACAAAAAGTTGAATGAAATTTGTAAGTCGTTCTCAAGTTATGGCGAGCCCAAGGGGAAAAGGGATTAATTTTAATTTACCTAGACTTGCCATAAATATGCTTGCCAACTTGAAAGAAAAAAAAACTATTTATTTCTATAACTTACTTCATGTAAGAATTACAGATTCCAAATTCAAATGCAATATATTTTTTTAAATTGTAACAAAATTTATGGCCAGACTAAGTAATATAGATAGTGGTAGAAAATAATGATGAAGGTATGAAGGCAAGTTTCAACCTTCTTAATAGTTGTGAATTTGCTTCATAGTTTATTAAATTTTAGGTATAAAATCATAATTTCCTATGTTGTACAATGCGTATACGGAATAATTTAATTACTACCAAACAATTTCAATTTGTATTATGATATTTATAGATTGTCGAACAAATTAATTCGTCAAACGTACGTTGTGAGACGTTGAATTCCATCCTTGGAGACCTCGACACGTTCATTAAATGATGCCATTCAGGTTAAACTTAAATTTAAATCACCGTGAATTTGCAATATGATTTGCTTCTCTTGACGTCACCAGTTCAATAACTCTACGTTATTAAAAACGTCTTTTCAATATACAGGAAAATGTGAGGACCAAAAAAAATACAATACGCAGAAATAATTTTGAGAATCCAACACTGGGGATATTGCATTTAAACTTCACTGACCACGTGGATTTAATGGAAATACATAGCCAAGGTATTAACGCTGTTCCATATTAATAATTGTCAATGACAGCGTTACAGTGTTAAAGAACTTTATCTCACTTTCGGATTCATGAGCTATGAGTACAGTGGCTGAAATGCACGTTCAGGGTTCAATTCTGCTGAGTTAAGCTAACAATCGAGTATTAATGGTGTTTCAGTAGTTTTGATTTTTGACAGAGTTATGGTTTCTAAAACACAAAATCACAAAAAGTGTAAACTTATTGTAATATTACATTATAACAGCAATGTGTTTGCGTTGCGTTGCGTTTATTGGTTAGCAATGCGTTTATTGGTTAGTCTAACCAATAAACGCTGAAACACGTTACTGTAAAGTATTCCTTATATCATTTTTTATTAATTGCAAGTCTGGATTGGACTGGAGGAGGGCCAGTCTTCTTGCCAGATGAAGTCGATTTCACAGTCGATTTTCAGTCTTGTGTGCTCTTCGCTCTATGAGCTGGCGCCGAATCTTGTTGGAATACCCAGTGCCTGTTATTGAACATGGTATGAGAAACAGGTTCCACAAGGTTCGTCAGGACTGTATTTTGATACACAACTGCATTCAGTTTTACACCTTTCTCACAAAAATGTACCTCTATTAAGCCCCAATAAGAAACTCCCAACCATACCATGAGCGAGGATGGAAAATGACCTCGTTGGACACGCGGAATACGGTTGCTCTCTTCTTCACTACTGTGTGCGTACACCTTATCATTTTGTTTGTTGTAGCTCTCTTTTACGGTAAAATTTTTTTCATTCGAAAAAAGAATTTACCGATATTTTTTTCCCGCGTACCGCTTCAACAAAGCGCGGCATCTCTTCAGTCTCAGGTCCATTAGACGAGCATTCAAACGATGTCCTGTTTTTCTTCGATATGTCCGAAGCCCTAAGTCTTCATTTAACACCCTTTTCACCGTGGTTCTGCTTAACCTTATCTGAAGGGCCAACAGTTTCTGCTTACGTTTGGGATTTCTTTAAATTCGCGCCTTCACAGCTTTTATCACTGCTGGAGTCCTAACAGACCGAGGGCGACCACTTCTTGAACTGTCATCTACACTAGAGTCTTCATTGTATCGTTTGATGGTACGATAAACGAATCTTTTGGTTATATTCAAAATTTACAGTATGTTAAAAAATTTAATAGGCGCGTAACCGCAACGATGCAACGCAATAACTGCAACATGGTCTTCTTTAAGCGTCCACTCCATATTTAAAAATGAACAAAATTCTAAACAGTGTACATTCTTATTTTCATGAACTTTTTGAAATTCGAATTCAAAAAACTTTTTTGTGGCCAGCATTCTAAAAGAAAAGTTTTTACTGTGTGACAATACTTATGACCGGACTGTGTATATTTATATAGAAATACATATTTAACATCCATGACTGGTGTACAAATGCTCATGTTCATCACACAAACATCTGCCCCCACCGGGATTCGAACTAGGGACCTCTCGAGTCGGCGATACCAAGAACCACTCGGCCACGGAGGTCATCAATGATTAGATGGGTAATCCAAAGTTCACTATCTTGAGCTCCTCCGTGCTTCGGAAGGCACGTTTGGTCTCGGCTGCACCTGCAGTCGTTAGCACCTACCAAACCGCACTAGGCCGACATGGTGGGCCATGGGACATTAAAAGGCTGATGATGATGATGATGATGAAACTTGACTTTGTCTTTTTTGAGCAAACAAGCGTGACAAAATTTTTTTCAAAGTGGACGTAAGACTAATCAATGGTTTTGTAATTAAGGGGTTAATGTTTAAAAGATTTGAACGCAACGCCGTCACACATTTCCGAATACTGTTGTCCATTCAATAGGTTGACGGAAAAAATATCTTCGAATCCTTGGAACTAATTCCGATTAGATATTTCCAACAATGGCACGGCCTGGAGACGATGGGCAAACAATGGGAGATGTGCTGGATTATGATTGGCGCCCACGTCGCGGCACCTTTAATGTTAACGACGCGGCGACGCACCGTTCACGGCCAATGATAATAGAACTGCATAGCTCCACACAAAGGCTTAATGCAGGCTATATTGATATCATGACCTCATTTTTATCATATTATTTTATTTTTAAGTATAACTTTTAATAAAATATATATATATATATATATATATATGGCCGCCCATCTAAAGCTGCCATAGCCTGTGGACGCTTGTGATACCAGAGTATCAGTCGCGGCCATCACCTAGCCGTGGAACCCAGGATTTCTGTTCTGCTACATTAAAGTATCAATCGTGCATCAATTGATGGCGTTTCATTCGTTTTGATTTTTGACACGGTTATTGTTTCTAGAATAAAAAGTCACAAATAGTGTAAATATCTTTTTAATTTACACTATTACTGAAATAATTCATTCATCCAAAATCACTATTACAATCTGGGATCCTTTAAAAGAGGCGTGAATAAGCAATTGTGTTGTGCTGGCCGGCGATGTGAGGATGGTTGGCGTGGCTAGGTGGCAGTTCATAACTGCTGCACTAGCTTTTACTTTTTCTGGACTTGACCACCACTTAAAATCAGGTGAGTTAAAATCATTTACCTCTCTTAATAAATCCCTTAATAATTGAATTGATCCATTATAAAAATAAAAAAAGATCCTTTCTTCTTGTCTCAGGTGTAAGACGGCCCTAGAAACCGTAATTTTTCTTTACACGGGACCTTATTGATATATAGCGGATCGGTTAACGGAAGGATACGGATACTTATCTTGTTTGACACCTGAGACTAAATGACTAGTGAAAATTGATTTGAAAATAAAATAAAGCAGTTAAATGCCGTACGTAACAAAAAATTGTAAAAATTGATATGTTATTCTGAAATGTTATACACCGGTCATCACAAAAATCAGCCTACCTTAATTTTACACGAAAACTCATGTTTTGATATTTTGAATGAAACAACTTTTATTATTATTGCAATTTTTACTAAACAATGTATTTTATCAACATATTAATAAAAAATGAGAAATCACAATTTTAACCCTATTGTTAGGTGTTCGTGATGAACATTCTGTAACTTTTCAGTCTTACACTTATTGGAACAAAACTTTCAAGTTAATATTCGGTGTTCCCTCTCTTTGCTCTAATCACTACCTGCATTTGCCTTTTCATTGACCTCATTAAAATGGTGACTCTTCCTTTAGGCGGGTTCTCGAGCTCTAACCTTCTGTTTTAGCGTGTCCCACATGTTCTCTACAGCATTTCAGTCCGAGCTTCTTGCTGGCCACTGCATAACCCAAATTCCGACCTATTCCAAGTACTGAGTAACAATGAGCGCTACGTGTAGCCGTACATTATCATGATTTAACTTGAAGTCGTCTCTGATGTAGCCTGTATTAAGAACGACGTGATCTTCTAGGATGTCCGTAATGTAAGGTGGAGCATTTGAAGAGCCCCTTCTGATAAACATCATGTTTGTACGGGGTGTCAAAGATATGCCGCCATAAACAATCATATAGCCTCTACCGTTACTGGCAGTTTCACCTATACAAGACTAAGCATGACATTCATCTGGCCTTCTCATTACATTACTGCGCCAATCAGAGCCGTATAAAGTCATTTGACTTTTAATACAGAATAGAACTGAAGCCCATTTGTCTACATTCCATTTATGAAGTTCCCTCGCAAATTGATGTCTGACTTGGCGATGAGCTACGGTCAGTTGTGGTCCTATTCCTGACTTGTGAGGACTTCAATTATGATCACGAAGTCTTCTTCTCGCCGTACTGTCACTTATAGCCATACCCCGCACTTTACGCTGCTGTCGCTGGAGATCTACACCAGAAAGGTGCCGGTGTCTTAGAGCCGATGTTACAATAAAGCGGTCATATTTTTGAGAGGTGACCCTTTGTCTTCCAGATCCTGTTCTTCTACGGTACTGCCCAGTCTCATGAAACATCTACCTAACATATGGTTCCTTAAGACAACCTCTACTCAAGACATGGTCTTCAAGATCATGCCATTTAATGCCCCTTGATTATATTTTTGGGATTATGTAAAATCATTGGTGCAAGCGAACAATCCAAGAACTGTCAAAGACTTAAAGCTAAACATAAGAAGACTCATCAACGAGATAAAGGTGCCATTATGTCGAAAAGCGGTGAAATTTGTACCACCTGTATTCAGACTTCCATAACAAGCTGAGGTGATTATTTAAACGATGTTGAATTCCACAGACAATGTCGAAGAGTAAGCTTTTAAAAGCAAATTTAATGTTATTGTAAACATTATTTTTTTAATTCGAATTCAAACGTACCCGGTGCTTATTGGAAAACCTTATACATCTGCACACCGCTTTCCGAAAATGAGGGTAGGCAGTAATATATACTTACCAGCTTATTAGGTATTGGTATAAAAATTAAAAAGTGAAAGTTATTGTTGCACTAATTATTCACACAGGTAACAATTTAAATCTGATAATTTCATGAAAAGTTCGTCGTAGTTAATTCTAGTTAACTAACACAATGTTTCATTTATGTCCAAGGGCATTACCATGAGATTTGTAGACGACACAATTGCGATTATGCAAGTGGGATATAACTGTTATAGTCAAATATTGCAGCACTGGCGCTTCTAGGTTTGACTAGTCAAACCTCAGCTCTGGTATAAAGTCTTCTAGAGTAAGATCCCAAAGCCCTAGAATTTACTAATTTTCTGATGGACAAAATATATAATCGAGTTGTAAGTGTGTATAATGAACGTATACATATTTGCTAACTTGTGTTCTGGGCCAATTTTCAGGTATCTGGTGGCACAGATACGTAATAATTGTATTGAACTTTCATGGTCACCAACATTATAGCTATTAACGGGATTGTTACCATGTACCTTGTTTTTTATGAGTCTCCGATGTTTCGGCATTGTTGCAAGCGCCATGGTCACGGAGTAACTCTTAACAACAAGTAAACAAGGTACATGGTAACCATCCCGTTAATAGTTATAACGTAAAAAAATTAAGTGGCTTTACTTTCATATTATGAATCAGACCCCTGCTGAGTCGTACGTGTGAATATTGTAAACAATTTGAAATTTGAAAGCCTTGGTCAGACCTAGGACTAAAAGAGCCATTCCGGGAATAGACTGCATATCGACCTTTGACTACAACCTATGTAGAGCGGCGTTCTGTTTTAATCGCCGCTTTTGGATTGCATCAAGAGACAATGGTAGGGTCAGTAAAGGAGGATAAGGTTGTGGCTTGGTTTAAATTACAGTTTACAACAATGTCTGTTACACATTTCATTCCTAATAATTTCAAACTGACATCAAAACTCGTGTGCACTAATGTAGATGATGTAGATAGGTGCTTTAATTCAACGATAATGAATGAATGAGAAAAGATAGGTATAAAATAAATGAATAGATACGCCTGTTTTTGACTTTTTGTTTTTTTTCTCAGTATTGTGGATTATTTTATCTAATGACCCACTCCCAGTAAAGCAGTCACTGTTAATGTAGATTTACAAAATAAGTGCTCTAGTAGACTCCATCAGTCTACACTACACAATAATCTCTTGTAAGACGCAATCTCTCAATCAACCGATATTAGGTGCGATGCAAATATGTTACTGGCTATAAAAGGCCGTACACGATAAATAGTAATAAAACCAGTAATGTCTATGCGTCTGTCACATTGTGCGTAAGATAGCGACCGTTTATGAGTAATAAAATGCGAGTGGTTACAGCATGCGACCGGTCTACCCCATTTGAGTACGCACTTGGACTATTTAAAGATCTTCTTTACGCAAACTTATTTTTGATGGGAAACTACTATTGCAGTGGGTGCTTCGATTATTATACGCCTTTAAAGAGGAATTCAAATAACCACGCACAGAAAACGGCTCATGTTACGTAATATGAGCCGTTTTCTTGATCTTATCATCAAGTCACGTGACACTAATTTCAAATTGCTAAAGCAGTCAATGTGTGTGTTGGTAGCGACGACCGTATTTACCATACTTTAAGAGAGGTCGGGTAGGTATAGCGGATTTCCCGCTGGAATTGAAGCGCCCGCCTGGTAAGGTAAGGTTAGGTTCGATTGGGTCAGGGTAAACAACGGCGCGCGTGATATTTTTTTATCGCAAGCATCTATAAGCTTTGTTGTTCGCTTACCATCCAGGCGGGCAATATGCTTCTTTTCTTTTAACAAGGAAAAGGTTGTAGATAATTTTTTGGCGTTTCCATGCAGTTAATATGGTGTCATCATCGGCCTATTAATGTCCCCACTGCTGGGGCACAGGCCTTCCCTATGGATGGAATAGTATGATTGGGCCATGACCCACCGCGCGGGCCCAGTGCGGATTGGTGGGTGTAGTAGCTAATAATACGGTGTACGGTATGTTAATACGGTTAAGGCATGTATATAATCATCCCCCCCGTTGAGGGAGACGCGGTGAAGTCCCTCAACGGGGATCTCGTCGTTCCGCACTTAACAGCGTAGAGGGTTTTTAGCGGAGAGTTTGCCGCAAGCGCTCGTAAGCCGCGCTGACTGCTTAACGGCTTTTCCGTTTCGCAGCCGTGAGACTTGTGAGAGGCTAGGTGTGAGGTGTTTTGTCTGCGTAATAAAAAAAAAGCATGTATATAATCAAAATGTTGTAAGCGCAGCAGTTGACTGGCTAAGCTCAGCGACAAAAACTTGAAAGCACGATAGGTGAGTTTGTATTTTGAACAGTATTTTTGTGAGAAGGTACCGTTGGTCTTTCAGTAATCCCTCATTGAATGACCAACGGTACCTTCTCACAAAAAACCGTGACGGTTACTTCAAAAAGGCCGCAAGTAAAGACTTCAGTTCCAAAGTAGTATTCCAGGTTAATTTTTTTTTTGTTTTCAAAGTTTTAATTTCGTAGGTTGTATATATATATTTATTACTCCTTCTTGATGTGTTTTGCCTTTGATTTTTTTGAATAAGTTCTAAATCTAAATAAGATATTACTAGAAAAATTCTACGCAGTCGGGCGGAAGATGCGGGTTCGAATCTCGTCTGATACTTGGACCGAGTGTATTTTTTATAGTAATATTTTCTTCACTTAAGCATAAAAATAGGTATAATATATTTTTTTAATTGTCACACTTGTCAGACACTCCGCAATGTATTTTCATAAGGCTTTTGTGTATTATAATGATATCCTGATTGAACACGAATTATATGCGAAACATGCAAAGTTCGGTCTTACGAACCCTTACCAAATTGTTAATGTAGACTGTGTTTTCTGTGAATAGAAAAAAGAGAAAAGGAATGTTTTACTGGAAACAAAACCTATTCGTTACTAAATAAACAAAGTGATTAGATATGGGATTGAACTTGCTACGGTTTTTGTCTCTGTTTGTTAATCCCTTTTAGAGGCCAGACAGTTTAATGGTATTATGACGTCACGAATCACTATGAGCCTATTCCTAATTGTAACATCTTAGTGAAACACGGTTGATAGCAATCTTCAACATTAAATGTAAAAAATACCGCAATGTTCCGTAGTTGCCGGCGATCGTTACCACAATATATTTGAGAAGGAGTCTTTAAAGTCACTTGTAACGATTTTTTCTAAGGAATTTTGATTAGGTAAGAAATTTTCTAGAACAATACTTGAGCGAATATTATTACTCTCAAAGTAATGATCTCTTAGTCGTTATAATTTTCCTTAAAAGTTCATGAAAAGCACTATTATCATATATATTTCTAGATTTTTCAAACTAATAGTTAAGCTTTTATAGAGGGCCCTGCTCGAACAAAACTTAGCACTTTAAGGGAAAACGAATCCCGAATTCGAAAAATATTCTTAGTAAACCGTAATTTATTTTAAAGGACTTATTTAACGACATTTATTCTATCATTTTGTAGGCGTGGTTGATATCCACCAAATTATAGCTCTCTTGTGCCAATAATCTCCAAGCAAAAAAAAACAACAGACCAGCCTTAGCAAACCCGTCTGCTGCCTGGTACGCATGGATTTTTTTCTACTAAAATCTTCTTTAAGCATTATTTGAGTTTGCGTGCTCCTGTTAAGACCACATCGGTGCTTAACATCAGCACTCAAAAAAAACTTTTTAACTGCCTCACATCCCATGAGAACAGAGCTATAGAATAGTATTTTTGCCACTTGTATTAAACATATAGCCCTCTGTCAAAGGCGAGACACGAATCTAGAAACCCAAAAACACTGTTTCGTATACCTAAAACCTGCATTTTTATGTGAATTTTGTTTCTTCTATGGCCGCCTTATGGAAAGCTGGCACCATAGCCTATAGCTTCCGGCTTACGGGTACCACTTGTGACCACGGAGTCTTTATCCGAAGTGCTAACACAATAAAACCGGTTTAATTGAATAAAATAATACTATTCTATTCATTATATCATGTTATGAAGATTTATGAGACACTGCAAAAAGTTATAATTGTTTGTTAACGAAAATGTTTGAAAATCAACTTTTCCGAGTGACTACGTAAAAGGTAGAGGTTACGCAACCTTATACACTTAAGGCTTGGCAAACACTTGAATTGATTCCGTTAATGATAGGAAATGGTAAATATCTTCCTAATCCACTGAAATCCTGAACAGCGGCAATTACCATTCAATTAATACCTTTTTTTATAGCGAGGTAGGCAAACGACTCTACCCTGGATGGCTGGTGCCTCAGTTATAAACTGCTACACCAACCATTCACCTTGCCGGCCTGCACAAATGCTTCTTCACGCCTCTCTTAAATTATCCCAGATTGTAAAAAGGAGAGAACACATGTGCGAATCTTAATGAGCGTAATAAGGAAATTAAATAAATAAATATTGCTTTTAAAGACTTTATAGGTAATAATAGTCCGTTTAGTCTACCTTTGTGAAGGTTAAACATCTTTCACAAAGCCTGGTCATAAGGTGGTGAGCAACATTATCTCGAGTTCCTCCGTATTTCGCATTTGCAGTATTAAGCAACCACCAGCCCAAGCGTATCAACGGCCCCTCGTATTCTGGGATTTGTTAGGTCAAGATTATGTCAAATATCTAAATTACTATCTGCCAAGGTTATTATGATAATTTTGTAGAGGTCCCTATGAACACCCAGATGATCACAGTGGAATAGACTTACCCCAAAGACTGCTCAAAAGCTTTGTCTTTCAAATTCGCGACTAGCCCAGCAAGTCAAATTAAAATATAGACAAAAATGTTGTATTGTACGTCAAATATCGCAAATGCTTCTACATTAATCGATATGGTTAAATTTCATGTGAAGTATGATGGTTTACGTTTATAGAGATAGATAGTGTTAATTACTGAACTGGAAAAGATCTACGAAAATTGATAAGCCAAAATTATTAGCGATATCGCGGTGACGGTACCTATAACTCATACTTTAATTAGAACCCACTTGGTTCCAAGTAAATACTTTTGATTACCTACGATACATAATTATGCTATTAACTCAAGAGTGTATGACTCAATTCCGATGACCTCCGTGGCTGAGTGGTTTGTATGCCGGGTTTCATGATGTCGCCTACTCGAGAGGTCCCGGGTTCGAATCCCGGTGGGGGCAGATGTTTGTGTGATGAATACGAGCCTCTGTACTCCAGTCATGGATGTTTAATATGTATTACTATATAAATATACTTATATATGTACAGTATGTATATATTCTGTCCGTTACCCTAGTATCTCATAACACAAGTTTACAATGCTTACTTTGTGGCTAGGCTAATTAATTAATTAATATTTATTTTAAAATATAGTAATAGACTTTTTCTATTCATTATTCTATATTTTACTGTGAACCCGGGTACATATATACAGTGGTGGTCACATAATTAAAGACACCCCCTAATTAACCACAATAAATTTACTTATGGTACTAACATTAGCTAAAATTGGTATTTAATCCAGTTTAATTGTTATTTAACCATACACGACGTTATATTCTTACAATGTGGGACAAAATATAGTTTGTTCTTTAGCAGTTTAGACTAGCACTATGGGAACGTAACACAATTTTTTTAACGTATTTATAGCTGGCCAGCTAGCTAAAGACACTACACTAAAGATGTATTCTATTTGCTTAGAAGAAATAGAAAAAAAATATTGTTATAATTGAAATTATCTTTATTACACAATATTCCAAACACATTTATAACACTTTCCGGTACGTTTCAATATTTGATTGCATGTCCTTTGGCAGAAATGACAGCATGACATCTCTTGGGCATGGAAGCGATAATTTTTTTACAAGCTTCCACCGGAATTTGCTTCCAAGCTTCTCTTAAAGCTGTGTAAAGTTAATCGATGTTTGATGTC
Organism: Chilo suppressalis; assembly: GCA_902850365.2. Taxonomy (NCBI): domain Eukaryota; kingdom Metazoa; phylum Arthropoda; class Insecta; order Lepidoptera; family Crambidae; genus Chilo; species Chilo suppressalis. The sequence continues at coordinate 6,038,141 of OU963908.1, forward strand.
CGTTTTGTCGCCACTGTCTTCTTTATCTGGTACCACAAATTTTAATCAGACTGTACGTGGGCCAATCGAAAATTGTCACAGACTGGTTCCTTAAAAAGCCTTTTATTACTTTTGCAATGTGTTTCGGATCATTATCCTGTTGGAAAGTCCAAATGACCGGTATGTTTTGCTCGGCATAGGGCAGCATGACTTGTTCTAAAATATTCTTGTACTGAAATTTATCCATGTTGCCTTCTAAGTCCTGAGAAACAGCCCCAAACTTTGATATTTCCGCCCCCATGTTTACTACTTTCTTGGTATACTTTGGATCCATTTCTTTGTTCGGGGGGCGTCTAACATATTGTTTTCCGTCAGAATTAATCATATTAATTATTGTTTCATCAAAGAAGCACATGCTTCCATTTTCGTACAGTCCAGTGTAAATATTTTTTAGCAAATGCTAATCTTGCCTTAACATTTTGCTTTTTCAAAAGTGGCACCTTCCGAGACACTCTTCCGTACAAGTTTGCCTCACATAGTCTCCATCTAATTGTTCTTGAAGACACACCCTTCGACCCTCCTGCACCAAACAACTCCGAACGTATCAGTTCTGATCCCTTGAACGGATCTTTTTTTCCAACAACACCATCTTAGAGTCTTCCCGCAGAGTAGTTTTTCTTGGTCTCGGTTTTCTTGGTACGTTTTCGGTCGTGTTGAACTTCTTGAAATGTTTTATAGCATTCATAACCATGTCTTAAGAACAGTTTAAGTGGTTTGCTATTTTTCTGTATGACCAATCTTTATTATGAAAGTCGAAAATTATCTTCCTAGTGGACAGATCGCAACTCTTGTTTTTCCCATGTTGCTGGGTTTAAAACGTATTAATTTGAATTAAAAAATTAGGTTTTATATGTAATATCGACGTTTCATGAAAATACGCGGCAAAACAAAGAAAAGCAGAATGCAGTTTTTTCTTTATTTTTTTAAATTCAAAACACAGCTTTTACTGTCTTTAATTAGCTGGCCAGCTACAAGTACGTTAAAAAAGTTTGTGATATGTTCCCATAGTGAGCAGTGTCTAAACTACTAACAAACACAACTATTTTTTGTCCCACATTGTAAGAATACAACGTCGTTTATAGTTTAATAACAATTACACTAGATTAAATACCAATTTTAACTAATTTTAGTACCATAAGTAAGTTTTTGTCGTCAATTAGGGAGTGTCTTTAATTATGTGACCACCATTGTATTCTATATATTCTATCCGGTATTCTAGTATCCAATTATAGATGCCTTACAGTGCTTACTCTGGGGCTAGGCTAATTTGCGTGAGTTTAAGAAATATAATTTATTATTACATACAGTGACAATGCTAGATTTTAGTTAAAGGTTTCAACATTGAACCAAACTGTTGCTTTAGTCAGACATGTAATGGATTTTTTTATAGTTCTGAACCCATTACGCCTTCTTTAAATGTGCTTCGTTATAACTAGTTCACGGTTAATAAACAGCTTAAGTATTCTGTAAGATGTAATCTCACTTACGATTCGGATTACTGACAAATGTCAAATATCAATACTGGCTGTGATATTTTACCGTGTAATGGCGTAATGCATATCAAAGTAATGTCTAAAATGGCAGCTACCGAAATCGGCAGTGAAATTTTATTTTACAGAATTGCAATACTGATATCTAATTCTTAATGTCTTTTTTTCATTTTAAAGTATGAAACTAATATTATATAACATACGCGGCCGCTCGCGACTTCGTCCAAGTTAACTTTAGTTTTTTGAGAATAACTCAGTGAGCTTACCTTTTTTCGGGATAAAAATGGTCCTTTGTCTCAATCCAGGTAATAAACTATATGTGTGAAAATATTATCAGAATTTATTCAGCCATTTTCCGATTCAAAGGCTCTTCAAATATTCCCCAGTAAAATTTACTACCCTTTTTCATCCCGTTCTGGATAGAGTTTTAAAGAACCCTGATACATGTTATTCTTTATTTCAGGTCTCAAGAATAAAAACTGAGTTAACAGTCAAAATATGCGTTAAGATTCATCCATATAAAAACTTCGGCACCCTCCAATACTGGGGGTATATATATGTGCATAATACCCTCTAATACATTAGGGGTAGTTTAAGCAAACCAAAAATGACAAACTTTATAATTTATTAAGATAAGTATTCGTACCAATTTATAAGTCTATTTATTATAACGTAAAGAATAAATTTTCATAAAAACTTTCATCCCCTTTTCTACCCTCTCAGAGTTTTATTTTAAAAAAGTCGAGCTACCTTCAAAATACCCAGATATTTCTTTTGAAGGTAACTCGACAAAATTAAATAAAATCATTATTCTGACGAAGCAGACCTGAAAAGGCTGCGAAACGTCAAAAAATAAATAAAGTTTACTGCATTAACCCGTTAAAACTAATTTCATCCAAAGGAGATGGTTCAAAAGTTGTAGTCGGTTTTCGGCAGCGACGAAATATATATCATTTCAAGCATGTTTTATATTGTAATGAGAACAGTTTTTTTTTATTTATCACCGACTAATTTGAAATCATGTTTTAAAAAATTACAATTCGGTAAGGATGCTAGGCACCCTGGCATGTGTAACGTCATATTTTTAGTCTGTAGCAATTTATTAACGTCAACTCAATCACTTTAAAATGTCAATCAGTCTATTCATCCCAGATATTCGTGAAATCGCAGTGAAATTATAATACCAATTATTGATAGATTTTTTCATAAAAAATCAATACCGGACGACGATAACGGAATCAGTATCACCGCTTGAGTAATATATTGAATAAAATATATTTGATGTTTTGGCAACCAACATTACATCAAATTGCCTATTGCCAATCAATGACTATACCATTTTAAAATATAATAATTAATAAAAAAAAACGGCAATAAAATAAATTATATTTTTTTTGTTAAACGATACGACGACGAAGTGCACTACATGTAATAAGAATTTGGAGTCACCCGGAGAGTTTGATCCGTGTCCTTTAAACCGTCTCCTTTGAATTTGTATTAAGCAGTTAGCAATATTTTTTTTTACTTCCGTAGTAAACGTAAGAGATTATTTTAAAACACAAGATTTGATTTGAATCAAGACATGAACATTGAACGCTTAAGTTTGAACTTTATTTCACTAAGTCTGATACAGTCTTATCTTTCTGCTAGGATTCAGAAAGTAGTTATAAATGAAGCTGAGTCTACAGGAGCACCCATTTCTATGGGCGTGCCCCAGGGTTCAATATTGGGCCCATTGCTTTTCCTTATTTATATCAATGACCTTCCTCACTTTACAAGAGATTTGTGTGAGACAGTACTATTTGCTGACGACACCTCTTTATTGTTTAAAGCTAGAAGAGGATATGATTGTTATGACGAAGTCCTTCACTGGTTTACGGTAAATAATTTAAAACTTAACTCCAGTAAAACAAAATGCGTTGAGTTTACTCTACCTAATGTGAGGCAGGTTAATACTAGTATAAAAATAAATGACCAGCATGGAAGAGTTAGTGGATTCTACAAAGTTTCTGGGTATTACTTTAGACTCTCGTCTGCAATGGGATCCTCATATTGATGCCTTGTCAAGTAGATTGAGCTCTGCAGCTTTCGCTGTTAAAAAAATAAGACTCTTAACTGATGTGGAAACGGCAAGATTAGTTTACTTTGGTTACTTTCATAGTGTTATGTCATATGGCCTTTTATTGTGGGGCTTAGCCGCTAATATCGAAAGTATTTTCATACTACAAAAGAGAGCTGTCCGCGCCATATACAATTTAGAGGCAAGAGAATCCCTTAGAGAAAATTTTAAAGAAATTAATATTTTATCACTGGCGTCGCAATACATTTATGAAAATTTAATATATGTAAGAAAAAACTATGATGAATTTGCAAAAAAAAGTCAAACCCATAACTTTAACACGAGATTTAAGAACAAGCTTGCCGTTCCATGTTTCAGACTCCAAAAATCAAGAGGTTCATTTCTGGGTTGTAGTATTGCATTGTTTAACAAAGTTCGATAAGATCTGATTGAGCTTCCACTGACTAAATTTAAATCTCAGATCAAAAATACTCTTATGAATAAGGGCTATTATAAAGTTGATGATTATCTAAATGATCGTAATGCATGGACATAGTGTTTCTTATAATTTGATATTAAATGGGTATTAGTCATTTTTCATAACAGTAATATTGTACCTATCTAATGCCGCTTCCTATATACTACTTAAAATGTTAACTATAAAATTAATTGTAACTATATATTTATATTCTTGATGACGTAATTTAATGTGACTTCAGACGTATTTCTGAAGTAATTTTTCAACTTGACGACACTGTATATAACAATACAGGGAGAAATAAACAGCCCTTGCTGAGTTTCTTGCCGGTTCTTCTCAGTACAAGATCTCCCGCCGTAGTTTTGCAAACCGATAGCGTAGCTTCTTGACCTTCACAAGTGCTTGTAAAAGCCTAGACTGAATAAATGACATTTCATTTCATTTCACTTGAAAGTATTATTCTTTCATAGAGTTTCATAAACAAAGTGTGCATCAAAGTGCCTACGTTGCCTCAATTTGAGTTCTTCTCAATTTTTAACCCGAAAAAGACCCCGCCATGTACGTGTCGTGCCACGCGCAGTGTAGGGTTCCGTACTTGCCTGTAGCTACTACAATATATTTGAGTAGGAGTCTTTATTTTCTATAACGGAAATTAGAATAACCAATGAATATCAATCTATGTATCTCAACTAAAATAGCTAAATCAAAGTCAAACTGAGTCTCAAACTCAAAATCAATTCGATATTTTTATATACATTATTATTGTTTCCTCCTCCAGGCGGGGGAGCGGATGTGAAATCCTCATGGATACCCTACAGCCGGTTGCAAGGTTATGTCAGATTCTTACTGACTAAAAGCTTCATCTGAAGATTCATCCCCTGAGAAGGAGATTATGCGGTATAACCGTCAATCTCCCAAGTTAGGCACTTGAACTTTTCATAAAAACGTAACGTTAGCGCGACTCAGGACCCGTCGCCGTGGGTACTCGCGGTAGCGTTGTGGAACTAATGATATTTTAGTATGATTTTAAAATATTTTTTTTTTTATTTGTTGCAATGCGTTTGACGCAACAATAACTTCATCTATGTCACTTTTTGCTAGATGTTTAAATCTAAAGAAAAGTTTACTAGAAAAAAATCCACGCGGACCAGGCAGCGGACGGGACTCGATCCTTGTCCATTGTGGGTCGCAATCCTTCGCAATCCGGGCGAATGCACTGACTATTATGCTACCACGGCCCTATTAGCCGCGTCGAAATTTTCCTGGCCTTAAGCTGCAAGGCAGCGCCATCTCTTCGCATTGTAGGTTCGAGTCCCGTCCGCTGCCTGGTCCGTGTGGATTTTTTTCAAGTAAACTTTTCTTTAGATTTAACTAATATACTTAAAAATATATAATATTTTTTCTAAATTTTATTCTATCATGTTGTCGACGTAATCGATATACATAACTCCATAAAATTACAGCTCTCTAGTGCTAATAGTCTCCAAGCATAACTAGGGACGGACAGACGGACATGACGAAGCTATAACCCTTAATTTACCCGGTAGGTCCCTGGGACTCCATTGAAAACTTTCCGCGCTCATAAAATCGTTAGTTTTTGGAATTACAAATTGTGCGTTCCAATACCTTCACGCAGTGACGCTCCGAGTGCGGGGGAGAACGGTCTTTGCCGTGCGTGGCTTCTATCGGTAAGTAATCACGCTAGTGGAGTCCGTGGGACTCCAGCGGGGTATCAATGTTATAGTTTTAGTCTATGTACGGTATTTTTTAATGTGTTTTTTTTACTTTCAGTTGATATAATGACGTCTCGTAGTTGTATAAACGTCCTTGATGAAAATGCTTGATAGACGACTTCATATATTTGCCATAGTTGTACTAAGCCTGTGTGCCTTAGCTGTACAAAAAAGTATGCAATAACTATGTCATCAACTCTCGATGGAGGAGGAGCTCGATGGCGCAGGTGGCTAGCGCGTTCGGCTGCGATCGTTGAAGTTAAGCAACTTTCGCAGTGGTCGGTCATTGGATGGGTGACCAAAAATTTACTATCTCGAGCTCCTCCGTGCTTCGGAAGGTACGTTAAGCCGTTGGTCCCGGCTGCATTTGCAGTCGTTAGCACCCACCAATCCGCACTGGGCCCGCGTGGTGGGTCATGGCCCAATCTCCCTATTCCATCCATAGGGAAGGCCTGTGCCCCAGCAGTGGGGACATTAATAGGCTGATGATGATGATGATGATGATGATGTCATCAACCGTGACTAGAAGGTCTTGCATGTTTTCTTTTCTTGTTCAAACCATGTTCTTTTTTACTTTTTATTAGAATTGTTTATATTTTTGTTATATTTCTTTGAAAATTACTTTATAATATTGATTTGTTTTTGAAATGTTGACATTAGAAGATAGGTGTCATTATTTTGTTACAAAAAGTGCCATTATCTAAAAGTTCCTTAATAAAAGACTGTGATTGTATGATTTTAAGTAAAAAGTTAAGATAATGTAAAACCAAATGGAACCCTAAAAAACATAAGTATTTCTCTGTGAATCTCTTTTTTAGGGTTTTCAATCATAATTCAGTTAATAATTGATACTAAAGGTTTTTTATCTTTATTTAATTATGGATTTTTTTTCTTATAAGATTTCTGAACGGATTTCTACACGTTAAGTTTTCAATACTATATTAGCATCTGCAGTGCAAAAAAGAATTCACTTTTCACCGCAATATGCACCGGCTTGATTTCAAATTTATTTAAGATTCGTGTTCATATTTATTTAAGATTCGCGAATTCTGAGGTGTAAAATAGGTTTGTTCTTTCAGAATAGCACTGCTGATTGTGAATTACCTGTGAAAGAATTAACTACAATAATTACTATAAGACCCGTGTCTTTATAAATCTTCTTACAGACCGAGCGAGCTAGGTCGCCCATAGATAAGCCTAATTTGTCTCAAAGCTGTAGCCTTTCTACAAGCGGCAATTACTGTGAAATAGTATTTGTCTGAATTGTCTGATGCTTTTAATTAAATTTAATTTCGACCATGAGACAAATGCCGTAGTACTAGTTGCCTTCCAAGTTAAGAAACAAGCCGAGATTTTTTTTTTCCCGGGTTCCGTACCTAAAGGGTAAAAACTAGCTGTCACGAGTCCCCATATCGTAAACGGCATTTCTTTTACGATCTAGAGGCCCGTGACAGCTAGTATTCTATTTAAAATAGCAAAATTACAATTCTGTAACTAACGAATTATAGAACTGAAACTTTGCTATTTCATGGCGAATGCTTGCCTAAAGCCGAATATTTAGTTAAAAATTTAATTGAATTATTTTTCAATGGACTTTCATACATTAGAAGGAGACGTTTTTTGGTCATTTTTAGTCATACCCATAAGCGAATCGCTGTAATAAGTACCTCAGGTTGCGACACACTAATCTGCGCTTTTTATATCCCAGAACCATTCGAAGCTTGAGTGATTGCTATTGGTGCTTGCGTACATTTATGTGTCGTAAAACGGATCTTCGAATCGGTCCAACGAGACAATTATGCGACGACACGGTGACGCAGGCACTTATGGACCAGTCACGTACTTGTGAGCTGACATTATCTAATATTGGGGAACAAATAAGCATTATGACACATTTTTGGGCATTTCTCAAATGTTAAATTTGATGCCCTCGTTTGGCTATTTATAAATTTGACAACAGTCTTTTATCAAATTTATATGCTTATCTATACATATAATAAAAAAGTAGGAAAGTCAAAACTATACATTGAATATTTTTGTAAAAGAATACTTGGGGTGTGATCTACAATCGACACCGAAGCCAAAAATAGTTTTTAGAATTTTTGTCTGTATGTATGTCCGGGATAAACTCAAAAAGTACTGCATGGATTTACTTCAAATTTGGCACGAATATTATCAAGAAGTCGGGTCAACATACAGCAACCGGGGAACCAGCAGTGAACCTTTATTCCTAAATAACTCCATGCGTACGAAGTCGCGGGCAGCCGCTTGTGCTTTATAAGAAATGAACAGGACAGACCGATCGATGTCAAGTTTCCAAACAGCAAGCACATATAGCCAAGTAAATTGCCGGCATGAAACGATTGCAGCTGAATTGGCGGTGAAAAGCATTTGGATTTCTTGTACAATGTGATGTAAGTGTTATACGAACTCTTCAACAAAGCTCAGTCGTTTCTGGAATAATGCGTATATAATTACAAAAATAAATAAAACGAAAATTCTGAAAAAAAGTTGAGCGTACAAAATTTGAATTGCGTAGAGAGTGACAAGTGTAGAGGGGATTTTTTGATCACGTGTGTCAAACCTGCTTCTACTGGTAGAAATGGAGTGACGTTCCGGTGCAGGCAGAACTTCTTTATCATACGTTAACACTTATAATAGCTGTGAATCTAGTGAAGTCGTGGCGCATAGGGTAAGATAAGAGTGATCCGGAGTCATTGTGCGCGGGTGTAGGTACATCATCGCCGATATTTTTAAACGGTTTAAAATATCGGCTATGATGCACTTACATACATACATGTATATACTTACATCAATCCTACTTCCTACTAATATTATAAATGTGAAAGATTGAATCTTAGTTATTCAATCACGCAAAAACTACTGAACAGTTTTGAATGAAATTTGGTAGGCATGTAGTTTATTACCGGGATTGAGACATGGATACTTTTTATTCCGGAAAAATTATGAGTTCCTATGGGATTTTAAAAAAACTAAAGTTTAAAAACGCGGTCGAAGTTGCGAGCGGCTGCTAGTATATTGTAAATGTGCAATTTAAACAAAACGCAAAAACTACCGAATGGATTTGGAATTTGGATGAAATTTGATACGCATATAGTTTATGACCTGGATTGAGACAAAGAAGTCTTTTTATCCCGGGAAAATGTGAGGTAATTGTGGGAATCTCAAAAAACAAAAATTAACGCGGATGAAGTCGTGGGTGGCCGCTAGTATATCCATAACTAACACATGCAAAGGCACAGAGATTATTAGCTTTTGCTGAAATTACAACACTAGCTGACAGTGATGAACAAGATGTAATATGTATTCTTGTGAAAACTTCCATCGTATTTTTTCATGAATAAGTATATAATAATACTTCAGATTTTATTTATTAAATAATAGAAAAACATATAATTACAAAACAAAAAACCCAAAATCTGACTAAGTTAATAACTAGGTGGCTTAAATGGACTACCTACTGATATAATGAGCCAAGAGAACTAAATAAACTAGATGAGTGATATACTTCATCTAGTCCAATTGGTATTAATACTCTTCCCAATACAGTGAAGTATTTTGCACGTGTCTAATTCGAACCCAAATCCCCCGCTTTTTTTCTTATTGTACCTAGGCCAAGATTGATAATATCATAATACAGCCAATCTCACATGATCGAGTAAAAAGCGGTAAATTATGTACATTAAAAAATATTGTTTTGTAGGAAAAAAAAAGTTTCACTCGAGAATAAAACACCATTCATCAGGGCTCATTTTATGTTAGGGGAAGCAAATCGATATCAAATTTAATAAGTAGTAGCCAATAGCACTTGAATTGAGCAAACACGTTATCCAAGGCACACCAGTCTTCCGCAATGTAGTACTACGATAAATCAATTTTTACTGTGGCACTTCTAGTAGTGTAGTAGGAAATTACCTACCTACAGACAATAAAGATATTTTCCAGCCCCTAAGTGGGCCCATAGATGTGTATTTAAAAGTTTCAACGGTCTGTAGCAAAAATATAAATAAGTTGTCAATGACATTTCGCACTCGCAAACTACCTATTCGAATTCAATATTAGTTCGTGTTAAGGGTACAGCTTCGTCTGTGTAAAACTTTTTGCTATATGTCACATTTATTTTTAGCTAGGGACTGTCAAAACCATTTAGGTCTAAACTTAAACTTAAAATGCTAGATGGGCCGAAGGATGTGCCTGGGAGTATATATATGAACGCGATAGTAGATAATTTTCTGGACAGTTTTTTTTATGTTTTAGTACAAAATACACACATCACGTGTAAATTTCAACTGTCTCTCTATTATGATTTATAATATACAAACCGCTGACATACGGACTTAATAATAAAAAAAAGGTTCCGTTGTCCCCTTTGAGGACGGATTACCAACTTAATTTTTTTATTTTGTTTTTCCCAGCCAACAAATTACATTGTTAAGCATACACCACCTTAGTTTATTCTATTTGTGAAGTAGTCAACCCTTTTGCTGAGATTATAATTATGCTTATCATCGACTCTGACTCACCCATCAAAAACCAGCACGCGGGCTGATGCAGCCGGATCCGAAAGTTTTACGTTCTTTCTGATGCATGGAGAAACATAAATGATCACCATAGCCATTGCGATATTTGTTTGAGATTCACAATCGTAGACAAAGGCTTCAAGCACTGTATCAAAGTATTGATTTAAATATCATGTAACTTTTCTGCGACGGAATTAAATAATAGTAGAATGATTTTTTAAAATAATCATAGACTCCAATGGATTCAATAAACGACGGAAGGCTTCATTGTAAGCATTGAAGAAACGCCAATCTGTCAGATGAAATCACATATCTAATCAAGCGAACCATTTCCGCAGCCCACAACCGGAATTGGAGCTGAGAGCTGAATCATTATTCGTTCTCTATGGTACCTACTTTTATCCCATAGAGAAATCAGAAGGTCGACTGAGTGCAGAAAGCGGGCTCCGGTGGCTTAAGTATTCATGCAAATAGCTGGTAATGCGCTCGGCTCCCGCAAGAAAACTTTTACAAGTCAATTTTGAGCGGTAGCTCCATTTGTAATGGACACCGAGGCTAAAGAATGCCACTTTGTTTGCACAATGCAGTTGGTTCTATCGCTATTTAAATAGTAAAGACAAAAGTTTCATTATATAGGTAGATTATAAAACTTTTAAACAAACTGGATGTGCATTGTTAACAATTATGAAATAAAAATGTTGATACGTTTTAAACCAAATTGATGTTTAATCAGCAGGTGTTATCAACGCTAGATATTACATCAGGTGCGGAAGAATAAGTAATTTAGGTTTTCTTTTGTTATATATAACATACAAAAGCACACTTAGATGTTTGAAGCTCAAGTAGAAGGAAACTAAAAGTGCAATCGATCATTCGATCAATCACTAAATAAAGTTTGAAAACTTACTGGAAGTTAGGTATAGCTTTACCCTACCAAGCAATGCGGTGGCTAAAAAATTATAAAATAACAAAGAAAACTAACTGACTTCATTCCGACATGAATTTTTATCTATATCTATACTTATAATAAATCTGTAGAGGGGTCAATTCTGTACATGAAATATATTTTCAAAATAACTATCAGGAGGTGATTAGTGATCAATACTGATTCCAAAAATGCAATCAGTAAAATTTTTGTCTGTCTGTCTGTCTGTCTGTCTGTGTGTATGTTCCTTATAGAAACAAAAACTACTCCACGGATTTTAACGAAACTTGGTACAATTATTCTTCATACTCCTGGGCAGGTTATAGTATACTTTTTATCACGCTACAATCAATAGGAGCAGAATAATGAAGGGAAATGTTGGGAAAACGGGAGAAGTTACTCCATTTTTTAAGCTTCCGTCGCGTGCGCAGCCTTAATGGTTAAAGTTACATAGAAATTATGTATGACGAAAATATTCTACATAAAATTTTCTAAAAAATATCCCGCAACAGCATATGTCTATCTTTTATGGTTGACTTACAATAACACGTGTAACTCCAGATAGCTTAACAGTTCGGAGCATTCTGATTATATTTGTTTACTCTTACATTTATAATACTCTCACTCATCCCTAATTTAAAAAAATTAACATTATTACCTATTCAATAAAAAAAGAATTATAGAAATCGGTATAGAAACACCAAACTTATACATGAAATAAGCCATCGCGTCGTCGCACGTGAATACTGAATCATGCTATAAGGATTTATTTTTGTGTAACGGATAAGACAAAATGATCGACCAATGGGAGGTATCACAGTTTAATTTTGTGGTGATTTTCGACAAACAATACCACGGGGAACCCGAGCTGATGAGGTTAGGGCTTGCCTGAAAAGCTCTTATTTGTGGCGTGATACAATCGGTGCATTTGACTATAAACATGCTAGTGAGAACTGGAGATAACCCGGATGATCGTGAATTTTCTGATATATTATTAAGGATTGGTGAAGGTACCTTTCCACTGCTACACCAAGGAAAACTTATTCTGACGCCTGAATTATGTTGTATAGTGCAATCCCAACAACATCTCATATCGTCAGTTTACGGTGACGTCACAAATATCTATATATATAAACTCAAAGGTGACTGACTGCCATAGTGATCTATCAACGCACAGCCCAAACCACTGGACGGATCGGGCTGAAATTGGCATGCAGGTAGATGTTATGACGTAGGCATCCGCTAAGAAAGGATTTTGATCAATTCCACCCCCAAGAGGATAAAATAGGGAATGAAAGTTTGTATGAAATTTTAAAGCGATCGGGCTGAGACTTTGCATGCAGGTATAAGAAGAAACATAGATGCATGTCAATGTGTATAATACAAGCCTGAGAACAAAAACTGTAGTCTACACTTCAGCTCTACACCGAAGCGAAGCGAGGGCGGGCCACTAGTAGTAAATAATAAAATCATATTCGTGAAATATTTAAAAAACTTGATTTGACTATTATATTGATTTACCTTATACAATACAATAAAACATGTATGTATAGAAATTACAAACGTTCTGTAAGAATTTTAAAGAGCACGGTAAAGAGATTTGCGATTTTGAACAAACTTATATGATCATTTTTTATAATTTTTTACATTAATTATACTATAATATTACTAGCTGCCCCAGCGAACTTCGTACGATTTTTAACAATCGTATATGATCATTTTTTATAACTTTTTACATTCATTATACTATAATATTACTAGCTGCCTCAGCGAACTTCGTACCGCCATAAAAAATAGGGGTTGGTGGTAGAAGGGCTAAAATTTAGGGTAGTATGTATTTTTGTATGGTGTATCATAAAAAAATAAATACAAAAAAAATGTCAAAACGAAAAATTTTGGGTGAACCACACTTAACATTTAGGGTGATGAAAAATAGATGTAGTCCGATTCTCAGACCTACTGAATATGCATATAAAATTTCAGGAAAATCGGTCGAGCCGTTTCGGAGTAGTTCAATTACGCACACCGTAACACGAGAATTTTATATTAACTTTTTGTTGTTGGTTGTTGGCTATACCTTAATTCGTGGCTACCCCGAAGTCGTCCGAAAACAATTGCCACAAGAATGATGGAGCTTAAATAATTTTGGTAACATCTGGACCAATTTATAGCCATAGTAAATATATTGTGAGGCAAAGCTAAAGGAAATAATTTTTGGAATAAATTAGTAAATCATTTAGAGATTATTATGGAATTTCCAGATTGAAATGCATAGCTCATATCCTCATGTTGTCGTAATAGTAAAGGCAACGGCATTGATGATAAGAAATAGCTGTAACAGAAATATACACAGTCATTCGCCGCGGATGAAATAAGGGGAAAGGACGATAACGCACTATACGGACTTAATGCGGATTGGTTGATGCTAAGGACTGCAAAACTCGATTTTTTTTTTGTTTCCTCCCAGGCGGGGGAGAGGGTGAGAAATCCTCATGGATACCCTACAGCCGGCTGTAAGGTTATGTCAGACTCTTACTGACTAAAAAACACCCTTTAATCATGCTTATGGCCAGAAGGGCCTTACAAGCTTCATCTGAAGCGATCAACCCCCGAGAGGGGGATGATGCGGCGCTGCGTTAGTTTAAACTAATGCATAGTTTAAAATAACGCAAAATGCGCTTAGAGGACAAGTGCACTCAGATGTGCAATTGAAACGGGAGGGGACTGAGAGGAATCGAACCTCTCTGTGTCGGGGGGGCGGGGGGACTCACCGCGAGTGTTGGATCCTCAGCGGCCAGGAGGGCCGCGAGATCGCGTGTGAGTTTATTGTGTGTGGCTGTGAGTGCGTGTTTGGGCCTACGGGGCCTGTAGCGAGATGAAGTGTGTGGGGCGTATCCCGACGCCGATCTAATGAGTGGGTTAGAGTGCTCTTCTGCAGCTTTGAAGAACCGTTCCGAGCACTCTATGAGGTGTGTTTGAATTGTGTCGAGTTGTAGGTCCCTGTGGAGGTCCGCGTTGCGGACGTACCACGGGGCCCCTGTGGCTATGCGGCAGAATCGATTTTAAAGCACTTGAAGTTTGTTCAAAATCGCTTCGTCCGCGTGTGCGAACACTGGTGACGCGTAAGTGAGGACCGGGCGTATGCAAACTTTGTAAAGCGTTCGCTTGTTTCGGAGCGACATTTTACTGTATTTACCGAGCATCGGGTGGAGGCGGCTCATATAAAAGCGCGCGTTCGTGACTACGCGTGTGATGTGTGCACGGAAGGTGAGTTTTTTGTCTAGTGTGATCCCTAGATATTTGACTGTGCGGTGCCACGGTATTGCGATGCCTTGCATTCGCAGAGACCGCGCACCGTATTATATGGTTTTGGTGCGGCGCTTGGGATCGAAGCAAATGGCCGAACTTTTGTCCGGGTTTACGTCGATCCTCCAATCGCGGAACCAATTCCCAAGTGTTGTGATTGCCGGTTGGAGCTTGGCTATGATTTGATTTGTACTGGCTCCCCTAGAGTAGAGGGTCGTGTCGTCCGCGAAGAGAGCGAGCTCGACACCCTTGGTCTTAGGGATGTCGTTGGTGTACGCTGTGTATAGCAAGGGGGAGAGGGCGGACCCCTGCGGTACACCGGCTCGTAGTGGGCGGGGCGTAGATAATGAACCATCGTATCTATAGCGGAAGGTACGGTTTGATAGAAAAGAGGCTACTAACCTAACTAGGCGGTCGGGTAGTTCTAATTGGTATAATTTAAAGATTAATCCGTCGTGCCAAACCTTGTCAAAGGCTTTGGCGACGTCGAAGAAGACTGCAATAGTTTTATTTTTATTAAGTTGGAAACCGCTTAGGGCGTGCTCCACTATGCGATGGATCTATTGGGGGCAGGAGTGTTTGGCTCTGAAGCCGAATTGATGGTCAATGATAATTGGATCGGATGGTGATAGGAGGTGCTCTCTTAGTCTGGTCAGTATAGTCTTTTCGAAGAGTTTCCCCATTGCCTTGAGGAGGCTAATAGGGCGATGGCTACTGGGGAGGTGCGCAGGTTTTCCGGATTTGGGGATGCCTATCACTATTGCTTCTTTCCAGGCGGCTGGGAAGTATCACAGATCAAAACATGCGTTAAAGAGAATTGCAAGCAAGGTTAGCATTTGGATGGTGAAGTGCTTGAGCGCCTTGTTAGAGATGCCGTCGACGCCCGGGGCCTTGCGTTGCTTAAAGTTTTTAATGGTCTGTCTGAGTTCGTCGGTCGTGACGGGGTCTAGGGGGTTGTCATTGAGTGGAAGGGCGGCCCGCCGGCGGACCTCCTCCTCCACTCCGCGAATGTGTTGCGGGTTAGTTTCCTGCGTGCTGGGTGTGCATTGCGCCGCTATGCTGTCAGCAAAGCACTCGGCTTTTTCGTCGTCTTCGAAGGCGACGGTGCCGTCGGGGGGTGTGAGTGGTGGCGTCGCTACGGAGCGCTTTCGCGATTCTATAGTACGCAAGATGGGATGGGGTAATGTCCGCCATGAGTTCCTCCCAACGGGAGTGTCTCAGAGCGGCTTATTGAGACCTAACTTGTCGCTGAAGGCGATTAGCTGTAGCCCTATACTCGGGGGTGGGGTACAATTTGGCTCTCCGGAGAGCGGCGTTTTTGGCTTGGATTAGGTTCCGGTTGGCCAGCGGGAGCAAGCTCCCGCTGTGTATATGCTTTGGCAGCGCAACCTCCCGCGAGTTTTCCTTCGCCTTCTCGGTCACCAATGACGTTAAAGAGTCGATGGTTTCGTCAATCTTGTCGGTGCTGTCGAGACTATCCGGTGAGTTAGGGAACGGGGACTCGGGGGAGTCTAAAGCGGTATCCGTCCCAGTTGGTGAATAGCCTCTTAGGAGGGGTGGGGGCGCCTAGTGGTCTTGGGGACCTAGAACTAGGGACACCGGTCTGTGATCGGACCCCAGGTCGTCGAGCGTTTCGATCGAGCTGAGGCGTAGCGACACGTTTTTAAGGATCGCGAAGTCCAGGACGTCGGGTCGGTTTTGTACATTGTCCGGGTAGTGGGTGGGCGCGTAGGGACAGATGACATCATAGCCAAGCTCCTCGGTGATGTGTAGTAATCTGCGGCCAGAGGTGATGGTGGTCTCGCATGTCCAGTCGGTGTGTTTGGAGTTAAAGTCACCGAACATTATGCCTGATGTACCTAGTGAAGTGAGTGTTTAGAAGTCTGCGCGGTGAGGGTGTGTACCTGATCTAATGTAGACTGAGGACTGGTGTCCTGTCATCGCCAGCCTACAGATGGTGGCTTCCATGTTTGTAAGCACGGGAGTGGGTATAGGTGTGCAGTGTAGGTTGCGTCTATAGTAAATTGCGGTGCCGCCGCGCGCGTTGGCACCGTCGTTCCGGATTAGTTTATACTTGGGGATCGACAGCCCCTTCATTTGAGTTGGTTTGAGCCAAGTCTCCTGAAGGAGCAGAAAGTCGGGTTCCCTGTCTTGCAAAAATAATTTAATTTCGTTAAGGTTGGATTTTAAACTGCGCGTATTAAATGACACAAGCGAAGCGCCTTTCGGCTTGGTACGCCCGGAGGTTGATTGTGTTATTGTTAGGTTAGTGTTTGGCGCGGTCATAATTTAAACAACAATGGTGCCAATTCTGGCGTGATTCTCTAAACTTAAAACTAAATTTAACATCAGTCTCTCCTTTTCATTCTGTATAGAGAATGACAAGGATATACTGCTGTCAAATTTAAGTTTAGGTTTAGAGAATCATGCTAGAATCGACACCAGTGGTGTTTGTTTGAGTTATCACCGCGTGTTTTGTGTATAGTGTTTTTGTTTGTGTTCGGAATCTGGTTATTTTCCAGTGTTTTAATGATTTTAAAAAATAATCGAACGCGGAAACTAGTTCGGGGTGTTCGGCTATAGCTATAGCCTTTTCAAGAGGAGTCTTAGCTAGCCGGAGCTTCGCGGCGAGAGTGTGGATCTCGGCGATATTCACCCGAGACGTCTTGGGCTGGCTTAGCGTGTGTTGTTGGTGTGGTGTGTTGTGGTGGGTGTGGTTTTGGGCGGGCCCTGGCTGGTCCCCAGGCTGTCGGGGGCGCCGGGCTGCGAGGGGCGGCCGCCTTGGGTAGCCCCGGGAAGTTAGTTGTGGTGTTAGTTGGTGGTGGGTGTGTTTTGGGCGCCGTGGTTGGCTTTGTGTGTGTGTGTGAGTGTTGGGCCTGGGCCGTGGGGCCCTCGGGCAGCCTCTATAGTTGGCCGGGTGGCCTTCTTGGCCACACAGCACGCATGCGCGTGGTGTAGGTGAGTTAGGAGTGTGGGAGCACTCCTTGGTGAGGTGGGGTACAAGGCACTTAATGCACCTCGGGGCCGCGGAGCAGTTGGCTGCTGCGTGGCCGTATAATTGGCACCTGTGGCATTGCCCAGGGGTGCCTCGCCGGTGTGGGGGCTCGACTTTGATATTTTCGAGTCCGCAAACGGTTATGGGACCTTTAAAAATTTCCCTAGCTGCCGGGACCGCGGTCAAAATGACTAGGGCCAACAGATACTGCTTGCCAGTCCGGCTGTGCATTTTGTGCACTGCCTCGGCTGGGAAGCCTTGAGCGATTAGGTCGCTAAGTATGAGCTCGTTGGAGAGCTCGAAGGGGACTCCTCTGAGTACCGCGCGGACTTTGCGCTCTTCGGGGAGAGAGTAAGTGTGGTATGGAAGTTTATTAGTGGTTAAAAGCCTTGTGAGGCTCCTGAACGTGTCAATAGTGGGTGTGGTGATTTTAATAGCGTGACTAGTGTTCGACGCTTGGGTGTAATTTATGTTGTGTGTTTTGCAAAGGTCCGCGACCTTCGCCCATTGCGCCTTATCGCGCAGAAAGACGGGCGGCGGCGGCTTTGCCTTGATAGGTGCGGCGGTGCACCTATTGTGTGGTTTTTTGTGTGTCTGTGTTGTGTGTTGTTGTTTGGGTTGGGTGGGTTTGGGTGGTCGGTTGGGCGACCGTGAGAGGGACAGAGGGCTCATCAACTGTCTGAGACAGGAGAGCGGGAGGCGAGAGGGGCGCCGTTGGAGACGCGGTGTCTGCACGGCGCTTGGAGCGCCGCTTCTTCTTTTTGCTCATCACAGTGGTGAATACGGAGTCATCGGACGCCGACACTATGGTCGAGTCGGAGTCGCAGGTCGAAGCCGGGCTCGAGGCGGGGCGCTTGCTCGCGCTCGAGGGGAGGCAGGGGGTGTCGGGGCGGGGGGGGTTCGGGGGAGGGGCTGGCGGGAGAGTCGCGCATGGGGCGCGCTCTCGCGACAAACTCCCTGATGGCGGCCTCGTCCAGGGTGAGGCCTAGGGCTGAGAAGAGGGATAGTATCTGGCGTGTAATGTCCATTGTGATGTGTTGTGTTAGGCTGGTGTGAGTGCGTGTAGGTGTGTCCTGACTGTGGCGTGAAGCCACAGGTCCTAACACCCTATGCGACAACGGTGGACCTCCCCTGCCCGCGGCAGGGGGTCGGTTGAAGCTGTAAGAGATGTGTTCGTATATTCCTAGTGAATATAGGAACAACCGTCACCCTTGGGAAGGTCCAAGTGCAAATGGGATCGGGTCTTCCGGTTCCCGAGCTCAGGAGAGCTCGAGACGTACCGGGGCTACGCCGACCAGTTTCGTTAACACCGCTAGGTATCCACTGGTCCAATTTTGGGTCTCACGAATGAGTGCAGGCGCGTCGAGTCGACTCGAAGCAGGCAGCTGTGCGGCGGGGCGCACGGAGCAAGGAGGCGGCTGTGCGACGGGGCGCACGGTCCGCGGTCGGAGCGAGAATCGATGGCAAAACTCGAGATTTAAACTTGTTTTTATAGCTACGTAGGCAAATGTCTCTACCCCACCTGATGTTAAGTTGTGTTCAAATCCATTTTTGATCACTCATCCTATGACAGGCCATTACGAAAGTTGTTAGCTGCCACTGAAGCTAAGATAGAAATGAAATGAAATTAAAATATATTCAAATTGAAAGCTCTTTTGGTACAACATTTAATGATAAAACTCTTTAAATTAATGGTTGGTAGTAATTAGGCCCACATGTTCAGCGACTTCTATATGTGGGTCGTATTTTTGTTTCGACAACAAACTTTCGAGTGCGTCATATTTTGTTGGAATCTAACGAATTGTATAAATGATTGCTACTGACATATTGAGTGAGTGTCTTTTAAAGGTGTGGGAGACGGGGTTAAATAAACTTGCTTTCTGGAATTTTGTTTCGCAAACTTAAATAGTTACTTGACGAGACACTCGCTCTGGGACGCTCTATAAATGTGGGGGGTGAAAGTTTGTATGAGAAACCAATTTTTCCACGCAGACGAAGGTACAGGCCTTCCTTACAGTATCCTTGTCCAGTACCTTTATCTTGGCAGAGTTGGCATTAAGTAACAGTCTGATGAAAATGACGCATTGCATGCCGACTGTACCGTTTCACTAATAGTAAAAGCCTATCAGCGAAGAGAACTACAGTGCTATTCTTAAAACTCACTCTTCACCTCGGAATCCGTAGTGTGATATAAAACTAGAACACGAATTTCAAATAACTTTTAAATAACACCAGCGGATTCCGAGGTGAAAAGTGACTTTGTTTTTAGAGAAGCATTTTAAATTAATCCACAGGAAAAGTGAGTTTGTTCTTACAGAACAGCACTGCAGCACCAAAAAGTATTGTAACTGGCTGGATGGACTTCCTGTCATTTCTTATTTCTTACAGCTAAATAAATATTGTTATCTTTTAAGTTTTACGAACAAGCATACTAGACCGCTGTGCCCTACCTTTGTGAGAGTTACAACATAATGATTCTTGTCAATTGAATTTTAAGGGATTTACGTGCTGTATCATCATCATTATCATATTAAAGAGAGGTAGGGCAAGGCGCATTGTCCGCTTGAATTGGAGCGCCCGTCTGGGGAAGTAACCTCCACTTTACACAGAAGATGAGACAGTGAAATAACACTACCTTTTGGTGATTTTGTGTTCCTGTCGGTAAGTATGGTTCCAGGGCTTCACGGGGTCGGGGTCCCCGCGATTCCCCGGGAGACCCCTGCTGTGGAGCCCCGGCTAGTCCGGAAGGCTGCTAGGTACCTGCGGGAACACGGAAGAATCCCTAAACGGGGATCCCGTGGCTTCGCACTAAGCAGCATAGAGGGTATTCGCAGGGTTTTTAGCGAATATTATGCTGTAAAGCACCCGTAAGAGTTACGGTTCCTCAGTGGGCAGTCACTGCGGGGGCCCGTAAAGCTTGCGGGAGCCAGGTGTGAGGTCCGTTCGGCGGTGCGCCTCTTAAAGGTGCCGTCGTCTGTAGACAGAGGTTTTGCCTGCGTTAACAAAAAAAGGACTTCACGGTGTAGGGGATTTGGCCAGGGCATAGGTCATATGTTTTAGGTATCACAAGCGTTTATGTGCTATGTTGGCCGCTTACCATTAGGTGGGCCAGTTACTTGTTTGACATCCCTTTAGCATAAAAAGGACCCAAACGGAAATCAGAAGCATTTATCCAAGATATCGCTTTAGGAAGAAATTTATACTGAAATATAGTGTTGTATGTTACCGAATCTTATTGATGCTCTGCAAACCCTGAAAATTGTATTATAATTTATTATGTATGTAAAATGGACGGATAGAGTATGCGGTAAAAGGAGTAATTGATTACGTTGATTTGTCGCCTGATTGATAAATTTATATTCCCGCTGTATTTTTCCATTGCATTGGCATTTTTTTTTTCCACGTATTATCTTATTAACAGTATTGTCATTGCTCGGAATTATTTTATTTTTTATGTTTGATAACATCAAGTGTTCCTAAGAGAAATGCAGTTTTAACGTTACAATTTAAGTGACGTTTACGCCACCTGTGCCCTGAGCGGGAGAGTCAAGGACGCATTTTTATGTTAAAAAAATATCCAGTACGGTATTGTTTCAAATCTTTAAGAGAAACATTAAAATGTTTGTCCTAACTTAAATGTTTTATCCATTTAATCGATAATTAAAGGTTAACCTCTACATATGTAATTACAAGGAACATGGTTTTCCTCGTAGTTACACTGCTGTAACGACTGCTGTTACCACTAGGAACGAGTTGTAATATTATTATGAATAGCTTTTACATAACTTTTTTATGTACTTATACATATTTTTTGGTAATGATAAGTTACCCATCGATCTTACTTAATTATCATTACTTCGATATCTTACTGATCTACAGACCTTTTATGATTATGTGATTATGACATTGATTTAAAAATATAACCTTATATAAGTTAAAATAATCGTTTACAAGTGTACAAGTGATTATTTGTTTGACTGAATAATTAGGTTGAGGGAAAAGTTTCTTTGCATTTTATTTTGAAAATTCAAAACATTTTTTAATAAAGTTAATTTACATTTAACTAAAATGTGTAGGTGCCATTTTATTCGAAATGCCACTTTTTGCCGTCTTTTCGTAGGGACATGATCCCATTGCTTTAGAAATGTTGGGTCTTCTAATCAAAAAACCACGACAAGTGGTTTTGGCAGTCCTATCGTGATGTTAACCTGACACTGCCTAAAGAATTCTGAAAAGACCGAAACAGGTGGAAATCTTAAAGTGCATGGTGAGAACTATACGTCTAACACCTCCCTCAATTTTTGCCGAATGGCTAAAGATGTGTGAAGTCTAGCGTTATTATGATGGAAAACCACAGCTCTTCTGTTAATCAATTCCGGCCTCTTTTTCTAAACTTCTTGCTTTAATCCGATCATTCGTTCGCAGTAGAGTTCAGAATCGATGGTCCTGCCTGGCAGTAACAGCTCATAATAAATAATGACTTTCCAGTCCCACCATATACACAGCATCACCTTATTGCGAGTTAACTCGGGTTTCGCCAGAGTCTGTGAAGCCTGACCAACCATTGACCACGACCTGTTTCCACGTTCTTGTCGCACTTGATCCACTTTTCATGACCAGTTATCAGCTTCTTCAAATATGGTTCGGTTTCATTACGTCGCAATAAAAATCACAAATAAATACACGGTTCATTAGGTTTCTTGCAGTGAGGAGGTACCCAAATATCGTTTTTTTTTGTGTACCCAGGTTTTTTCAAATGTGCCAGAACTGTTTTGTGCTCAATTCCCAGTTCTTCAGCTACGTCGTAACTACTGATATGCCGTTCTTGCTCACTTTTTCAATGGCATCCATTTTATCCGTAACAAGGCGAACAGAGCGACGTACATCTTTGACATCATAATTTCCCGAAAGAAAACGCTTAAACCAAATTTGTGCTATTCTCGCAGACACTGCACTAGGTCCATAAACAAATATTTTTTTTTTTATTTGCTGCGTTGCATTTTTACCTTTTATTTGTAAATTTTTAAAATGTATTGAATTTCTTCATGAGGTTCCTCATCTTGACAGTATGAAAAACAAATGAAAATCCGATATTTTAATTTGAATTTGGAATTATCTTCTTTAAAAAATTTAATGATACCAAAACCAGCCAGATACAAATGGTATAACCAAAGAGATTTTATTACAAGTTCAGACATACTATAAGGCGGAAATACTTTTTCCCCAACTTGTTATATTATCTGCAAATTTAATTTTGAATACATTAAGATTGTATATTTTTAAACAACATACCTTCTAACGCCATCTATCATACTCGTAGGTAACCGCACTCTCGCAATGTTCAGAAGCAAACTGCCTGTGTTGGTAAGGTTAGTAATTACTGTGTAGCTGAAAGTTACAAATCCTCTCACATTTTTCATACTATTTCAAGGCACAAACATGGCACCACTGATTTCACTATGTATTGCAGTTTAGTGTATCACTCGCCCCATCGTCAGCAATTATTGAGTAAATTAGAATTTTTTATTCAGAAGATATTTGATACAATGTTTTATACAATAGGTCGAATCAAATCACATAGTAATATCACATAAATCACATAATCATTTTATCCTTATGTTTTCCTATTTTTAGAAAAAAAGTAAAAGTTGTTTTCCTCAAATAAATGATGATAGTTCTCTGACTAAAAACCCCAAATTACAATTATTGATAATTGTTATCCACAATCAAAAACAATTACTAGAATTGGCTAAAGCACATAAGTTATTTTTAATATAGGAACGATTAATTGATTCCACTAACATGTAACAGCGATAATTTAATGTCAACAGCCGTCTGAGTGTATACAAAACAATCTCTTACTTAGGTTTTCACCCTTTGACTTTATGATAAATGGCAATATTTATGATGATAATGATGCACACTAATAACATTATACGTATAAAATTGATAGAGCAAATTTTTTCTGTTTACTTCGAATAAGTAATTGCAGTCGATCAGTGACATTTTAGAGAAGTGAGCAAAATGTTTCGTTTGTTCTTCTGTTTGGTGATATTTGTTACTGTGAGTGATTGTTTAATTATTTTATTTAAATTTTTGCTAATTTAAAATTTACGATGTTCTGATTTTCATTATCTGTTTTATTCTGATACCGCACCGGTTCATAGCAGACCCGCACTGCCGTACTTACTTAACAGTGTTTGTGATTCTCTTTGAGGTTTTTTCTTTTGCTTTTATTATTTATTCATTAGGTAATAAAATCATGGAATTACAATTTTTCATCGTCTAGTGTGTATTAGCTTAGTAAACTGTAGAACCACAGATATTAACATTTTAGAAAACAACTATAACTATTACAATACTTTCTGTATAAGTACCCAATATAAGATATTTAAGTTGTCTGTAATGGATTTGTTTACAATATTTTTAAGACCAAAATATGGCAATCAAATATATAGACTACTAGACAAGACGTTTGCGGAACCAGAGCATCACTTACGTTGTTTATTCTGGCGTAACTCGCTACCCCGTGTCGCCTTTTTTTGATGTTTGGAAAAGGCCTTCGTGGACTCCGAGGAGTAGCACGAACAAGTTATCTGAAGACTCCTCTTCACCAAGTACAATCTAGGCAATGCTCCTGCACAGATAAGCCGGCATGCTTTCTGAGGTCCGCAGTCCCTGTCAAGGTGCTGTCCGACGATCTGTGTTGTCTCCAGCGAGGCCGCGGCGCCGCGCAGGGTTGCCAAACGTATGAGAACTCTAACGTTCGAGATTTAGTAGTATCCATACATGATACGAGGTGATGATAATAATATATAATAAGGTACCTGACAATATTAAGCAACTACCCTACAACAGCTTCAGAATAGTATTGAAAAATTGGCAATTGGTGAATAGTTTTATTCTGAAGAGGAATTTTAAAAAATAAGTCCTGAATATTGAAATGGATGTCGATTTTGGGTTAATTTTATTTTGAATATACAGGGTGGAAATTTTGAATGCCACCCCCAGGGGAAGTACTCTAAGTACTGGAGATAGATAATTTTACTTAAAGGAAACATTCCTTTATTTTTAAAAAGAAACACAACTGCTTTCACAGTTTTTCGAAAATTTGCTTGCCACACCCGGGAATCGAACTAGCGAAAATTCGAAAAAATTACACACTGTATTTTTATGGCATCGATCGATAGGGTCAATCATAGGGATCATATCAAACTTAGAACATTAAATGGAAGGAAAAGCGTGAAATCTTAACTTAACTGATTGGAGCAAGACTAAAAGCAGTTTTATCTCACCTGATTACACGAGCTAGTATTTTCATTATCTTCGACGTCATTTATTTATTCAAATAACGAATAAAGAATTTTTTGTCTAAAATGCAGACTAAAGAGTCCAGTAAGGTACCAGTCTCAGGAGGGGCGCCGTACAACCCCTTTGGTACCAGTAATTTAAATGAGGTATGCAATTTTTTCGAATTTTTGCCAGTTCGATTCCCGGATGTGGAAAGCAAATTTTCGAAAAAGATTCATCCTTTTTCGTGTGTTTCTTTAGTTGTGTTTCTTTTTAAAAATAAAGGAATGTTTCCTCTGAGTAAAATTATCTATCTCCAGTATTTATAGTACTTCTCCTGGGGGTGGCATTCAAAATTTCCACCCTGTATATCATATATAATATATTGACATGAATATTACTTTTCAATTGACATGAGGAATCGTAATTAATTTTGACATTTAATTGAATAATAATCTTAAATTATCATACTGATTTTTTTTATTATAGGTACATCACACTAAATTGATATAAAATATTTTATTTTATTTTGAACTGACATTGGAAATTGTAATTAATATTGAGATAAATTTTTAAGATTTTATTTATTTTTTAAGCATTTAATTGCTAGATGTTTAAATCTAAAGAAAAGTTTACTAGAAAAAAATCCACGCGGACTAGGCAGCGGACGGGACTCGAACCCGCATCCTTCGCTATCCGGGCGAATGCACTGACCATTATGCTACCACGGCCCTATTAGCCGCGTCGAAATTTTCCTAGCCTTAAGCTGCAAGGCAGCGCCATCTCTTCGCATTGTAGGTAACCCACAATGTCAAATGAATACTTTTTCAAGTATTAAACATTTGAAAGAAGAAATAGCAATTATAGTTATGATTTTATTTATTTTTTAAGCATTTAATTGCTAGATGTTTAAATCTAAAGAAAAGTTTACTAGAAAAAAATCCACGCGGACTAGGCAGCGGACGGGACTCGAACCCGCATCCTTCGCTATCCGGGCGAATGCACTGACCATTATGCTACCACGGCCCTATAAGCCGCGTCGAAATTTTCCTAGCCTTAAGCTGCAAGGCAGCGCCATCTCTTCGCATTGTAGGTAACCCACAATGTCAAATGAATACTTTTTCAAGTATTAAACATTTGAAAGAAGAAATAGCAATTATAGTTATGATTTTATTTATTTTTTAAGCATTTAATTGCTAGATGTTTAAATCTAAAGAAAAGTTTACTAGAAAAAAAATCCACGCGGACTAGGCAGCGGACGGGACTCGAACCCGCATCCTTCGCTATCCGGGCGAATGCACTGACCATTATGCTACCACGGCCCTATTAGCCGCGTCGAAATTTTCCTAGCCTTAAGCTGCAAGGCAGCGCCATCTCTTCGCATTGTAGGTAACCCACAATGTCAAATGAATACTTTTTCAAGTATTAAACATTTGAAAGAAGAAATAGCAATTATAGTTATGATTTTATTTATTTTTTAAGCATTTAATTGCTAGATGTTTAAATCTAAAGAAAAGTTTACTAGAAAAAAATCCACGCGGACTAGGCAGCGGACGGGACTCGAACCCGCATCCTTCGCTATCCGGGCGAATGCACTGACCATTATGCTACCACAGCCCTATTAGCCGCGTCGAAATTTTCCTAGCCTTAAGCTGCAAGCTTAAAAAATAAATAAAATCATAACTATAATTGCTATTTCTTCTTTCAAATGTTTAATACTTGAAAAAGTATTCATTTGACATTGTGGGTTACCTACAATGCGAAGAGATGGCGCTGCCTTGCAGCTTAAGGCTAGGAAAATTTCGACGCGGCTAATAGGGCCGTGGTAGCATAATGGTCAGTGCATTCGCCCGGATAGCGAAGGATGCGGGTTCGAGTCCCGTCCGCTGCCTAGTCCGCGTGGATTTTTTTCTAGTAAACTTTTCTTTAGATTTAAACATCTAGCAATTAAATGCTTAAAAAATAAATAAAATCATAACTATAATTGCTATTTCTTCTTTCAAATGTTTAATACTTGAAAAAGTATTCATTTGACATTGTGGGTTACCTACAATGCGAAGAGATGGCGCTGCCTTGCAGCTTAAGGCTAGGAAAATTTCGACGCGGCTAATAGGGCCGTGGTAGCATAATGGTCAGTGCATTCGCCCGGATAGCGAAGGATGCGGGTTCGAGTCCCGTCCGCTGCCTAGTCCGCGTGGATTTTTTTTCTAGTAAACTTTTCTTTAGATTTAAACATCTAGCAATTAAATGCTTAAAAAATAAATAAAATCATAACTATAATTGCTATTTCTTCTTTCAAATGTTTAAT
This sequence comes from Chilo suppressalis, assembly GCA_902850365.2. NCBI lineage: Eukaryota > Metazoa > Arthropoda > Insecta > Lepidoptera > Crambidae > Chilo > Chilo suppressalis. Next base: position 6,065,305 of record OU963908.1, read on the forward strand.
ACTTGAAAAAGTATTCATTTGACATTGTGGGTTACCTACAATGCGAAGAGATGGCGCTGCCTTGCAGCTTAAGGCTAGGAAAATTTCGACGCGGCTAATAGGGCCGTGGTAGCATAATGGTCAGTGCATTCGCCCGGATAGCGAAGGATGCGGGTTCGAGTCCCGTCCGCTGCCTAGTCCGCGTGGATTTTTTTCTAGTAAACTTTTCTTTAGATTTAAACATCTAGCAATTAAATGCTTAAAAAATAAATAAAATCATAACTATAATTGCTATTTCTTCTTTCAAATGTTTAATACTTGAAAAAGTATTCATTTGACATTGTGGGTTACCTACAATGCGAAGAGATGGCGCTGCCTTGCAGCTTAAGGCTAGGAAAATTTCGACGCGGCTAATAGGGCCGTGGTAGCATAATGGTCAGTGCATTCGCCCGGATAGCGAAGGATGCGGGTTCGAGTCCCGTCCGCTGCCTAGTCCGCGTGGATTTTTTTCTAGTAAACTTTTCTTTAGATTTAAACATCTAGCAATTAAATGCTTAAAAAATAAATAAAATCATAACTATAATTGCTATTTCTTCTTTCAAATGTTTAATACTTGAAAAAGTATTCATTTGACATTGTGGGTTACCTACAATGCGAAGAGATGGCGCTGCCTTGCAGCTTAAGGCTAGGAAAATTTCGACGCGGCTAATAGGGCCGTGGTAGCATAATGGTCAGTGCATTCGCCCGGATAGCGAAGGATGCGGGTTCGAGTCCCGTCCGCTGCCTAGTCCGCGTGGATTTTTTTCTAGTAAACTTTTCTTTAGATATAAATTTTTAATTTAAATTATAATAATAAAATACTTGTTATTAAATGAATGATAGGTAAATGTAATGTGTGGTATGTTTTAATATGTTAGAATTTTTTGCATGCTATTAATATGGTTTAGCATTCTTAGCTTATATGTGATTTATATGGAAACACATTTTGTGAACTCTATTTAATGAAAATAAAGAGTATTCTATTCTAAGGATGCATTTAGTGATGACATAATAAATCTGTACTTACTGAGACGATCTTTTATAGACTGGACATTTATTTACTCTCTGATAATATTTTTGGTTTGTGTACATGACACAAACAGTCAACATTGTTCAAATCTCATATCAAAGTGTACGAGATTTCTATTTATTTCGTATCTTGCATAGATACTGCTAAATCTCGAACATTACAGTTCTCATACGTTTGGCAACCGTGCGCGGCGCATCCTCACCCGCGGTAACACAGATAGTCGGACAACACCTTTATGCGTGTCGGGAGTGTGGGCGATATTACGGCACCCGATTTAGAACTGGGCGCAAGCTGATTGTCCGTTTCCGGACTACCCTCCGATGTACTAGAAAAACACCCATCACAGGAACCGTGCAATGAAAGCTAATGCTCGCACACTAGCCGGCTGGCTACCGGAACCCCGTGGAAACCTTACCTACGCATGAACCAACCTACAGAGAGAAACAAAAGTTTGTGGTACTACAGTAGCAATTCTAAATAAAATCACATCACCAGACAAGCGCTCCAATTCTAGAGAAAAATCCCTACCGCTTTTATTCCTGATAGATTTATTGAATCTAGTTATACCATAAAATATTATATTAAAAACAAACTTTTGACATACAGACAAGTTATGGTGACCTTCTAACACAAGAAAGGAGCAGAGGAGCAACCTTGGTTTGTGTTTATTTTTTGTTTTTATTAGAGAATGGGATCCGTTTAGTATGAAACTAAATATTTTTAAAATACTTATAGGTGCACAATGTCCTTTCGAGTTAAGCGTACTTAAACCCAACCCAAAGGAGTATAATAAGATTTCTTTCTTGATAACAAAAAAACAATTATCCCTACAGTGGAAAAGTATAATATGTTTATTTGATATTAAAGAGCCTACGAGGTGTCTTAAATGACAGGTCTAATATACAAACTTGCTACAACAACACGATTAACTATGGAGATAGATAACCACCACGGTTTCCTTCATGTATCAGCATTCTTAAAGCTGTTTATGGAAAACTTTCAAGCGAAACACACATTTTTTTATAATCTTTAATTAAAGCCACTTCAACTATAATTATCAACAGCTAAAATTATAAAATATAATGATTAATATCTAGCAGTTATATGCTTATGAAAGGACATTGTTCTGCGTCCATACATTGTTAGCCTAAGAACCAACAATCATGAAATATTATTTTCTAGGTTCGAAATTGCAAGTAAATGACTATAAAAACAAAGATTATTGACGGACACTTCTGAGAACTTAAATTATCAGGAAAACTTAATATTTTTTGAGGTTATGTTTACTATTAAAAGAAACATAGGTCAATCTATGAACTTAGTATGAACTCAGTATGAATTGAATTAATATTACAACTAATTCATTTTTATTCGATGCGATTTTAAAGAATAACTATTAGGAAAAACTTGGTAAGATAGGAATCATGAATAAAATAAAAACTGTAGTTTTGCTTCTTGTTTTTTGCCTATTTTTCACATAATTGTATCATATTGTATTTTATTTGTATATCACATGTATATTATATAAATACTAGCAAACCAGTGAACCAAATTTTCACCAAAACCTGATTTCTCGAAAACCGGAAGTGCTACGTTACTCAAATCCGGTTTGTAGTCTTATCAGACTATTCTTAACTTATAACTTAAATATTCTCTTTATCTATCTCTTACGGTTTGGCCGCTGAAACAGCACCACAGACAGACGGACTTGTCTAATAGATAAGAGATGCAGCGTGAATGTGTATCAGCTGCTCTTGAATAATTTCCTCTCAGGAGGTTGTGGCACAGGTTTTCTAGCACTTGCTAAGAAAGAGTCTGCTATTTGGTAACATCGATGGCATATTAGAAAGCCGAAATAGTTAAATTAAAGGAAAAACAATCGCAAATAAACACACACAACAGGAAATCCGAAACGAGAATCCACGAATGCCACAGATTACTACGAATGCAAACTGCCTGCACCACAACCACAGAGCATCGATTTTTATGCCGGCCCTTCACTTGACAACAGTCTGTCATTGGTAGTTTTCCAATTACAGCACTACAGCGCATTATGCGGCATAATGCCTATCGTTGAATGTTTCAACTACAGCAACGCTTCGCACAATCGAGTACTCTCAAAAGTAATGTTTTCGTGTGATGCGTGCAATCGTACCAACACAGTGACAGAAAATTAACAAATGTTTTTTTCTTTAAGTTGGCATTGATCGAAATGTTTTATTTATTTAATATCGTTAGTAATATTATTTATTGTTGAAATTTTTTGAAAGTTCTCGTTTCATTGTAGTTTTTTTAAATAATCATAGTTTATTTAAACTTTGTTAAAAATAAATATAAGTATGGATGAAGGTACAAACATTGACTTTTTTTTTCAACACTGAACTTAGCGCACTCTGCTGGTGCATTTGAACTAATTCACGTTCCAATTAAGCATCAGCATAATTCGGCATTGTGCGCCACTGAGTCGCATTATGCTCTGTAATTGGAAAACTATCCTTGTCATGCTTAATATAGAATAAAAAGGACAGACTGATGTCAAGTTTTCAAAAAGTAAACACGAATAGCCAAGTGAAGTGCCGGCATTAGGAAGAAAGTGTTTTGTTGCAGCGCTGCCATAGATTATACACATAAAATGGTAGTCTCAGATTATTTTTTAACTTTTTAATATAGCTTACTTAACTGGAACTGTCCGTCACAATCTAAATACTGATAATTATCGCAAAAAATATACTAAGAATTATTATCAATGCCAAATTGGTGTTGGTTCTTAGGCCAAATTTAACATTGTCATTTAAATATTACTATGATGATACTTTAATGGCAGTAATAATATTTTAGAGGCTCTAGGTTCGATTCCTAGGCAGCCATTTTAAAACGTTATAGACAAATTATTATGTTTCGTCTCATCCGAGACGAACCATCCGGTTGCCATAGTTTTTGAATTATATTAAACAAACACTGTAGCAAATAATTTTCAGATCAATTTCATTAGAGCAACTGATGATTTAAATATTTATTTATTTTTTAGAAACCAATTTCTGCGTGCTGCGACATACCGGAGTTGGGCGATTCCAAACCGCTCACTGAATGTTCCAAACCAAAGTTGCTTGGGCCTGTAAGTACTAACTAACTTAAAGCTCATTCAATTAAAAAAAAAAACTAAAAACTTACTTTTGAATCAAAACCGCCATAAAGTTATTTTCTGTCATGTATCTGCCATTTGACTTTTATCTTATACCTATAGGTTTGAAAGCTTTCAAGAAGTTTTAGCTAACTAAACGAATAAAAGGTTTGGTTAGGCGTTAGGCTATTGAATTACGAATATATGTCTAGTCCTAGGAGAGATAAACTTGTGTAGTCAAACGTTGAAACTCAATATCTCAAATTTGGGGACTTCACGTCTCAATTCGAACCCTTTTTATTTTCGCGCAATTTCCCGTAACCTTTGATTTGTGATGAAACTATTTAAACATGCAAGAAATGTTTCAACCAACTTTTATGAATTTTGCTTTAGTTGCATACACTGTAAAATATGAAAAATAATATTTTTGACACTTTATTATAAAGTTTATGGTCGTCTAAAACACAATTTTAAAATCCAAAGTAAATTTTACTAGATAATATTCCAGTCGGTTTAGGTTTCAGACTGGATTTGAACCAGCATCCGGGCGGAAAATGAGTACTAGTAAAATATTTTTACATTTGTAAAATCTATGATTTTATGATTTATTTTTAACACACCAATTAGCCTAGCCCCAAAGTAAGCACTATAATGTTTGTATTATAGGATACTAGAGTTACGGATAGAATACACATACAGTACATATATAATATATATGTATAGTATATTTATTTAGAAATATATATATATTAAATATCCCTGACTGGAGTACAAATGCTCGTATTCATCACACAAACATCTGCCCCACTGGGACCTCGACAGTCGACACCTTGAAACCCGGTGCACAAACCACTCGGCCACAGAGGTCGTCAAATCATTTAAAAAATCTAGCAGTATAAGTAATAACCTAAAACACTCTGACTTATTTCAGGGTTTTCCTACAACCATTCTATAAACTTTGGATAAACCAGTCATTCCGCGATAAGGTTTCAATTGGCCTGTGACTCATACAGTTATTTACAAACAATATTCTTCCGTGTATGTGCCGACCTAGAATAGCATTATCCCATCTAGTCCCATGGGTGTCGTAGAAGGCGACTACGGTAACACAGCCAGCAGAAGACGGGCAGCAGCGTCCTCTCCTTCAATTCCATGGCCATGATTATGATAAATATTCTTCCAGTGTAACGACATCCAATGCGTGTTCGAGAAGTCTGGGTTCCTCGTCGACAGGAATACACTTAACAAGGACGTTTACAAAAAGCACCTGCGGAAGTGGGCCGAGGCTCACGATAGCTGGACCGAGGCGGTGGAACGCGCCATAGCAGACTGTGTCGACAAGGAGCTTAGACAGTACCTGGACTATCCCTGCAGGGCTTACGACGTTTTCACTTGCACTGGAATAGCCATGCTGAAGGTGGGTTGCGTTGATTTTTTATAATATTCTTTCGTCTGTAAAATCAACACATCGACTGCAATTGCTTTTAATACAACAATTGAAATCGAAAGATCGTGTTTAAATACCTACCTAATTTTGCGTGATATACTTATATATACCTCTTAAGCATTTATAAAAACACAATGTTTTGGGTTTCTGCGTACAGAATTAGTAGGTTAGGTTCAATGATGTTTTCTAGTTATAGAAACGTCATACATGCAGCTAATTTGGTAATACGAAAGTCAGGTAATTGCCCGATTTCCATTCAGTCGGGCACGTCGCGACTACACTTCGCCACAACATGTAAATATTTTACATTTTTCCAGACAAAGAGCCCTATGTGTGTTTAAGATAACACACAAAATACACGGGAACTTTTAGAGACAAGAAAAACGTGTCATGTCGTTTATAAGTACGGTTTTAAAGAAATTAATTTAAAAATATTTAGAGATTGTTACTTATTTCGACAGTCGCTGTCACCGTTGACACGTGGAGGCTAAAAAAGATGTAATCTGCTTTATGCATGAGAGTAAAAGAGACTACTTTAGTGCGCTTTATTTGCGGCTGTTGCTAAGGAAGTTGGGGCGGGGACTACATGTGCCATTTTAAAATGCAATAATGTTGGCGTATAATCTGTCTATATACATATTTTACATCATTGGTTAGGTTAACCCTAGAGAACTCAAGCTATGAGCATTTTGCCGATATTCGTATTATTTTTACACAATGCATTTGTCCAAGTCAATCCTCCTAGTAGCTGGCCCCCCGTTCCTTACCTCCTTTTTTTAGAAATTAAAGTAAATTCAATGCGTAGGTCACCGCAGGAAAGAAAGTTTTTCATAAGTGTGTCGCGTTTGACGGCAAATTGCTCACTGCGCGACTGCTCACGTAAGTAAAATCCGTGGGTCTGGTTTTTCAACATGTGTCAGGATCGTTTTGCTGAAATACAGGTTTTAGTTGATAAAACAAGGTGTAATTTAGCTATTATTTATAGTTTTCGGTATTATTTTTGTACAATAATTGTAGTTTGCAAAAAAATAAACATTTTACCTATGATATCATAAAGATATATTTTCCATTTTTTATTATAAAACGTTAATAAATGTTTCTTATTCTGATGAATTATGCTCTTTTCTATAATTTGAACATAATAAAAAAATCATACAACTCCTATTTTCTAAAAAAAAAGCGGTATTAAGTATGGGGTATATGCTCATCACTCGTGTTTAACGGAAAGGCACGATTACTCTAGGGTTAAGGATGTAAATGAATATAAATAAAAATATCGATTTGAATAAAGGGTTTTGACAGACATGGGAAAATCTGCCTTCACATTATATGTAACCGGTTCTCTAGCTTTAAAACGAGTGGTACTAAAGTTTTCGTTGCTAAACATACTGATTTTTTTTCCTTTCAGAAATGTCCGCAGGAAGCATGGAAGTGCTAAGTGGTGAGATGACATGACATAAAGTATTTAATCTTCATAATTGTTCGTCATACATGTATTTCAAAATTATTATTAATTTAAATAAGTCATTGGTATATTAAGGTATAATTACTTATTTTGATAAAAATGTGCAATAAAAAAATAACCTCTTTACCTGTTTTGTCAACTTGTTTTTTTTTTATTATGTCTACGTTGTCTATTGCTGCCTTCAGCGGGACATCAACGAAACGAGATTATTTCTGTATGAGATAAGATAAAAATGACGTGACGGGCTTGCAGTTCGACAAGCGGATATAAAAAATGTATGTATCGCTACTTCGGCGCCATCATCTCTTTCTCGTTGACGTCCCGGTGACGGCAGCGGCAGACCCAACCGACATACGAGTAATTAACATATTTTTTAGATATTTCCGTTTTAATACTAGAGTTCAGACTGAGAACTTTAGCTTCGCTTAAATATACTAAGTCAAGTAGTAGGTACCTTTTTAGTGTTTCGCATTACACACAGTGCAGGCAGGGTAGCCTTTGTTTTACAGTTTTACTACTTACGTCGAAGAATTTATCAGCTGAAGTTCATCATAGAAGGTGGATTTCAACAAAATTTTAATAAAAAAACGCCGCGTTGCACTCCGGGTGTGCCGGCAGAAGTAAAAACTTGAATATTAATGTGTTTTATTTTGATATTTTGGAATGGTTAGGGAATAACTTTGCACGAATTGCTTAAATTGTCAGTATAAAAGTACTATCAATTATGTGGTAGAATACAATATTTATTTATTGCGCTATCGTACACAAACATGGCAATTTATATTACATTAAAAAGTTTCTCTCTCAGAAAAATCAACTTACATGAATCACATTTAAGCGCACCTAGCGACATCTAATGTAAAAAAATGATTTTTCTTCGCAATAAAGCTGCCACCTGGTCGTCCTAGTTAGAGACTTATTAATATAATACGATAAAATAAAATATTATTATGTTTCGTCCAATATATTGAAAGTCAACAACCTTCCAATTTTATTGTTTTCGTCTTACGAATTTTCGATCAGGTCACGTGTCCTGACTTAAGTTTGACATATTTTACCCATTACAAAAAAAGTGTACAACGCCGCTAAAGAAGTTTTCACTTCTAAATAAAATTAGCAATAGATCCATTAGATTGAGTTTTAAATACATTCATGACACTTATCACGAACCAGTAGTGTATTCAACTTATTTTAGAGCTTTCTATGATTTAAATAAAATCCAATGCCTATTACTTAGTAAAAAAAATCAAAATCACTAACATTACTTACCACAAAAGGATTATGAGTCCTGCTGTCCAATTTACCACACTAGATACATATAGGTATAATTAAAATCTACAGGAACGGAAGCTATCTCCTTTGCACACCTAATAAATTTTTCATTAAGACATAAATATCCATTCCCAAGTGACACTTCGTCCCATAGTTCATTGTACGGTAATTACCGACTGCGTTGTCCAAGGCCTGGGCCTCTTGACACTGATTCGTGGACCGTGCCGCCTGCATACTAGACCTTGAGGACATCCGACCCATTGTGAGTAATGCGAAATTAATTATGCGCCGCTATACCAAATTGATTGGATAGCCATGCTGTTAATAACATCGATTAATTTGACGTTATAGAAATGGATTGATTGAAATGTGCATGTGAATTTGTATTGGTGATAAGCGATGTCTATATATTAAAACTCAAAGGTGACTGACTGACATAGTGATCTATCAACGTACAGCCCAAACCACTGGATGGATCGGGCTGAAATTTGGCATGCAGGTAGATGTTATGACGTAGGCATCCACTAAGAAAGGATTTTGATCAATTCTACCCCCTAGGGGATAAAATAGGGAATGAAAGTTTGTATGAAAGTTTGTCAATTTTAAACCGATCGGGTTGAGACTTTGCATGCAGGTATAAGAAGAATCATAGATGAATGTCATTGTGTTATGATACAAGCCTGAGAACAAATACTGTAGTCTACACTTCAGCTCTACACCGAAGCGAAGCGAGGGCGGGCCACTAGTTTAATAATAAATCTTTATTCACTATTAATTTATACATATAAGTAACTTAGATAAAAGAAAAAACATAAAAGGTACAGAGAAATACATAGCCTGAACTAGGAATATCTTGTGTTATAGGCAAAAAGCTACCTTTGCTAATTATGTATTTGACTTTCTGTTTTGAACTATATGATGCAATAAAGAGTATAATAAAAAGATCTTTTTTGTCATGCGCTGGATAATATTAGCGGACGCCCTAACTTTAGTTTTTTGAATATCCCTCAGGAACCTCACAGTGTTTCGGAATAAAAGATATAAATATAAATAAATATTTTCAACACTCCCACCAATTAGCCTAGCCCCAAAGTAAGCGCTGTAAGACTTGTATTATGGGATACTAGGGTAACGGATAGAATACTTATACTGTACGTATATAAGTATATTTATATAGAAATACATATTAAACATCCATGACTGGAGTACAAATGCTCGTATTCATCACACAAACATCTGCCTGCCCCCACCGGGATTCGACCTCGGGACCTCTAGTCGGCGACAACAAGAAACCCGACGTACAAACCACTCGGCGGTGGTCGTTAAGAATCCTAAGTCTCAATACAGACAAACTTTATTGCTACTTACCAAATTTTATCTAAATCTGATGAGTAATTAAGTAATAAACATTCTAACTTTCATATTAAATATTAGTAGGATTATCCAACGCATGACAAACATCCCTCCACCAGTTCACTCAGCAACAGATAATAATTCAAGCAAAAACTATCGAATTTATTAGACCCACTTTAAATTGGGCTGACTGGGTTGCGAGATGAGCAGCTAGGTGGGCAATCACTGACTGTGGACTCGGTTTAAAGTTTTGTTTAAAAGTTTGGAATCGAAATCGGGGCATCGGGCCATGACCCACCACGCAGCCCCAGTACGGATTGGTGGTGGAATCCGCTTGCGTGCGCTGCTCTATTCCCCTATGCCTTATGCACCGCCTAATGTTAGGTTAGGTTAGGTTATCCATGAAAAAAGATTCAGTTCAGATGTGTATTCCGTGTACACATTTTTATTTATGGAATCGGGCTATATTACAATGGATATGGAAGGTCACTGGCCCCATTCCGCTTTGGACTCAATCCTTACTGGGCCCAATCCACACTGGACCCAGTGAGGTTTGGGCGCAGATATAGCTCTTGAAAAGCTTGATGGCACAGTGTTAAGCACTTTCAGTCGACGATCGTGGAAGTCAAGCTACTTTCGCAATGACCGATCTTAGGATGGGTTTCCAAACATTTACTCACTCAAGCTCCTTCGTGCCTCGGAAGGCACTTTGAGCAGTTCGTCCCTTCTGCATCAACTGCGGATAGCACCCACCAATCCTAACTAGTAAATTCCTCATACTCTATCATGAACAAAACATTTGAATAATATCTCGCTGTTATATCTTATGATTGTATTATTATTTAGTATCAATTAACGTATCTCGTATACACGCTTTATTACAATAACTTGGAATTAAACACCGACTTTATTTACATATTAAATGAACTATACAAAACTCAAACAGCGGTCAAATGAATGACTAACAGAGGTAGACACGTTCCATAACAAGTGATCAATTAGTTTCAAACAGATTCATGTTTTCATAAAATCTGGTAGATAAAATAGCACCGATAACACCGTAATTTGCACATTAACTTATTACTTCAGTCGGACAATTATCCTTTTAATCATTTGATTTTATCTTGATTTGATTTTTGAGTGCCGTAACCAAAGCGTAAAAAAGGGTCCTATTACTAAGACTCGACTGTCCGTCTGCTTGTCTGTCACCAGGCTGTATCTCATGAACCGAAATAGCTACACAGCTGACATTTTCACAGAAAATATATTTCTGTTAGTGCTTACAACAAAATTAGATATTGAAAACAGAATATAATAAATATTTCAGGGGGGCAACAAACGTAATTATTTTTGCTTGATGTTGATAACGGTAAAAGGCAGCAACTTGAATTATTCGCAGAACATTTTGTTGTATATTCACTTGGTCAGGCTTCTGTACAACAGATGTGACTTTTTTATCATGTTTTGTTCGATGTTACAATAAAATAATAATAATAAATCTTTATTAACGAAAAGACACATTACATAAAACATGTGTACATTAGAAGCTGCTGAAGTATAAAACTGTGTTGCAGCCGCTAACGCCCACCGCCAGAGAAAAATAATAATAATAAGCAAAAATTACACAAAAATAATCATTATTAAAATAAATTTAAATATACCTACTTAAATGTGCAACTCAACAGTAACAAATTTTGAATGGTTTCCTTCCAAAACAAATTATGTCTATGATTCATGGTTTAGTTCTTGATTTAGTTCTTGATTATGTTCTCAGTCTCATTGTATGTCAAATTTTGAAGCCATTTACTTAATTTAATTATGCATTCCCTTAAGGTCATCGGATATATATTAAGTTGCTTGTTCACAATATTATACACCGTAGGACTTATGAAATAATATTGACGTCTTGCCAATGCAATCCCACAGGGCACCGTATTGCAAACTCTGTCAAATCTACGTAACCTCATGATATTTGCATCGAAGGGAGTAAAACAATGTTTGCGCAGTATTATTTTTAACAAAAACATTTGTCTGACAGTCAGGACATTACATAGAGAGTAGAGGTCAGTAGTAGGAAATCGCAAAGGTTTAAACGTCATTACTTTTAAAACTGCTCTTTGTGCTCTTTCTATGCGAACAAATATCGTCTTATTTGCGCCGCCCCATGCTGCTATACAATAGTTTAACATTGATTGTGCAAGTGCATAATAAACCATCTTGAGGGTTGTGAAATCAGCCGATGTTCTTAAATTTCTAAAAATAAAAATAAGCTTCCTTACTCTTGGGATTAAGTAATTTAAATGCGGATTCCACGATAAGGTTGCGTCTAATACAACTCCAAGATACTTTATAGAACAAGTACGTGTAATTTGGACACAATTGCAGTCAGGGTTTTGATGACACCTGTGAGCATAAAGTGTGAAATCAGTTGGAGGAAGTGACACAGTTGAGGGTGAAAAAGTTATGTATTTGGTTTTCACCAGATTCAGAGTAAGAAGATTATCGGAGAGCCAATCCATAACTTTGCTTAAAGCACTATGCGCAGCATTACGGACGTCCTGCCAATTCACGCCATGAATTAGTAGAACGGTGTCATCGGCATATGTTACAATCTTACAGTTTTTGAGGGTTAGATTGCAAAGATCATTTATATATATTAAAAATAGGGTGGGTCCAAGAACACTACCTTGTGGGACGCCATAACGGATAAAACTATCATTGCTCACGTGGCCGTCAATCTTAGTACACTGCATACGATCACTCAGGTAGCTTTTGAACATATTTAGGACATGACCCCGAATTCCAATAAACTCAAGTTTTCTAAGTAAAATAGGTATGGAAACAGTGTCAAAAGCCTTGGTGAGATCCAAAAATATACCCATATTCTTAATCTTGCTGTTCAAGCATTTAGCCACAGTATCCGTTAACTCCAAAACAGCGTCTTCCGTAGACTTACCAGCTACGAAGCCATATTGATTTTTACTTATAATATGGTTAGCATCTAAATAACTAATAAGACGACGGCTAAGGATCTTCTCAAAGACCTTAGAAATTGCAGTCAAGACAGAAATAGGTCGATAGTTAGACACGTTAGTTCTATCTCCAGCTTTATAAATTGGTTGAACAATTGCTTTTTTAAAGACCTTCGGAAACACGCCGGTTGATAAGCAGATATTAAAGACATAAGTAAGGACGGGTGACAAAACCGTCTTACAAGATTTGAGAACGGATGTGGGAATTTTATCCCATCCATACTGCGGAAGTATTTTTTAGGCTTAAGATAGTTCGCTCTACTTCATCGATGTCTGTGCTTAATAAGGTCATTGAGTTTAATTTAGGTGATATTTGCACTGATGAATTGAAGCTGCGATGGGGCGCTCTACCCGTGCCAGCTTTTGTAGCTAAATTCTCACCGACGCTGGCAAAGAAATCGTTTATAGAATCAATAGAGGCATGAGCAGGCCGAGATAGCAGTTCACTTGAGGAGCACGAGTTTTTATTTAAATTTGATACTTTTTTTATTGTATCCCAAGTAGCCTTTACATTGTTCTTTGCTTTCAGAAACTCACTGCGTTCATATTCAATTTTTAACTTTTTGAGTAAGTTGTTGCAGAAGTTTCTGTAACGCGTATAAATTTTCAGTGTTGTATAGTTGTCCGGTTCTTTTTTTGTATTTTTATAAAACTTATCGCGATGACGGATACAGCGTAGGATACCGGGAGTTATCCAAGGCTTAATTATTATTTTTCTATTAGGGATGATAACTGAGACCGTATGTTTAGAAACGACAGCAGAAACTATATTTACAAGCTTCTGAGCTGCCTGCTCCGGATCAGTGCAATTAACAATAACTGATAGGTCAGTTTTCTCCAGTTCACTTAGGCATGAAGATTCATCAAGCCGAGTGTAAGAGCGATTTGTGGTATGCGTAGTGATTTTAAGATCAACAGCAAGAATGACTGGCGTGTGATCAGTTATAAGCGAGTCCAAGACTAAAGTCGTAGCCTGACTTTTTGTCTTTAAAATTACGTGATCAAGACAGCTGTTTAACCGTGTTGGCAAGGTGTGAGCTGGTAGCATCCCATGAGAGGCAATAGTGTTTAGATAGTATTCCGCATTTGAGTCTGTATTTTCCGCTAGTATATTTATATTAATATCACCAATTACACTGATGTTTGGAAATTTCTTGATTGAATTTAAGGTTTCATCTAAGGATTTAATAAAATTATCAGGGTTTTTAAATGAAGGTGAACGATATACTGCTACCACTGCAAATATTTCTGAAAATGAAATTATTATGCTGTTTGCGTCAGTTATATCGGATCTAAGAATTGAGCATGGAAGATCATTTCTAACATAAATTACAATTCCTTCATTTTGAGTCTTGTAGTCAGACGTGAAAGAACAATAACCGTCCAAGATAGGAACTACAGGACACTTACTCAACCAACATTCAGTTAAAATTATAACGTCTAATTTTATCTTCACTCTTTGTAATAGCAACTGTAGATTCATAAAATTACAGGTTATGCTTCTTATATTCATTTGAAATATAGTAAAGGGCTGGTTGTTATATAGCAAATTTCTAGAACACTGTTCCGGCGAGCAGACTAATGAATTAGACACAGTTATTTGTTCAAGTTCATCAAATATGTTTAAAATGTTCAATATTTTATATATTATGGTACAAAATCCTTCGTGCGCAAGAAAATTCATGCATAAATGTTATTATATATTCAAGCAACAACAACTGCAGATACGGATATATGGATTAATATGATAATTTTACAAACAATAATAAAATGAAGACAATGTCAAGGCAAGAACAAAACAATCTGTAGGTGCTTTGATAAGAGTTGAATATTCGGTTAAGCTGACCGAAAAAATCGACATTAGGTACTGGTCACTGACACAGAGTGGAACTAATATTTTAATAGGTACCTAAATATTTTTTATCACTTAACCACTCTTAATATTTCAGTAGGTAAGTGAAACCTCAACAAATTGTAGATGTTGCTAGTGTTTTGGATGCTACACACATATAGTAGCAACGAAGTCCAGTTTCTCTATAAATTTCTTCTATTAATATGTCCATCTGTCCGTTTATGAGACTCTCTCAACAAAATAAAAAAAAAAACACTCCCACAAAGAAAAACGCGTTATTTACGCGCCATATTTTTCTGTACTCTATGCTCTCGGCAAGGTCATTTTAACATCGAACGTGTGACATTTTGAGACTGGTAAATAATTAGGGGTGCATTTCCACAGAAGCGGGTGAAGCGTAGTGAAGCAGAGTGGAACCGTCTATATAGGCAAGTATTTTATTTGAAGCTGTGCGAAGATGAGCCGTGTGAAGCTGAGTGAAATGGAAATGAGCGAGGTGGAGCACAGTGAAGATGAGTTAACCGGAGCTGTAAATACATTTCATTTGCGATCAGTTAATCAACTGAACAAAGCAATGTGGCCGCTAAAAAAAGAAAACTCCCCGCCCATCTCTGCGTCACCTCGCACAGCTATACTGAGCTCAACTCCGACCAACACCGCACCATCTCGTTCAGCACGATGACAGCGCTCCGCTTTGCCAATCTTGACTCAGCGCGGCATTTTTATGTTAATGCATTCGGTCGCTAGCCGCCGCACTGAACAGACGCAAGTTCCCGACTCCGCGGAGTACCGCAAGCTCAACGCCTTTCCCCGCCAATTCGGGATTGGCTTTCACACTTACTTTCTTTTTTACGAAGAGATATCATCCGCGGCTTGCCGAAGTTCACTAAGGACAGGCAGCCGTATGACCTATTCTTGGTCATTCTTGATCTTTCCCCCGAGGAAAAGAAAATTTTCTCTATCAAGGCCATTTGTCACTTGTAAAGTATCCGAGTGGTATATCCCACGTAAAGCGTGGCATTGTTGGTCAATACCATAACTGCCAGTTATACAGAAACTAGGCCCGGTTCTGTTTCGCCCGTGCTTGATACATCAAGTGCACTCGACGACCACGCGCTTTTCGCCGATGACACCGCCCTCTATACTTCCAATAGACGTCTCGGAACAGTCTGTAATAGACTTCAATCAGCCGCTACCACCATGCGCGATTGGTTCCGTAGATGGCGTATCGAGGTTAATCCGGAAAAAAGCGTCACGGTCCTCTTTAGCACGACACCGCCTCCCACGCGTTCTCTTCCGAGAAATAAGGACACTCAAGAAAAAAATGTTATCCAAGTCCTCCCAGGGGATGACCCGGTCGAATACTTGGGAGTTAGAGTCACGTTAGATAACCGATCCGATAGATGAGGTCCCCTTAGGATCTCGCAGTCCCGAAACCAGGTGACGCTGTAAAGATCATCCGAGACGAACAGCATCCACACTCAAGAAAAAAATGTTATTGGTCTCAACTCTACTAATAATGTTTCCACCCAAGAGAATCGGAGATAAGAATTATATATTACTAGCAAACAAATGTTCACCAAAAAAAAAATGTATTTAATTAATTGAGAACTTCGGAGATTTTGTGTGGTTGCGTTTGAAATAGAAATCACGTGATTTCTCGAAAACCGGAAGTGCTACGTTACTCACATCCGGTTTGTAGTCTTATCAGACTATTCTCAACTTATAACTTAAACATTCTCTTTATCTATCTCTTACGGTTTGGCCGCTGAAACAGCACCACGGACGGACGGACGGACTTGTCTAATAGATAAGAGATGCGCAATGGCTTCCATTGCTAAAAAAATTAAGACTACTCAGCTCCACTTACATTGAAACGCAGGTTAAAGCTAGCAGGCTAGTAGGCTCATTCTTCATTTTTCTTACGTACAAACTCAATTTTAGGCAATAAATGAGGAGCTGAAGGGCATATAAATTATCCCATGATCCTCCATGAGGCTCGTTGAGGAGTTTTGGTACCGTTGGTCTGCGTATCAGTTCATAGCACAATCCGTCTATTCCATCCATATGGAAGGTACAGTCAATATCCACACTCAATGGCGCCATTATTGTACATAGATAGTGACTAAGAAGTTATCTGGTTTTAAGTTCAAATTCAAACAACACACAAAGTATAAAAACAGTTCTTTATAAGGAAAAGTATCGTATAACGGTTATTAATTCCGTTAAGAAGATTAATGCCCTCACGTCTGCTTTTAACTGCTAATAGTTTATGAATATGCACTAACGAGTCATTAGTTGCAATTAAGAAGGAAAAATGAATATTAATATCCTTCTGTACCGACTGACCGACGTCTAAGATCTCCTATAATTAAGGATCTCAATGACGCTGTGATAAGCTCTTCTGGAAGAAAAGCTACTTTCGCTATAACTGGTCTTTGGATGGGTGATCAGAAATGATATTATTAAGAGCTTTATAGGGGTTTTAAAAATGCTCTTTTTTTTGTATTTACCCGAATTTCATACTTATTTTTAATAATAATAATGAAAAAAAAAATATTTATAACACTCGCACACTGAATATTCTAGTCCCAAAGTGACCACTATAAGACTTGAGTAGATTCCGTACATAAGAATAACTTTTGAGGGGTGAATTAGAAAATTAAAATGTTGCTAACATTTACGTGTTAAATATCAAATTTTATTGGGCTCAATGTAAATGTGAAGGTTTCAAAAAACTATATTTTCTTTTCAAAATTGACCTAACTCCGCCCCCTTATGTTCCGAAACTACTACATAATCCACATATTATCTCAACAGATCGCCACTACACACCAAGATTGGTCAGAAAAGCGATTGAAATGATCAAACACAAGAATATCAATCGTGAGACTGTGTTTAAATTGCAAAGAATCCAGTGGTGCACATACGGCAAAAACCGCAAGAATCAAAAAGTGTCGCTCCGCGATCTGATATTATGAGTATTGTGTGTCGGAAACATGTACGAGTGAAAAGTGAGAACGTGACCAGTGGTAGGGGTATCGAGCGCAATAAAAGACGACGTCAGAGGATAGACCGATATGTCTGCCAATAACCCGCAATTATTTCACTTACTCCGTGAACATGGCGCTTGCAGCAGTGTAGAAATATTGGAGACTCATAAATAACAAGGTACAATCCCGTTAATAGCTATAATGTTAGTGACCATGAAAGTTTAAAACAATAAAACTATAAACAGAAAATAAATATTCAATTTATCCTCATTATACTAGTGAATGACTCTACCAGAATTCGAGCTCAGGACTGTTGGAACAGAAGGCAGTCCGATTCCGTCGGCCTAATCACGTCTTAGAATACCCCGACGACGAAATCACCCGCGCCAACGCATCTGCGACTTCTCCCTCACAGGCCACAGACACCAACACAACACTAAACAGTTACCAAACATGTACACTAGCTTAGCATTAGGTAGGCACCGCACCCGGAGGATAATAGTGCAAGGGCTCGATCTACACACGCCATGCTACAGAAGGTAGAGATGCGTACTTGGGCGTTTTGCCCTACCCCCCACGACAACGGCTTACTAGAGCCGAGGTCCAAGTCTCAGAGATGACCTCTAGTTGAGCCGACCCCCCCAGGTTCTCTGCTTGAGGTTCCCTTAGGATCTCGCCGTCCCCAAACCCGGTGATTCTGTAAAGGTCATATGTGACCAACAGCATATACACTCACAAAAAAGGCAGAAGAGCAACGCTGCACCATCCGACAGCTGAGTCCTTCTTAATTTTCCGTTATTTTTTTATGTTTAAAGGATTGCAAATAAGCTCTTGCAATACAAAAAATAACACTCGGGCTTTTGCACAAACTGGCTCAATCCTCTACTGAAACCCTGTCGGTGAGTAAAGTTCCAGGGTACAACACTACTACGGGAGGCGGTACCGTGGGCACTAGGCCGCGTACTCAGCCTCCACGCGCAGGCCATCCTGCGCACGTGTGCGGGGTCCCCGTAATACCTCGGGAGACCCCTGCTGTGGAGCCCGGCTAGGCCGGGGAGCTGCTGGGTTTGGAGTCGCGGTAGAATTCCTAACGGGGACCCCGCGGCTTCGCATTAAGCAGTGTAGAAGGTATTCGCAGGACTTTTTAGCGGATATTATGCCGTAAAACGCCCGTAAAAGTTGCGGGGTTCTCGGTGGGTAGCCACTGGGGGTTCGTAAGACTTGCGGGAGCCAGGTGTGAGGTCCGTTCGGCGGTGCCTTTTAAAGGCGCCGCCGTCTGTAAACAGTATTTCTACCTGCGTTAAAAAAAAAGGGTACAACACCACTAAAAGGTAGTTTTATTTTTACTGTGGTCTCCTGTAAGGCGGAGGTTACCTCTCCAGACGGGCATTCCAATTCGAGCAGAAAATACGCTTTGCCCTACCTGTCTTTAATATGATAATGATGATGATACAGCACGTAAATCCTTTAAAAAATTAAACTAACGAGGTTCATTATGTTGTCGTAACTACACGTGTGAAATTATTAATGTCCGGAAATCCGGTTGTAGCTATTTAGTAGCAATATTTATAATAAATTGTGCACGTAATATCATAAAGTAACCTGCTTCATCATCATTTCCTCTGATAAATGAAATTTGTTTTTTTAATTGAAATAAAGATCAAACAAATATATGACCCACCTGCATAGCTATTCTGTAAGATGCAATCTTACTTTAGATCTCATTTACTCAGATTTCTGACAAATGTCAAATATCTAATACTGGCTGCTTTTACAGATATAGCGACATTTTGCCGTGTAATGCATATCAATCTTCTAAAGTGGCAGCTACCTAAATGGGAAGTGAGATTTTATTGTACAGAATCGCCCTAATGATATCACTCGCTGCGGTAAAACAACTCACAGAGATATTATTTCCGTAAAAGCCTTTCTTGTAGGTATAGTGTATATATGTCACTTCTGATGTGGTATTAGTAGATGTTTCGTTGCAGCAAGGCCGTAGGCAAGCTAAGCAATAATCAGCAGAATCAGACCTGCCTAGCCGGAATACATCCAGAAGACGTTTAATATTTTAGTACTGTCCAAAACCTATTAAAGTCCCCACTGCGGGGGCACGGGCCTTTCCTACGGATGGAATAGGGAGATTGGGAGCGGGCCTAGTGCCAATTGGTGAGTGCTAACGACTTCAGATGTGCCGGGACCAATGGCTTAACGTGCCTTCCGAAACACGGAGGAACTCGAAATAATAAGTTTTTGGTCACACATCCAATTACCGACCATTGCGAATGTTGCCTTACCTCTTGCGTTATCAAGATACTGTCCAAATATTTTTTCCCCGTGATGAGTTGATATGGGAAACCGAGATATCATTCCCTCTTAATAAAAAAATGGAGATCAATGACCTCATGTACGCAGTCATTGGATGCGTAAACTGTCTGTAAACGATTGTAGTCGTGAGAACGCTTTTAAGGTACGAAATCTATTCGTCGTGTGTTCAGTAGGATGCAGTATTTGTAACAATATTGTTAGGTACTAATTTATAATCAATCGAAGATATATGGTAAATATGAATTTGGTACCACATACACACCCAAAGAAATATACAAAAACGCACGCTTTAATCGTTTTCCAAATCATGAATCGAACTCAAGATCTCGCGATTAGATTCTATCGCGATTTTAATAAAATTGGGGCTGGAGTTAGCTGCCACCCTGAATTAACACATAGGCTACGTTTACTGCGCGAAAATATCCCTAACAAACCACGAGTAACACCGCAAGGCACAGTGGTTATAAATAAATTATGAATTAAGCGCAAGTTTACTAGGTCATCACATTGTTATTAATACATTTATATTTAAAACAATTAGGAGTGTTTGTCCTCAAAAAATGTAATAAATTTAAACACCAGCCTTGATTGAATCGGACTCTTACTCGTAGTACATTTGAAATAATACATAAAGATACAAATTCCGTATCTTAAAGAATTCATAACATACGAGTACGTCCTTTGCTAGACCGTCTAGAGAACCGTTGTCACCCTTTGGGCACAAGCACCTGAAAATATAGAAAATTTTATCTTACTAGCTGTACCCATTGGTGTTACCCGCGGTTTATTAGTAGCCTATGTATTAATCCAGGGTGTCAGCTAACTCCATACCATTTTTTTTAAATCGCTCCAGCCGTTAAGACGTGAAAAAGTAACAAACATACAAACACACACACTCACAAACTTTCGCCTTTATAATATAAGTGTGATTAGCTATGCACACTATAGATATTGTGAAGAATTTAATATTTTCCAGCTGATTAGTATTAATAAACATTGCGACTGGGCAGTGGGCACTTCCTTTTGTCGCGCAACAGTCGATTGTTCCGCCGTGGTCAGGGCCGCACGCGCCGGCTATAAAACGGTGGAGGTTTACGTCACCGCATCATAACACCCTGGCTGCTGCATCGCTCACTATGATACGACAGGTTTCTGTAATCCTCCTCGCTATCGGGTTTCAGGTAAGTTTGTCACATTAATAATAAATCACAATTAAAGCTGCCATGCGGTTTCACCCGCATTAATTTGATGAAAAGAGTTATAGTAGGTCACCTTTAAAGGATAGACATATGCTGTTGCGAACTTTTTTATAGAATTTTTAAAGGGAAAGAAATCCGTCATACATGATTTTTATGAAACATTTACCGTATATGCAGCGTACGCAACGGAAGCTCATAAATGAATTTATTTTTGCAAAAAAAAAATTTTTGCTCCTATTAGTTCATTATCATCATCATCAGCCTATTAATTTCCCCACTGCTGGGGTACAGGCCTTCCCTATAGATGGAATAGGGAGGTTGGGCCATGACCCACCACGCAGGCCCAGTGCGGATTGGTGCTCCTATTAGTTATATTTTTCTATTAAATATCTTACAGCCTTTCTCGATAAATGCACTGTCAAAAAAAACCAAACAAACTTCTGTACTTGATCAATAAATACTAAAACGTCGTTTCTATACTCTGTAAGTTGTGACGAAAACAAACAAATGATTTTAAGGGACCCTAAAACTCTACCATACCATACTCGTGCTTGGCCAATTTTTACTACGTGGAGAAACAGTGAATCATCATCTCCAGCCTATTAGGCCAGACTGATGGGGCACTGGCTTTACCTATGGAATAGAGATATTTTAGATTGACCCACCACGCAGGCCAATGCAAGTTGGTGGATGCTAACGTCTGCAGATGCAACCGGACCCAATGTTTGGTCATCCATCTTATGACCGGCTATTACGAAAGTTGCTTATCTTTTTCGATCGCAGATAGAACGCGCTAACCACTTTGCTATTGAGCTCCTTTTAAAATTAAATGGTGGCAAACAAGCTTATCCCCTAATGTTAAGCAGCCACCATAACCTATAGACGCTTTCGATACAAAAGATATCACTAGAGTCTGTCCGGAAAGAGAATGGGCGTGGCGAAAAACGGAACTAACATTAAGATTTTTATTTGGCAATTAAACCCAGCAATCTGTAAAACGTCAAAGATTTGTATTGATACGGATTTGTTAATTGTTGTGATTTCTTGCGGTTTTTTGTATTTAATCAGGTCTAAAAGGGGTAAAACCTTACTAATACGGTAGAAAAGAACTACAACGCCCTCCAATCTAAATCCCATTCTCTTTCCGCACAGACTCTATCACCGTTGGCTACCCTGACAATATCCCTTACCCCGCGGAGCCCTGGAAACTTACTTACCGACAGAAACACAATACCCATCAAAAGGTAGTGTTATTTTACTGTGGTCTTCAAAAAGGTGGGATTCTACTCCCCCAAACGGACGCTCGATTTCGAGCAGGAAATCCTTAAAAAAAACTTAAAAGTAGTAAATACGTTTGTTCTCAGCTTGCAAAATCTTGCGACATCAGAAGCAACAAACCATATCACAGGGAAGCTCCATGCTCATATCCATAGGGAAGCTACAATTAAGTCATACAACAATGATGACGACAATAAAAACGTTAATAGTGGCAAGAACTTAACTAATTGGCTTTCGTTTTAATTATTCAAGGTGATCTCATCTCAAGGGCCTCCGCCGTTCCCTCCCAACATTCCGCCGCAATGCAGAGGACCACCTCAAGTTACGGTAAGTGTACGAATACCACAGCTTCCACAGACAAATGTAATAGGTCAGTAAGATTATCAAATATTAAATGGACACTTGCTGTTTCTTTTGTCAGTCAACCAAAAAATTACAGAGGTAAAGCGCGTCAAAATCTAAGGCCCGTATTATAGAAAGATTCTCAGTAATGAATCTAGTCTTGAGCATAGTCAGAAAAGAGATAATGCTATATACAGCACATAGCGACATCCCTTTCTAACTGTACTCAAGTAAAGATCAACTTTTAGTTGTCATTCTGTAATACGGGCCTAAGAGTGGTTGCTCGTGACGTCACTACTAAGTAAATATTGTACGAAGACGTGACATCATGCGCATTTCAAATCAATATATCTCTGCAATGTTTTGATTATGTGAGAATAGAAAAATAAATTTCCAATACTTTTCGATGTAAGAATTCCCCTTGCGAATAGTACGACAAAGTAATGAGTCACCAAATGTCTTTGTTCGTGTAGTAATAGTTACCACAGTAAGTCGGTGACAACGTGTAGGCCAGCACGTATTCTAAAATGCACTCAATGGCTTTTAAGGAAGTTCTATGATTCTATTGTTTAACTTATGATACTTTTAGGAAAACATCTGCAGGCAGCTCATTCCACAGATTAATCGTACGCGGAAATGCTTCTGAAAATGTGCAATACGTGACCAACTTGATTTTGATTTTTGCCAAATTTGCTCTTCCGTGTGTCCTATCCTCTTTATCTTCTTATAACAAAAACTATGACCTCCCACTAAGACATTGCGAGGCCGCTTAAGGAACAAATCCATGCAAGCAAGCTACTAACAAAAAGACATAAAGCAAAATTGAACAAAAAAGCGTTTAAAAATCCTAACCTCACCTAAACAGTGGTACCGAAGCAATCTAGATTTTTTAATTACCTATGTTATGACCCCGATCCGTGATGGTCAAATTTGAAACTGGTATCGATTTGAAACCAATAAAAATACATTTGAATTTGAGAGTAGTTGCTCAGATTTCTTTTCAACTTTTTTACGCCTAAGCATAGCATTAAGGTACAATAATAAATTGTAGTGAACTGAAGCTACCTTTTGCCGATTAGCAGACGAGGTCTGGCACCGAGACCTTATGTTTTCAATTTATTTGTATATTACGAAATAACGATCTTATATTTTGGATAAACTTGGACCGCAGGGTGATTATTTCGCCTACCTCTGTGGCCGAGTGGATTATACGCCGGGTTTCATGGTGTTGCTGACTCGAAAGGACCCGGGTTCGAATCCCGGCGGGGGCAGATGTTTGTGTGATGAATACGAGCATTTGTAGTCCAGTCATGGATGTTTGATATGAATTTCTATATAAAAATACTTATATATGTAAAATATATGTATTCTATCCGTTACCCTAGTGTCCCATAACACAAGCCTTACAGTGCTTTCTTTGGGGCTAGGCTAATTGGTGTGTGTTGAAAATATTTATATTTATTATTTCGCATACAGAACAGATACAATTTTAATGTCTTCATTAAATATAAATGTCAAGAGACACATTCGCATATTATTTATAAAAAGATGAAACAATAGAATGGTCAGACTTCCTTAAAGGCCATTAAGTGCATTTAAGATTGCAATTAAATGACTCACCCGGTATTTTCATGATGAACCTTGAGTAGTAATAATTTTACATAATAAGTTTCACGCAATTACAGTTATAATAAAATCAAGATAGCCAGCAACAACTACATATAATAACGACGATTATCGTCGCAATAAAAGCATAATTTTACTAGGTAAACTTAAATAATGTACACATGTAATATAGTAACTGGGTGTTCAGTTACTATATTTAGGGTCAATCTTCTTCTTCTCTGAGTGCAGCAGTAACAGTATGATACTCTTAGCGTTGCAGACGTCTATATTGTGACAACTTACCATTAACCCCAACATGTGCTTGTTGGCCTTTCATATGTATTGATTTTGAAATAAGTTTATTTATTTTAACTTATTTAAAATTCGATGCTATAATAAGTTTGATGACTAACTTTTTTTTCTTCCTATCAGGTGGATCATCGAAAAGTATTGGAAACGTATTTTTCTTTTTTCACATAATGAAAACATTACAAATAAATAAATATTTCCAACATTTACACCAATTAGCCTAGCCCAAAGTAAGCACTGTAAGGCTTGTGTTAATGGATACTAGGGTAACGGAAAGAACACATATATTGTACATATATAAGTATATTCATAACGAAATACATATTAAACACCCATGACTGGAGTACAAATGCTCGTATTATTCATCACACAAGACATCTGCCCTCACCGGGATTTGAACCCGGGACCTCTCGAGTCGGCGACATCATGCAACTCGGCGTATAAATCACTCGGCCACGGAGGTCGTCACAAAGATATAATTATTAATTTGAAATGCGCATGATGTCACGTCTTGGTACAATTCACGTGATTTAATGAACGATTAAATTAAATGACTAGTCGAGGTAGGGTTCTAAGTTTTGAAATTTAAAGGTCGGCAATAATTTAATGGTAGTTTTTTTTTACCGTTCATTTACGGACTCTAGCTCTTAGCGTGAGTTGCACCAACTTACTTTAACTTAACCTGTTAACCGCTTTATTCCAAAACGCTGACTAAAGTTGGTCTTGGTTCAAACCTAATTTTGTCTCTGTTTTCCTTTTAGCAAACAAAAGTGACAGCATCAGTTTAAGCCCAAGTTTTACACCATTTAATGATAGTCAAAATGAGGTCATAATATGACAGTGACAATAATTGTCCAAGCGAGGCTGGTTAAAGTTATACCTAATATATAAAAAAAATTACGACCTCCGCGGCCGAGTGGTTTGTACGCCGGGTTTCATGTTGTCGCCGATTTGAGAGGTCCCGGGTTCGAATCCTGGTGGGGGTAGATATATGTGCAATGAATACGAGCATTTGTACTCAAGTCATGGATATTTAATATCTATATTTCTATATAAATATACTTATATATGTACTGTATGTGTATTCTATCCGATACCCTAGTATCCCATAACACAAGCCTTACAGTGCTTCCTTTGGGGCTAGGCTAATTGGTGTGAGTGTTGGAAATATTCATTTATATTTATTTAACTTTATCCGACTCTGTGTTGCAACTCACATTTAATAGTTACTTCTTTTCCACACTGTTTTGTTAAGGGATCCTTACTCTTAATAGTTGGAAAAGTTTACAACTGGATAATAGGTATTGACTGATTTTGTGACCCAAATCTTGATTACAGGAAAAACCTCACGAATGCTGTAAAATACCGCCTTTCTTCGAAGATGCCGACTTCGAGGAGTGTGGTTTCAAGAAAGCGGACGATGAACATCCACACGAAAGACACGGCCCGCCTGATGTAAGTTATGATGTTATGATGATGACGATGAAAAATTACCTATTAAGTAGTATATAGTTTGTTTCATCCACTCGATTCAGACAACAGACAGGATCATCATATGCATCAATCTAGTAGTTTATTGTTCAAAATGTGCTATAGTTACCATAGTATAAACTATTAGTATTTTCATTTGCAGCATAAAATGTTAATTGCTATAGCAATTGTTTTAACGGAAGATAGAACGGTTTACACTCTTTGCTTACATTTCAATTCATTAGATAAACGAGAAGTTTATGAAGAAATTTCATTTTACGCAACGGGGAAATACTTTTCTATATTATTCCGCGACTTCAATATTTGTTTTACACTTTGTTATACATTTTTAATTCTAAGAGTACTATCAATGTCAAAACGTATCTGCGAACACGGTTTTTATTGTTAATCATTGTTGTATTCAAAATTTCCAGTGCTCAAAGCAACTGTGCATGTTGAAAAAGTACGACCTCGCCAAAGAGGACAACATTGACTTCGAGGCCTTAGCCAAGTTCATGGACAAATGGGTCGAGGCCCACCCAGACTTCAAGAGCAGCGTCGACGCAGCCAAGGAACGGTGCATTGGCAAGCCGCTCCCGGGACCTCCGTATATTTGTGAAGCCAACAAGATAGTCTTTTGTGTTTCTTCAACCCTGATTGAGGTAACCTAATCTTTGTCTCTGATTATCTTACATTCGTACATGACAACTTATATTAAATTCATGTTATTGTTTTATTCTATTGCCAACAAAGAGAAAGTAAGAACATCAATTTTAATGTAATTTTTTCTCGTTACTTGTAACGAATTAATTAAAGGGTAATTTTAAAGAGACCTTGGTCTCTTAAATCACCCAATATTATGATATCATTATAAGAAGTGTCTCAGCCTCGAAGATAGCTGATTCGACAAAAGCGTGTGTCGCTACAGCCATCCTCACCCTGCCGTCCTAAGGCCAATCCTATAAATACCCAGTGTGTCTGAAACCTTACTCAATAAAAGCTGTGCTCTTCTTCTGTAAAGAATATGGTGAACAGGCAATATTATAGTTTTGATAGTAACTCTGTCCGTCAACAGCTGAAACGATTTTGATGAATTTTATAGCAAAGGGAACTAAGAAGGTGATAGGGATCAATCTTATAATTAGGGCTGACGAGGGTCATACATTAGGACACTCGCTACCTATAAGAAAAATACATTTCTTTGGAAATACATGGGAAATAGGAGGAAAACCGAAACAGACTTCGGCAAACAAATTTAATTTAATACCACAGGATAAAATATTTAATTCTGTTTTCAGTTCTGTCCGAAATGGGAAGCAACGGATGGCTGCCAGAAATTGAAATCTCACATAGAAGAATGTGCACCCTTGTTCAACAGGAAACAGTGAATACCTTAGTGCGATTTATGTGTTAAAAAATAAATATCAGTAGCGATATATTGTGTAAATATAGTGTTATATCAACGAATGAATATTATTTATTGTAATTTACTATTATACATAATCAGGTATTGTATACTTCAATATAATTGCCTTAAATAAAAGTAATGTTTTATTTTTTTTTACTTTGGCTTTGACAAGTTAGAAAATTTTAAAAATAATAGTAAAGATTTATTATTTAGTATTCATTATATTAAAAAATTCAATTTATCAATTACTGAGTTGAAAACAATTGTGAAAACAAAAATATTATTTATTACGCTCAGCTAGAGCCAGATGGGGTCTCTCGGGACAGATGTAACCTGGGCCCTGTTTTAAGTCAACATAAAATAATTATGTCACCGACATTATATCATAAAATACCGGGCAAGTGCATATCGTGCCCCGCGCAGTGTAGGGTTCCATAGTTGCCTGCCATTACCAAAATATATTTGAATAGGAGTCTTTATTTTCTGTTTTGGAAAATAAAAATAATAATAATATCAAACTATGTATCTCAACTAAAATATTTATATCAAAGTCAAACTGCGTCTAAAAACTCACAATCAATTCGATATTTTTTTTTATACGAATGATAACCGCCGATCTTTTCAAGTGCTTAGATATGTCACCTTAATATAATAAATTACGTAAAGATTCAATTCAGAAGCCGTTGCCGTAGGTACTCGCATTGCACGGACCGGTGAAATGGCGCCCACAGAGGTGCGCCGATCCCGACGCTCCCACATGGGCGTAGGAGGGTACCGGTGAGTTTTAGTGGGTGGGTAGGTAGGTTCTTGACGGACCGTACGTACCGTGCGCTGGCGAGGCGCACGGTACGTACGGTCCGTCAAGAAATTTCTCATCATTCAAAAAAAAAGGTACTCGCATTGCAGTAGTTTTTTGGAACTAATGATATTTTATTGTAGTTCCTAATATTTTTTCTTAAGATTATATTTTTCAATGCAAGCTTTTTTATTTTTTATTTACGGTACAATAACTTCATTTATGTCACTATTAATGTTTTCTTCTAACAAATTTTCGAAAGGTAAGAAAATTTCTTTAATCAAAGTTGAACGACTACTACTCTTAAACTAACAAATCTATCTAAACTATTATAATTTTTATTAAAAGTATATGAAAAGAATTACTATCATAATTTTTCCAGGTTTTTCAAGCCTTTAGAGGGGGGACGCGACGGCCGGACTCCACCACAAATTCACACTTTAAAATTCAATATTTCGCGAACGGATCCTTAAATCGAAAAACAGTTTTAGAAACTCCTAAGTAATTTTAAAGGACCTATTTAACGATACTCGAGACGAGAGGGTAGACAATGAAAAAAAAACATCCCCAGGTTACAATGTAGGGGACCTTGTCAGGACTACAGAACCTTCCCAGGCGTGACAAGCGGCGACTCAACTGGATCCCGCAGTTACGCCTGGAGGGTAGGGGTAGATCAGGGAGTTAGTTTACCTGGTAGGTACGGGAGCAGGTCAGCAGCCGCTCGGACAGCGGTTCGTGGGACAAGTCAGGTGACGCTGTGAACGAAGAAGCCCAAGATCTGCTGAAGCGGGTACAGTCCAGGTTGCTGGTCGAAGGTGGGGTGGTTTGACGTCTGCCACGCTTGTTTGCACGTTCAGGTTTCCATACAAAATTTGACAATTACATTTCGTACTCGTAAACTATTCGAATTCAATATTGATTCGAGCTAAGGATACCGATCCTTTATGGCTTGCGTGGTGATATAAATCCTATACGTAGAGGCTAATTTAGCAACGTCTACTTCGTCAACAATCTTCTTTAGCAACGCCAATAGACAAGGAAGCCTGCGCAGAGGCAATGTTACATAAAAAAAGTCCACTGCGCAAGTTTATTTATCTGTGGTTTTGCCCAAGAAGTTTGCTTCTACCTATATACATACTAGACCTAATCTCTGACTACAACATACTGATATACTCGGAGACTATCCCCAGTGTGTAAAGAAAACTGTTGGATCTACTGTGGAGTAACATGGCCTCAGATGCAGGATGTGGAGAGGTGTACATAGGGTTAGGCCGTTTGTCCACCGCCGCCGTCACCGTCACGTCACCGAGAACGAGATTATTTCAGGCCGAGTTTAATATGACGTGACGGCGATCGTTTGTCCACCGCGACCGATGGTTTAGTTTGTTCGCATTTCTACGCAAATTTTTATCTTTGGACACTTCCTTGGTTTTATCCCACAAACATTCTTTACTTTCTATAACTTCTATTAATGAATAAATATCGTATTTAAATTTTTATTACAATGATATAGTATGATAATTGATGACAGACAACTGAACTGAGCTCGTGGCAGTGTGTGGACAAGTTCATACGTGTTTTGTATTGCCGGCACATCGGCCCGTCAAAATCTCGGGCCACGTTCTAGCGGTCACGCCGACCTACTCGCAATTTCGCCGGCCGGGATGACAGCGCTCGGGTGACGGATGTGCGGTGGACACGCGGCTTAAGTAAATGTATGTACCGCTACTTCGGCGCCGTCATCTCGTTCTCGGTGACGTGACGGTGACGGCGGCGGTGGACAAACAGCCTTACCATCCATTTTAGGGAGGAAGCGTGACTAGAATGCACAAAGCGCCTGATTTTTTAGAAAAATACCTGTCTATAGTAAAAACAACTCAAAGCCAACTTAAGAAACTAATTAAGATTAGTTTAGTTGGTTGTGTTCATCGAACGAATTAGAACGAAGGATAATAAGTTAGCCTTCGTTCTAATTCGTTCGTTGAACGTAAACAAAACGTCCCGCAAATTGGCGGTATCTCGTTTTTCCATCAATGCATTGCGTGGACTACGTTCACGCACAATCACGTACGTGTGGCTCGTAGCGCACGCACGGTGCGAGCGTGTCATGGCTACGTGAGCAAAGATCGAAATTCACAAGTGCCTGTCTTATCTTAGCGCCAAATGCGGCGAAGCCCGTCAGATGGTAGCCTAGGTGTACACCGCTTTCTACCAGCTATCCATGAAGACAACGTGCCACCTCGCGTCTTTCGCATTTCACTTCCAGCTGCGGACATATAGCTCTCGACTCCATCCTGGATAGCCAATGAAGGCAAGCCAGTGTTAAGATGCTGCAGACTTTCTCGGATTCGACTCCAGTAAGCCGGAGATGAGGGTCTTCTTCGGTTCTCGGGAGCACCCGGATTACCAGTGGTGTCGCCACTCACCAACAGCTGGTCACAAAGCGATGCGATTTGCGAAGAAAATCAATATAATAGTTATATACCTAATAGAAGAAATAAAATCACTTTTTAAGAGCTCAAAATGCATTTATAAAATGTACTATAATATACTAAAGTTATAGAGACTATGATAATGCACTCTGAAAGTGGTTAAAAAGAATTAAAAACACATTTTAAGCCCGTTAAAAAGTGGTTTTATTTAATGAGCGGTGTGCCTGAATACTTTAGAAACAAATATAACAGAAGCAACTTTTGAAAAATTTCAGGCATTAAACTCATGTAACTCATTTAACCGATATATGTACCAAAGTTTACATTTTCGTAAGTAATATTTGTTAAACATGAGCTCAACTTTGAGAAAACATATCCAATAGACGTTAAATAGGAAACACTCACTAACGAACGCATTTATTGACCGTTAGTAATTCAGTTCATATCTTATTTGTGATACATTATGGAAATCTTTTTTTGGTTCTTAATTCCTACGAGTCTTGTAAGTATATTTATTGAATCATTTTTACAAACTATTTATTTGCGTAATTGAACTTATTTAGCAAGGCTTTAACAATATGGAATATGCATGATCTTCTTTTAAATTTTCATTTAGTAATTTACATCCCTTCTATACCTACAGTATAAAAAAATCTTATATATCATTTTCTATATATATTTATATATATTCTATCTTAGATATATTTATATCATTAATTTTTTGCCCCCAAAGAAATATTGATGGAGGGACAACTTAAAATTAATAGAGTTTATATAAAATTTGTATTTAAGTATTATTATTTTATTGCTGTTATTTTGTTAATGTTCATTTTATTTAATTTTTAGCAACTTTGCCCTATCGCCATACTATTTGTCTCCAACAATCATACTGGTTGACTGGTTGAGAATGCCTATGGCATTAAGTCCGCCATTTGCTCATGTTTATTTAAACTTTATTGCCACAATTACAAAAATGGACAAAAGGCGGACTTAACGCTAAAAGCATTCTCTGCCAGTCAACCTTTAGGCGTAGAGAAATTCACGAATGCGGCTATATAAAAAAAAAGTGATTAACTATAAACATACACCAATAAAAGTAACTACATATATATTTATTTAAAAAAAAAACCCTAAATATACATGCATAGAATACAATTAATATAAATATATATAATATTTATAATATATATATATATATATATACATACATACATACATAATCATTATTAACATAGTTTATAAAATATATTGATGACGAGACTGTGAAGGGAACTTGTGAGTAAAGTTTAACGTTATTAGCTTTCTAGAAGAAGTACATGAACTTTCTTCTTAAAAATGAACCTATTAGGTGACCTTGTCAGGGAGGCTGTTCCAGAGTCGTGAAGATTGAAGGGCAAAGGAATCAGACATATAGCCAGAGTGAAAGAGAGGAAGAGATAGTGCAAGAGTATCAGTAGAACGGAGTTGAAGGTCATGTGATTCATAAAGATATTGAAATTTGGATCGTAAGTTTTCTGGAGAGTGAGGGTTGAACAGGATAGAATATAGAGTACAGAGCATTCTCTACTGCCTTCTCTGACGTATGGGAAGCCATCTAAGTTGAGATCTGAACGCAGATACGTGGTCAAATTTACGTAGGCAGAAGATGAAACGAATGGCATTGTTGATGAGACGATCCAATTTGTTCAGAAGATCAGCATTCAGATCGGGATAGCAGACATCAGCATAATCAATGAGCGGGAATATGAGAGATGTAACAAGGAAAATTTTTGTGTTGATGGGGAGAAAATTTCTAAATCTATTTAAAAAACGAAGTGAGTAAATAACTTAGCGACTTACTTCGGCAATTTGTTTGTTCCAGCTAAGAGTAGAATCAATGTAAAGGCCAAGATTTTTGACACTTGTGCTAAACGGAATAATCGTGCCCTCATACACGACAGACCGGAGAGACCTATGATCGATTTTGGCAATTTGTTTAGAGCCGCCTATGATAATGGCCTGACATTTTGATGGATTCACTTTTATTCCAAAATCGGCGGACCAAGCACTAACACGTTGCAAGTCATGGTTTAACATTTCGATGGCCATATTAACGTCCTCAGCCGACGTCTGAGTATAGATTTGTAGGTCATCAGCATAGAAATGGTAATAGCAGCCAAGCGAGAAGGAAAGGAGGTTAATAAAAACAGAAAAAAGCAAAGGAGAAATTATCCCACCCTGAGGTACACCAGCATTTGCAATGTTTGGCAATAAAGTTAAAATAAATAAATAAATAAAAGAAAAATGAGGTTTATTTGAATTACATGTAATTGGTTGAATGAGGCTCACTGAAGTGACTAGTGATCAAAAGGCTGGCAGCTATCTAGGTCAACGGATCAGCATTGCCATCCATCGCGGCAATGCTGCTAGCCTATTGGGCACCATTCCTGATAGCGGCGATGGGGATAATATATTTTTTATTTTGTAAATTATTTATTTAAAGTATGTAATTAGGTTAAGTTATACAGTTTTAAAGTTTGTTTTCTTATGTCTAATAAAATAAAAAATAGCATATTAAATTACATTACATGTATATTCCCTATTACCTAAAAGTAAGTAAGTTATAAATCTGACAGAACGTGGATTTTCAAGAAAATATGCAAGAGCCACTCTGACAGTCACTGATGAGCCGTATAAAGGAAATAGTGTACTTTAACGGTCGTGTGGTGCAAACATCAACTTAAATTTCATATTTTAAATATAACAACAAGATCTCATAAACCGGTTGCTGCAGGTTGAAGCAGATGAGGATCATATAAGATCTACTACCAAGAGTATTTCAACTAATTCTACTGAATATTCATCTTTTTTGTCATTGAACTACCCCCATCTTGAACTTATCACTCGCAGCCACGGTGGATCGTGCTGCCATTCTGCAAGTGTGGCAGGCAACCTAGCTCGAATGATTGGTATGTCCACCCATCACGCGAATCAGAAATCTACATCGCAAAGTTCTACATACGTATCCTTAAAGAGAGATTTAGCAGCTCCTGCGCCACAAGCACCAGGATCGAATGTAATAATGCGTCTGAAATTTTCTAAAAGGAAACACAATACTTTTCGAAAGAAAAGATCTGGGGGCCAATCGCCTAACGGAAATGCTTTGGGAAACGCTAACGCTTACGATTTTATATTGTTATTTCTAGCCGCCTGAGGTGTTCGAATACCTCACGCTCATTTTTTTTAACATTGTTATTACCAATGCAAAAGAAAAAGAAAGAGCGCGAGGCATTTGAATACCTCAGGCGGCTAGAAATAACAAAATAAAATGGTAAGCGTTAGCGTTTTCCAAAGCATTTCCGTTAGGCGATTGGCCCCCTGGCGACGTAAGGTCCAAAGCATTATTGAGCCCATGTGTATTAGAAAAAGTTAAGGAGAATGTATTATGTAGGAATGTTGGTTAAAATAAACCTTTTTTATAAAGGTCCAGTAAATTACTCCTCTCAACCTGACCTGCTGAAGACACTGCAGTTTTACTTGCCACACCAGCTGTTCTCACCTTACCGGCCTGTATTGAGCTTCTTCCTGCATACAGCGCCAAGGGAAACTAAGCAAAATCTTTGCGTCTAAATTAATTCAGTGTCTTATTACAAACGTCGGTGTTAGGCAATTGTGTTGCAAGTGATGACTCAAACAATCTATTTGATTTGTCTTACTAGTGATAACTTAAACAATCAATGTATTTTACCAGTGATGTCCTACGGAAGCGAAACATGACCATGATTGCTTAAGCACAAGATAATCTCAAGCCTTCCTATAAAACCCATCCAAACAGACGGGTCTTGTAAGAAGGCTTAAGGTTATACACGAGCAATCGAGAGAGCGTTATTCGGTATTTTCCTACGCGATTGAATCAGAAATCAGGAAATCCATGGGAGAACTGAAGTGATCCACGTCGCACGATTTGTCCGCATCAGCAGAGTGGCAGTGGGTAGCAGGGTAGGATATGTAGCGAGGAGAACCGATGGATGATGGGACAAAAAAGTTCTCGACTGGCGACCATGCACCCGACGACGCTCAGAGAGTGGAATTCCACAAGATGGACCGACGATCTGGTGAAAGTCGCGGGAAGCCGTTGTATGAAAAAAGTGCAGATCCGATCGGTATGGTGATGCTTGGGATTAGACCCATACTCAACAACGGGCGACGTATGGCTGACATGATAATGAAGATGACTGATCTAGTATAGATTGTAAGATATAAATATTATATTAATATTGTACTTAGTTTGATTAATGATTTTGTCTTATACTAATATTTAGTTGCAAAACATATAACGTAAACCGATATTTTTCACACTGCCCCTTACTGAATTAGTATATGTCAGTCACTATTTTTTGTAGCCAGTTAATACTAAAAAAGCTATTTTTATGTTTGATAAAAAAAATATAATGTTATGCTTTATTATTAAATTTAATACAATTAAATGACCTCAAAATAGTCTATGAGAATATTTAATGGAAATGTAGCTATTATGATTAGAATACTAGCACAATATCTGCAAAGTCACTAACGTCACTAAGGGACCAATTACTGGTAATTTTACCCACCCTACCATTATCATTTAATACTCCTCATCAAACAATAATTGCATAAATAATTAATACTTCATTAACATTTTATATTTTTATTTTAAAAGGCGATAGGCTTGAAAAAGCCTGTCGATATCCCCGACCTGCCGCCAGTGCCAAACAAGTGTCATATGACAAACACAATGGTAAGTTTATAATTGCCATTTAATACTGGGAGCTATGGAGAACTTAAAGAAGTGCCTCACATTTCCATTACTCCTTTATTTCTTGCTTTCTTTAGCTTAATTATCAGAAAATCGTTATATGTGTGTATTGTATTCTGTTAATTAAATAGCTGTTACTACAAAATCAAAGGTAATAGAAATTACTTCCACAGATAGTTTGGACAACTTAATAATGCGATTCAAATAAGAATAGGAAAGCCAATGACCTCCATCTGTCAAATGTCGATTGAAAAGTACGGTTTGCAAAAAAAACTTAAAATCTATTTTTAGCACTCTACTAATTCTAGAATAAAAATCAAACATTTGTAAACAAACAATAACAAATATTGATAATTAATATTGGTTGATATTTTTTTTTCATTTATTGAGCTTTGGCTATGAATGTTTGTTAACCTAAATCGTCAACCAAATGTCATTTTAAGTTGCGTTCAGAAACTCGATTTGAAAGTTTCGTTTACATAAAGGATGCATGTTCGTATGTGACCTAGTAATAGTGCATGATTATTCATAACTACTCCTGTGGTAATGCAGAGATGAGCGGAATTGAAGAGCTTAATTCTGATTAATGTTTTTTCTCACACAGTCTTAGTAAATAAATACTATTAAGAATCGGTTGTTTTCTTTTCTCAATCTCAGTAAATAAGTTTTATTAAAAAAATCTGATGCTATTTCTCACTTAATCTTAGTGAATAAGTTTTATTAAATAAAAACTTTTTTTGCTCACTCTACCTATTTCGTTTGACTTGACAGCTATGACGTCACAATATGGCGCCCAGTCGGTCCTATTCTTAGTTGAATCGCATTATATGTACTTACATACAAAATAGTTTAAGAAAATTCAGGCAATTTTTTGAGAGTTCAGGGGAAGTATGATTAAAAACAAAAAGGCTATTCGAAGATTTTAACTGTCAATGCCAGTATTTGTATATGTACTTTGTTTACTTTTTTTAGTACAAGCAATGTTGCATATTCCCACCGTTCTTTACGCGGGACGTTGCTCGAGAATGCGGCGCTAAGCTCACGGTCAGTGAGATGCTTGACGATGTAGACATTGTAACGATAAAGAGACAGATGTTCAGTAAGGTAAATCTATTTTAACTATTGTGATAGAGGTACTGTTGTTTTATTCGTCTGCCTAAATATAGCAGTGAAATTGTTATTCTCATTTCTATATATAAGCTCTAAAGGCAGCACACAGGAGCACAGAATCGATGGTGGTTTTAGCTACAAAGGCTATATCTATAATTTAAATCACTTTGATTCTATAATTTATCTGCTTTTATCACTAAAAGCGGTGACGCATTTTTCTTTGAATTATTTCATAGGAATTTCCATAAATAAAGCGATCTTTACGCGATTATTGAACCTGGCCTGAATTTTTTGTTGTTTTCTTTGATAAGCTAGAACATCTGGACATGTGCAGTTAATTATGCACTAAGTAGCTTTACAGGGCCATGTCGTAAAAGACAGATGTCGATTGAGATCATTCTTGCTCATCTGGTATTGCGCTTAAGCATACATAGATTCCTAGAGGGGCTGTTATAGTATTATACAAAGACAGTGAACTTTAAAGATGGAACATCATAAGACAGATAAGAATCTCATTGATATGAGATGACCTACCAAACTTTGTCATTTTTTAAATGAATCTATAGAGTGATCTATATAATAATTATATAGACTGTTATCTGTGGTACCCACCAACTAAACTGTATCTTTTTTTTCTTATCGTTTACATTATGATTTACATGTTTCAGTGTGAGTTTTGGGAATGTGTATTAAAATCATACGATCTTATCACGTATGATGAACTACTGGACGACGAAAAATATTTTTCGCATCTCGATAGATGGGTTGATCTTAATTCGAATTTCGCTGAAGTGATTACAAAAGCAAAGGTCCATTGCAAACTTTTCTATAAAACGTACATGCCGCTGAAAAAATGTGAATTTTTCACTTTCCAATCTTGCATACGGAATTATGTCAACTTGGTAAGTACCATTGATCATCATCAATATTTTTTTCGTTAAGTTCATTTATTAAAATCTGTTAATAAATCTCTTGTAAGTGATGTTGTTCACCAACGGCACCTACTCCACAAGTTACAAATGTCGTAGATTGTATCATATCTGATAAATATAGATCTTTGGATGGATATAATATGAGTAGTAGTCACACGGTTAAAATCATAGTTTGTTTAAATTATTTTTTGCACTAGTACCGCATACTAATATTCAAATAAGCACTCAATTTCGTTTCACTCTCAATTTGATGCCTAAATCCGACATAAATGTTATTTGAC
Source organism: Chilo suppressalis (assembly GCA_902850365.2). Lineage (NCBI taxonomy): Eukaryota > Metazoa > Arthropoda > Insecta > Lepidoptera > Crambidae > Chilo > Chilo suppressalis. Next base: position 6,103,152 of record OU963908.1, read on the forward strand.
CTGTATTAAAATTATCTTTCATACATTCATTCGCAAATATTTTCAAATTAATGCTTGAAATAATTTATTTTCAGAATTGTCCAGTTATAGTACCAACTCCGGAATGTGAGGGTCTAAAGAAATTTTACGACGAATGTAAAGAATACTATTACAAATAACAATAGATTTATATCATAAAACATCAATTTTATTCTACAATAAAAACTATGATAAAGATGAGATGACAATAATTTCATCAACACACACTACTAAATTGCAATAAAATATAAACTATGCAGGCATTATACTAATACCGTCGTCATTCTTTGTACACTGATATGCTGCTGACGGCACCTTCGATAAACTTCACTGCGTGCCGATTTATAAGTAATACTGTCATAATAATGCTCAATCGGGAAACACTGTATATCACACACGCCAGCTGCTCCCTTATCACTTTCCTTTTAGGAATTAATTACACTAAATTAACAGTCTTGTCTGCTAAGTTCAAGGTAGGAGCCGTGGGTTGTACCGACCGACATACAAGATCATACCGGTAGGATTATGTCTAACAAAGTATAAGAAAGGTCTGTCAAATTTTAATCTAGCTGGTTGAGCATTCCTCGATGGAAGACGCGCCTGTCTTGGACGGAGATGTAGCGGTAAATGCATAGCTTCTCCCACGTCGTGAGGATCATGGAATGCTCGTTGATAATCTCTGGGTTCGTCCCAATCCGAAGCCCATCTCGAAGATCGCCGCCTGGCAACGTTTACTACCGATTCTGGATATTCTTCTAAGTGATGTTGTTCACTAACGACACCTTCTCCACAAGTTACAAATGTCGTAGATTGAATCATATCCGATAAATATAGGTCTTTGGACGGACCGTTTAAGCCTCCTAAATCAGCTTGGTCCGCATCAAATAAATCTTTCAATCCCATATTCTTTAAAGTAGAAGAAATATTAAAAATGGACTTGTGAGAAAATCTAGGTATCTGAAGCTCGAGGCCTATTCTAGGCAGTAAAGTACGCAAAAGGCGATTCCATGCTGGTGTCGTTGGATTTGCTTCCAGCAAACGTCGTTCAAGTGCTTCTAAATCTTCTCCATGTACCACATTTCCTTGTTGACCGGGCATGACAAATAGGGTACTTATAATCGAGTTCGTATTTCCTAAAGCAGCAGCAGTAGCATCTAATGCTGGATCATAACCTGCCAAAAAGCCTCCTCTATAAACTACGGCAGGAACAGGAACAAGTCGCCTTTGACGAACCGTTGGAGAAACCACAAAGTACATTTCTCCATCTCTGCCTTCTACTGATGATCCTGTACAGTCAGTCTGAAATGTTAAATAAAATAAAATTAATATTTTGTTTGTAGATATTGTTTAGGTATTTGGTTTAGAACAAACTTAGTTAATTATAGTTCTAAAGACCCAGATGAGTATTCGGTGGTATAATAGGAATGACCTAACACCCAAGATAATAATTTGAGCGATCTGTAAGGAACAAAGGGATATAATACAACATAGTAGTTAACTATTTTAGAAAGCTTAGGAGAAATTACTCTAGGCCCATACTTAGTTTTGGCATACTAATTATTGATTGATGAAAGATAAAAGGCAAAACAACTTGATTAAGGTAAGTAAAGTACATACACGAAAACATTTTCTCGAGCATGTCCATGTAACGATCGACATAAATATCACATCAAGTGAGTTTTTAACTTATAATAATCCTTTATATTCGTTTCTCACCCCACGCAGTTCCATTCACGTTACTCGCATACGAGTTACAGCAAAGTAATGTTAGACCAAATTCACTCGTTGGTTTACATAATTAGATTATAGCAAAACGTCGAATATAATGAATTGAAGCGTTCGTCTGTGAGCGGCGGTTTGTTCTGTATTGTTACAAGTAAAAACCTTTACTTACATTTTGAGTATAACATTCAATTTGCAAAACATATCTTCAAATAACCTAACCTCACGATAAAATTGATTTTGTTTAATATTTCCCTGCCGTACATCAATTAAATTAAACTCCAGTCACACTTAACATCAAATGAGGTAGGATATTATGCTACGCCTTATGTATAAAAATATTGTAATATAGTTTAATATTATTCTAGTATTTATTTACCTGGAAAATGTTGGCAGAAAATGCTGCCAGAGGTGGTTGCATGGTAATGGTATTAGCTTTCATGTATTCTGGTATTCTACCCCAAGTGAATCTTTTTGCCAACATGTTAGTCCGTCTTCTAATAATATCACTAATTAACTTGAAATTGATCTCTTCCACGTGTCCACTATAAAACTGCTGTGCCCTCTCCTTATAAAAAGTTAAAATTTTGCCTTTTGTTCGGTCGCTATAAAGTTCTCTTATAAAAGCAGAAACAATAACTCCAGATTCTGGGGTAGTTTCAATAGAATCGGATATATTTTTTAACGTAAAGTGAGGATTAAATGTTACCATATCATCTAATTTTAAAATATCGTTCATCTCCCCAGAAGTGGCACCTCTAGCACCCATAAACATCATAGCCAACATTGACGTGATGGAGTAAGGTGATAATACAAAACTCCTTCTTTTATCAATATTCTCAATTAAAGTATTCCAATATCTAAAAGCAAGTTCATTACATAATTCAGTGAATTTAGCAATATCGTCTTCCAAATCCTTAGTAGTGACTTCTAATCCTTGATTCTCTTTTGAAAATTCCAATATTATATCTTTATTCGCGTTGTTGTCGACGGGGTGTTTACGGTTATTATTTATTTTACTTTTTGAAATCTCATCAATGGACTTAGGTGGAGATACTGTAGATATCAACTTCCAGGAATTATTGCGCTCATTTACTAATTCTTTGTCATCAATGTTTACTTTTTGAATTTTTTTCTTGAAGTCCTCTATTTTGTGCATGGTTTCAGGTCCTTTGTGAATTTTGTTACTCACAAAACCTTCAATTGATGATTCATTTTTGTAATCTTTGGTCTCGTTAATATGTAATTTCTCTTGAAAAGTATTGTTTGCTGTATTAAATTCATCATTCAATGATATAGTTTTCATAGTACTAGATGTGGTGGTCCCAATAATGTCTTTTATAGTAGATTCAGTTTGCTTTACGTCATTATTCTCTATTATTTTATTTACAAATACCTCTTTTTCTAATTTTGAATCTGAAACTGATGCGTTTTTATTGTTAGCAATTGAAATTTTTACATAAGTATTGGTGTTTTCTTCAATTTCAGATTTTTCTGTAGAGTAAATATTTGTGCCTTCTGTGATTGGCATTTCTTTTATTTGAAACATCGTTGTTGTTGTATTTTTAGTATTTAATTCCAAATCAGGAATATCGTTTTCTGATTTTTCAATTCCAGTAGTTGTCGCCAAAGTCACAGAAGTCATAGTAGTTATCTCTGAATAGTTTTCACTAAGGGAGTTCTGTATATTATTTTCGGTGGTTGTCGCTTTGTTCTCACTTTCCCATTTCATTTCTGATTCTTTAACAGATTGCGGTCCTTGATTAACTACTTGAGACAAAAGATCTCCCATTGATTCAGACAAAATTTTATCCATGGTAGTACTTTCTACTGGAGTCATTGGATTTTTTTCAGTAATATCAATCAGTGTTAAACTTGAGGTTTTGTCAAATATTGCTTTTTCAGTAGGAGTGTTATCATTATCTTGAGTGTGAGGGTCCAACATTGATATTTTGACAAAGTTGTCATTATTGTTTTCTGTAATATTTCTATTTTTAGTATCAGTATCATTTTCTGAGAGAATATCTATTTCAAAATTTTCTTTGCTCTCCAAATCTATGTGATTGACTTTTGTCGTATCCACTAAATTACTAACAGTAGGGACAGGCATATAGTTACTACCAAGATCGGATGCTATTTGGCTTATACTCTGTGCAACATCAAACAACGGTACGTCTGATTGGTTGTTTTCACTACCGTCATTTTCTTGGGTGGGTTTTGTACCTGAAAATTCACTGCTTTGTATATTTTCTGCTGTAACAAATTCAGTTGATGATACTGTGGTGGAGGGCGATACTGATTGCGTAGTTATAGTAGTGGTATTCGATTTTTCAGATTCTTGATTCGATATTGTTGACGGGGCATAGTTGAATTTTACTGTCGTTGGTTTATATGTGGTTACCGCAGGCGGAGTTGGTTGAGATGTTATGTGTTTTTTTTCTTGCGTAGTATCAACAGTTAACGTTGTTGTGCTTATGTATGTTTCAAATGGTTTATTAGATTCAGCTTTTTGTGTTGTTTTCTCTGTAACCGGTAAAGCAGTAGAAATAGGAATCAGTGTATTTATTTTTTCATAAGTTACTGTATTTTTGTCCGATACAGCATTGTCATTTAAAATTTCAATTCTGTTAATATTAGATTCAACCGTCTTTTGTGTTGTTTCAAGTACAGTCTGTTCTTTCAGCGTAGTAAGAGGTTTAAGTGTCGTTATATTAGATGTATGCTTCTCAATTTTTTTAGTTGATGTAACTGTTTTCGGTGTGGTTAATTTTGTATCTGAGTTAGTTACCACCGTACTTGTTATTTTTGGTCGCGTTGTTGTTGCCCGTATTTTATTTGTAGCCGGTGATATCAATGGTAACGTTGTTGATGTAGATACATCTTTGCTAGATATAGTTGTGGAATGTGGCTTAGTGACTTTCGTTGTAGGCAAAACCGTAGTTAACTTTGTTACGGGCTTAGTTGAAGCTTTAACTGTGAGTGGTTTTGACGTCGTAGTAGCTTTTTTGACAGGCTTTCGAGTTGTAGTAGTTTTGATAGACGTAGTCGACGTTGATCGTATTGTTGACGTCGTCGTTGAGGGTGTAGTGGTGGTAGTGGTAGTGGTTACAGTTGCTTTAGTAATCGTAGGACTAAGTTTTGTTGTTGTAGCTGAACTAGTATTGATCTCTTCAGTAGAAGAAGTTACAGGGTTAAGACTGTCATCAGAGTTTGCTGTTGTTGAGTTACTCAGCACATCAGCAACACCTTCTTTACTCATGGAATCAATATCTAGACTGGAGTCGTTAAATTCTAATGTATCTGTTTCCGGAGGGGTGACAATACTGGGTATTTTATCAGGGACAATATCAAGACCGGTGTTACCAAATATAGATGGTAAAATTAAACTCCATGAATCAGAGACATCAGGGGTATCTAATGTAGGTTGAGGTATAGGATTATTTTTGTGTGCCTCCATCTGTGCTTTTAGGACATTTTGGACGTTAGTGACTACACTGTGAACTTTATTATATGAAGGTTGGCTGAAGTTAAATGCTGCTGTTGGTTGATTATCATTGGCAAAAGTAACCAAACCCTCTGCTTCTTCTCCTGCCGCCACTATTGCTTGTATCTCTTCAAGGGTCATCAGCCTTTTCACTAACTCTCCAGATTCATCGAACGTATAAAATTCATATCGATCTGGAGTTAGCAAATTTACTGGGCTTCCAACTGTTGCTGGAACGTTTGACGGTGGTGGTAACGTATTACCGACGGCATCCACAACAAATGGTTGCTTTTTGGCCCTGAAATAGAAACAAACATACTTATTAATATAAGAAATCGGCCAAAACTTAAATTAATTAAATTTTACATACGTAAATTAAATTTTTACATACTTATGAAAAAGTTAACTTCAATTAAAATTAAGATCCGAATGTTTCATTATAAAAAAATTACCAACACAAAATCCTGACCTTATGAAAGCTACTTATAATGTTATGGAAATGTTTTGTTGCATTAAGTAGGTTTCATTGTTATATTTTTACTATAAGCATTTAACTTTAACTGCTGCCAGGTTTCAGACAGGACGTGAAGGAGTGAATATTTTTCTCGTATTCTTTTTTATGTTTGAACATATAGCAGTTATATAAGCATTAAATAAAAAATATGATAATCTACAGTAATTATTTCTTCTTGCAAATGTTTAATACTTGTAAAGGTTTTACGTTTCACGTTGTGGGTTATGCGAAAAGATGTCTCTGCCTTGCAGACTTAAGACTGCTAAGGAAATTTGACACGGCCGTTACGGTGTCTCGGGAGCATAATTTTAGTTTATCCACCTGGATAGCGGAAGTAGTAGGTTTTCAATTACTTTAAAATGCAACTGAAATGATTCCTGATATAAAAACAAATTGAACATGAAGTGTTCATAGGAAAATATTGGAACACTCCTTAGTTAATGAATATCGCTATTTTGGTACAGGCTTTTCATCTTTTCATATGATTACGAATGTTCATTATTAAGGCAACAGAGGATTTCAAAAAGTACCAAGTAAGGGTCGTTGAAGATATATCAACTTGGAAAAGGATCGTCACTGTATCAACTCGAACCATTCATTAATGAGTGTGTTACACGAGGCTAATTTCTCATGCCAGGATAGCGAGCTAGTGGCAGTAAGCTAGCAAGCTAGTACTTCCTGGATTCGTGTAGACAAAACTAGCTTCATTTCTAAACTAGTAAGCTAATTTACAAGCCAGGACAGTTTTTATAGGATGGAGTTCTATTTTTTAGGCTAGTAGCGCTGGGGTCCTTTGACTTTACTATCGTGGCTTGTGTACTAGTTTCATATGGCTGGCGCAGCTAGTTTTCAGTTGAATAGTAAACAGGAACCAGGATATTTATATTTTTCTAACAGATGCAATATGAATTTCATTCTTAGGGTCCTTTTACTGAAATTCAACACCATACAATAAAATAACAAATTTGTTATATATATAACAGTATTATATTACTTTATACACAATGGTGGTTCTTTTGAGTTCTGTCTGATCGGCCTTGGGTTCCAAGCATTTAATTAATACTTTAATTAAGGTTACTTAAAAATTAAGGGTGAACAACCACTAAAACAAAATAAGCAGGTATAAGTCTTGCTATCCTGGGGGTCGTTTCCTTCTTCGGAGATACGAGGTGTTATGTATTAAAATGTGTTTCAGTCCAATAGTGTTTTTTTCGCATGCAGTTCATATTAGACGTGTGGTATACTCAGACACTGCAATAGTATTAGCTTAAAATAAACTAGCCTTATGTAAACAAAAACAGTATGTACCAAGACAGGTCAGCAAGCCAGGACAGTTTAGTAGAGAACTAGCTTGCTATCCTGGCTTGAAAAACTATACCCGTGCAACCCGGGCATAACAGTGCTTGCTTTGGGGCTAGGCTATTTGGTAAGAGTGTTAGAAATATTTATATATTTATAAATAGATAAGACATTAAAAAGTCTACACACCTGCCATCATGCTCCCTTGCCCGTGCGCAGGCAACTGCGAGGAGACATAACAGGAGCCGCATCCTCACCACCTCGGTGATTTCCTGAAACTGAACAAAATAACAAATTAAAACTTCAATGCATTTGAGTTTTTTTTTTGTTTTTTTGTTGTTAAAAGGGTGGCAAGCAAGCCTATGGCCCGCCTGATGGTAAGCATCCACCATAGCCGGAGACGCTTGAAAAACATCACTCGCACCGTTGTTGTCTACACTGTTCCCCTGGAGCCCTAAAATCTTACTCACAGACCACCACAAGGTAGTGTTGTGTTACTGTGGTCTTCTGTAAGGTGGAGTTTTTTATTATTTAAGGAAAACATACAGCCTTATTGTAATACATTTGAGTACAAAATATTTGATGTATACATAAGCTAAATCAGATTTCCACGACGTAATAAAACTTTAGATTGAGTAGATTTTAAATTTAATCTCATAACTGTTACAGGGATAAACAAGATTTTGTATAAATATTTGAAATGTTGAATAATTTTGAATATTTGAAATTTTGATGAGTCTCTTAGAACTTATGTAGGTATGTCATTAAAAACAATATGAAAACAAAATTTAACAAACATTGAATGTAAATAATGGGCCTAATAACAATTCAATTAAAACAAGACGATATAGATTTTTTAACCTTAACTAAGACAAAATACACACATCAAAAGTGTCTAGGGATCAACATATATTTTTGCAATAACTTTTCTCCTGATTGATATTAATTAAAATTTTCTTTAAGGATTCATCAAATAAAGTGTTTTCGTTTGTCACAGTAACGATAAACCAAGTCACCTTTGCATTAATAAAGAAATTTGCCATTTTCCTAATAAAGGGATTTTTGACATTTGAACCACTAACACAAAAGTTCGAAAAAAAGACTGAAATAACAGTTTTCTCTAAAATTTTATTGGGTAACTTAAACAATTAATAATCCGTATTTCTACCGCGAACACTAACAACACAAGAACATCGGTTTGGCATACTCAAAATGAGTTCATCCAAATCACGCTGTGGAATGGCCGCCCATGTTCGTTGCAACAACAAAAAAAGGTCTTCTTGCGACTGGATACCCTCCATATTCGGCAGAGCTCTTCTCTGTAGCATATCCCATGCATGCTCAATCGGGTTCAAGTCTGGCGACTGAGCAGGCCAGGGCAGGACATTGATGTTAGCTGCGGCGAGAGTCTGTCTTACAACTCTTGCGGTGTGCGGTCGTGCATTATCATGCATTAACTGAAATAAGGGACCGATTTGCACTTGTAGAGGAACGATGACGTCTGATACAATCGTCTCAGCATAAATTTGAGCGTTGAGGTTGCCTCTGATCCAAATCAACTCAGTTCTTCCGCCGATCCAAATACCCGCCCATACCATGATGGTTCCACCACTATAAGGATGGACTTCCTGGCAGGATTTTAATCGCTGTTGGCGTCCAGGGGTTCTCCAGTGTCGTATACGTCTTGTATCCGGTCTCATACCAAAACGAGACTCATCAGAAAAGCACACGAAACGCCATTGTTCTTCTGCCCAATTTCTGTGTTCAAGAGCCCATTGATATCGAATCCTACGATTGTGCATTGCTATAGGTGGTACCCGTAGCGGTCTTCGGGAATGAAGGTTCACTTCATGCAAGCGGTTTCTGACTGTTTGGTCGCTAATTAAGTTCCCTGAAGAGTGATGAAGCCTCACGGCTAACATCATGGCGGTTATTGTTGGAGCTCTTCGAGTTAAGATTTGAATGTATCGGTCTTGTCTCCGTGTGGTGCAGCGATACCGTCCTCCATGGCGCTCAGCCACGGTACCAGTGCTTCGGTATCGTGTCCAAAGTCGACTGATAACACTCTGACTTGTATTCAGAGCTAAAGTCACAGTACGTTGCCGGGAACCAGCTTCTATCATTCCCACGGCTCTGAGCATTTCTTCCCTGCTTAAATGACGTCGCCGCTCCATAATAACGTTGATTTTAATCAGTAGTAGGGAAACAGTAGCACTAATAATGTCTTCAATGCGTTGTATGTTTTTATAGGGAAAATATTGACAGCTGATTTTCATCTTTTACTCGAATTTGATTCACAGTTCCTGATTCAAATTATGAAATGCACCAAAAAGGATCCATATAAATTTATAAAATCATAAATTTATTACAAAGCCACATCTCAATCTCAAGAAATCCGCATAAAAATGCTTGATCCCTAGACACTTTTGATGTGTGTATGTCGAAATGTTGATATCTATTATCGTAGGCACTACAGGATCATAAGATCCTATAAAGTAACCATAAGGTTAACCATAAGGTAAACCTATTCTTATCATAGTTAGTGGGACACAAAGGCAGGGCAAATGTTTTAGTAGACCTCAGAGAAGATTTTCTACATTTATAAAATATGATACTGGTTAAATATCTTGAGTCGATAATATTATTAATTATTTTAAAAAAGCAGAATTTGATCGCGGTACTCTCTACGCAGATTCAAAAGTATGATTATTTCTGTACAGAATTCAGGATATCTATAATTCAAACGTAATAAACTTCTTTTTTATATTTTCTATGGAATCTATATAAATTGAATATTGGGGATTCCAAGCTGTTGATGCGTATTCCAATATTGATCTTACATACGAATTGTATAACAGTATCAAAGTACTAGGTGATTTAAAATCAGAACTTTGTCGAAAGATGAAGCCAAGCATTCTGTAAGCACGACCAATGATATCATACCAACATCATACCAATGATAGATATTAACATGTGAATCAAAAAGAAGTTCACTATCTTAAAAAAATACCCAAGTCTCTTATCTCGGTAACCCTGTGCAGTATATTATTATTCGAGTGGTAAATCCGCTATGCCCTCTTGAGTTTATTTGATAAGAAAAAGAAAATAAGAAAAATAGTATTGGATTAATTTAACTGGACTTTATAATCACTTGCACGGGTCTGTGTATTAAATACTATAAAAATATAAGCATGAAACACATATTCTTAGAAATATACTACCGTAAAAAAAATTGAGGCTCTTGCAATGCCGATACTTAAATGTAAATGTCTACTAAAAAATTAGGCTTTTTTTGTTAACTGTTATTTTTTCAAGCCTATATTAAATTGACACTTAAATTGCAAATCAAAAATTTAGAAATTTTTGTTTCTACTTTCATTGCGTTTAAATTAATATATTTAAAATATTGCTTTACATTGTTATTGCTTGCATACAATTGAAAACAAAATTAAATTTATAAGTCTGCTTTCAAATTTCAAATGACCTCCGTGGCCGAGTGGTTTATACGCCGGGTTTCATGGCGTCGCCGACTCGAGAGGTTCGAATCCCGGTGGGGGCAGATGTTTGTGTGATGAATACGAGCATTTGTACTCCAGTCATGGATGTTTAATTTAATTTATTTCATATAAATATACTTATATATGTACAATATATGTATTCTATCCTTTACCCTAGTATCCCATAACACAAGCCTTTAACAGTGCTTACTTTGGGGCTAGGCTAATTGGTGTGAGTGTTGGAAATATTTATTGAAGTTATACTTCTTTAGGCGCGTTATGAAAAAATGATGAGAGTGAAATTTTAAGATGCGCGCGCATCACTGTAACACAAAATTTTAACAGCATGAAGTTGGTCGCTTTAGCGACCAACTTCATGCGTTACTTTTGTGTTTACCGCACATTAAGAAAATCTACCAACAAAATAGAAATAGAATCTCTATTTAGTGGGTGCTAACGACTGCATTGTGAAGGCCTATCAAAAGTATTTATTAATCTGGAACAACGGAACCAAAGCGCGATTCAGGAGATCTCGCCATCTCTTGACCATTGGTGTAGTAGAACCAAAAACCACATCTTTATTTTTTGTAATAAAGTAACAGTTATAGGTATTCATATTTATAATATTTATCCACATGTTTCTAGTTTGTATATTCGGAATACGTGTTTGAGTTTCATACAAGTGCAAATCACATATGTTCTAATAAATTATATTCAGTAGCGATATTAATTGAATATTTTGATTATTTATTTATTTTTTCAAATTAAAATTGAACTTTATTGACTGTGTCCTTTTCCAGACTTTTTATTAATTTATTGTAATTAATTATTTGCATGCAATTAAAAACTAATTTTAAACGATAACTTCTCACGCGCCTACATAAGTACACGCACCCATTTTTTTTTTATTATTATTATTTATTATAAATTGTGTGTACTTAATAAAATAATAGCAGTTTTCAAATTTTGGTGTCTTACCATATCAAGTTCATTAATTTATATCAAAACCATCAAGTGAAGTATAATGAAGTGCAAAAATTAAGCAAACATTATGTTAATAATATTCATGAGCCAAATAAAAAAAGCAAAGTAAATAAACCAGTATGACAGGTGGAGTCACGGTCATTGTCGCACAAAGTGGAACTAGTTTTGTACGCGCAACCTTTTCGAAGAGTCGGCGCCTATTTTTTGTTCATTGCACTAAGGCTTCTTTTGTTACCGCTAGTTCTATATTTTCCCCTTAAATGCTTCAATGAACATTGTCAGTTACGATGTTGCCAGTTAATTCGATAGCAATTTCTTCGACCTCGCGGCGAGCGTGAAGTTCCGTTGTGTTTTGACAAGATGTTTGCCCACTAATTATGTGGGACACCTGCCTCTTGATCTCGAAGTATTTATGGGGTCAGTAAACTTTGCCTTGTGATATATGAATTATATAAGGTAGTAAAACACCACGCGGTGCTGAATAATGGTTCGGCGCGTTGCAATTCCGTTGTCATCTACTTAAATGACATCATTGAAAAAAAAACCGTTTATAAAAAACTACTTTTTAAAGCATTTAACTGCTACATTTAGGTAAACATAAGAATATCTAAAGTTTTTTTACGAGAAAACGTAAAACTAGGCCCAACTATTATGTGCTGGAATCGTCTGAATACCCTCAGTATCTCGGCTAGTGCACTGACTATTATCCTACAAATGTATCGAATTTCTTCTAGTATACCTTGGGCTACAATACAGTGCTATTTCTTCACATCATACGTAACTAACTAAAATCTTAAATGATATTTTGCATGACTGTATCAAATAGTTATTTGAATAAGGAAATAACAACGAAATCGTATTTAATTTTTATAAAAACATATAATTTTTTTTCTCTTTATTCGTTTACTAATAAGAGGGTCCTTATTAGTAAACCAATAAAGAGAAAAAAAAATAGTAAACGAAGAATAAGCTTGGATTAGTTTATATATATATATATATATATATATATTATGTTTTGCGTCTGTTCATTGAATGATATGTGGCATCAGAGTGATAATAACAATACACGGAGTAACTAGTCTAGGCATATTCCTCGATTATTATTATATAAGGGAGTTATGGTCTTACTACAAAAAAGTTAGACACGGTTTCAAACCTTATTTAGGTAAATTTTGTATGACATTTTTTCTTAAACTCGTGTTGAAAGCATGTCAAACGTTTTTGTGATAATAAGGTAAGCTTTTTATATGTAAGGAAGTCCACGCAGTCAATGCTACAAGTGTTTTGATTAAACTATTATTAAGTGTTTCACAAAAGCTTATTTTTTTTTATAGAAATAACTACTAATGTAGGCATTAAATTAGGAGTTTTCTTTTACACAGTGATTTTTTGTTATGTAACACGCTGTAAGCTCAAAACAAAAACGAAGCCCTTGGCAATTACAAAACCAGAAAGCAAATTGCGCATTCCAGTCATGATGAAGCTTAAGATCATTTTACGCGAAACCTTCTGCAGACTGGCTGGCTTTAATGTAGCCCGCGTGTAACACAATTACAACGGTCAAAATCCTTTAAACATCGCGTACCTAGTTCAAAAACTTTTTGATTGTTCTCTTTACATTTCGTGGAGTTTTGATAATGTTATGTGCACGAAATCCTAATTCACGAAACAAGGTTTTGTTAATTTAGACAACCATCTAAAGAGGGTCTCTCCCGGCAAACGTTTATCTTTGTTATAATAACTTAGTAGGTATTACTTTTTTTATAGCGTGTGATATATTAGTTTATCAAATTATAAAAAAATGCTTCCCTTATCTCATACTCTGCTGCTTTTAACATTTACATCTGAAATGTATATAGTATATTTCCAGATTACAAAATAATAATAATTACTGCAAAAAGCTTGTACAAAATAAGTACAGCCAATAGCATATTTATAATGTTTAAAAAAATCTCTATAATTTTAAGACAATTACCGTGCGATCTTAATGTATGTGAAAGCATATGTTAATGCAGCACCAATGTGAGTGCAATTATCCGTGTATTAACATAATGTTAGATGATTCATGACATCCGCTGTTTAGTCGCATCTACATCATAACCGGACTCGATATAATGTATGATATATATGATGATATCACTGTTAGTGACAGCCATATTGAGATTACTCTATTAGCTTTTTGCAAGAAAGCTTTTTAAACTTACCAAATAGTAAATGTATATAAGAAGAACCTTCATTCATATATAAAATAAAGGCACCACTTGTACTAGTAACAGTAGAAAATCTTGAAAATTTCCAGTATTTTTACTAATTTATTATTAAATCAATCAAGTCAACATCAGTCAAAATCATTGCTAATTGGAAGCAGTTACAACCTCAAAGATGTAAGGTAAAATCTATATAGGTACTGATCTTCGAATCTTCATATTTATGATAACTATACGCACAGTCCTCTTAAAGAACCACAATCAGCGGCCGTAATCAAACACTGAGAACGGCAGACACGTAACTATTACCAGTGGAAACAATGGCCAGTTTAGTAGCATCGCCACCTAAATCGCCATAACATCTTCCCAAACCAGTTGGGGAAAAAAATACAAACTGAGGTATACCGCAACCTCACGCTCCGTTGGCCGCCAACAATCGGTCCGTTAGTCGATGCGACTTAGACACAGTTATTCGACGCCGACATTGACACGATATTATGTAATAAGTAGGCCGCTGTCATGGTGTATAACATCTCAATTCACTGACGAGTATCGCAAAAAGAAACGCTCGGTAAGCCCCTGCATTAGAAATTGAAAATTTCGGTTGAACGTCGGAAAACAATTCCGTTAAAACATGCTGTCGCGGATTTTTTATAGAACTAATCATCAACAGCCTATTCCAGTCCACTGCTGGACATAGGCCTCTCCAATTGGATGCCACTCAGATCGATCTTGGGCTACTCGCATCCAGCTCCTGCCAGCCACCTTGCGCATATCGTCACTCCATCATGCCTGAGGACGTTCTACACTACGTTTGCCTAGACGCGGTCTCCACTTCAGAACTCGTCTACCCCAACAGTTATCGGTATAGAACTTATAAAGAAGAATAATTCAGTAATACATGATTTTTGTGTAACTTTTACCGCTTACGCAACGCACGCAAAGGAAGCTCATAAATGGAATATTTTCTCCCGTTTTTGTAACATTTTTCATTTGTGCTCTGCTATTATTGGTCGTATCCTTATGTTAGATAGCCTTTATATAATCTTCCTCGATAAATGCATTAACCAACACACAAAAATTTAACCAATCGGACCAGTATAGTTCCTAATTTAAGAGCGTTCAACGAAACAAACAAACTATAGATTCTTAACTTATGCTGAACTCTGGAAAACAATTCCGATATGATTTTAAGGGTGTTTGACGATTATAAATGTTTTATGACACTACTTTCCCCGATGGGCACTCCAATTCGTACAAATAAATTCGAAAATCTATCTTGCACATATATAATTTCATTTAATTCGTTTTGAAAAAATATAGCCTAAATCACTCATTATAGTGATAGTCATAAACACGCCGATAAAGTTAAAGCGTGAGAACATAATTATGTTATGTTGTCGAAGTTCCTCCCATTCGCACGAAGTGATTTGCTTCTGCTTTCATTATGCGAACGGCTAGGGAGTGGAACTCCTTGCCGAACTCTGTTCCCGGACCAATATAATCTGGACATCTTCAACGCCAGAGTGAACAGGCATCTTCTAGGCATGCATGTTCCATCCTAGGCTTCATCATAATTATATTATATATTAACCTGCTGCGTTTACTTATATTTCTTAAGATAATGGTAATACTTAGTCATAAGTTATAGTCACTGAGAAACCTAAACTACGAACATTGTTTACCTACCAGAGCAGACGTTGTCCGACCTCACAAACCTTGTAGCTATTTACTATGCTGATCAATAATAGAACATCTTGATTCCATATCCGAATCCATCTATTATAGATAGTATAGAATAGTGTCAACAAAATGTTAGTCTATTTGAAATGCTTGTTAAAGTAATTGAATATTTTAGAACGAGCTGCCTGTAATGAAAATTTATGCTAGAGGTGGCAACTGAGAATACCTGCTGGAAATTCACTAATACTGCAAGAAAATGCCACTCCAAGTTTTCGCAAAGCTGTTTTGAACACGGTTTTGATGTGGACTTTTGGATTTAGATCACAGAGGGAAAGGGATAGAATGGCGGTGTTAATGATATGAAACGGCAAATATTTGACATAAAATTTATAAATATTTAATTTAGAAAAAATTTCATGCATGTGCGCCGATGGTATCCGCAACCGATTTTTACAACCAACTTACTGATCGTGATTATATGAATGGAGAAAATTAGAATACGAATCAAATTAAGATGTTGTCCAGACAGAAAAGGGAAAGGTTTCCATCCCAAATCTGAGCGGCAAATCCGCTATGTATCCTCTTTTGAACTGAGAAAGAAAAAAAAAACCCGGTCGTATTAGTGCGAGTCAGATTCGCGAACGAATGGTATAATATTATAATATCGAGCAAAATAAATCACGTCTGTTTTATGGGAAACCTTAAATGTTTATTTTATTCCATTTTTAGCATTTGTCGTTATAGCGGAAAAAGAAATACATCACCAATGAAAATTTCAACTGTCTGGCTATCGATGTTCATGAGATACAACCTGGTGACAGACAGATAGACGAAGAGAGAAGAGTTAGTAATAGGTTCCCGTTTTTTACCCTTTAGCTACGGAACCTTTAAAAGCATTTGGCATATTCTTAGTACCGAACTTTGGATAACAAACATATATATTTCGGTACTGTGAAAATCCCGTGTTACCTTATAAATAACTTACTGTATTACTAAGATCTACTTACGTTACGCCTTGCTGAAGCAATAGCCTGCTAAAATATTCAGCTTACTAGAAACAATCTCTTGTACCCTCAGTTATTCATATTTTAGATGGCTGTCAATCATTTCCATCTTGGAATATTAAGCGGATTGTCTACTGTTTCCTCCCGAAATGGTTCATAATATTATACTGATTTCGGACTTCCTCAGTTGATTAAATTCCGTGTTCCGGGCTAACCTTATTTCAATGTTCAAGCAATTGCAGTATACTTTTGGCTGTGTTGTTTGCAAATTGATATTCTTGGTACTCTAAAGTCAATTATAAGATCTAATTTGTTTTATTAATAACATATAGGTACGGCCCAAGTCAGAAAGGTAATGCTTCATTAAAAACGTATTCTTTTGTCACTGCAAAGAAAGTTACATTGCAAGTTGTATCAAGTTAAAAATTAATAGCCGTACGCGACGTACTTATGTAAAGGCGACACGTGATGCTGATACGAATATTGTTAGTACACGGATAAAGAGAGAAAAGAGAGATATGAATTAGTTCCAGCGCAAAATGTGCAACGAAAAATATTTTGACACATTTCGACACATAAAGGTGAATACGTGCTATGTGAATGGTAGCTACGTGCGTTACTTGCAGATTCGTATTCTCATTTAAACGGCGTGCTCTGAACTTTGTCACAATTCTGCCAGTGTCGTTTTAATAGTTATGATAGTCACTTTTGAGAACCGTTTCTCGAGAATTTACATAAAAAATAATTATATAAGTATAATATTTTTTATCATTTGATCGCAAATACTAAAAGTTATAGAAAAACTTCGAGGAACTCTATAGCGCAAGTGGTTAGCGCGTTCGGCTGCGATCGTTGAAGTTAAGCAACTTTCGCAGTGGTCGGTCATTGGATGGGTGACCAAAAATTAACTATTTCAAGCTCCTTCGTACTTCGAGAGGCACGTCAAGCCGTTGGTTCCGGCCGCATCTGCAATCGTCAGCACCCACCAATCCGCACTGGGCCCGCTTGGTGATTCATGGCCCAATCTCCCTATTCCATCCATAGGGAAGACCTGTGCCCCAGCAGTGGGAACATTAATAGGCTGATGATAATGATGATGTTGATGATAGAAAAACTTAACGACTTAAACTTTTAGTATACAGTGATACGGCTTCAATTGGCATAAGGATGTACTCTTATAAGTGTTTTTAGGGAGTAAGGGGATTTTCACCTCCTCACAAAATTAACATCAAGAGGGGTGTAATAATTTGCTGAAACCTTTTAAGAATGCCCGTTTTACATATCATGCAACACTCATAAGCGTTGGCTTCCAACTCTACATAGAAATAGCACTTCAAATATGAAAAGTGTCAAACAACTCTAATGTAACCAACACTCATAAGGCAAAATGGTAACACAAAGTCCCCGTAAGTACCTATTATCGAGTTAAAATAAATTTACAATTCCATGTACGACTTAGCTTTATATTAAATTCCTCTTTCATTCCTTAAAGATTCTTGGGCAAAGTTCGAATTACAGCTTCGCAGAACAATTTTATTTTGCACACAGGGCACGACGGTTTTTTATTGATTTATAGGTTTTTAGACGACCGAGTGATTTGTACGCCGGGTTTCATGGTGTTGACGACTCGGGTCCCGGGTTCGAATCCTGGTGGGGGCAGGTGTTTGTGTGATGAATACGAGCATTTGTACTCCAGTCATGGATGTTTAATATGTATTTCTAAATAAAAATATACTTATATATGTACAGTATATGTATTCTATCAGTTACCCTAACATCCCATAACACAAGCCTTGCAGTGCTTACTTTGGGGCTAGGCTAATTTGGTGTGAGTGTAGGAAATATTTATTTATTAAAAATCATAATGTAATTACAACTGTGTGAATGGTCATGTTGACAGTTATTTTACAAAAGGTTTTTGTTTAGACATTTACTTTATTTAGTAACATTATAGAAGACAATTCCATAGTATCACGAAAACTTTAAGTGAACTGAAGTAAGTCCAGCTTAAAGAGTTAAAGACTTAGTAAATGTGGAGAACTTTATACTCTTTCAAAGTTTTGAAATACCGCTATATAAGCATACCGCCTTGAAGTTTTATTTTTAGTTTAAGAACAACAAGAATTTTATTTCCGATTCTTTAGTGTATTACATTCTTTTTTAATTGAAGCAAATCTCCGATATCTATATGATAAACCTTGTTGCTGTGCCGCTCGATGGTAATAAGTACTTACTGTAAGAATTATACAGATTTACATGTACTAAGGCTAAAACAAATCAGTTCTAAAGAACAAGGAGAATACGAATTTTTATTATTTAAAAATTCATACTTATACAAAAATACCTTATTACTCAATGACAAGTATAGCAGGCAAAATATTTCCATTGAAAAATTACATACGTGTAACTAGTATGTTCAGTATTCGATACAAGAAATATATTCGTGCGACATGCAATATTGTATTACATTGCTCATTAATTGAGGTTGTGTGAAACAAACAAATTAATTATAATGAACTCCGTACACACGGAACTAATGTGAGACGGTGGCTTAGTTTAATCCTAAAATAGGTAAAGGCGTTATTCATCCATCTTGTTTGCTTACTTCTCACGGCCTCGAAACACATTATTCTAATACGATATACCAGAAAATGACTACACCTCATAGATTTTCAATCAATCCTAAACAAATAGGTATTTAAGTATTCAACTCTTGTACTTTAGAGAGTAACTTTAAGCCTAAATAAACGTTTTTTTAGATAGGCCCGACACATGACTCCACCCCACCTGATGTTAAGTGACGGTGAAGTTCAGACACGAAGATAGCTGATACAGCAGTTCTACCTACCACACCAGCGATCCTCACCCTGACGGCCTGCATGTTGCTTCTTCGCGCCTCTTTTAAAGAGGCCTAGGTTGTAAGAGGAAGGGAACACGTGAGCGGACAGAGCTTTCCATTTACAAATAGTGCGACAAAGAAATGAGTCACCAAATTTCTTTGTACGTGTTGTAATTGTGACCACACTTAAACGGTGACAACGTAGGCCAGCGCGCGTGGTCCTCTGAAGGTAAGGGGAAGGTGAAATAAGAGAGAATAACTCTTCAGAACACTCACCGTGGTACAGACGATGGAACGCGCTTAGTGACGCCACGTCACGGCGTAATTGAAGAGGCTCGAGGTGTTTGAATGTATTTTCTTATTGCTTTTTTATGTTAAAAGGGTGGCAAACAAGCTTGTAGTCAGTCCGATGGTAAACGGCCACCATAGCCTCTAAACACTTGCGATACTAAAATATCACTCGCACCGTTGTCAATCCTCCAATCCATGGAGCTTTGGAACCTACTCACCGACAGAAACACAACACCACCAAAAGGCAGTATTATTTTACTGTGGTCTACAGAAGATCGAAGGAGGAGGTAACTTCCCCAGACGACCGATCCAATATATAATTTTTCAACTTGACGACTCTGTATATAACAATTCAGGGAGAAAAAAACAGCCCTTGCAGAGTTTCTTGCCGGTTCTTCTCAGTATAAGGTCTCCCGCCGTAGTTTTGCGAACTGATGGCGTAGCTTCTTGACCTTCACAAGTGCTTGTAAATGACTTAATAAATGACTTTTCATTTCATTTCATATACTTTTTAAGCTTATGTTCTTTTTTATAATAATAATTCAATATTTTATTCTAGTACTTCTTAAACGGGTATAAGCGCGTTTTTATTACATTTCGTTTAGTTTTTCTTAAGGTTTCGCACTCTACAGACTCCATGATCGCAAGTTGCGACACTGAAATCAGTGAATGAATTATTTATTTCATATTAAATTGGGAGTAGCAAAATCCACAGTAAAGCTACAGAATGAAAATTACATTGCTATATTTTAAAGGTATCAAGTTGTCAATTACATTTGAAATGATATTCCTACGTGTCTATACACCGTGAAATAGAATTACTTGAGAAACTTTACTTGCTAAAAAAGGTTGGAAAAAAATTAAGGTTTATTCCTGCAAAAAAAAATGTTTTACTTTTCTAAGAATGTCACCATCATGTTGACTCACTAATTGAGCAATTATGATATCTTAACAGTTTTAATTGTTATAAATTGATTCAAATGAAAAATCTACTTTAAGGATCTACGTACCTTAAGCGGATAATAATTCCATAATACGACATGATTTGACGACCTCCGTGGCCGAGTGGTTTGTACGCCGGGTTTCATGGTGACGCCGTCTCGAGAGGTTCCCGGGTTCGAATCCCGGTGGGGGCAGATGTTTGTGTGATGAACACGAGCATTTGTACTTCAGTCATGGATGTTAAGTATGTATTTCTATATAAAAATACTTATATATGTACAGTATATGTATTGTATCCGTTACCCTCCCATAACACAAGCCTTACAGTGCTTACTTTGGGGCTAGGCTAATTGGTGTGAGTGTTGGAAATATTTATTATAATAGGTATTTAATTTACAAGTTTGCGCCTTTTCAGGATGTTTATAAATCAATAATGTTGTATGGGGCTGTAGTAGGACCGTTGACTGTAGAAACACGGTTCATACTATTTTTATTTACACGATTTTTAAGTATCTCAGGTAATTCAAAATTCACAGCGTATAGACACGTAGGAATATAATTTCAAATGTAATAAACTTTATACCTCTAAAACATTAAACTGTTATACTCGTAACACATAAGACAGACACAACATAAGTTGACCCACGAAACAATTGACACATTCCTATAATGGCGGAACTTATGCGCGCGCACATCAAGAACCGCTTTTTATTGCCGCACTTAACACACAAACTTTGTAAGCTTACAATTAAAAATAATAGCTATTAAACTTTCCCGTGCTTATAGGCGTATCTAAAGAGATTTTTTACAAGAATATGTGAACTCTTCATAGGTTGGAATCTAGCACCCTTAACCTTCGAGGAGCTCGATAGCGTAGGTGGTTAGCTTATTAGGCCTGCGATCGTGAAAGTTCAACAACTTTCGCAGTGGTCGGTCATTGGATGGGTGACCAAAAACTTAATATCTCGAGTTCCTCCGTGCTTCGGAAGGCAAGTTAAGCTGTTTGTCCCGGCTGCATCTGCAGTCGTTAGGCAATCCGCACTGGGCCCGCGTGATGGCGCACGGTCCATTCTCCCCATTCCATCCATAGGGAAGGAATGTGGGGTAGGTGAGGACATTTTTAGGCTAAAGATGATGATCTTTCGGTACAGAAACGAATGCCTTCAGCATTATCCTACCAGGACCTACAAGCGGTATTTAGGGAACTCTTATAAACAAATTCGTTTTCACCAACCCTTAAGTATCACCTTAAAGCTTAAGGAACTTTTAATATTTAAGGCCCCGATTTTGCGCTCCCTATCGGCTACCTAACCTTATTTAGCATTCGTGTGATAATTTACTATTAAAAGTAAGTGTATTTTTCTTCAATGAACAGTTATTTAGATCAGATTTTTGAAAGTCTAGATGCGTTCGAGACTGTGGAAATGATTTCAAGTCAATGATTGCCAAAAAGACCACGAATTTACCGCCCACGAAGTCCTTTGATCTTTCATGAAAGGACTTTGAAAAATATGACGATATCGATTTCTTTGCTCGATATAGGTTACCTAAAGAAAGTGTTTTATATTTATTAGATAAAATAGAGCACCTCCTAGAGTATAAAGATAACAGGTAAGTATCTACCTACCCTTACAACAAATACTATGTAGGTTTCATAAGCATGAAATATAGTGCTTAGACGCTTTTGACATTAACATTAAAATAACGGAGCAAACGTAAAATGATGCACAGACTACTAAAGCTATATAAAATCATAATTTAGTATTTTATATATATACTTATAGCCTAAAATATGTAACATAATAATATCATAATATTTTTCCTCTTTATTTCAACTCTAAGCGTTTATTTTTTTAGATACAGATAAATATCTATTTTATTGATGAAACATCGACAATGGTAACAACATAAAAAAAAAACAAAGCTGTCTCTTACTTAGGAGCCACCTTATTAGGTTGAAAACGAATTTAATTAAGTACTCGATTTAGGAGTTACTTAACGTAAGTGACACCTACTTATGAGTCCGTTAGGGATTGGTTGGTGAAAACGGGCATCAGTAAGTTCAGGATGGTCGGCAGGCTTTGTCCTATATCTGGTTGTATAGTACGATATGGCACATTATTATCGTTAAAAATAATATAAAATGAAGGAACGATAAAATGAATTAATTTAGCTACTTAAATATCTTTCAATTACCAGGATATTTTATTCGGTGTCATAATAAAAAAAGACTATTTTTAATTAGATCTTTCGATTTATACTAATTACATTGTTGGCGGAGCTGGGTGTTTTTTTGCCCATTGTCCCTTTACTTATTCAGAATTAGTTTGCTATTAACTTCGCACTATGATTTGGACATCACTAAAGATATCAGTTCAGTAGCACGCCAAACGTCAGTGTTGGCGTGCTACTGAACTGATATCTTTAGTAATATCTATAAGTAATGAACAATCTGAAGATTTAAGTCATCCAAGTGTTGGCAAAAATGCAATAAGATTAAAAAAACTAATTTAAAACCTATAATGTTCTTGATAATAAAATGAAAATCGAAGTGAATCTTTTGCATCAGGATTACTATTCAGAATTGGCTTTGATTTGAATAACAATAAAAAATATATTTTGTAAATTTTACTTGACATTTTAAAGCAAAATTTATACTTTTCCCCCCTATGGTATGTACGTTTCCTAATACTTTAGGTACCTATAGTAAGGGTTTCTTAATTTAAGCACCCAACGAGGCTTTACGTTTGAATTTGTTTACAGGTGTATTCGTACAAATTAACTTGTTTACGTAATAAAAACATTTTGAACAACATTAAAAACCGACTTCATAAAAACAAAACCATTAAAATTGAAAAAAATAATATATATTCTTTCATTAAGTCTGAAGTACCTTTAAACTCAAATTAGTATTTGGAGTCGGTGTCATACCATGTATGACTCATATACGTATCTGAATTTCCATTTTCTTGGGTTGGCATGGCACCGACACCAAAAGGTATTAAAAAGATTTTATTTTTCACTTTTTGTAAGCTAGAGCAACATCCTAAATATATGTAGATGGCTGGCCTGTAATCTCTTTTTGAAGTGGGTTTAAAACAATATCCCTTTAACCAATCTATTCCATATCCCTACTAATAGCGCACATGTCTTCCCTATATAATTAAATCAGAACAACTGCACATCACCAAGAAGAGGGTCCTGCAAAATGTTAGGATAACTAACGGTCTACGCAAACCGCAACAAAGAGCAATGACCTGCACCAACACACGTTATAACAAGTAATTTTCTTAAAAAAAATATCTCAGTGGTATTTTAATAGCTAAGTTAAAATAAATACATAAAACATACGCATTCGTGCCTTTTGGTTGAAAATTACATAATTAGGTATGTACATAATTTAGATAGACTTCTGTAGCCTCCTTAACATGCGTCATTCACAACTTATTTTATATATCCGTTGACTTACTTGATTGAAAATGAATAAAATTTGGTTGAGCATTATTAGAATAACACATTCTAGAAGTTACTCTATATTTTGAGCAAGTATTAATGTATAGTAACGAACTTAAAAGTAACGGTACAATAATTAAAAAGGCAATGTCCCAATTTATGATGATTTTTAAGATTTAATTGATTGATTGTTTTTTTTTCAACTAAGTTGTACAGTTACAAATTTTGTCCTGCAATACAGTTAATTAAATATTTTTTTCTACTACTATCTATGTAACGACGAGACAAAGAAATTTTACAGTGACTAAAAAGAGGCATCCTGTAAAACATAAGAATTGCTATTTATTAATTACTAGTGGTCGCCTGCTACTTCGTCCACGTTCATTTAAAATTTTTGAAATTCCCATAGGAACCTAACATTTTCCGTAATAAAAAGTATACCTACTATGTCTCTATCTAGGTCATAAACTATATGCTTACCAAATTTCATCCAAATCCTTACTAGTCTTTGCGTGAATAAATAACAAAGATAAGATAAGATTTAAACACACAAACTTATACATATAATATTAGAATAAAAAAGTAAAATCATAGACAGACTCAATACGGAAATATGACTCAGTTCCCCAGGTTGAGTTGAAACTCATCTCAATAACGGTACACGCTGAGGACATCCATGAATGAGCAACTTGAGGCCGGTGGATGAGTTATGAAACCACAATTTGAGTGCATTAGAGGCGTGCGCCGTTAGAACTGTATGCTACACTGAGGTAGATTATTTGTTCCCAACTCAACAAGTTAGGGTTACCAAAAGTTCTGTAAACCTAGAATGCAGTAGCCTCATTTTGTCATTTATATTCTAGGTATTTACTATCAGAAAGACAGGCTAAGAAATAAGTTATTTTTTTTAAATGTAAGAAAAAAGTTGTTCACTAGAAATGGCGAGTATCCAACCAGTATTTATTTATTAGCAACACTAACATTGCGTTTATCATACATAGGTATACATATTTTATATTGGTTGTTTACTTGTTAATACAACAATTATAAGTGTTGACGTCATTCATAATTATAATCTTATAAATATAAAGGACATTGGGCAAAATGTATGGACGCTGCACCCTCGTCTTCCACGGCTTAAACTCCATTCCAAACGTTCCATGTTTGAAAGGTATTATATTCATGACTATCTGTACTAAAGGAAATCAAATTGTATTCCGGGGGTTTTTACTTATTTTAAGTTAAATAGGTACAAGTACTATAACGAACGTACAAAGGAATAAAGGATAGTATTTGTAGCTCCTAGCTATAAACAATGATGTTTCGTAGATCGGAAAACTCCACGAGAAATTTCTTTTGAAGCATATGGCTCTTCTGATGGAAAGCGGCCACTATAGCATATAAACGCTTTCGATATCAAAAATATCACTCGCATTTACCCTGACCTAATATACCCTACCCCGTGGAGCCCTTTTTTGTGACGCAGGCAAAACCTCTGTTTACAGACGACGGCGCCTTTAAGAGGCACACCGCCGAACGGACCTCACACCTGGCTCCCGCAAGCCTTACGAGCTCCCGCAGTGGCTGCCACCTGAGGACCCCGTAACTTTTACGGGCGCTTTACGGCATAATATCCGCTAAAAAACCCTGCGAATACCCTCTAAGCTGCTTAGTGCGAAACCGTGGGATCTCCGTTTAGGGATTCGGAACGTTACTCACTGACAGAAACACAATACCACCAAAAGAGTAGTGTTATTTACTACGATATTCTGTAATGTCTAGGTAACTTGCCTAGTCAGGCGCCCCAATACGAGCGGGAAACCCGCTATGCCTTACCTCTCTTATTTCAATTAGCTAATTCTTTACATAACCAGTGACAAGAGCTCGTAACCCTACCCAGTGTTTGCACAGTAAACATTATAATGATAACACGACCTACACGGTAGGTAGGTACCGCAATTTCGCTCGTACTTAAACTCCTTTTAACAGCCGATCTTGAAGTTCTCTCTTCGTTAATATACGAGGCGTCGTCGTGCGATTTAAGTAGTTTTTAAGTAGTTTTAATATGAATAGTTTAGCTAGACGGTAGCTGTCTCCAGGCAATTAAGCCTCTCGCTACAGCAAATACGTTATTTAGAGTTAATTATTTCATTCTTGTTGAAGAGAAGAGAACGAATATAATTAGAAATTTGTTTTAAGTTGGAACTCAAAATGTCAAAATAATATCAAATGCTCAAGCTTAACCAAATCGCCTAGTCTTTCAAAACGCCAATAAATGCGGCAATTTTTAAAAAGCTTCTGGTCGGAAAACCAGCAATGGATGTACCCTTATAACGAATCAATATTGAATTCGATTTTGGTACACGTCAAATGTCAAGAAGTTTTGTATAGAAATTTGAACAGCGCCACAACGGATGCAAAGAGAATTAAAAATCTTCCATACCAAACTACTTGACATTTAACGCGTATCGAGATCGAATTCAACTATTCAAATTCGTTATTGATTCGTGCTAAGTTACATGGTTATAAAATGGCAAGAACAGCAGTAGGCTTTACTTAGCTAAGTCTTGTCAGATTTTATCAAAAGTCGCTATTGTGGTCGTCTCAAAGAAATTGTCGATAACAATACTCAACAATATTTGCATACCTACGCTTTTTAAAATACGAACTGTCATGGAAAGTAAAAAGTGGATACTTATTACTTATCTTATTTGGCACAAATACGTAAACAATGACTAAGCGACACAATAAGTTTTTGGGTGTGTAGTCACATTGACAAAACTGTTCCGGATATAACCATGTATGGGTGTGAAATATGGGCCAGTTCAATGGAACAATCACCTTTAAAGATGGCGAAGTTCGCTTAAATGAAATCTTACTAATATTAAAAAAGTGAAAGTTTGTAGGTTTATATATTTTTTACTCAATCACGTAAAACAGCTTAATGGATTTAGATCAAATTTGTTCATTAAGACAAAAGATGCTTTATATCCCAAAAAAATTGTAACTTCCTAAAAGATTATTTTTTCAGAATCTTTTAGGAATATATTGTTTTAAACGTTCATGGTCACTAACATTATAGTAATATATGTTATTTACGGGATTGTTACCATATACCTTGTATTTAGCGAGTTTCCGATATTGGTATATATTCATGGTAATAATCCCGTAAATAACTTATATTACTATAATGTTAGTGACCATGAAAGTTTAAAACAATATATTCCTAAAAGATTCTGAAAAAATTAAAGTAAGCGTGGACGTAATCGCGAGCGACTGCTTTTCACATTGTAAGAGATTTTTTTTATAAATTTGACGATAATTATAGTAGGTATAAAACTTATGAGTTCCCATTAAAAAAAATATTTTAATACATCATGTCTCGATACGATAAAACAAAGTACAAATAAAAAAAGTGAAAAGCAGATGTAAAATACCGATAACTAAGTATAAGAAATATACCTGATATAATTGCTGCATTTTTTGAGTGTACATATATGCTGTTGGTCGCAGTACAGCGTCACTGGGTTTGGGGACGGCGAGATCCTAAGGGGACCTCAGGCCGAGAATTGGCGAGTGCCTCTGGAGGTATTCCAGGCGGATGGCGTCTCCCTACGGGGGGAGTCTCCTCTGCTGCTTGCTACAGTCTATCTGAGAGACCATTAGACCACAAAATACAGAAAGAGGTTTTCTGTGCATATGACCAACGGTGCGCTCAAACGTGGACCAAATCACAAAGCATTCTATAAGCTCACTGCTCAAGTTGAGTTATTTGCCATCGCGAGCATCACCATTCAACAGTGGCTCTCACGCCCGTCAAAATAGATGTTTCACTTCAAAAATACAAAAAAACCTTATTTATCCTAAAATTTTAACTTTAAAATTGTAATAAAGTTTTTGTGTATAATACTATCGCGTAATTGTCTAAAGCATAGCGCAAGGCAAACTCTTGGTCCCTTATTAATTAAACGATTATATTTTTTACGTTAACTTAGAAGTTTGATTTCTTCACAGCTTCAAGAAACCGGATCTGAGTATTTGTTTTAAATTTCAGTTCAATATTTCCGCGCGTTCCCGTGGTCAGGGATCTTGACAGACAGACGGACAGACAGATAAAAAAGTGATCCTGTGAGGGTTCCGTTTTTTCCTTATGCGGTATGGAACCCAAAAATATCGTATTTGTATAAATATGAAAAACTATACTAACAGAATGTTAATATTTCTGTAATTTCTCTTTGAATTCCAATCAATAAATGAATATTAATTAAAGCCAAATATAAGTATAAAACATTATATGAAATATCAGGATATCTTGCAAAGTCAGGAAGCGCTATAGTCCATAATAATGATCAAACTTTCTGCTCTCAATTCGAACTAAACTGGGACAACCCGATAACTAAGAACAACCCAAACTATTATTGTTGATCAAAACAAAGATGGGTCTCGTCTGTAATTAAACTTCTAATAGCGACGTTATAATACTACAACATTATATTGAATCCAACTGAGTCCATCGTAAACTTCACATTACAATGTAATAAGTGTTATGTAAATTACAAACTAAAGTAGGAACTTTATATAAAAAGCTTTAGCAAATTACTCCGTCCACCACTTGAACTTTTCATCAAATGATTCTTGTTGGTGGTGAAGTAGATATGTTTTTGTTTTTAAGTTAAATTGGTGGCAAACAATCGTATGGACCGCCTAATGATAAGCTTCCACCATAGCCAATAGACGCTTTGCGATACCAAAGCAATAACTTGCAAGTTGCATACCGTAACAATAAAGATTAATTAATTTGATTTGATTTGACTAACCCAATCCCCTTCCCTGTGGAGCCCTGGAACCTTAATGATCATCTGTAAGGCGGAGGTTACTTCCCCAGATGTCCGCTCCAATTCAAGCGGAAAATACCTATCTACCGTGATAATCGCAGATGCAGAAGAAAATATACTGCTCTAGCCATCTTTGCCGGTCGGAACCCAGTCCCCTATAATGTGTACTCCTGGAAACTCAATTACCAATAAATACACAATACCATCAAAAGATAAATTTTTGTTCTGCTCTACGAACAGAAGTTCGTAATTACTAAGCGCTGAACACACAGAAAAGACGTAATAATCCAAACTCACATACGGTATTATTTGATAGTTTACTGAAAACCAAATAATTTGGACGCGTCGTGTCCTACGAACGAGCCTTCGCGTTGTAAGTATTGCGACCCACACGTTGATTTTTACTCGCTTTAGAGTAAAACTATCAAATTGTTCCGTATGAAAGTACGGACGCTTAGATGCAGACGGGGCGCGGACATTGTTAGTTTCATAAAAAATGTGAAAAACAGAAGAAGCGTCATGTCCGCGCTCTGTAATGTACATATGTACGTTTTGTTAGGGAAAAACATATGTCCGCGCCCCGTCTGCGTCTTACGTCTTTTGTACATGTCCCGCGCTATACTCGTACCATAAGAGCGCTCCAATTCAAGAGGAAAAATCGCTATGCCCTTCTTTTTACAGTTCAGTGTAAACTGAACTCTCAATCAGACACAGATTAGCTACTCTATTTTAATACTTATCAAATTCAGAAGACTTCTGTCCAAACGCGAAGATAGCTGGTACAGCAGTTATAAACTGCCACACCAACCATCCTCACCTTGCCGGTCTGCAAAAATGCTTCTTCACGCCTTTGTAAAGGACACCAGATTGTAGGAAGACACACACACACACACGTGCGCGGGTAAAGAATTCCACTTACGAATAGTATTTATAATACGCGCCTGTATATAAAATGTGGCTTTAATAGAAAACAGAATTGTAGTTTATTACATTTAATTTTTTTTAGCATTGAACTGCTAGGTTTATAAATCTAATGAAGTTGTTATCTAGTAAATTTTTCTTTAAAAAGAATTGTGTCACGTAACTTTCCTACATTTTGTGATGTAAGTTTAATTTCTTGAGTGTCGTCGTCGCCGAGAGGACGTTAGGAAAAATATTTAAACCAGCTCTATTAAGTAAATCAAATCTAAACAGAATCAATCTAACCTACCAACAGATGAAAACTAGCAACTGCTTTTTATATGAGCAGCGTTCGTTGTTTTGAAGTTGAAACCTCTCGCATATTACTCATTAGTGCAGTTCCATTAGCAAGTAAAGTAAAGAAGAGAGGCAAAAACGTAAAAAGTGGTCAATTAATACTGATCTTCAATTTTGCTTAACTGTCCATGACTGCCAAGTAAAAAAAACGACAGATTGCATTTCAGGAATGCCGGCAGAAGTGAAAACTTGAATATTAACGTTGTGCATTTTTGATATTTTGGAATGGTTAGGGAATAATTTTGCACGAATTGCTTTAATTATCAGTATAAAAATAATATCATTTATGTCGTAGAATACAATATTTATTTATTGCGCTATCGTACACAATCATGACAATTTATCTTACATTAAAAAGTTTATCTCTCAGAAAAATCAACTTACATGAATCACATTTAAGCGCACCTAGCGACATCTATTGTAAAATCCATGAATTACATTTAAGCGCACCTAGCAACATCTATTGTAAAATCAGGCCACGTGTCCTGACGCGAGTTTAACATTTTTGTGATAGCAAAAATGATATTTCACAGATTCTGATGTTATAGCAAAAAAAGTTTCATTAAGCTCAATAAATATGAAGAAATATATAGATAAAACTATTTTTAACGGGTTAATGCACGAAATTTATTTATTTATTGACGTTTCGCTGTTGACGCCTTTTCAGGTCTGCATCGTCAGAATAATGATTTTTTATTTACTTTGTTGAGCTTCCTTCAAAAGACTTTTACTGAGCGTTCGGATCAACGTCAATAAATAAATAAATTTCGTGCATTAACCCGTTAAAACTACTTCCATCAATCCATATATTTCTTCATATTTATCGAGCTTAATGAAACTTTTTCTGCTGTAACATCAGAATCTGTGAAAAATCATTTTCGTTATCACGGCGAATTATCCACGTAAGCACCTCTTTTAATGTCTTTATTTGAATGAATAATAAAACGAATTCAATGTAAAACAGTTTGAAAATAATTGTAGAATTCATAAGCAAAGACTTAACTCTCATAAGATTAAGTTATTAAGTTATTACCAAAACATCAATTCGATTATTATGTAATTGCAAGGATCCGTAAATAATAAGTACTTATAATCAAAGCGCTTGGTGTTGGTGAATATATAGGTAGTATTGATCACGTGCAAAGGATTGCTTCCTTTTCTTTCCTTCCAATTAATAAAATCGATCGAAAGCAGTGAAAACAATAGCCCTATACTACAAATTAAAGGCTTTATTAATATTACTGTCTATTTTTATTCGTCTCTTTTGTGATTCATAGGATCCATTTTCATTTTGACTTTATAGGGAAAATCCTGTTCTTCCTCTACTACCATTATTATAAGCGACAATGGTTAATAATGAATTCTTAGAAGTTGATATTTCTGAAAACTTATCACTAAAGCGGCATATTTTAGCTTTAAAACCACCCAAATCCAGCAATTAAAATTTGCTGTCGACGTTTAGTTCTTTGTTTTGGCATACATCTATGAAACGGTTTCTCTGGAGCGTGTCACCGTTAATCCGTTAATATTAGTTCTAGATTAATCTCCGGTAAAACGGAGTGGAACGGTCCTGCTGCTTGATTAAAACCTCATCCTCACTCAAACAGGGTTAAGACTTAACAAATTCCGGTTTACACTGTAGCTTAGAAACAGGGCGCATTTTTAAAGTTTGCTTTATGGAACACTAGTGAGTGCATGCCCCTTTATCTGCGTGATTTATTTGGTTTCCCAAACGAAATTATACCTCAGATTTACCACCTTAAAGAATGATTTCTAAGATAAAAACTAAATCTATATATTTATCTTCCCTAGAAACTTTCAAATTATCTCTATACTTACCATATTTCATCTAAATCGGTTCAGTGGTTTAAGCGTAAATTAGTAACAGACAGAAAGACCGACAGACACACTTTCGCATTTGTAATCTTAGTATTGATATAAATGAAATGTCACAGTTTAAGAGTTCTGTGCATAATGGACGTTAAAGGATTCATATAACTATAATTAAAATACACAACAAGGTGGGTGACTAATACAATTTATAATTATGATAAATTGTATTAGCCAATCATACAAAATGTGAAGAACATTACATGATTTGTTACGCAACGTGATCTAATCACTTTTAGAACAGACAGCATCGAATTATATAATTAACAGAATAAGCACATACATATTACAAAAGCTCAAGATGGAGCTTATAAGATTAAGATTCTAAAACAAATTGGATGTTTGGATAAATTCGTAAATTAATTGTCATATTGTTATCCTCAGTCGACAAATTAATCAATTTTTAATTTACTTGTTTCATTTATTATTATTATATTTCATATTGTATTTATTGATATTTATTATATTCGTCCAAATCACTGTTTCGTTTTAACTTTTATGTAATAGTTGTTAATATTTCCTTCTGGACAATTCAATAATTTTAATGTTTGTACTCGCACATTTGCGTAAAGCCCAACTCTATTCTAGCTTATTTCAAGTTCTACCCGTAAAACGAATAAACCAACAAAGAAAACTTCTTTGTTCATTCTCTTGAATATGTAGTTACGTAACACTGAGTATATAAATAAACATATTAGTATGCTATGGAAGGATATTAAAAAGCTTTCGCCCAGAACGTGTCAGCTTTTGTGGCGGAACACATTCTGATTTATAGTCATTTGTGCGTATACTGTTTTCCTTTTATATTATATTAATAAAAAAAACCACACGGAAACACGTAAATGGTTTCAACTGTAATGAATATTAAATCGATACTCGTTACTCCCACTTCGCTCTAAAGATATTTCACATTTAGCCGAAACCTTCTTAAGTTATTTATTATTATAAATAACTCCAAAATGAATGGAAATATCTAAAAGAAATCTGAATTTAGTTATTTAATAACACTTTCGATTTAAACGACTTTTGTTTAGGTTTAAAATAAAATTTCGAATTTAATAACCGTCATACCGAAGAAAATTAATGTTAAAAATGTCATGAAAAGTAACTGGGTTCTTTCCACTTCTTTATAGTGCGATTCAACTAAGAATAGGATCGACTGGGCGCCATATTGTGATGTCATAGCTGTCAATTCAAACCAAATAGGTAGAGTGAGCAAAATAAAGTTTTTATTTAATAAAACTTATTTACTAAGATTACGTGAGAAAAAGCATCAGTTTTTTTTTAATAACATTTATTCAAGATTGATTGAGAAAATAAACTATTTTTAATAATATTTATTTACTAAAACAGTGAGAAAAAAAATGGTTGCCTGTAAAGTCGGTTTTACGGGCGAAGATTTTACGTGACAACGTCTTTTTCTCGGTAGAATATTTATTGATATGAATATAATTAAATTGCACAATAGGAACATGGAATTGAATGAAAATAAGAATTGCACAAATTTTAACTATAGAAATATATTTTGTTTACTAAAACATTGTACATGTAAACTTAAACTTAACACGAGAGACTCATCGTAACGTTACCGAGCGTTACACTTTTTCATAAGTGACTCCCAGCCGCAACCTAATTTAAGACGTTGTCACGTCAAAAGATTAATCAGAATGTAGCTCTTCTATTCCGCTCATCTCTGCATTACCGCCGGAGTAGTTATGAATAATCATGCACTGTTACTAGGTTACATACGAACATGCATCCTTTATGTAAACGAAAGTTTGAAATCGAGTTTCTCAACGCAACTTAAAGTGACATTTGTTTGACAATTACAATACAATAAAATACAATGATAACCTATATCAACCATTCATGGCCAAAGCTCAATAAGTTCGAAATTATTCGATTTCTTTAATGAACCATAAAATTATATGATTAGTAGATATTTTACTGAATATTCATTTATTTTGATACTCTTCCATACGAAAGAATTCGGCCAAGTTCAGATGGTCGCGTGTCGACGCGCGTACATATTTACGCCCTTAAAGAGTTTCGAATAAAAATATTCTATTAAGACTAAGTTCAAATGGACGCGCGATCATCCGAACGGTCCTATGAAATGATTAAGACCCACTTCTAGCAAATTTGCTAAAGCTTGATTAACCTAAAACTAGATAATATGTCTTATAGAAAAACGTCAAAATGTCACTGTCAATTTGTCAACATTGTATGGGATGTTTCTAGTTTTAGTTGAATTGAGATTTAGCAAAATTGCTGCAAGTGATCCATATAAACTCTATACGCGATAGAATGTGCACGCGTGTCACCGCGCGACTGACTCAACTAAGTCTTATTAAAATATTATTTCTTCGCCATTTTACGTCAATATCACAATTATGAAAAATAATGAAATACCGTCTAAAACATTGCATGAATAAAGACGTACTAAATAGCCTTTTAACAATAACAAGCTCATTGCTCAGAATAATGAACAATCAAGCAAGCGATATGACTAAACTGTTCTCATTTTTAAAACCAATATTTCGGTAAAAGACGTTCGCAGGAATACCCACAAAAGATTTGGGATGATAACAGGGTAAAGTGACCGAAATTTTATTTAGTCCGCCAGTAAGATTATCAAAAAATCATAGACACAAATTTTTCTTTTGCACATCAACCAATAAATTAAAATGTTTGGAAGTGGCTCGAGACGTCACTTCTAAGTAACACCAAGACGTGACGTCGTGCAAGATTTTTTATTAATATAAAACTGTAATATTTTGATTAGGTGTTTAAATAAAAAATACATATTCAATATTTTCTAATAATCTATCTGATAGATAAACAAAAAAAAATAGTCATCGTCCCTATTGTTAATGTCATAATTATTCGGCTAAGTTACTTGAGTTAAATCGCTTCAAGAATTAGGACTTCATAAGTTTATCATCAGAAATCGTGGACAATATTTCTAAAATATTCTCAAATTATGTTAATGCAAGTTTTGTGGTTTACCTGACTGGCCGTAATGACTAGAAATCGTAATGATACAATCTTCTTGGAGGCTACAATCATTACAATCGGCATCGCTCATTCATAAAATATTTTTGTGATCTATTAGAGAGAAAACTGAACTATGAAATATTGACAATAAAAAAACGACTCTTCTGTATAGGACTAAGATCACCCGCAGATGCGGCGGGTCTGACCCGCGCGCTTTGGGCGGACTCTTTTAATCGGGGTGGCCAAACAGCCTGAATTCAAAGCCTGCGGGCCCGCAAAGTTTTGCTATCTTTTGCCGCAAAGTCTGCGAAATCGAAGTCACAGCGGCTGCAGGACCGCAGAAAACTGCTTACCCATTGCCGCGGCGGGCGCGGGAAATAATCGCGACGTGAATTCTTAGCCGCTTATTAATAAACAAAGAATAAGATTGGATTCGTTACTCCATGTTTTGTCTCTCTTCAATGAATGATAAATTGAATTTGAGTGATGTGAACAAAACACGGCGTAACTAGTCTAAGCTTATTCTTAATAGTGGGGAGGGTCAAACATAATAATAATAATAATAAATATTTCCAACACTCACACCAATTAGCCTAGCTCCAAAGTAAGCACTGTAAGGCTTGTGTTATGGGATACTAGGGTAACGGATAGAATACGTATACAGTACATATATAAGTATATTTATATAGGAATACATATTAAACATCCATGACTGGAGTATAAATGCTCGTATTCATCACACAAACATCTGCCCCCACCGGGATTCGAACTCGGGATCTCTCGAGACGGCGACACCATGAAACCCGGCGTACAAATCACTCGACCACGGAGGTCGTCAAACATGGCCCAAGAGCGTTAGCGATTTTTTTATAACAAGCTTATTTACTTTTAAAGAAAAGTTTACTAGAAAAAAATCCACGCGGACCAGGCAGCGGACGGGCCCGTCCGCTGCCTGGTCCGCGTGGATTTTTTTCTAGTAAACTTTTCTTTAGATTTAAACATCTAGCAGTTAAATGCTTATAAAATAAATAAAACCTTATTTACTTTTACTTTTGCATGCCAGAAATAACCATTCATTTAATAATCTTTAACAAGCATTTTTTGTAAAAGGGGTGGCTCACTTGTATATTTCTCGCTTTTAAGTAGTAAGCGATCCAGTACCACTTTTGCATTATCATCACCATCAAGCATTTTTTAATGTCCCCACTGCTGGGCACAGGCCTTCACCATGGGCGAAATAGGGAGATTGGATCGTGATCCACCACGTGAACCTAGTTCAGATTAATAGATGCTAACAATTGCAGATGCAGAAGGGATTAACGGCATATTGTGCCTTCCGAAGCACGTAGGAATGTTTTTGGTCACCCAGCCAATGACTGGCCTTTGTGAATGTTGCTTAACTTCCACGATAGCAGTCCCCCCTAACCACCTGCGTCAAGAAGCTCCTCAATTTTGCGTTGCCTATCCTAATTTCATTTCTATCCGCTGAGCCCTTGAACGTTAATCATCAATACCAATAACACCCAAAGAGACTGTTTCTTCACTGTGGTTATTTGTTTGTAAAATAGTATTAAGGTTAATACAGGGAGAAAAATAACCCTTGCTGTAGGTATTTCTTGCCGCTTCTTCTCAGTACAAGGTCTTCCGTCGGAGATTTACGAACCAATGGCGTAGCTTCTAGATATTTATGAGTGCTTGTGACAGACTAAATTGAATAAATTATTTTGATTTGAAGAAAAATCCACGCGGACCAGGCAGCCGACGGGACTTGAACCCGCACCCTCCGCTACCACGGCCCTAATTGTCCATGTCGAATTTTCTCTAGTATTTATTAGGCTGCAACGCTTATTTATAGTTAATATTCTTTAGATTTAAACATCTAGCAGTTAAATTCTTAAAAAAACAATAAGTGATTTTGGGTTTGTAAAGGTAGTACCTTGGCAGGTAAGAGTACCTGCCAAGGTACTAAGCCGAGCAGAAAATACCCTATACTCTGCCTCATTAAAAAAGAGCTTGAAGATATACATTTTTTTTTCTCTATAAATTGATAATATCGGAATGACTATCGCACAAGGCGATTTTAATCTAAAAATAAGTTCCATATGCATGACCCAGGTAATTACCATTGGCTAGCGCAGCAAAAACCATAATTAAATAGGATTTTCATAAACTGTGTTATCAGGCCGGCATAATTCAAAATGTTAGTATTTATCAACCACATAACTGTATTGGGTTACGTATCAATACATAATGACTATGTTATGGAGTCAGTAAGCGCTTTAAGTAGGTACCTCTGTGTGTAATAAAAGAATAGAGCTGTCTATTTTGGACTAAAAATATACTACAATTGAAACGATGTTTTTTTTGAGAACTTTTGTGATGGAACCGGAACAAATTGACATATTTGTTATATTATATTTGTTCCGGTTCCTGCACAAATGTTAGCATTTATATAGATTTTTCAGCAAAAGTTTCCTTTGCTAGTACATAATTACAAGTAAACCGAAGTTTGAGAAATAAAAACTGTTGAACTAACTTGGATGACCTAAAGTTGGACATAAACGATCCGTGGAAATTCATGAACTATAACGGGCTCGGACACCTCAAACTTGCGAAGAACTGAATTCTTTGGAACGGCTAAGTTTTCTTCTAAGCGTTCAAGCCTTTTTAGGTTTCCGTAGTCCTGACAAGGAATCCTTATAGTTTTGTCATGTCCGTCTGTCTGTCCGTCACCGGTTTTGATCGGAGACTGTTAACACTACAGAGCTGTAATTTTGTGGATATATGTAAATCAATCACGCTGACAAAGTAGTAGTATAAAAAAAATATTAGGGTATGTAACCTGGAGATGATTTTATTTTTTCATCGTCTTCCCCATCATGTGGGATATCGTTGAATAGAGCCTTCGAAATTACTTAAGGGTTTCTAAGACTATTTTTCGATATAGGGATCCGTTTCCGAAATATTGAAGTACTAATTTTTGTTCGTGTAGGGCGCCTCCCAAAGGGGGGGGGGAGGCTTTTAAAAGATAAACTATTGGCTTAAAAAACCTGGAAAATTCATGATAATAGTGCTTTTTATGAACTTTTAAGGAAAATTATAACGGTTAAAATAGATTCATTGGTTTAAAATTAATAGTCCTTCAACTAATGTATTAGAAAATTTCGGCCTAATAAAAATTCCTTACAAGAACACATCAAAAGTGACTTAGACGAAGTAATTGCTTATAATAAAGACTCTTACCAAAATATATTGTGGTAACGACGAGCAACTACGAAACCCTACACTGTGCGTGGTACGACACGCAGTTTACCGGTTTTTTATATTATAATATGAAAAAATGCTTTATTGCGTCAGGCAAATTGTAAAAGTGATGAAGTTTTCTATTAATCATAATACTTTTTATATTAAATCCGTCTGCCACAAACAAAAGTCAAGTCAGATAGAGAGAAAATCAATTGAATAATATTAGTTTTCATAATTGGAACACAACTAATAATAACATCAAAATACTAAACTGAAGCTAATGAAATATATAAAGTACTTAGGCACTTAGGTATTATAGAGTGGATTCGATTATGCATTTCAACCTAAATGGAATTGAGAAATTAATTTCAGCAGTGAAATTGGTACTAATTAATTAAAATATCGGACGATGTAGTTATTATTAACAATCGTTTCAAAGAAAGTATTGACCTCTGACTTAATAATTGAAATCATTTGTTTTGTATCCAGAATATAATCTGTAAATACATTTTTTTATTTTATTACTAAAAATACTGATTTAATTCGTGTTTGAACGACCAAAAGTATACATTTTACAAATATTGCCACAAATAATATTTTGAAATCTTGAATAAACAACCAATATCCCTATGAAAGGATGCTTTAACCAAAAGGGTGGTCAAAATGAAAATGTAATTTCTTTGAAACCTTCAATCATCAAAGCGATATAAAAATAGAGGTACAGTGCCTTTCACAACTCAATAATGAAAGGTAAGATTCAGCAATAGAACAAAATAATATCATATACAAAGGATAGAAAAAACCTCAAATGGCTAGTTAGTACTTTAAACATAAAGTTATCACAGATACCAAGTTACTTTCAATTGTAGGAGATTGTCTGAGTCACTGCAAACTGTGTTAAAATTCTAAAATGAAAATGAATACCTTTTTTTTAAGGCAATTATGTCTTCCTACGATGCAAATTCAACATTTAACTCACATCCGACACCAAATAAGTGGGTTTTGTTACAATAAATGAAATGAAAACAGCTGTTTAAAAGGTAACACAGACAAAGACCACGAGATTAAGAGCAGTGATTTCTCATTAGTAAGAAAAAGGTCCGCTTTTTATTAGGAAGATCAAAGTCAGCGTAAAAATGTTTGTTTACTTAACGAAGACAAAAAATTGTTAAAGTGGCTCACAAAAATCTTTGAAAATGTGGCTCCGTTGGTTGTTAGATATACCGCAAAATCATCATAAGTACTATTGTATCCTTTAATACGTTAAAGTAATATGTACCAATGATGTCCTGTATAAAATGGAAATTTGGCTACTGACTTGAAAGTAATGGTTTCCAAAGCGTTCAAAAATGAATTTCACCAAAACTCAGCTTTTGAGGTTTCGTCTTACCAAGATAATTTAACTACGAGTACCACCGAGCTGCATTTGACCCCACAAAGAAAATGGAATTTTTAATACAGACTTAGAAGTGGTTCCCAAAGTATTCACAACTATTTTTTATCAAAAGAAAGCTTTTGAAATTTTATTTTGCTAAGATAATTCCAATGCCGTCAGGCTCCATTTCCACTCCACAAAGAAAATGAAAGTTTGGCTACAAACTAAGAAGTAGCTGTTAAATCGCTCAAAAATATTTCATCAAAACTAAGCTTCTGGAATTTCATCTTACTAAGATAACTCCACTGCCGTCACTTAGCTCCATTTCGACCCCAAAAAGTGAGTGTAGATCGCAGCGAACGCGCCATCTGGCTGTCGCGAGCTCGCGACTGCCCCACATTCAGAACAAAGCGAAGCTTTGATGAGGCGAGCTCCAATTTTCTACTCAACTTTACGGAGCTTTAGAAATGTATGGAATAGAAAGCTTTTTTTTTTAAGAACAATATAACTACTTAGGAGTTTTTCAAAGAAAAATCTTAGAAAAACGAATGTAAAGGTTAGGGTAAGTGGACAATTATCCTAAAATTAAGGTTTGAAGTACACGATTCCAAGCATGATTGTTATGAAAGTACTTTAGTAAGTATATTTTCATATATTTTTATTTTTTTTACATCGCATTAACTATATTCAGCTGATCCTTTTTATTGTTCCATTTAAAACTGTACATTTCCATTTATTTCTCTTACTGTTGATGAGTGTCATGTAGTCTAGAGAGCAATTTTCTGCGTTGATTTTTTAATCGGCCCCTATAACATTCCCGTCTGTACTTTATTAAACTATGTTCCTATCATCTTACTATTTATAATATTTTATTCTATTTTAATACTACCTCATCGCTTCATTTAGTTTTTTATTTTATAAATCATCATTCGGCTAAGAAATTACCTTAACAACAAACCTTGTATGAATCTTTTGTAAACAGAGCGGAAACAAAAAGCGATAACTTAATACCACAGATAATAATGTGTATTAATAACACTCATCTTTCTTGTATTAGATTAAATATAAAACACATGGTTTCTGACGAAGCACGTAGCTGAAGGCAATAAATAAACTGTATATTAAATACAGACGCTTCGCACCTCGCCTTCACGAGATAAAAGCATTCTATTATCTACACCGATGTGTATTCTGTATCACGTAAAAATATTGGCCGATGAATTATGCTCTGTTCCTTTTCAGATAATATAGAAATTGCAAGCTGAAAGTAAATGGTTTTTGTAGATGAATATTGATGCAAAATATAAAAGGTTAAGTTTATTTTGTTTCATTGTATTGCTTGGAAATCCTTTGTTGTGCCAATTTAAGCCTATCATTTACATAAACCGTGTCTTTATAACAATAATTCAATTTGTCATAGAGGAGCTCGTTAGAATCGATCTACAAATTTCGTTATATCCGATCATATGATGGGTGACTGGAACTGTGTTTCTTTTTCATCACTCACTCACAATAGAGTGGAATATTTTAAGTTTAACAATATAGTAAAAACAAAACTGATATGTAACTGAATTATCACTTTTATAATATCTCCAAATTCTGTAATTAATCAGTTGACATATGTCCGTGGTATTCTCGGCGCACTATATCCCATTTAATCAGCTACATCATCGTTAGGTGTACTCTTTATAAACATTACCCTATTTTTTACTTACAATAAAAAGGCACAATATTTTTGAAGATTTTTCTGACCAGCATGGAAGACCAGTGAACAAGCATGCAACCATAACGTAAATGCAGATTCACGAAATGAATAGAATTTACGTCGATGTCGATAATGTTTATCCTCAGCTTTCGTCGAAAAGCTGCTTGTTATCTGGCCGCTCTGTCGTTTCGATTTAGGTCAAATCCTTCATGTTCAATAAATTCTGAACATTCAATTCCAGATCATGCAGATTTATGCAAACCAGACAAAACTGCTTAAAGTTTAAAAAGTCGTTAACGGTTTTCTTGAACGTAATATTAAGAGTCATGTTAGTTTTGCGATCACATTATTATATTTATTGTTTATATTTTTTGTATACAAAACTTATTTTACGAGATAAGAGTTCTAGAGTAAGATCCCAAGACCACCTGACCTTACTTATTTTCTCATGGATAATCGAGTAGTATTAGTGTGTACAATGAACGTATCATGACACGCTAACTTGTGCTGTGGGTAAATTTTCAGGTATCAGGTGGCACAGGCTCGTAATAATTTTACTCACTTTACTTACAGTCTGGGAATTGATTCTTACGTATGATATAGAAAATAATTTAAACAATTTGAATTAATACTGCCAGACACATTTTGTCAGTAGTATTTATTGCCAGACACTTTAAATATCGAAAGCAAAAAACACAAACTTACTTATAGTCAGAGACCTGATATTTATCTATAATATTGAGAAGACTGTTATTATATTTTGCAAGCTTATTTAAAGTGCCACTGTGAGATTTTTTATAATTAGTGTAAAGAAAATTTACAATAACTAAATAATTTATCATTATCTAATTATCAAAATTATTGCAGAAAATAGTAAGGTCATGTTTTTTGCATTCAACATTAAATGTGTCTGGCAATAAAAACTGCTGGCAGAATGTGCTTGACAGTATAAATTTTTACTTACAAAATATGTAGGAATTAGTCCCCGGGTAGGTATAAGTAAAATGAGTAAATTCCTGAAAATTAGACCACAGCACAAGTAAGCGACTATGTATAAGTTAGGGCTAAAAGAGGTAGGCCATAGCAGATTTTCCGCTCGAATTGGAGCGCCCGCTCGGGGGAAGTAACTTTACAGAAGACCACAGTAAAATAACACTACCATTTGGTATCATTGTGTTTTTATTGGTGTGTATGGTTCCAGGGATCCACAGGGTAGTGTATTGGGTCAGGGTAGACAACGTCGCGAGTGATGTATTTGTATCACAACTGTCTATAAGCTATGGCGGCCGTAATAAATGTTTTAACAGTTAATAATTAAATAATAATAAGTTAATTACAACATGAAAGTTCTTAAATGAAAATGAATTTCACATGATTCCAACAAATGAAGTGTAACACTTGTAAAATTGTTTCATTCATTACTTGTGATTTGCTTTAATCAGACCACCGGCAGCGATGCCCCTGACAGATTACAAATGATCAAATATGCTTTTGCCAGAAGCAACATCAGAAATTCTGACAAGCATGTCATAATTCAAGATAGAGGAAACTGTGTCAAAAACCCCTCTTACTTGTTTTTGTTGCCTTGTACATGCCTAAAGAAATATAACTTAATTTAATGCTGCCTTTTTAAGCTAAACCATAAAGCGCTAAGGCGTTTTTTTCAAAATACTAATTGAGTTTAAATAAAAAATCTGACTTTTCAAAATAAATATAAATATTTTGAATAAAACTAGTTTTTACGGGTTGTAAAGGCTGCGAAACGTTAATAAATAAATAAAGTTCGTGCATTAACCCGTAAAAATAAGTTTTATTTAATGAGTGATGTGCGCGAAAACCTAAGAAACAAATATTTTGAACTCAATCAGTATTTTAATAACAATAATGCGGTAAGCTCATTGCTCATTCTTTCATTGTTTTGATTAAATGGCTATATATTTGTTTTAATATTATTAAAACAGATTAGTATTTAACTTTAATGTAATTCTATGAACCAGTATCCCAAGCATGAATAACTAGCGTGAAAGTATTCGTATGGCCATATCAAGGAATCTATGAAAAAAGCCAGTTTGTCCTTACGTCCGGGAGAAGCGGCTCTTAGTTTCCGTAGAAACTTTAACGCTTGTGCTTGGAGTACAAACAATCTGTACCCTTAGCACAAACCAATATCGAATTCGAATAGTTTGCGAATGCGAAATGTCAATGTCAAATTTTGTATGGAAACTTGAGCAGCCACAAAGTAAGTAACGGGGACTAAAAATCAGTATACATTTCGTCGTAAAAACAAACAAAATTCTCTTAAAAACAATGGTCTCGAAAATGTTAACCGAAACAGGGACGTACCACATAAAAAATTTAAGATGTTTTTCGGCTCCGATGTTTCCTCCGTATATGTCACTTACATACCATTACGTACCTATGCGTTAAAAGTGGGTTATTTTGACCCTGGCAGGTATCTTTGCTATAAACAGGGAAAAAAGTGTAAGAAAACAAAACTAGAGATATTCCCTTGTACACTGCCATCTATAACTACAATTGTGTAAAAGTATGAATTATGACGTCATCTCAAAGTTCAAAATTTTTGACGCAGTCTCATCTGGACTGGGTGAAAAGTTCGAGTTTTTCCCCGGTTTTGGTCAAAATACCCCAATACAATTTTAGCGGTAATTTTAAAATTTACAAAGTATGATTATACCTATTATCGTGCTTGGTATATTTTTAAAACCTTAACGGGTCCGACGACGATTCGTATCTTATATTTTTCGAGAGATAGAAATTTCGAGATGGTTTTTTTTATAATATATCTTAATGTACTGGTTGCAGAAACAGGGAAAGAGGCTTTCTCTGTATACTTATAAGGTAATTTATGTATGACGTAGAGATGAGCGTTTTTTGATATTTGTGAAATCGATGCGCTTCGGTATCATATTAATCGCATCGGATGCCCGCATCGATGCGAAGTGAATGTCAGTATCGTAGTATCACAGGATACGATGGGATATGAATAACGACAGATGCGTGTTTTGTCTTTTCGATTCCATTAATCATGACTTAAAAATGTAATCGAAAACCATTTATTTACTTTTCGGCATGGTAACTGAAAATATTGAATGCTGGCAAGATTATTACATAAAAATTTGCACTGAGAGCGTAGGTTTCGAACGCAATCCAGTGCCACAAACTTTTCTGTGCCAGTGGCAAAAATTTGAACTACAAGTTATACCATAGCATTTTGACATTTTTATGACAAGTTTGTTCACCGCAAGCGACACCTCCACCGTAACCATAGTAACGTTGACATAAACTAGATGGCATCGGCATCCAATAACGGCATCGTTATCACACATCGTTACTCTAAAAACACCCACCCCTAGTATGACGTAAATGTATAAGTAAAAGCACTTTTTCACTCCGATACATTTATCCGTCGACGCTAGAAGGTCATTGATCGACGCTAATTTTTTTTTTGTTACGATGAACGCACCGTAGCTAACCGTCAACATCAACAAAATACCTGTATGCCTGACTTAAAAGCACTGGCGTGCTTTCGAGGGAACAAATTGGATTCTGGTAACCGCAGACCAATTTGGTTGGAACGCACGGATGCATTGATTTCAATGTGCTGACATAGTAGGTAACTAACTTTTCACGTGCAAATAGG
The DNA here is from genome assembly GCA_902850365.2 of Chilo suppressalis. NCBI lineage: Eukaryota > Metazoa > Arthropoda > Insecta > Lepidoptera > Crambidae > Chilo > Chilo suppressalis. The sequence continues at coordinate 6,148,055 of OU963908.1, forward strand.
TATAGAAGAACATGCGTTCACTTTCAAACCGAAAATGTTAAGCAATATAAAATTTTAAACAATTTTTTTGCTATTTTAACAAAATCTTTTTATGCCTTACCTTGCCGCAACTTTAAGTATAGAAAACTGTACCGAACTTTCTTCGTTTCTTTTAAAGGTAGTATTTCAATCTGTGCGTAGTGTACGAATACCTTTCCCTTTCCAGAAATATTACACTTACCAAATATTTCATTAAGTTTGACTGACAAAACAGCATTTATTATGTGAAAAACGTGTCGTTTATTGATCGAAATAGGCAAAATTCTAGTAGTCATATTTAATAGCAATACCTTTCGTAGGAACGTTGCTTTGGAAAATTGGCGAAACGTTTAAACGTATTCCTCTGATCTTGAAAGAAACAAAGCTTTGTTCTGTGCAGTCAAAGGGAACAGTTTCCATATTGAACTTTATTGTTAAATCGTGAAACATAAGCATTGAGTTATTGAAAACATAAGTGTACCTACGTTAAAATTTCGTGTCAGGATCCTTTGAAGGTTTCTCATAATAAATATTCACAATTCGTGCTTTTGCACGGAATTTATTTTGAGGCAGTTAATTAAGATGGAGACGAGTGTAGTATAAACTAGAACACAATTCTTCATATTTTGCCATTGATTGTTTCCTATCCTACCTTCTAAATAAAACTTCTGAAATGAATGATACTATAATTTTAAAGGCATTCTTTCTGTTTATGTGTTAATTGTGAGGTTAACGTGTCATGATTATTTAATACTAATAATTATATTGATCAATCGGTGCTAATATGCAAACAGTAAAATAATTGTGAAAACCTTAACGTACAATATAACTAACCAAGTTCAAAAATTTCCTAGCTTTATATTGTACAGTGAGAAAATTTCAATTCTTGTCAAACTATGTATAAGTAATAAATGTGTTTGATACGAACCCTTCTCATTAATTTTTTTTTTTTATATTATAATCTGTCATTTAATATACTTAAGCAATACAAGCTCTGTTTAGTTTAAGGCTAACCACGCAATCAGTGTAAGTAGCGCTCAATTTATATTGATCATATCAATAATAATTTCCGCTATTCGATTGATTTTGTAGTCAGTGTACCGATCACCCGGCAGCCAAGAAACAATAGCATCGGTTTGTAAAATAAACGTCTTCAAACAACCGTTACGTTTTACATTGGAAGTAGGAAACCGCAGAGCAATTTCGACCGGGGTATCGATTTGCTTGTCGATCGAGCTATCGTTATCTGGAGAGCCATCGCGGTTATAATAGGCCACGTTTTTATGTAACTGGGCTTGTATAACGTCAGTGAGACATGAGAGATGCAGAGATATATATAGTTCAGATGATAATCGTTATCTGCACAGTCGTGGTGTTTCTACATCCTATTTATTTGGCCATGATTTGTTCCACCTTCCCTTTTTTTAATTTATTAATTGGTGTCGGCGCACTATATTTTTCTTCTATTTTACTTAAGCACGTCAATTTATGAGGTTAACTCACTTATTATTTGCAAATTCTCAAATGTATTCTCAATTCTATCATTGGTTTAATGTTTCGACATTATCCCAACAATTGGAGATCGATTTAGTTCATGATTTTCTGATGATTTGACGTACATCGAAAAGAAAGAAATTAGAAAAAAAAACAATATTTTTCTATTAACAATAAATACATTTAACTCATATTCCAAATAGCAAAATATTGTTCGCATAATTATGTTCAATCAAAAATGCATTATGAGGCTTACTGATATTGGGATGTTAAGTACAAAATGTATTTTCAGCATGATGTGATCGAACCTACCAAAGGTACAAAAGCTCGTTTGATGATTGCCAATTTTGGATACAGTACTATGTGAACATAAATAACAAGTTCTAAAATTTATGCATGCAGCAAATGTCACGTTTATGTTTCCTAATACACCACTGTTGAAGCCAGACTTAATGAGATAGAATTCGACCCAGTTCCTTAATTGTTGGGACCTATCCAATTTGCAATGCAATATAAATGCAGACTTGAAAACTGAGAATCTGAACATAACTTATAATAAACAATTATACTTACAGTTTTCTAAATTAGTAACTGACAAGTAATGCAATATTATGAAAACAAATCTTCATTATTTTAAATACAATATTTTCGAACAATTCCAAGGAGATATTTTCAGTTGCATTCGTCGTTTCTTGCGTAATTACTCCCCGACCATTCGTTATCTTGAGTCCAAATTAGTAATTACTTATCAGGCAACACAGAAATTTTATAAAATTAAAACAATTGAGACGGTTCAAAAGGGGTAGTCGGTTTCCAGCAGCGATGAAACATATATCATTTGAAAGCTTGTTTTATGTAATAACATGAGCAGATTTTTTTTTTCAGACTTGTTGGTTCATCAACCCGAGCTATTATTCCTGTTGATTCAAGTTTTTTAAATTCTGTTTTCACTTTATCTTGTAATTTAAAAGGTATTTTTCTACATGCTTCGACAGAGGGGTTGATATCAGGCTTAAGTGTTAAATGACATTCATAATTTTTAATTGCTCCAATACCTTTGAAAACATCATTATATTTCCCTAATAAATTATGACAATTTGACTGTGAATTGGTAATTAGTGACTTGTTTTGACTGACTTGTTGACTATTATAACTAGCCTCTGACTGTATTCGACTCTGACTATGAATGTTTTCATCAAATGTTACTGATTGGATTCTTTTGAGTAATTTTAATTGTTCACATGACTGTCTTCCAAGTACATTTCTGCAATCTATGCCTGTAATATAAAAAGATAAGACACAATTTGTTTTTGACTTCACAAGAAATTTGACAACAACCAATTGTAGGAATATTTTGTCCTGTGAAAGTTGACAAAGTATATGGAGTTTTTGTGAGCTGTGTTTCCGACAATGCTAGTTTATTAAATGTTTTTTGTGACATGATATTGACATCTGCACCAGAATCAATTAAAAAGGTAACATTATTGTTATTGATAGTTAAAGTAACACACCACTGTTCATTGCATTTTACAGAATTGCATTCATAAATCGAACCTAGAAAAAGTGAATTAATATTGTTAGACATGGAATTGACTTGTTCAGTTAAACAATTGACATTTTCTATTTGAGAAACACATTTTAGAATAATGATTGAGTTTCTGACAAAAAATACATTTTACACCAATATTAGGACATTTGTAGCGATGAATTTGACCACATTTATAACATGTTTTTTGTGACTTGTTTTGATGCTCTGTCTGAAACTGATTACTAGACCTTTGGTAATATTGGGATCGATGAGGACTGCTAGCTCGAGATGACTGTGGAGATGGACTACTATACCTCCGGGACTGATGACTATGACAACTTTGACTTCGACTTCTGTGTGACTGTGTTTTGTTCCTGCGGTGAACACTGGCAATAGCAGACATTGTATTTGATCCTGATGATAATATTTGTGCTTCTTTTCTTGATATTTCTAATGATTTTGCTATATTAATTGCTGACTCTAATGTAGACGGAGATTCTTGTAAAATTTTTTCTTTGATATAATGGTAATTATCACTTAAGTTCCAGCTAAATATATCTTTAAGCAAATCATCATGTAGAGAACCAAAATTACGTTGCAGTGCTATGTTCTTTAAGTCTGTGACATAGGTATCTAAATTTTTATTGGGCTGCTACCTTCTGTTGAAAAGTTGATGTCTTAGCATCGTAATATTGACTTTCGGACTGAAATATTCTGTGAACTTGGCGATTAATTCATTTAATTTGACTTTTTCAATGTCAAGATCGAATGAGTAAAAAATAGTTAAACATTCTGGACCAATATAATGAAGAAGCAATGCTACCTGGCGATCCTCTGCTTCATTATCTAAATTAAACGCTTTTAGGTAGATTTTAAATTTGGTAATCCAGCTTTTCCAAGTTAAAGATAGGTTACTTGACCGCGTGTTTTGTGGATCCAAGCGTCCCGTGGCTGATGTACCTTTGGATTCCAGAGATATGCCCTTTTCTGCTATTACTCACTGGTATTTGCCATCGACAAATTTTCCACCTCACACCTGATGTTGTGGTTTCTTCTTCTTTGTGGGTCTTCTTTATATTTGAATAAAACAATGTCTTGAAATTATACGCAATTTATTAGCCAGCCATGTTGGTGCAAGAGAGAGAGGGTGAGAGCGAGACAAAACATATTTAACGGCAACAACGTTCCGATTCACCTACGTAACACACTACATTTCTGGAGTCTGCAGAAGACGTCAGTCTTGTGGTAGTCACTACCACCCTCCATACAAATTAGAACCGCGTCCTTTATTTAGTAAGTATTTTTTAAACATATCATTAAACATCACTAAAGAAAAGTGTATACCCGAATATCATGAAATTGTCGATATTTTTTATATACTGACTTTATTTTCCATAAAACTGATTCTTCGTTATAAAAAAAGTAAAAAAAAATCGACAGGAATACAAATCTGAAATGACTCTGCAAGACACTCTTATTTCAGATGAAATGTGGATCAGAATATCAAAACATTATATTGTATGGGACGCAATCCGAACCGAACGCGCAGTCGATCAGACTTAACAGAGGAATGTACATGTTTTCGAGAAGCCACCGATTTTCCTAAATTGAGGGTTGTCATAGTACAAAATGAATAGGCTCATTTACTTTAAATGGACTCTATTGAAATACTAATGCGAAACAGTTTACAATGTTGACTTAATCAGGTTTATATTATAAAAATTTTCTTTGCTATGGATTTCATTGATATATATGATTATGGTATTGTATCAGCGGAATAAGGGAGCATTTTATTAAGAAACAGTTTATTAATAGAACAAAAAGGGTTCCGCGTAATTGTACACGCCAAATAAATGCTTTTTAAGTGTATAAGGGCCTCCCTATTTATTTTAATATTTATTGTTCTAGCAATAAAAACATAACTAATTTGTAAACACGCCAGTTATCTACTTATTACGGTTAATTCATGATACGCAGATACAACAGAACAAAATTCTATAATATAATCTCTTATCTATTAGACAAGTCCGTCCGTCCGTCCGTCTGTGGTGCTGTTTCAGCGGCCAAACAATAAGAGATAGATAAAGAGAATGTTTAAGTTATAAGTTAAGAATAGTCTGATAAGACTACAAACCGGATTTGAGTAACGTAGCACTTCCGGTTTTCGAGAAATCACGAATTTCAAACGAAACCACACAAAATCTCCGAAGTTCTCAATTAATTAAAGACATTTTATTTTTTTTTAGTTGGTGTACATTTGGTTCATTGGTTTGCTAGTATAATATAATATATTAAGGTTTTTAGTTTTAGGTTCATTGTTGTAGTATCTATTTTTTTTTTGTCTTAAGCTAGTATTAGGTAATAGTAATAACCTTTTTTAGCCTGTGAATGAATAAATTGTCGTATGCTTACTTATATCTAATATCATGATAAGCATAAAACATCGCCATTTGACAGAATCTTTTTAAGATTAAGTTTACAAAATTAATTAATTTTATTTATTATTCTTATCATCAAGAACTGATAATATTGTTTAAAACTCTCATGGTCACTAAACAATATAGTATAATACGGGCGACATTAAATTGACAAGTCCACTTACGACTTGAGTTCCCAAAGGATTGTCTGACTCATTTAATGTTACATTATATCGTCAAACTGGCAAAACTTGGTAATATGAAATTCCGAGAGGGTTTTCCTTTGTGTAGTGAAGTAAGGGAGAATTTCGGGAAGCCGCATAAAGGTCAAGCAATGGAACCCGACTTATTACAACATCATAATGCTCCGATGATTTATCGATGTAAAGTCGTTCACTCGAACAACATTTACCTTCTATTTGATTTCTAGCTTTTCTTAGTCAATTATGTAATTAATTAATTATAAAATAATACATGAAAGTACATATACATAGATATAATTTTTTTTAATGATATGTTTCTATTCTTATAAAGTGAGGAGCTGGCGAACAAAACGGTATAATTAAGTAAAATTAAATTTTACAGGAGTTTTATAAAACTAAATGACATAACCTCAGTGAGCTTTTGACATAGTTTTAAATTTATAAATTTAGTAACTTTAACACTGTTTTAGGCGGTTCTGATCGTAAAATTACACTATTTGATATTCAAATTCAACGGGCCTCAAAACTCCGGACTGTAAAAAAAGTAGTTTGAACAGATGTGTAATTATACCATTTTGTTCACCAGCTCCTCAACTTTTATATACACCCGATTTTGGCTTCTCGGCAGAACCATAGTTCTTATTCCCAGGTACCCGCGCCTTCCTCTACTAAACTATCACCTGTATGTTTCAAATGTTTTTTACCGTGTCCTTTTCCAAGATCTCCTTTATTTGAATATGAAATTTGATTCAGCTTGTCTTATGCCTGAAAGCGTAATAAGGCAGACTAACATAATATACCTACTAACATAGAAAGAGTTACTTTGAAATTTATAATGTTAGACAATTCGGAGTAAAAACAACAATAATATCAACAGCCGTTAATGAAAATCAATTACTCAATCAATTCGATGGGTAAAAACGATGGTTTTTGTTAACAACAGACACTTAACTATACGAAACGATCACACTGCGGAGTAGCGAATCAATAATGGCGCTTCAGCATGAGATATTAAACAAATGCAGAAACCGATTCATAGCGGCCATAATCCATTATTTGCGAAAAGTATAAATGTGAACATCGCGATTTTCACATCTATACTTTTGCATCGCAACAAAGAGTAGGAAGCTTACTATGATTGACCAAAGTTCCGATTTAGTTTTTCATGAGAATTGATTAAATTCTCTTTTAATTTCGTACTATGACCTCCAAAACCAAAACCTAAACTGAGATAGGGAATGAAAGTAATGATAGTCACAGATTATTAGATAAAAATCTGCTATTGTATCATAGATATACATTTCCATTTATTGAAATAATTTATGAATAGATATTTTAAAATTTATTCTAACTTTGGATACAAGTTCTGTTTTAGCACATATTTATTACGAAACTCCAAATAAATTATATAACACCACAAAACTAACAAAAAGAAATGATCGGATAACTCATAACTATATGACTTACTTATTATAGTATTAAACAATTTTATACCTACAAATTTTTTTCAACAGTATTTTCTATATTATTTAGGTTAATAAAGATAACCCGAACGTGATGGCGGTATATATTAGATTTTGATAATAATTATTACCAAGACTGAAAAAAGCCTCTGATACCATCTCAAAGAAACAACACAAGCAATCGAAATGCAAAGGGTAACGAGGAAAATGGCCATAAAATAAATGAGATAATTTAGAACTACGGTTAATGTCATATTCTATTACAACCTCAATTACGTCCGCTGCAGCGCCAGGCATGATTATATTTTTTTAATATCGTACTGAAAATTTTAATCATGGCGTATAGCTACAAGAACTCCACCTCCTATCGCTACGAGAAACATAATCGCGGTCTCATCTATGGATATTGTAGCAGCTATCAAAATATTCCTAATCGTAAATTCCTGGCAACAACCAGGTTATAAGCAAATAACGTCGTAATCCGCAAGCATTAAATTACGATAATCAAATATTGTCCTAAGTCCGTAAATTACAAACATTCTGGAAGTATACAGATAACTTTTTATGAGACACTATCATGAAAAAACCCTTTATTATAATCAACAAAACTGTCACAAAAACGATTACAATTTATCAATAGAAATAAGATTACAATTAAAATCGTGTAAATAAAGATACAACAATCAAAAATACAAAATTCCACGAATAATTTATAACCACCGCAACAACGTTCCAACCGATTCTCCATTAATTAAAAAACACGTCAAAATTCATTAATGACAGAATAAAAATAATCTTCTCTAAATACCGGTCAGAGGACCCGGAGAGGCTCACCCCATATTAGGTCAGACCAACAATATGTGGGCGTCCATAAATTATGTCAGGTGGTTTTTTGAATTTTCTGTTCGTATTTGATCTTGTTTAAATGTGATTTGCCAGAGAAATGCATAACTGAAGATGAATTGGTTTTTCTAGCCATAAAGCAACAGTTCTTTACCCATACATATTTATAAGATTGTTCCTTGCAAGTCGATTTATAACGCTGTAATAGAGATATATTAAAAATAGTCAAATTGTCTTCAAGATAGACGAATCTCCTGGTATGTTAATCCCACTACTTTTGAGACTGAATTGCTTTGTTTTGGCCAAAGCTCATTCTTCTTCCAACGTGATAGAAAACGAACGACAAATGGACTTAATCCTTTTGTTTTTACTACTTCTAGGTGCGATTCTGGTAATGAAATCGATATCGCTGGATGGGTTTATGTCAAATTAACCAGATTTAGCAATCTGATCAAGATTTCATTTTGAATAGGTTTAATTCTCTAGTAATCGTTTCAGTAATTGCTTTATCGCAGCCATTTCGCGTGCGAGGATATTCTGAATTGATTCCATGTCTATAGCTGAAGTGACAAGCAACAGGGAAGAGGAAACAGGTTGCAGGGCTGGTGAATCGGAATATGAACCACCTCTACGAGTGGTCACGTTCTCTGCATCTGCTTGTTGAGATCTTATATTACTAGAACTTTGCCTAACGAGAGTATTACCCTTTCTTACTACTTAAGGCTGAATGTTATAATATTGTAAATTTACAAATACAAAAAACCTCCAAGAAGAGATACATGATACGAAACACCTTAAAAATTTTTTAGCGTTGCGCCTAGTCGTTTATAATTACTGAAATATTAATTCTCTACTCTCTAGAGCAACATCGTGCATTATATACAAAATAATTATTTGATAATTTAATATCAGAGATGCGGAGAATCCCTCCTCAAGATTAAATTAAATTAATGCTCAGTGTATCGGCTAAAATATCATTTATGTATTTTATATTCTTATATAAGTTGCAGATATTAGACCATCAGATGACTTGAATATCCGTCAGCAAAAGCATACTGATGCAAGCTTAAGTAGACTTAGTGACCCAAAACCGATCTTTCTGGCTTACAATGAACCAACCTCCAAATAATATGGGAAAGGGCTCAGCAAAGTGCTTAGTTTTATGATAATATTAAAACGTGCTTTTATAAGTCATTCAAAATAAAAATATTTTTATTTCATTTCATTTCGCTGATGTATCGTACTTTTGACCTAGAAAACCGAGGTTGCATATGCGATTTTTGCTTTATATTCATATAGCTAAAATAAACATACAAACTTATCTATTTTGAAACGGCCTCCAAAGAGAGGTTTTCAAATTGACTATATGTATATATGTTCTTTTTTTGTATGTTTGTTACGCGATTTCTCTGTCAATTTAGGGCCGATTTTCTTAATTACTTTTTGTTATCACAAGGGAAAAATATTGTAGAAGACGTAGAAGCGGAACTCTTCGAAGGATCATAGCAGAACAGGTTGTAAAAGGTGATATTGCTTAGTTCATACATTTAGAAGAGTGGGGTTGATGCTTCGACCCTCCCCCTCCTCGGGTTAAATATAGCTTGTGAGGTATCATTTAAACGATCCTTTTATAAGGATTTGATTGATGTTGCTCGGACTTATCAAAAATGTTGTAAAAACTTTTTTAACAAACATAAAAACAGACTTCATAAATCACAACCACTAAAAAGTAGAAAAAAATTAAGTTACTGTTTACTTTTATCTTAATACATTTGAAGTCAAATTATATCATTTAGAGTCGATAGATCATAGATAACCATACATATCGATGGATCTGAGTTACCAATTTACTGCTTCGGTTGACACGGCACCGGCATCAAAAAATGTTAAGTTGACTTTAAATGTATTCAGATATAAATGAATTAATAATATATATTATTTATTTACTTTTTAATGGTTTTGTTGTATGAAGTTGGTTTTTGAAGTTATACTTCTTTAGGCGCGTTATGAAAAAATGATGAGAGTGAAATTTTAAGATGCGCGCGCATCACTGTAACACAAAATTTTAACAGCATGCGTTACTTTTGTGTTTACCGCACATTAAGAAAATCTGCCAACAAAATAGAAATGGAATCTCTATTTAGTGGATGTTAAATACTGCATTGTGAAGGCCTATCAAAAGTATTTATTAATCTGGAACAACGGAACCAAAGCGCGATTCAAGAGACTACAGCGCCATCTCTTGACCATTGGTGTAGTAGAACCAAAAACCTTATCTTTATTTTTTGTAATAAAGTAACAGTTATAGGTATTTATATTTATAATATCAAAAGTATTTATTAATCTGGAACAACGGAACCAAAGCGCGATTCAGGAGACTACAGCGCCATCTCTTGACCATTGGTGTAGTAGAACCAAAAACCACATCTTTATTTTTTGTAATAAAGTAACAGTTATAGGTTTATAATATTTTATTCATATTTATAATATTTATCCACATGTTTCTAGTTTGTATATTCGGAATACGTGTTTGAGTTTCATACAAGTGCAAATCACATATGTTCTAATAAATTATATTCAGTAGCGATTTTAATTGAATATTTTGATTATTTATTTATTTTTTCAAATTAAAACTGAACTTTATTGACTGTGTCCTTTTCCAGACTTTTTATTAATTTATTGTAATTAATTATTTGCATGCAATTAAAAACTAATTTTAAACGATGCCAAAGAAGGAAACTTCTCACGCGCCTACATAAGTACACGCACCCATTTTTTTAATATTTACAGATACTTGTGAATAAAATTGATTGGAGTAGCGGATTTGAGTTTCAGTTTTGTATAAATAAAGTCAGCGCAAAATCAAATTTCCTATAACTCTTCCTTTACATTTCCAATTAAAAATACGATTCAACTTAAGTTTTTTGATAAATTACTCATACAAAAATGAAATAAAACTATGATCTGCGAAAGATAAAATGTAAAATTCATTATTCAAAAGTTATTCATATAAATTTTACTCTACGAAAATTCATATTACATAAATTTCAAGCCCTCAAAGTTAATATCAACAGCATTCATGGAACATTTACGAACGTAATACACCAGGGAAGTATGATTCATTCGGAAAGCGAAACAAGTCAAAAGCTGTTTAGAAGTTGGCACCGAACCGTTCAACTCGACGTGTTGATCTTATTAACGATCTCTGTTTCATGGGTCGAATGTAATGAGCTAATTATTAAGACTGTTTAATAAGAAATTAACAATATTACACCAGCTAAACCTTATTTGTAATTTAATTATCATTTCAATGTCAAATTTAGTACGAATTATAATTTCAAGCAAAACATTCTGATAAACATTCCAATATGAAAATTTGTGTGAATAATATTATTATCTGCATTAAGTTAATTATTTATTAAAAAAAAATAGTCATCTTTAGTGGCAGATTACATATAAATTATCTGAAATTAAAGAAAATACTAACAATTGAAATAAATACAAATCCCTGGTCCATACTTGTAACTGATTATAATTATTATATCAACAAACCATAAGGTATCTTTTATTTAGGAACCGATTAAAATTATCATAACAATACACGGTATGTATCTCAATAGGAAGCTTTTATTATACAAAGCGCATCAAAATTACCTCAATCCACCTGATGTTAAGTGTTACTGGAGTCCAGTCGCGAAGATAGATGATACGGCATAAGGTGTGTCGCTCCAGACATCCTCAATTCCTCACCTTGCCTGCCTGAACCTAATCCTCTACCCTGTGGAGCCTTTTTTTTCATTACGCAGGTAAAAAATACTGTTTACAGATGACGACGCCTTTAAGAGGCACACCGCCGAACGGACCTCACACCTGGCTCCCGCAAGTCTTACGAACCCCCCAGTGGCTGCCCATCGAGGACCCCGCCACTCTTACGGGCGTTTTACGGAATAATATCCGCTAAAAAAGTCCTGCGAATACCCTCTAAGCTGCTTAGCGCGAACCCGCGGGGTCCCCGTTTAGGGATTCTACCTCATCTTCGCACCCAGCAGCCTCCCGGCCTAGCCGGGGCTCCACGGCAGGGGTCTCCCGGGATTTCACGGGGACCCCGCAGACGTGCGCAGTTAGGCCCGCACGTGGGGGCTGAGTACGCGCCCTAGAACCATACTCACCAGCAGAAATACAACACCACCAAAAGATAGTGTTATTTTACTGTGGTTATCTTTTATTAATCGCAATAAATACTCCACTTATTACAATAAGGAATGAAGCAACTATCAAATAAGTCATATGAGTTATACAACCTCTCAAAATAATTGATCAAATGATCTAGTTCATAGATAAGCTCTGAATGTTGTTGACTGCTTAATAACAAGTTATTCATTTCAAATGTCACATGAACAAAAAGATTAATAGCCATTGCAAATCATCCAGGCATTATTAGCAATCCGTAGCTCGAAAAAAAATACAAAACGGCAAACAATAATATACGAAACATTAGTTTTGCAATCGTGATCTTTAATTCGATCCAGTGATGAAACGAGAGAGATAACTATTGTTGCTTCAGTCTATTATAAGTTATTATTAAAGCTAATAATATTGTCTGTCATCTTGCTCAAAATTATAAAGACATCGCTATCTTTTTATTTTTAAAGGGGCTATTAGAACCATTAGGCAAGCATTATAAGGCAACAGATGTTTGGTTATCATTTTATAATTTCAAAATATTGGAATTTTTTCAATGATGTAGCCGTAGGTGCATTTTTTAACGCGTTACTAACATGGATTCCCAAAAAGGTTACAGTGTTACTCGTCATGATGTAAGGAACCTAAAGGTGCGGTCAGAAGGCGTGTGTTGTCGCGCGCGCGTATGCGCCACGCAATGTTGCCAAACGTATGAGAACTCTCACGTTTGAGATTTAGCAGTCCCTATACATGATACGAGGTAAACAGAATCTCGTACACTTTGATATGAGATTTGAACAGTGTTGACTGTTTGTGTTATGTACACAAACCAAAAATATTATCAGAAAGTTAATAAATATCCAGTTCACAAAGGATCGGCTCATTAAGTACAGCTTCATAATGCCATCACAAAGTGTACGTGTTTTCTATTTACTTCATATCATGTATAGGGACTGCTAAATCTCAAACGTTAGAGTTCTCATACGTTTGGCAACACAGTGCGGCGACACACGCCGTCTGACCGCACCATAACGATGCCTTACATATTTAACACTTAGGAGTTATGGAAGAATAAAGAAACACCCATACAAGTAAAAATTATCTCCCTTATTAATAAACAAGAAAAATGCTGGGATTAGTTACCCCATATTGACGTAACTAGTATAAGCATATTCCTTGTTTATTATTAAGGGGGTATATGTACATTACATAAACTCTAAAAACATTACACGCCTTTTTGTCAGTAGTCAAAGACTAGCAACAAAAATATAAATACCCTAATTTACGTACGATTACTAAAAATCTGATGTGAAATTAATTAATTAACTAATGAAAACACTCCTAAATACAATGAGAGTCATAGAAAACGGTAAAGTGAAGACCGTTAGGCCGCCTTATGTACGACAATAGGTAAAGATATAAGGAAAACGGGCAATACGACCAGGGATTGATTAGATACACCGAATAAAAGAGAGGATGGATGTGATGTCGTAAAGGGAGGCTGAGGGAGAGAACTTGAGATCGGCTGCGATAAGAAGAGCTATTCATACACTGAAAAGACCGTGCTTCCAGATTGACTGAAATAGATCAATAACAGGCTATTTACTTTTTCTTTTTGTATAATAAGGTATACTTTACTTTCGAAATGAATCTATTGCAAAAATTTGGTTAGTAGGCTGCGTATTTTGTAGCATCATAGAAGAACTACAATTTGACATACATGGATTATTAAAAAAATATAAGCTAGTCTTTCATTATACAATAAAGATATTGATTTGGTATGTTCGCTCAGAAATCGCCAATAAATCAACATTGTAGTTCTATAACTACAGGCAACAACACAAATAAGAAAAAAAAAGCGAACGGACAGACATCAAACTTTTAATTAATACGGTTCCTTTGTCACCTTTGGGAAGGAAACTCTAAAAATACACTTTTCTCAAACGAAAAAAACTCAAAATCAAGTTCCGTAAAATCTCAGAAGCAGTAAATAAAACTTTCAAAACACTACACAATTAATTTTAATTGTTCAAACATCGACGTGTCTAAGATATTCACGTATCGTATAGCACACAAGAGTCATGTTACAAGACAATATAACGTTAGTAACATAAGGAAGTGAGTATACGGTTTAAAACTTGAGACTTCATCACAGTTAAGCCATTGTCACCACCAGTTATACTCTCACAGTGTCCGCTAACAGGTAACGGTTCACCCTCAGTTAGTACATGTCGTAACAAGAGAAGAATAAATACAATCAACTTTGTTTTTTTTTACAAAATTAATGCATTTTCTTATTCATGCGTTTAACTTTATGACTTAATAGCGTCCACGTTAACTTTCGTTTTTGAGAATCCCATTGGAACCTAACGAGATAAAAAGTGTCCTTTGTCCCATTCCAGGTCATAAATTATATGCGTATCGAATTTCATCCGAATCCGTTAAGCAGTTTTTACGTGATTCAGTTACAAACATTATAACATACAAACTCTCAGATTAATAATATTACTTAATGTGTATCCTATAAAACGCTTTCTTTGTGATCTCTTTTGAAAGTAACTGAACTTAAGTAAAATTAGCATTAACAAATGTTATTTAATTTAGTTACATAACGAAAATGTCGGAGTGACTACAACATGTGCGACGTAACATTTCAGTGAAGTGGCGTTATTGTCCGGATTATGTAAACGTTTTCAACTGTCGAGCTTTTCAAGTCCACGCGGGAAAGATGAATAAGTATTTGCGAAGCAACTAAATTATCAAGTCTCTAAATAAGCATTGATGGAGATAAGAGACTATTTCTAGAGTTCGATACTAAAACATGCAATACTATCTTTAATAATAGGATAATGTAACAGATTTTACAATTTTTTATAACTTTTGAGTTATCAATTCATAAATATAGTTATGTATATTATTACCTGTCATACCACACGATTATCGAGAAACATATAATTATGTTCTTATCTTTTAATAATATAATTGCCACCAACTTGAAGTCGGCAATCAACGTAACTGCACAAGCTTTTTTTACCGTAGCCTAGCTTTTTTAGTTAACGCTTCAAAGTATGCAAACAATGAAACAAAAGACAGAGACGTGTCACGAAAGCCTGGTGAGCTTTCACAAGCTCCGCAGTACATACTGTTATTCAAATAAGCTCCCTACTGACTTGAGATAATGTTCATTTATGCACGGCTAGCATTTCTCCTGTCGAAGGC
This sequence comes from Chilo suppressalis, assembly GCA_902850365.2. NCBI lineage: Eukaryota > Metazoa > Arthropoda > Insecta > Lepidoptera > Crambidae > Chilo > Chilo suppressalis. The sequence continues at coordinate 6,163,422 of OU963908.1, forward strand.
TTATTGCACCAACAATCTAATGCCTACAGCAATGCAGCAGACACATTTCAGCCTTCACATATCATACTTACAGCTTCAAAGAAAAGAAAGAGCGAGAAGCGAAGAAAGAGCTATATTACCTTCACCTTGTCCGTCGTAGATATGGATAATAAAATATATACCAGACTTGCAGATGTTGAACTTACCTGAAACAAATTAAAAACTTTTTACTATAGCTATATTATATAGGATAGATAGATATATACCTCCAACAAATAAGTTTTCAAATAGGGTACCAAACACATTAGAATTAAAGTTTTTTTTTTAATAAATAGGGCATTTTTCCGAATAACATCGTGGTTACATGACAACTAAAAATTAAAAATTTACGTTTAAAAACGCGATTATGCTAAACACCTTTATTTGTTCAATTCTATATTATTTTCGTTGATTATAGCGGCGTCTCATCACGTGACGATTCTATACAATGTCCGGGTTAAAGAGACGAAAATATTATTTGAGACTGTACAGTTTTGTACCTATTTGTGATATTATAGTACTATAATATATAAGCCACCGTACGGTGGGCCATACGATAGATTATACAACAATGTAATTTTTTTAATCAATTAATTTTATTAAATGCTTAATCTCAAAGTCAATATGAGTAATTTGTCACTTTTGAATAACTTGACTTGTTGCTGACTGTATAAATTGAAACTTATATAAAATAATTAAAAGCATGAGAAGGCCTATATTAATTCTGAGATTCACTGGTCACAAAAACAAGACGTTGATCGTCTTTCGAGCAACAAAAGCACAATGAAGACTGCCTATTTCTATTTTGTTAACAGAGTTGAATACTGTTCAAATTGCTAATTTTAATATTTAATCTCTATTTAAGCCTCCAAGGTTCTAAAATTTCTCAAAGCGAGGGCCTATCTCGAGACAAGTTCTACGGCCCGGCTTAACAGGTGTAATTTATACTCAATTTAAATCTCGTAATAACTTTATAAAGTGATAACTTTATTTATGTCAAGAACGACGCAAAATAACATAATTGTGTTATTTTGTGTCATCCTTGACATGAACAAATAATATATATCTGCAAATCAAAAATGTCTTGAAAGGAAATGAAAGGACATTATAATTTATTCAAATTGAGTTATTGAAAGTTCTTTTGTATCGTCCAATATTTTCTCCTACCACCCATTCATGATATCGTTTAGCTCATAAGAAGAATGGGCGCAAGAAATTCATCAGCTTTTAACAGATGTAGCAACATTTATAAAAAAATCAAATTGCTACCAATATAGCATCCACTCACATTTTGATTTATCATCATTATCATCAGCCTATTAATGTCCCCACTGCTGGGGCACAGGCCTTCCCTATGGATGGATTAGGGAGATTAGGCCATGACCCACCACGCGGGCCCAGTGCGTGTTGGTGGGTGCTAACGACTGCAGATGCAGCCGGGACCAACGGCTTAACGTGGCTTCCGAAGCACGGAGGAGCTCGAGATAGTATATTTTTGGTCACCCATCCAATGACCGACCACTGCGAAAGTTGCTTAACTTCAGCAACCGCAGCCGAACACGCTAACCACTGGCGCTATCGAGCTCCTCACATTGATGAACATTTTGATTGCTGTGTCATAAATACAATCTTGGGTTCAATTACGTACGGTCTTTACTACGTTTAAAGTGAAACTTTTATTACATATATTTTCGTTCATCTTTATCATGTCGTTTAACTTTTTTAATTGTTATCAAATACTTCTGACTTATCAACAAGCATCGGTGGTTCAATGGTAGAAAACTCGCCTGATACGCGCGGATTCTAATCCTAGCCGTGGAAGAACTTTTTCTATTTATGATTTCAAAAGTTCCACTTCCATCGTGGTTGCATAAAAACACACCTTTTTTTTCTAATTAAAAGGCCTTGTATAAATAGTTCTGAATTTACTGTAAAAAGCTTTAGTGTTATGAAACTAACATTAAATCAAACTATACTTGCAGCAGATAAACCTATGTAACTCGAAGATAATTTATTCGTTACTGAAATATACGTTAACATCTTGAATTTTTAAAGAAAGAAAGAAAAAGCTTTTATTCTTCTTATTTTGTATTTAAACAAAAGGGCAACTTTATTTTTGAATTTAATAATGCAACCATTTCAATGTTTTGCAACAGCAAATATGTTTCCATTATGCAGATATTCATTAGTTTCAACGGCACTAAATGCTGCTGTCCCTACACTCGGTTTGTACTCGAAATATGAGTATCTTTATCCGAGTACATTCCCAGAAGAGCTGAATCATACACGTGTACTTGATTCGAGCACAGTAGCCAAAATTCGTTGTTAATTTCAAATTCAACTTTCAAATAAGTCCTGTAACAGGTTTAATGGAAATAATATTTTTTATTAAAGGATTGCCTCGTTATAATGGCCTGAGACCCGGATGTGATAGCGTCAACATTCTAGGTCTCGGCTTCAGATAACATTTAAATATATTTTCATGAATCTGGTTATTTGTGGTGCTTTTTCTAAGGTAACGTAACTGTTCCACTCTACCTGTAGTGCTATTCTGTAAAAATGTAACGCGCGGTTCCGATATGTATCCGCTCGGTTCCAATACAAATCCGCAAGGACGCACTTAGGATCCGCGCATTATTTTTTTTTACATAATAGCACTGCTGTCAAATTGTCAATTGAGTTCAGTACCCTTAGCACGAACCAGTATCGAATTCGAATAGTTTGCGAGTACAAAATGTCATTGTCAAATATTGTATGGAAACTTAAACAGCAGCGCCATAACGGACGAAAGAGAACTAAAATTCAGCACACATTTGACATTGACCTTTCGCACTCGCAAACTATTCGAATTCGGTACTGGTTCTAGCTAAGGGTACAGTAAAAAACTCGAAGTGTAAGGGAAAATATACCTATATGAGCACATCTTTTTGTAAAATGGATTAACGTGGTTGACGTGAAACTCTCCTCAATTTTCTCCGAATAATCTCAAATATAATGATTTACCCCATATAAATTGAATGTGTTTTTACATAAAGGGTATAACGTTCTTATCCGGGCTATTCGAAGAATGTTTGACGACTTTTCTGGATAATTCTTTTGGGAGTGAACCTGTAAACATTTTTTTTTGTAGATAGTTCCGACAAATAACTCCACCCCACCAGCTGTTAAGTGAAGGTGAAGTCCACACGCGAAGATAGCTGATATACCGCCTGCCATGTTATCAACTTTGTTTAGGATTTAAGTATATTCCCTGGTACATATTTTTAATATTTAATTGTAGAATGCTGAGTGTAACTTTTTAATCAACGCGATCACAATAGTTTTATTCAGTAAAACCCAATGTACTACCACTAATCCAAAGTGAAAAAATAATGTAATTTAAATGAAGATGCGATAGAATTTAAAAACTAGGAGTAATTATTTATTATCTATATCCTATTTTCTAAACCCCGGTGTCATACTCGGATATGTTAACACAAACGAAGCTTTAACCAAGCATAACCTATGAAGTAAAAGTTTCTTATTATTAAAGTCAAACATAGCATACCACATGTTCAAAGGTACACGGCACACACTCAGCTATGAATAGCGCACAAGTTACAAGCTTTGCTGTCTCTTACTTTAATACTTAAAGTTCACACCGTTTAGAAGAACGACCAACTGTAATTAACTCCGAACTGGGACTTTGACCCCCTTATGCATAAACGAGGAATAAGCTAAGACTAATAACGCCGTGTTTTGTTCATGTCACTCAAATACCATTTGTTATTCAATAGACAGACAAAACAAGGAGTAACTAAGCCAAGCTTGCTCTTTGTTTATTAATAAGGGGGTGAGTGGTTTTACCAGGTTCATATTTGACCTACTTAAGGGGTTACATGCAATCGCAAGGCAAAAAAAGGTTATTTAGGTTTTTTTTCTGAATAGGGATTTTATTTGTCAAATACAAGGATATTCAATAAATGAAATGGAAACTCTATACTTCACTTAGGTGCTCTTAAATTTATAAAAATATAAATTTACACTGCTCCTGTAGACGGTCTCGTAAGGAATACGGAATAAGCGTTAATAAAGGCCTCTTTGGAATATAGTTACCGAGTGTTTGTGACATACAAAATTTTCTGCGTTTTACTATATTAATAGTTACCAATTATTATTACGATGTCAATGGCTTGGTAGTTCTTTCTTACTGAATGAAATCTGTAGCAAATTACAATAAAGTCTAACATGATTTATTGAAAAAAAAATACGGGTTGATTACCATAATAAAACAATCTCAATTAGTAAAACAAACTCATCAAAACAGGGATAACCATCTAAGCCCTCTTTTCTAAGATAGATCGAATAAATCAGCCACGGAAAAACTTCGCTGGTTCATAACCGCTATATTACTCTTCCCCACACGCCTCTTTATTATCATGTAGGGGATATAGAAAGAATAGAACAATTCTCGGGGCAATATCTCTCTTCCGGGGAAGCGGTCGGCCTGAACGTAGAACGTCATAAATCAAATTTTCTCTTCCAAAAATATTTTTTTTGTAAACAAGTGCTGGGCGCAGCAATGCTGAACATAAGTTTGCGAGGTATAATGCAAAATAATCAGACTAATCGACAGTTGATTTATTATAGAGTACGAGCAAAAACAGATTTGACACAAAAAGTAATTATCAGATAAGTTTATCTTGCTACAGTAAACTTAATGAGATTTTACTTAAATTTTAAAAGACAATGTCGAACAAAAGGACCCAATTCAATACTTCGTATCGTATCCCAAATATAATACGAGTGTTGAATTATATGAAAGAACTTGTATTAGGAATCATTAATATTCGGATGATATTATTTAATTAAAAATGTAAATTAAATAAATTTCAAAAATTCTTCATATAGCAAAATGATTTATGATTAAAATAGGCTTAATAGACCTTTATAAAAATCTTATACATTATATATAGATCCTTTGACTAGCAAAACAAAATTTTTATTACAACTTCATTAAAGTGTTAAAAGTTTCCTACTTATAGATAATTCACTGAATCTTCAATTAATATCTGGAATATTTTCATTCATACCAGTTAGAAATTGATGTAATGGGATTATCAGCAAGAACTCGACTATACCTAGTTTTTAATGTGGTTCTAAAAGCGGATGGGAGCTAAATTAAACGGTGTTCGTAACGGAAAAATGTCGAGACAAGCAATAATTGAATCGATAACTGCTAGTGCACGTTAATAGCAAGCTGGAGGCAATAACCGTTCAGCTGGAGGAAATGTCTTCGGGGCGTCGTTTCTGGAATCGATGGGGAAATGCCCGGGAAATAGAGTAAAAAATATAGTAAGTACTATTACCATTTGTTACTTAGCTCATCTTATGCTTATTTTCTTACTACATTCCAAAAAAATAAGGACTTCTTTATATGAACGTTAGCTTGAAACAAACTTGATAACAGAAATATCTTAATTGGCGTGAATGATTACCGCTTTCCTGTGACATAATTTTGATATTTGAATATTTGGTGTTTTAGCGTATGAAAATGATAATCTTAAAACGCAATAAAAAATAACAACTCATTAAAAATATTCGTTTTTGTATTAAGAGTAAGGGCGTAATCATAAAACCTATGAATAAAAAGTTCCTTTGCTTTCAAAATGCAGATCTTTTTATCAAACAAAAACATAACATCAAATTCTACAAATTCTAATAGAGACTGACATTTGAACCTAAAAAGCTGCTTCAAACAAAATCAAAATTCAACATCGATTGTATTTTATATCTATACCTCTTTGTTATTGTTTTTATATTTTTTCACGTTAGTATATTGTATCGCCACTTTATATCTAAAACGCTATTTATCTTAATTTGGGGCTGACATGTTCGCACATGAATGCTCCATCATTTTTCTCGACTCCCAGCTACGCTTTAAGCTACATAAACATGCTTAAACTAAACTTTTTCGCAATTCTTTAGCACGGTTACATTATAAATCGATGAAGAGTTAAGTACTTACATCACTTAAGTTATACAATGCACTATTTCTATATATGCTTTCATTATTTTAATATACAACAGAAAGCAAAATGAACGGAAAGTTTTAATTTTTTAAGATTTAAAGGAGACTGTGGGCAAAGAAATATACCAATACCGTTGTGGTATTTATGTACACGTAAATAAAAAAGGACATCAAAAGTGATCGGGCAGTTTTGAGAAAAAATGCACTTTACAATACATATATTTTGCTACGTGTTTTGTTTAATTATTTTAAAAAGTTTTTGCTTTCTGTGATGTATTTTTCTGCTACATTATAGTCTCATTATCTCATACTCAATGCATAACTACCACTCAGCGAAAATTGGATAGGCTTGGCAAACGTTGCGCTGCTGAAGTTTCTCTCGGTGTTTTTGCGTTTTACCAAATCGTAAATCTGACCCCGTGCATATTTTCGGAATTAAAACCATACCTTCAAATTAATAAACGAAAAATAAATTTGCAAAAGTTACTGTGTATTTTGTACATCCCCCAAATGACATTTTAAAATTTGTTAGACAGAGATAAATAAACTAAAAGTTACGCTTCTACTTATGCCACACCTATGTGACGAAACTTTTAATTACTAAAATTAGCGTTTGAATTTTAAATAAAGTACGCTCCTCCGGCTGCACGTTCAAATTTATCGCGTCCTACAACCTCTTTTAGCGTGTCAAATAATCGCCAGTTGAAACTTCCGTCTAGCGTCTATAGACACGTAGCCCGATAATTCATTACGACAGATTCAAATTTCGAACGCTAATTTTAGCTTATTTAGTACCAGAGCCACCCGAAGCTTCGTCGTGCAGGTGAAGGAGAAGCATCACGACGTTTTGCTAATTTCGTATCGACGTTATCCAAGCTAGATTTATAGAATGCGCTGCGTCCACACTCCTTCCTGCTCCTAATCCGAGTGAAATCTGGAGTTAATACAACAAAAACAGTCCCCTCCAGACATCCTATTTTCCGGTCTGTATTAAATTCTCCATGTAAAGCTCTCGAAACTTTACTTACTGATACAAAAACAAATCACCACAAGGAATTTATTTCACTGCGTAAGTTGGAAAATACTTCCCCGGATGGGTACTCCGATTCGTGCGGTAATTTCGCTGTGCCAAACCTCTTAAAATTCACTTCCTATAGTGGGTAACACAGTTTTGTGGGATGCCGGGCTAGGTCAGGGCGCGTTGCTACCACACCGAGTATATTTTCATGTTGATTCCCAGTATTTTGTATAAGTGTGATTAATAAATATCGGTTACGAAACCCAGGCAGAAAAAGTAGATAATGCTTTTTTATGTTAAAATGGTGGCAAACAAGCGTTTGGCCCGCCTGATGGTAAGCGGCCACCATAGCCTATAGACGATTGCGACACCAAAGCTATCATGTTGCCTACCCTGACCCCATTCCCTACCCCGTGGAGCCCTGGAACCATATTCACCGACAGAAACATAACACAGATATACCGTAGAGGTCCCGCAAACTCATATAAAACGGTTTGCTTCCACCTATATCGTCAGACTAGCTAGGTTGTGGAACTCATTGCCGGAATCTCTGTTTCTAGTCACCTATAATCTGGGGCTCTTCAAGTCGCGAGTGAATCGGTTTCTTCTAGGCAAGCGTGTCCCACCTTAGGCTGCTACGTCGCTCTACATCAGGCGCATGGCCGTCAACCTATTTAATGTAAAAAAAACGTAATGTCATTTTACTGTGTGGTCTTCTGTAAAGTGTAGGCTCCAATTCGAGCGGGAAATCCGCTCAGCCTTAGCCTTAACTCTTTTAATAATTTTATTCGAAATTAAATCAAAGTATAAATTATTCGCACATTTATCGACGACCTGTTCCGGTTTGTACGCCGGGTTTCATAGTGTCGCCGACTCGAGAGGTCTCGGGTTCGAATCCCGGTGGGTGTAACGTACCTTAATATGGTTTCGACTCATGGTTTCGATTATCATAGGTTCCATTTCGCACATTTTATCATATAACATCATCGATATTCATCAGGCATCATCATATATTTTATCACTTATTCCTGGAAACACATAATTTCAAAAATATCACACACTATTCATCATTTTGTAAATACGTATAATGATTTCTTCTGTACTGAAAATCACTATTCCAGAGTGCTGGACACTTACCGGCATTTCTCTTTATTCTGTTATTTACTTGTTTTCACTTATTATGCTTTGATTTTATCTATATTTAATTTATTTATTTTATTGACATTTTATGACAACCTAATGTTTTTTATCCGTTGCCATGGCTACCCATGACACGGATACTCTCTCCAACTACGTCTATGACTATTCAACCTCCACAGACCACTTACTTTGATTCTTTTTGGCTCGATTCGAACCGTGTCTAAATTCAAATGGTTCCGGACCTATAAAAGGCCGAGCCTCCCTGATCATTTATTCAATTCTACGGCAAAAGTTGCCTACTCAACTTTTGAAAGCTCGCTACCGAGCTCTAAATTAATAAAAGGCCTTGTCCCGGGGCCGACTGCCCCGGGACTCAAGAAAGACCTCAAAGCTTTTTAGCACCTATTGGCTCTTTAAAACAACTTCCTAACTCCTATACTTTACTACTATACACGTTCTCGCAACCTCATCGGTGGGACTGCGCCTGGTCTCCAGCTTCTTCGGCCAGCCTCCAGCTGCTTCAGCCCGCCTTCTACCGACTCCTGCCGTTTCTTCAACGCCCGCCTCTGGCCGATATACGCCGGCCAAATACTACCAGCAGCGCCGCCAGCAACCACCAGGGGAGGCCAGGATCTAAGACGGCTGCACAGGAGCGCTTCTGCCCCTGAAGATCGCCGACGACCCACGTCCTACCGTTCAAGCCGCCCCTGAAGATCGCCGACGACCCACGCCCACTTCACAACTCACACTACACACATATTCCATATTTTTTTTAATAATCTGTAAATAGTACTTTATCTTGTAAATATATATTCCTATACTGTTCTTTTGATTTTTTTTTTCTTCCTTCCTATCTAGTTTTTATTTTGTTGCTACACAACATGGGGGCAGATGTTTGTGTGATGAATACGAACATTTGTGCTCCAGTCATGGGTCTTTGATATGTATTTCTATATAAATATACTTATATATGTACAATATATGTATTCTATCCGTTACCCTAGTATACCATAACACAAGCCTTACAGTGCTTACTTTGGGACTAGGCTAATTGATGTGAGGTGTGTAATTGGTTGAGTATTGCAAATATTTATTATTATTATTATTATTCATCAGTTGAAAAAAAAACAAATCGCCTTATGATAATTTTTATTTCAATTATGGCTTGCCTAATAACAGTTATAATTTTCTTAAACAGCATACAAAATAAAAATATCTAATGCAAACTCCATCTGATTTGGAGTAAGGGTAATCACTGCACATAAAACATGCCAAAACAGCTCACCTTAATTCCTTGGCATAAAAACATCTGTCGGGCTTTGGAAATAATGCAATTCGGCGTTCACTCCACGTACATCTTATAACTGGTGGTACGATAAAATCCAAACGCTTTGCTTTGCTAATGCAGACGTCTTCTCATAATTTTCCATTTGTGAAAATCAGATTATCTACATTATATTCGAATTCGAAGACATCTTCGAACAAGTATACAAGAAAATCGTAGGATGTATTTTTTTGTTATTAAGTTTCGTAGGACCTATTTCATTTACTATGTATTATAACTTGTATTCTGGTAATTAATGTTTTCTTCTCTTATAATATCAAGTATATTTACTATAGAAGGCATTATCCTATCCTTTATATGTGAGAAAATCTATGACGCATTTGCAAAAAAACTTCAAACCCATAACTTTAACACGAGATTTAAGAACAAACTTGCCGTTCCATGTTTCAGACTCCAAAAATCAAGAGGTTCATTTCTGGGTTGTTGTATTGCGTTCCCCAAGATCTGATTGAGCTTCCACTGACCTAATTTATATCTCTAATCAAGAATACTCTTATGAGATAGGGCTATTGTAAAGTTGATGATTATCTAAATGATCGTAATGTATGGACAAAGTGTTTCTGGTAGTATGTAATTTAATGGGTATTAGTCCTTTTTTCATAACATTGATGTGGTATTCAATGCCGCTTCCTATATACTAAAATAGTTAACTATTAAAGTACTTGTAAGTTTACATCTATTTTCTTAATGATGTAATGGAAGGTGACTTCAGCTGAATCCCGAAATAATTTTTCAACTTGACGAATCTGTATAAGGTAATAATACAGGGAGAAAAACACTGTGATAGTATGAAAATAATTTAATAAATATGTATTAATAATACAACGCAACATTGAATGACACAAAAGTAGGCCACGTGAAATGCTGATGTTTTGTAATAATATTGTGTGTTATATTTTATAAGTGTGTGTGTGTGTAACTACGTAGTGCACTAATATTATAAATAAGTATGTTTTGTACTATTAAGCCTTCTTCAATAAATGGACACCAACCTATCTACGTCTTTGTATTTATTATAACCTGCCGCCATCACCCAACATACCACATGGCGACCCTGCCAGGATAGGATTCAATAAATGGACACCAACCTATCTACGTCTTTGTATTTATTATAACCTGCCGCCATCACCCAACATACCACAACACACCCTGGCTAAGTTTCTTGCCGGTTCTTCTCAGTACATGGTCTCCTGCCGTAGTTTTGCGAACCGATGGCGTAGCTTCTCGACTGTCACAAGTGCTTGTAACAACCTAGACTAATAAATGATTTTTGAGTATGAGTTTTAACATAATAATATGAGTTATATGAACTCTTCGAAGAAATTTGGTGACTCATTTCTTTGACGCACTATCCGTAAATAGAATGCTCTCCCCGCTCACGTGTTCCCTCCCTCTTACAACCTGGGATCTTTTAAAAGATGCGCGAAGAAGCAACATGCAGGCCAGCAGGGTGAGGATGGCTGGTGTGGCAGGTAGGACTGCTGTATCAGCTATCTTAGCGTCTGGACTTCACTATCACTTAACATCAGGTGGGGTGGAGTCATTTGTCAGACCTATCTATTAAAAGCTATATCTATCTAAGCAACTTTGAAATTTAATGAGAATTATGTCTTTCCTTGTAGAGACAAAACAAAATAGGTATCTGACTGCTAACAAGTCTAGGTTTTTGTTTAAAAAAACGATACATTAACAACGATCTTATATTATGAGTAAAGCTGTAGTAGCAAGCGGTGTGTGACTTGCACTTTAAGAAAATTATCGGACCACAAAAAAGTGGGCCTTACAGCCTAATTACAGTTATTGTTATCTCACTGCGTGCTACATAAAAGGGTGTGAATTAAGCTATTGCATTAATAATTTAGCTTATTGTTTCAAAATGAGTATATTGCAAAAGCGGAAACCAAGATCACGTTGTGTACGATGTATTTTATTATATTAAAAAAGCTTAAAATACGAACGACGTTCCTTAAAACATGTAAAAAAAAATATTTAGGTAAACTGTTAAATTGTGATCTATTATAAGTTGACAGAAGCTTTCATATAAACAATTAATAATTACATGATATCATCACTGCATTTTGTGGCCCAAAATGCGGCAATGAAACTATAATATTATTCTCCAGAATGAGTGTAAAATTCAAATGAACGCGCTTTAGTATTCTGTACACATATTGAATTATTACATCATAATGCCTTAAAGTACCAATTCATGTCGACACATTTTGCCTTTTAGAATATCAAGAAATATAGGTGTTAATTTTTATTGAATGACAGGCACAGGAAATACTATTAATATAAGCAGTTGCATTTTCTAAGACATATTCCCTTATTAATAAACAAGGAATAAGCTTGGACTAGTTACGCCGTGTTTTGTTAATTTCGCTCACATGCCATTTGTCACTCAATAGACAGACACAAAACATGGAGTAACTAATCCAAGCGAAGTCTCCGTTTATTTATAAGGGGGATAGTGTTTGATCGACAGAAAGTAAAATATACTGTTTCCAGCACAGAACATAGAAAGAGGTTAGAAGGGTGATCATATTGCTTTTGTACCGGAACTACACTTCGACTTAATAGATAATAGCCAATCAAACAACGTGGCATCAAACATCGAACCAATCAGTGCTCACACCCGAGAGCAACGACCCAATCAGAACCAAGTTTTTGACAAGTTATGAGCATTTGTTCATACATAACTGAGGCGTGCCTGCTCCGCTCACAAGGCCCTTCAAACCTCTTTCTGTGTTCTGTGGTTTCCAGTAACTACATCGTTTCTCTGAGCGATCTAAAAACATGCATAACATAATAAAAAAAAATAGTATGTTGCTGCACTTGCTACCAACTTTCAAATAAATACAGTTTATCAATAGTAAAAAAATATTCTAATATTGTAAAAAGGAAAGATTTGATGTTAGTAAAGAATAAACTCTAAAATTACTGAACCAATTTTTAAAATTCTTTTACCAGTGTTAAGTTACATTATTCCAGACGAAGACTTGAACTATAATGTATCCCATTAAAACAATGCAACTTTAGTTACATATTTTTAAGCTTGATACTATTTTTTCTTGCATGAGGTGTTTATTTTATTACACTTAGGTTATTCAGTTATCAACAATATTTGCTTTGTAATAGCGGTAATAAGCTTCGGTTAGCCAATAAATAAACTATGTTCCACAATTGTGTTGGAACCCGATTGTTTGTATAACGATGAACAAATGAACATCTCTAGGCAGTACTTGTGCCATAACCGTTGGTGACCCGCGTAATTAACGGTTAGGGTCAGTTCCCACGGCAACCATTGGGTTCAAAGGAGAAAAATATTTTTCCCTGATTTGCGGAACGGCTTACGAAATGCGCTTCGCAGTGACGTCAAATAAATTTGATATCGCTAAAAGACACGAGTTGCCTTATTCTATTGTTATCGTAAAGAAAGCGACAGTACTTTTCTTAAAAAACCATAAAACTTAATTTTTACCTTAACCCCGAAACGCGACTGGAAGAGTGTCTTGCTGTTCTAAAAACATATATATAATACAATAATGTAGTTTTTACGGTCCACCTTTCATTTTTTTCATTAGCTACAGCTTAAAACAGCAATATATTTAAATCGTGATAACCCGACTCATCCTTACCTGCTTGTTTCGGTATAATTGTCCGACACTTATGCTTATGTAATTAATTTCATCCCGTATATTTTTTATCGCCAGTTACGCTTAATAGAGCTGGATAAATGAAGAGATTATCCACGAATAACGATGGAAAAAAGCAGACGAGCTTGATTTATTCTCTCTATTCCCATCTGTGAAATGTAGATATCAATTTCAAATAGCTCGTTAACTGCTTCATTTTAATGTTTATTACAGTACTTACGTACAATTATTTACGTTATACTGTTCTTCTAATTAAATAGGAATGTATTCTTAAACTGTACTCAATAAGGAAATATTATTCAAATTAATAAGGAGATTGATTCCTAATTCATCTCGATTTTAACTTGTCTATTTTAACAATGATTTTCCAAATAAACTGAAAAAAGGCAGAACGCTAGATAGTGGGTTATCTTAAAATTGACTATTTATATAAAAAAATATTCGTTCCCAATAGTTTTAAGCCTCCCGCAAATAGGCGCGTTATTGCGATATCTGTTTTAGTACCTTATGTATAAGAACGCCTAAAAAGTTACACACTGCTGCGATAATAAAGACGCAATAGAAGTATGGCGAAATATCGCAACAATGCATCCGAAATTATCGACCGATAATAACGCGCCTATGGGCTTAAAACCATTGGGAACAAATTAATCTATAACTACACAATTTCAATTTATCCCACTATTTAGTATTCTGAAAATACTTATGTGCTTGCTTCACGTATACAACATTAAATTGATGGAATGCTTTTTTCACTATTTTGGATTGGAACTAATTCGTTTAACTCTACGGCATTACCTTGATTTGAAATGTTAGCTGCAAAGGTTATATTATCATCATCCTCATCAGCCTATTAATGTCCCCACTGCTGGGGTACAGGCCCATTACGTCCATAGGAAAGGTCCTATGGATGGAAAAGGGAGATTGGGCCAAGGTTATATTAGCTGTTTCTTAAACTCCAAGCTACATAAAATTTGCAATAGTAGGTATTTAATTTTAGATATATATTCGCACTGGGTTTTTGTCTTGTACAACAGACCTCTTGACCTATTGAAACACAATCGACTTTCAATTGCGATTAGTTCTCGTGAAAGAACTATTGTTCACGATACCTCTTAAAAGTTCTACATAAAAAGCTGCGCTTTTATAGTACATCTTGACAAATACACGGCGTTGAGTAAACAATTTTTATGGTAACAATCGAAAGTTTTATTGCAAATTTATAAACAGAGCACGAGTCGGAATAAATCGTGATTTCTTTGCGAACAACTTTCTTCGTATCGTCCATAATAATGGACGAATAACATGCCCCCAATGCATCCTAAAACATTCATGACGCATTCGATCTTGTTCCGTGTTATATTTTATTTTTAATAAAGTCATACTTTATTAATAATATTAAAAAAAAATAGTGTGTACGGACCATACATCTGTAGTAAAACTTCTTTTCTTTAAATACCCTAATATAAGACGGTGTTTATGGCATAGGGGAATGAAGCAGAACATCATCATATATATCGTCGCGTGTGGCGATCGTGACGCTCGTAGCGTTTCAGCCTTCACTGAATTACCCTCAACTTTCATGCTCGTCGGGAAGAGCTGCGCACGCATCCTGTTCATGATGAGATGTTCTCTGAACTACCAAAAGTCCGCTATTTTTGCATTATTTTCGAATATTAATATTTTATGAAAACTATATGATTCAATTGCACACAATTGCGGAGATGTGCGAGTGTAGTAGATATTACTACTAAAAGTCCTAATAAAAGTGCTCTTAAAGATTTCATTATTTTAAAACATGACAATGATCTCAACTAAGTTGTCATGTTAGTGTTTTATAATAAAATGTTGCCTAACTTTGCCAATTGGACAACAAGGACTTTTCCGTACGATAATGTGTGCATTGCTGTTTACAATTACATATTTCGTGAATAAGGCTGTTTTAATGGAAAATAAATGATTAATGAATATTGCTTTTGTTTGCCTTGACCGGGATTTATTATCATTAAATTTAAATCTATTTTGACGATCTCTATGCTATGTGTACTGAACAGAAGTAAGTGTCGCCGCACACGGGCCACACGCCACAGCCACAAACGTCGCCACGAGAAGCTACTAAAGTGGCTTAAACACACGGGCCACCGACCACAACCACAAAACGCCGCCACCGGCATATTTATTGTAGTTTTCATACATTTTATATGGACTCGCCACACACGGTATGCCGGTGGCCGCCACACGCTACAAATCGTCGTTGCTCGCTTCTTGTGGCCCGCACCGGTCACTTAATGCGCGATACAGAACACACGTCACTCGCGCGATTCCGGTGGGGAAAATATTTGTTTGATAAATACGAACATTATTTGTACCTAAATAATTGTTGTAATTTGTGTTAAAATATATTTCTACTACTAAAACATACCTATTAATGCTTGGCAATTATTATTTATGGGTAATTTTAATCCCAAATGCATTGCACATTCTAATGTAAGCATGGTGTTTTTTATGATCTGTCAAAGAGCAAATTAATTTTAATGAAATTGCTAAAAAATCTAGCCATCTACCTATATACAGATTCACAACTATGAAACTATACAAACACAAAACAGTAACTTAAAATAAAATTGCAATATACCTATTAATATAGCAAACAGATGAGTCACATATAAATTCTTACTACTCATAATGAAAATCATAATAATATTTTCTTTAAATCAAACTAGTTTTAACGGGTTAATGCACGAACTTTATTTATTTATTGACGTTTCGCAGCCTTTTCAGGTCTGCATCAGAATAATGTTTTTTTTTATTTACTTTGTTAAAGACTTTTATTGAGCGTTCGAATATTTCTTCGGAAGTTTTCTAAAACGTTACTGTCTATGTATGAATTTATTAGCAAATTTATTTATTTAAAATTCTTTTTTGTAATTTTGAGTTTATTTATTTGACCCTAACTACCACCGGTTCCAAAATTGGGAGACCTTTCTACTGACCTATCTCCTTCTTTCGTTCGTGCATTAACTCGTTAAAACTAGTTTTATTTAATGAGTGATGTGCCTGAAAACCTAAGAAACAAATATAATATTTCCTTTACTTTGGAAACTGCTATTAGGTAAGACCACTGTTCATTTATAAGATCAAAGGCTCCCTACAAGTAAAATAACGTATAATAATCACTTTAGTAATGGGAGCGCCATTTGGTGACTATTAGTGCCTTCTACATATTACTTCGTTTCGTGTTGTTTTATTATATTATAATAGCAATGAAGTGACTTCATCTTTTATCAAACTAAAAGTTAATTAATAATCTAAGCGGTCCCATTGTGTCACCGCATGTGATATGTTGTGCAAAGGACAATGGGCAAAACACACCCAGCACCGCCAACAATGTAATTAGTATGAATCGATAGATCTATGAAAAACTAGCCTTTTTTATTATGACCCGGAAAAAAATATCCTGGGAGTCAAAAGATATGACACCTTAAAAAATATCCTGGTAGTCAAAAGATATGATACATGGGCATATTTAAGTAGCTAAATAAATTAATTTTATAGTACCTTTATTTTATATTATTAGTAACCATATTAATATGCCATATCGTACTATACAACCAGATAAACGACAAAGCCTGCCGACCATCCTGCGCTTGCTCTTTCCGAGTCACCTCAAAACGGTTTACGGGGGTTGAAAGACTTATGCAAATAGTCGACTCGTCTTACTTCGTTGTGATTGTGCTCTGCCTGTCACTTGATTGATTTTTATCTAACACGCTTTGGAGATTGGAACACGATTATCGGTTTTGTCAATTAATATTGATGAACTGAAATCATGTTTTCTCCGAAGCGTGGACAAGTTTGGGTGATTTGCGTCGCTTCGTTTTACAAAGAAGACAATTTACTGTAACGAACAGAATGTTTAAAAAACCCTACCCATGCGGGGGTTTATGGATTTACTCTAGCGCAGAATAACATAAGCGGCACCCTTAAACCTTGTGAAGTACTCCCATAATACCTGAGCCCCCTATGTAGTATCGAACTAACTAACTAAATTAATTCCCTTGTATCATTAATGTTCGTTTGTTAAAGTATTTCTGCCTCTTTAACTTAAAATAACTAAAAACTCCCGGGATGGAATTTGATGCGCTTTGGCACAGATGATCATGACTATAATTCCTTTCAAACAAGTGTAGTTTAAGCTGTGGCGGACGTGGGTGCAGCGTCCATACATTTTTGCCCAATGTCCTTTCCATAGAAACTAATAACAAACCCATTTTTGTAGTACGTGAATGAATTCTTTTTCGCTTCAAGGCCATTATCCCTTAAGCTGGATTCTTACAAACTATCCGGATGAAAGTCGAGTAACTATAGTCATTAATTGAAGAAATATTAAAATAATATTTTACCTTTTTAAGCATTTAACTGCTAAATTTAAAATGTAATAAAAAATCTACTAGCTACTCCGCGTGGTTTTTTTTTCTAGTAAAATTTTCTTTAGATTTAAGTATCAAGGAGTTAAATGCTTAAAAAATGTTTAATATTTATAATGGTATTCATTTAACATTGTGGGCTACCTTATGCGAATAGATGGACCTGCCTTGTAGCCTAAGAAATACTAGAGAAAATTCGACACGGTCAATTAGAGCTAAGGTAGCATAATGCTCATTGCATCCACCCGGCTTGTAGAGGCTGCGGGTTCGAGTCCCGTCTGCTGCCTGGTCCACGTGGACATTCTTCTAGTATTTTTTGTTCAGATTTAAATATTAAAGTTACCATCTCTTTCCGTTATAGGTAAGTACACAAACAGAAGGAAAGAATAGCCAAACCTTGTTATTATATTGATTACAATTAACCGTACATAAATAATAATAGATATCCATTTGTATAGAATGAGGAAGCATAATTACGAGAAAATAATACGACTCGATATTATAAATGATAGATATTGACCCAATAAGTATGTTATTTCGCCCCAAATTACTCGGCCATTTTAACGGCTCTTTCTATAATAATGAGATTGTAATATTTATAGGACCATCTGTTTAACGCTATCAAATTTAGCCGTCCTTTTGTAATCCCTGCGGCACGTGCGTGCCTTTATTATTTCAGTATTAAATAACTTTAAAAACGTTACCTACGCTTCGTAAAGGAAATACTTATTATATAAAAAAAAAATACTTATCCTTAAAACACCTTTAGAAATTGTTGAGGATATAAACTCAATGATGAGTGTCATAGACACTATATATATAATTTCCCAATATGGTAGCAGAGCGACGGGAAAAATTAATAATTTAGTTGTTAAGTGCAATTTTCTGGTCAGAGCGAGTTACTTGACGAAATAGTACACTTGAATTCTTCTACAGGTCGGATTGCGTCAAATATTCATAACAGTGTTTGTGCTTTACCTGCTTCAAGCAGCAGGAGTGCGGATCACAGCACGTGGCATCGACGTCTGGGACATCTGAACGCCAGGAGCATGGGTTTGCTCAAGCGTGGGATGGCAGATGGGATTAGCTATGGTGATGATTATGAGCCTTGTATAAGCTGCATTGAAGGTAAGAGCCCTAGATTGCCTTTTCCTAAAAAGTCATTACGTCGTGCTAGTGATCTGTTAGTGTTAGTGCACACTGACTTGTGTGGGCCTATGCAAGACAAATCTATAGGCGGTGCTAGGTACCTATTGACCTTCATCGACGATTTTAGTAGGAAAACGGTGTGTTATTGTATCAAAACTAAGGATCAGGTCTTACAATGCTTTAAAGAATTCAAAGCATTTGCGGAGAACCAAACTAACAAAAAGATCAAAGCTTTGAGAAGCGATAATGGTGGCGAATATGTAAATAGTCATTATAGGGAGTTTTTAAAGTCGTGTGGTATTAGGCATGAAGTTACGGTGCCTTACTGTCCACAGCAGAACGGAGTAGCGGAACGCGCTAACCGTACTATTATGGAAGCGGTAAGATGCATGCTTCGTGAGGCTGGTCTGGGAAATGAGTACTGGGCTGAGGCTGCAAACACGGCAGTGTACTTGAAAAATCGTTGTCCAACAAAGGCGGTTCGTGGAACGACTCCCGAAGAGAAGTGGACTGGACGTAAGGTAAATGTGTCCCATTTACGAATATTCGGATGCTTGGCGTATTCAGTTGTAAATATTAGACGTAAGTTAGATTTAAAAACTAAAATGTACATATTCGTCGGCTATTGTGAAGATTCGAAAGGGTATCGCCTTGTCGACCCTGGATCACGAATCCTAAAAATTTCAAGGGATGTGGTGTTCCTTGAACATAAATTTTTCAAAGATACAGTACTTCAAAACAGTGAACCAGTGCAGTACAACGTTTTGGAAAATACTGATTTGGTTGAAGAACCGACAGTAGCTGGAGATAGTTCGCAACTGAATCAAACGGGTGTGTCTTTTCAGCAAACTATCAGCTCGGACGAAACCATTTCAGAAGAGAACGACAGCTCGGACTTGTATGTTCCGAATAGGTCGTCGTTTGATTCTGAGGATTCGTGCAATTTTAGTGATTTGGAAGACAGTTTCATTTCAGCCTTTCTTGCGGGGAAGAAACTGAATGAGGATGGCGACCCAAAGTCAGTTCGTGAAGCTCTCAGTGGACCAGATACGGCACAGTGGAAAGCTGCTATGGATGAGGAGTACAAGTCTTTTTTGGATAACAAGTGTTGGTCACTTGAGGACTTGCCAAAAGGTAAGAAAACTATAAAATCGAAATGGATTTTTAAGAGGAAAAGAGGGCTGAACGGTGAAGTACTACGTTACAAAGCTCGCCTCGTAGCAAAGGGATACACACAAAAATTCGGTGTAGACTACTTTGAGACGTTTTCACCCGTTGTGAGGTACTCTACGTTGCGCATGTTGTTTGCTCTAGCTGCCGAGCATAATATGGATGTAGACCATATGGACGTGAAGACAGCGTTCCTAAATGGCGATTTAAAGGAAACTGTTTTCATGGAAGTTCCAGAGGGGTATGAAAATGTAAATAGTAGGCATAAGGTTTATCGTTTACACAAGTCTGTGTACGGTTTGAAGCAGGCACCAAGGGCGTGGAATGAGAAAATTAACTCAGTTCTCATCAAGAATTTGAACTTCAATCGGTTGATATGTGAACCGTGCGTTTATGTGAGATCTCAAAACGGAGCCTTGGTGATCATCGCCTTATATGTTGATGACGTAATTCTTTTTAGTAACTGTCATAAGTCTAAAAGAATTGTAAAGGACTTACTGATGGAGCAGTTTGTGATGACTGATCTTGGTCCAGTAGAACATGTATTGGGCATGCATATGTACAAAAAGGATGGGACGTTTATCTTAGAACAGTCTAGATACATTGAAAAGATCCTAGACAAATATAGTATGATGGATTGCAAACCAGCGAGTACGCCTATGGCAGCTGACCTCTACAAACTCACCAAAGCTACCGGAGAATGTAATTTGGATTACAGGAATCTGATTGGCTGTCTCCTGTACGTAGCAGTGTGTAGCAGGCCTGATATCGCTCACACCGTCGGAGTACTGAGTCAGTTCAACAGTTGTTACTCGGAGGCTCACTGGAAGGCGGCGAAACGAGTACTACGATATTTGAAGGGTACGTTGAACCATCGTTTAACTTTTAAGAAGTCCGGTCTACAAGTTACTGGTTATGTAGATGCGGATTGGGCCGGAAGTACTGATAGGAGGTCGTACACTGGATTTCTGTTTAGGATGGGTGATTCCGTGACTTCTTGGGAGAGTCGTAAACAGAAAACCATTGCGTTATCAAGTACTGAGGCGGAATATATGGCGCTGTCTGACGCTTGTAAGGAGGCGTTGTTTATTAGTTTCTTTTTGAAGGAATGTCTGATAGAGTCTAGTGAACCAGTGGTGTTATATAACGACAACCAGTCGGCACAAAAATTGTGTGAGAATGCCAGGTTTCACGCTAGGACGAAGCATATCGATATCAGACATCACTTTGTCAGGGAACTAGTGGAAGGTGGCAGTGTCGTTGTTAAGTACCTACCCTCTGACCAGATGCTAGCTGATTTTTTAACGAAGCCTGTAAATACTTCTGTTTTTAAACGTTGTGTAAATAGTATAGGGTTTTGTTAGTAGGTTAGTGTTATTCTGGTAGGTTAGGTATCTTAGGCTAGTGTTTTTTGAATGTTTTTATTTTTCTATTTGCCACTGAGTTTAAGGCGGCGTGTTGAGGATATAAACTCAATGATGAGTGTCATAGACACTATATATATAATTTCCCAATAGAAATAATATTTTTGTTATACTAAGATACTTACTTACATTAATTCTTTTTTTACCAAAAAAGTTGTAAAGTATCTCACAAATTTAATAATACGACGTCATCATCATCATTAAGCCTAGGGTGCGTCCAGATTATATATATATATATATATTTAACATGTTATAACGCTTTTGTCATATAACACGACCACATGATATGTAATATAGTCTGGAAACACCGTGAGATCCATGGAATTATTTCATTGACCCTCGCCCGTTACCATAATTTTAATTTAATTGTACATAGTTAACTTATTATCTGAGTGGAAATCATTTGCTCGGACTTAAAAGTATAAAATGCAATATTTTTTGTAAATTTTGACTAGTTGCGTTATATTTGTTTCATAGGTTTTCACGCACATCACTCATTAAATAAAACTAGTTTTAACGGGTTAATGCACAAAAAAAAACATTATTCTGACGATGCAGACCTGAAAAGGCTGCGAAACGTCAATAAATAAATAAAGTTTCGTGCGTTAACTCGTCAAAACTAATTTTATTTAGTTGCGTTATGTTTGAATCCTGTTACTTCTGTTTTTGTAAATGAGTAGTTACATAGATTTACGCAAAGTCGCTTCATTTTATGGTGAGTCCAGCTGTTGTTTTGTCAAAAAAGTCTCTCTTGAATAAATAGTCTATACATTCGGACAAGCGAACAATAAAGATAAAGAGAATCTTTCGAAGGTGCAAAAACAAAACATCGAATATTAATGATGCTAGTATATTGTGAAAGTTATTCGCTACCCGGCTCAAGGGAAAGAACTAAACACCATGCCACGAAGGAGCATAGTAAAAACGACAGAAGTGACCTTGCCTACTGTATCCCTAGCACGCACCATTATCGAATTCGAATAGTTTGCGAGTGCGAAATGTCAATGTCAAATTTTGTATGAAAACTTGAACAGCAGCGCCACAAAGTACGTAACGAGAACTAAAAATCAGTACACATTTGACAATGACACTTCGGACTTGCAAACGTTACGAATTCGATATTGGTTCGTGCTAAGGGTACTGATTTTTTCATAAAAGGTTCAGATTTAATGTTCATGTCGATTTAACGTTTAAGAGTCTGTTTTTCATTGGTAATTTTCTGGTTATGGCCTTTTCTGGATTCGACCACTTCTAGTGAAGCCTGTACAAGAAGTTAAGTAAAGGACAATTCTTGCTTTTGACCACTTGATTTGAATCTATAGTGAAAATTACTTCCTAGGATAGACACTAGAATTAGAGGTGATGACGGGGTACAGTAAACGATATTCTATTTAGTCCGTCAGTTAGATGATTAAAATATAACAGACACGTATTTTTTCTTTGGGCAATCAACCAAAAAATGGCAAAGTTATAGCGCGTCAAAGTTTGGGAGTAGGGGCTCGTGACGTCACTTTTGAGTGAAAATTGTACTTGTTTAATTATAAAACGTGACGTCATGCGACTTTTTAAGTCAATATATCTCTGTGTTTATATTATGTGAAAAAAGAAAAAATACGTGTCCAATACTTTTTGATAATCTACCTGATAAACGAAGAAGAAAAAATTAGTCATCATCCCTAAGTTCCCCCTTTCTCTCTTAGTACCTGTAGCGAGACTAGGAAGGACACAAAAGCATTGAATGCGGCAGTAGCTAACTTTTATATAGGAAGTAAGTAAAATGATAACGAAAAGGACTATTTTGGAGATTAGTTAGAAAACAAATACTAATTGGGTACATTTTATCGTTTCCCGTTTACAGATTTAATCTAACTATATTTAGCCAAATGTAAAACCGTTAAAGTGTGCCTATGTCTATCGTTATAATAATATAAGTTATTTATAGGATTGTCACCATAAACCTTGTTTTTAGCGAGTTTCCAAGTTACTCCGAGATCATGGCACTTGCAGCAGTGCCGAAATATCGGAAACTCAATAAAAACTAGGTACATGGTAACAATCCCGTAAATTACTTATATTACTATTTATAATGTTAGTGACCATGAAAGTTTAAAACAATATATTGTGTCTCTCGTTCATATTTAGAGAATTTTTTACAAAACTAAGTGTTATTTCGTAAAGTAAATCAGTGTAAGGAAAAACTTAAAATTAATAATTAATTGAAATTTTTTTTTCCAGGCAACAATTTTCTTTCGATTTGTTTTGAAATCTGGAAATTATAATTATGCCTAAATGAAAATAATTAAATTGATTTCGTGTTATGAAGAAAAATATTATTTAATACAAAATAATAGTAAATATTATATTATTCCGTTATTTCGGAAACTCGCTAAAAACAAGGTACATGGTAACAATCCCGTAAATAACTTATATTACATATATTACTATTTTAGTGACCAAGAAAGTTTAAAACAATAAATAGTAAATATGAACAAATTATGTATATGAAAAAACAAAAATACTAGACAATATTTTATTTCGACTGGATGCAAGTTTTTGCTCTCCAGAAACTCATTACAGGAGCAACAGCTCAGTACGTGTGCTCATTATAATTCCCGACGCATCGCATAAAACCAAGAGAGTAATAGTGGTGTCATTATTTAAATATACACCTTTTTTGTTTGTAGCGCAGAGCCCGTAATATCATTATTTTTATGGTTGTTTGATGAGACCTTTTTTAATGTTTGGAACGACATCCCCTTGACCTCAGCTATTTGTTAAATGTAACAGTTAGGTAGACATAAGTATTAAAATAAATTGCCATTATAAAATGAATACATGTGTGTCGTTGAACACTCGGTTGGAACGAAGTTAACTATAAACATAAGAATAAGTATCTCTTATCTATTAGACAAGTCCGTCCGTCCGTCTGTCTGTGGTGCTGTTTCAGCGGCCAAACCGTAAGAGATAGATAAAGAGAATAATGAAGTTATAAGTTAAGAATAGTCTGATAAGACTACAAACCGGATTTGAGTAACGTAGCACTCCGGTTTTCGAGAAATCACGAATTTCAAACGAAACCACACAAAATCTCCGAAGTTCTCAATTAATTAAATACATTTTTTTTTTAATCAGGTTTTGGTGAACATTTGGTTCACTGGTTTGCTAGTTGTATATAACTTCACACAATACGCTACGAAACAACTGACGGTTGTGACCCGTGGTTGTTGGAAAAATCTTTCACTTTTTTTCGCCTAGCCTCCAGCCGCCCAGTCACTACCGTTCGCGAAGGAACTTGATTCAAAAACTATATATTTTTATTTTTAGAAATATAAAGATAGCCTATGTGGCTTACTTAACAGTCACCATTACAAATCAGACTAATTATTACAACGAAAATAAACTGGGTCATCCCAAGAAATTAACAGCGTCATTGTTAATTTAATATAATAGCTGAATTAGTTTGTACCGAAGCTGAAACACACACAAAGTTGATTGTAAGTAAGTAAGTAGCCAGTGGTATTCCTGGTCATAAATTATAGGATAACAGGCAGGGTTGTCGAGGACACCAAATGAGTATTTGAAAATGTCGCCGACAGGAATAACGAATGTGTTTTTAATTGCCCTGAGAGTAGGTACTCCTTTGCATTTTTCGATATAATATTGTAAATTATTTTTTTACATAAATAAAATATTTAAAAATATACTTATAGGAATAAGAAGACCTTTTATTATTTCTGTTCCTCCGGATGGATTTTCCGCTCGATTTCTCTTCCGCGAGAGTCCGTTGTGGAAATAAATTCTACCTTACAAAAGACCGCAATGAAATATCAACTTTTTAGTGGTGTTTTATTTCTGTAGTTAGTTAGATTGGTTCTAGAGCTATGAGGAAAGGGTTTTAGCTGGCAAAGTGAGGATAGATGGAACGGCACATTTCTTTTTAGAATCAGCTAACTTCACAATTGGACTGGTCATATGCCGCACCTTGTACGAAGAAGTAATTCTGAAACAGCTATTGCAATGTTGGGATGAACATGTTTATATTGAAACTTTACATACGTTAAATTTTTATCTTACCTTCACATTTTAACACAGAATTTCTATGCATCTTAACACTGTCAACCCAACAACAACACTGTCAAATGTTTAGGGTTACTTTTATAATTGTTTATTACGTATAACTGCAATCTCATACGGGTATACCTAATTATGTGAGCCAAAAGTTTTAGTTTTGAGTTATTCAAAAAAATTAATACAAAAATAAAAATATTTATACCTCGCTCAAAAAGAATTTTTGAGCGAGGTATAAATGGAAATATCCTATGGAATAGATGAAATGGACATGCGTCACGAGCGTCACACGACTATAATCTATATTTGTGTGTGTGTGTTTGAGTAATGACACATATATACATATACATATCGACGTCCGCCGCGAATAATCCGGTAATGACCTATTACGGGGT
Organism: Chilo suppressalis; assembly: GCA_902850365.2. NCBI lineage: Eukaryota > Metazoa > Arthropoda > Insecta > Lepidoptera > Crambidae > Chilo > Chilo suppressalis. Next base: position 6,189,242 of record OU963908.1, read on the forward strand.
TTTTCATGTTATGCGTTTTTCGGCATCTAGAAGTTAAAATACACCATGTAATTTTTTTTCACATTTTTTCTATCTTTATTTACGAAGATATGAAAAATTACGCGTATATTCCATAAAAAAACTTTATAATGTATTTTAAACGAATAATATAGGTTTAGATTTTTACGAAAAAAAATATCAATATAATTTGACAGCAAACATTATTTACGATATTATTCGGGTAAACAGGTTTCAGCAACTCCCTATTTCTATGCGCCCTTTTTTCCAATTTGAGCTTGCCAAACGTAACAGAACCCTAGTTTGCTTAGAGCGTCAAAAACTGTAAAATTATAAATCGGGTATATACGTTTGTAGTGGAAAATTTACACTTCAGACTGTGGTACATTCAAAACTTTTTCTAAATCATGAGATGGCTTAAAAACGACAGTATGAAAGAGTGTTTAATAGTAACTACAACTATTCCTTTTTTAAGCCTAAAAAGGATCAGTGTACTTTATGTTCACAATACCAGCAAGCTGACTCCATTGAAAAGGCATCTTTAGAAGAAAATCACAGGAAACATTTGAGTATGAAAGAAAGAGTTCGTGAAATTAAAAATGAAGAAAAAGAAACACTTAATGAAATGACACCGTTGTGGACATTTTTGATTTAGAAAAAGTTTTGAATGTACCACAGTCTGAAGTGTTAATTTTCTACTACAAACGTAAATACCCGATTAATAATTTTACAGTTTTTGACGCTCTTAACAAACTAGGGTTCTGTTACGTTTGGCAAGCTCAAATCGGAAAAAAGGGCGTATCGAAATAGGAAGTTGCTTGTTTCAATTTGTCAAGACCGTACACGAAAAAGGTTTTTACGCAAATTTTTATTTTACTCTGATGGTTGTTATGGCCAGAATTAAAAGAGATACATAATTGCATTGTATCTTTACATTGCAATGACTCTTCAAATTGACATTACCCATCGGTTTTTTGTTAGTGGGCATAGCCAAAATGAAAGCGACTCCTTGCATGCATGTATTAAAAGAGCTCTGAAAAACAAAGTTTTGTACACACCGGACCAAGTATATAGTATCATCATGAACGCTAAAGTCTCCGGTGAGCAATATATCCTAAAAAAATGCAACAATCTGAAATCCTCAACATAAAAGAACTTGTTGAACCCAAAAGATGGCTTCAAGATAAGACAGGAGAAAAAGTAAGATGGTCCGATGTGATGGGGGTTAGTGTGTCATACAGTAAACCTGTTTTCTTTTCAAATATGTTTTGATCAGGATTATTTTGAATTGGATTACGATGCAGGCAGAAGTAGACAGCGTCGGCAGAAACAGGTGTCCAAAACAATTGAAAGTATTGAATTAAAGCCAGCATACGACAAGCCCCTCCCTATTAAAAAAGCTTTGTATAATGATCTCCTGTGTAACTCCCAAACAATTCCCCACCATTATCAACCATTTTATAGAAACTTAAGCTTTTGTGATATTGAATCAGGTCACGATGAGGTTTCTAACTAAGATTTTTAACTGTAATAGGACCTTTTTATAATTATCATGATTGTGTAAGCATGTGTAAATGTGTGTCTTCAGTGCAGTGTCTATTTTTTTATGATAATAATAACTATCGTGTTTTGTCAAATTAATTAAAGTTGTTTCATTAACTAGAATGTCCTTTATTTCATAAAATATACTATAATAATCATCAAATGATATTTAAGTAAACTATTTGAATAAACAATAATAGCCATAACAATAAAATGGACGTTACTGTAAAACAATCGAATAACCTAATAATTGCTTTTTACAAATGTTCAGTAAACAAAACAAATTACACGAATAATAGCGCAACACGATTTTACTGCGGCCGTCGAAAATATAAATTTACACGAACAATATCTAAAGTGTCATTACTGACCACAGATTGACCTACACTAATATAGTAAAATGCATCCAGCTAAATTATAACGAAGCCCTTGGGACTAATTAAATTTTGTTGAAATAACCAGATAGCTGAAAAAATTAGCTTCCATATGCGATATAAAAAGTCTCTCATACTTGTTGTTTAATGGAGTTATTAAGTAAAAATGGTTTTTTATTTTTCCTGAACATTTACACTTTTATGATTACCGGATTATTCGCGGGGGGCGTCGATATAGAGTCTGTTGTAATTAATCAAAAATTGAGAATTAAAACGTAGTAATCGCAGCCCTAGAAACATCTTAGGAGCCGCTTACAAATTCCTCTGGTTGGCCTCGCCTCCGGGGATCCGCACATTGTAACTTGCAAAGAACCTGCTTAGCATACTGATAATGTACCCGGAATCGTCTGTGACGTACTTTCATTCAATTTACTAATTATTACTTATACCATGGATTTCGGTTATTAGACTCTATTAGATGAATTCAAATCTATAAGTAGTTTAAATATGTAAACATTTGTAAGTAGGAATAAAAGCAACATATCCCGCAAAACCAAAGTGAGGCTGGTGCACACGCTGGTCTTTTCGATTTCCTTTTATGGCGCTGAATCCTGGACGATAAGACAGAGTGAAAGTGCGAGGATCGAAGCTTTTCAGATGCGGTGTTGGAGGTGGATGTTAAAAATTAATTGTACTGCAAGCCGGACCAACGTATCCATACTTGAGGAACTCGGCATCACCACAGGGTTGTCCACTATCTGTTACCAGCGCAAACTCAAGTATTTCGTACACATCACTCGCAGAAACCCTGACAGCCTAGAGAAGCTGATAGTAGTTGGCGAGACAATGGGAGAAGATCACGCGGTCGCTCACCTACCCGATGGTCAGACCTAGTAAAGTCCCTCACTGGCCTATCAATAACCAAGGCTATTATAAAGACTGCAGAAGACAGGGAAACGTGGAGAAGCAAAGTGCATCGAGTGGTCAACATTTCAAGTTAGACACGACCTTCAGCAATGAAGGTAGCGACTTAGAAGAAGGTATAAGAGAAAGGTAAAGGTACGTAATAAAAGATATAGGTGTACATATTTTTTGATATAAAATTCTTAATGAATAAACTATTTTTTTTTTGTTAATTTAGATTACTTTTGAAAACAAATGGTTTAGAACAGTGGTCAGCAGATCAGAATGTAACTGTGCTATTATATTCCAATTTCAAAGCGGCAAAAATCAACGAGAAAATATAGGAAAATAACCAAATAGGTGAGTTTGGTAGACTACAAAACTGGGGGCCAATCGCCTAACGGGATTGCAACGGCCATCGCTATCTCCTACGATTTCATTTTGGTGTTGCTAACCGCCAAACTTATATTCGCACTTTTTTTTCTTTTGCATTGATAATAACTATATTTCTGCGCTATGATTACGGAATAATGCGCTTGCGACAACAACAACAAAATACATGTTAAAAATCCCGTAAATAACAACCTATAAATTGGTTTCTACAGGAATTTAAACTTACATATTGCGGCATTACTTATCATCATGGAGTTCGGAAAAATCATAAAGTGTTTCAAAGTAAAAAATAAGTGTTTTACTTTAGTTACAAATTTGATGTCTATATCGGAAACTGGCGCTACAGAGCAACATTAACATGCTTGGTATGAAAGTTGGCTCAGACCTAAATCCAAAGGACTACATCGAAACCGCGATCAAAACAACTTCACGCAAACTCGGAGTTCTGAACAAGGTGAGTCGTTTTTTCACGCCCGATCAACTGTGCTTGTTATACAAAACGCAAGTGCGGCCCTGCGTGGAATATTGCTCGCACCTCTGGGATGGCTCCGAAAAGTACTTGCTCGATGCTTTGGATTGGTTACAGCGGCGCGCGATCCCCATCATAGGCGATGAGGAGGTGACTAAACACTTCGAGCCTCTTCAATTACGCCGTGACGTGGCGTCACTAAGCGCGTTCTATCGTCTGTACCACGGCGAATTCTGAGGAGTTATTCTCTCTTATTCCACCTTCCCCTTTCCTTCAGAGGACCACGCGCGCTGGCCTACGTTGTCACCGTCGAACTGTGGCCACAATTCTAACGCGTAAAAAGGAATTTGGTGACTCATTTCTTTGTCGCACTATCCGTAAATGAAATGCTCTGCCCGCTCACGTGTTCCCTCCCTATTAGAACCCGGGATCCTTTAAAAGAGGCGTGAAGAAGCAACATGCAGGCCGGCAGGGTGAGGATGGCTGGTGTGGCAGGTAGAACTGCTGTATCAGCTATCTTCGCATCTGGACTTTACCTTCACTTAACATCAGGTGGGGTGGAATCATTTGTCGGACCTATCTATAAAAAAAAACCCACAAACATTGATTTGTGACACTAGTGTAATTACTGATAACACCTATGTTCAAGGGTAACTTTGAAATTATACACAATACCGCTCTGTATTTCTTAATAATTTTCTTTGTTGGAAATTAAATTATAAACCCGATATATGCATCCTCACTACAATTTTAAGTCTTTATATATTACAGCAAATCAAATAAATACACTTCTCATTTTCGTCTAATCATGAACTCAACTCAATTTATTAAAGCAAATAAAAAAAATCTAATTTGATGCATAGTACAACTCTTTTGAATCGTCCAAAATTTGTTTTTCCCTACCACTCGCGTATTAAAACTTAATGCCATTAGGAATTTCAGCACATAAGTACTTAATGGCATTCTCATAGTCACGCTGTTTACATTACACTGATAAATTCTCATTTCTTGGATAAAACTATCAGTCAGTTAAATTATTACCTACTCAATCAGAAGAATTGCTGTCCGTTATACCAAAAATTATATGAATGACCAAACATTTTTACTATATCAAATATTACGTACTTTTATACATGGATGAAATAAATTATCCCTTGTCTATGTTATCTGTGATATGATTTCTCCAATGTGGAAATAGACTAATAAAATGAAAATATCTTTAGTGTAAACCAATATGTTTCTGACGTCTCACTTCTTCATAGTTGAATTGATTGGCCCTAATTTCCTTGTCGTATTATTCGAAAGTTTAATTCTTTACTCGTGTACATTCCCGCCTTTTTACAACTAGGTTTCATTCAAAAGAGGAGTAAAGAATTAGTTGAAGAGGCCGACAAGGAGAGGAGGACTGTTGTGACAGGTAATACAAATGCACCAGCTGTGTTCGCGTCTGATTTCCAACACCATTTGACATCATGTGGCGTTGAACCATTTGCCATGTAGGAGTTCACTTGAATCGTTGGTATGATCGTTAATAAATTGCATTTGTTGTCTGACCATTAATATTGGAGTATTTCAAAGAGTTTTCAATGAGTCTATTTGAATGAATAAAGAGTAATTTCGTTTCATTTCATGAATTAGGTATGAATGTACTCGTTGTCTATATTTATCCTGAAATTCTAAGGTTAGTATTTATAAAGCATTTACAAAATTTTGTTCACCATATAAAAACAACAATATTTACCATCTTGTAGCAAATTCTAACAACTTGCCTCGATCCAGAAACAGGAATGTTATTACGTTATTCCTTGCAATAATATTACTTAGTAACCGGTAAAAGCAGAAGTCAGTTGAAAATTATTCCAGTTTCTTCATTCGACAACAAGCTGAGATGGAGCCGTTTGTAAACCAATATTTACATAATAGTACAATAAGTCCTGCCAGTTAAAATTACTAGTTAAGACTTCCCATTCAAGTTATTAAATTCTCCTAAGTTGTAGGACTCCAAGGGGTAGGGGATTAGGTCAGGGTAGGCATCGACGCAAGTGATATTTTTTGTATTGCAAACGGCTATAAGCAATGATTGCCGCTTACCACCAGGCGTTTGCTTTTATACTTCTTTGCCACCCTTTTAACATAAAAGAAAAAGTTTTTTTGTCAAGTAGTAAAGAATATTACGTGATTAATATCTAATAGTAAAGTATAAATTAACTATGTACAAGTAACTATTTTTGTAATATAGTAACAACTAAGCGCAAATTCTTATGTAATGCTTTTTAAACTAAAAGGGAATATCAGCTCTCATTAAGGACTTTTTTATGCTTTATTATGTGGACATTGTTGTTGGTGTCGCAATGAGTAATGTATTTATACTAAGTATCTAAAAGTAACAGCTATTGTGAGACTGTTTTTGTCCTAAATAAATAAAAAAAAAACTTAATAGTAGCAGAGCTCTTGAGGAAGCTCTATGGCGCAAGTGGTTAGCGCGTTTGGCCTGCGAACTTAAACTACTTTCGCAACGGTCAGTCTTTGGATGGATGACCAAAAACTTATTATCATGAGCTTCTCCGTGCTTCGGAAGGTATGTTAAGCTGCATCTGCAATCGTTAGCACACACATATGGGCCCACCTGGTGGGTCATGGTTTAATCTCCCTATTCCATCCATAGGAAAGTCCTGTGGCCCAGAAGTGAGGATATAAGCTGATGATGATGATGAATAGAATTACGTAAACATATACTTTCTTTATTATTATTTTTAATTTTCCATTTAACTCACAAGTTGAGCAATTTTTAATGTCGTAAACTAATTCAAATAAAACTACTTTTAGAATCTACGTACTTTAAACGGATAATAATTCCATATTAGGTGTGCTATTTACAAATTTGCGCGGTTTAAGCATATTTTGTGAACTAAATAAATCAGTATTTTTGTAAAGGAGTGTAATGCATTTACCGTTTTTAACTGTTCTCATTATTTTTACTACTCAAAACTTAAAAAAATATTGAAAACTTCACGGTATATAACAAAATATATTAAATACTATTTTAGCACATGTTTTAAAACAGGATTTAAATTAGGTTTATTTTCCCGAGTTGGTATATCATAATTGCCATTTTATCGCCGATATTATTGCCGACTATCATCTCGTTTCTCTGTTTTAGAAATGATCATAAAGTGGATATTATTAATTTATAAATCTGATTAATATCTCATGCATTCACTTTAAAGCCATGGGTAGGCAAAACATGAAAGAGACTACACCATGAGATAGAACTTTCCCATAGCCATTTGTATGGCAATGTCATAGTTTAGGCATTAAATCCACTGGGATATAGCCTGGAATCAATACTTCTTGTGACAGGTTCAGGGCAAAAATGTTAGGATTACAACTTATCTACATGCTTGATATTCACAATAGTTAACGCAGTAACCGCTTTATTTATACATATACGAGTAGGTTTTTAGTTTGTAATTTATAGAGTTAAACGGTAAATTTAACTCTATATATTAATTACAAACTAAAAGCCTAACAGGTAACATAAGTCAATCTTGATTTTTAAATGAAGACTATTGTCGTCACTTTTCATAAGCAATCGACAAATGAAAGTTCAAAGCGAGCGAGATATATATGAGAATAAAATATTATTGTTATGTGAACTGTCTGATAGACATTTAAAGCCCGCCTAACGATACCGCACTCGAAACAATTTGGTTTCACAAGGGGTCGCTCAACAACCGATGCCGGTGTTGAGCTTGTACAGCAAATTTTTGATGCCTGGGAGAACTCGCATGATGCACTTGGTGTGTTTTGCGACTTATCAAAGGCATTCGATTGCGTTTTTCATGAAACATTGATCAGGAAACTACAGCACTATGGATTTAGAGACACCACTCTGGATCTTATTGTATCATATTTGAGTGATAGGGTTCAGAGGGTTGACATCAATGGAGAAAAATCTCCTGGTTCGTCGGTTAAGATGGGAGTTCCGCAGGGCTCAATCCTTGGTCCTTTCTTATTTTTAATTTATATCAATGATTTGCCTTATTTTGTAAAGGATAACCATGAAATAGTATTGTTTGCGGATGACACTTCACTTTTGTTTAAAATTAAACGTAGGCAGTCGCAAATTGACGACGTGAACAAGTCTATTTCTAAGGTAGTCCACTGGTTTAACGTTAATAATTTACTGCTAAATGAAGGGAAAACTAAGTGTTTGAAATTTGTTTTACCTAATGTTAAACAGGTAAAAACGAATGTAAATATAAAGGATCGAAATGTGAGCCTTGTAGATACCACAGTGTTCTTAGGAATCACACTAGATTCAAAGTTGCAATGGGGCCCACATATTGATAAATTGTCGAAGAGACTTAGCTCTGCAGCATATGCTGTAATGAAAATACGCCAGTTAACGGATATAGAAACTGCCAGATTAGTCTATTTTAGTTATTTTCATAGTGTAATGTCTTACGGTATTTTACTGTGGGGAAATGCCGCCGATATTCAAACAATATTTGTGTTGCAGAAGCGGGCTATTCGATCAATTTATAATCTTAAAGTTAAGGACTCTTTAAGAAATAAGTTTAAAGAAATAGGCATAATGACGGTTGCATCACAATACATATATGAAAACTTAGTATATGTCAAAAAAAATATTAGTTTATTTACTAAAAATAGTGAAATACATACACTTAATACTAGAAGTAAAAATAAGTTAACTTTACCTGCTACTAGGCTCCACAAAATTAATAACTCGTTTAGAGGCCTCTGTGTTCGCTTTTACAATAAAGTCCCAAGCAATATTCAAGAGTTGAGCCTGACTAAATTTAAATCGACTATTAAAAAAACTCTTATTAAGAATGCTTATTATAAAGTGTCTGATTATATTACAGACAAAAATGCTTGGGTTTGAACTGTTCCAACCATTCCAACGGGTATTTCTATATGATATATATTATGGATCATGTGTTGATGATACTTTTATTGAAAAGCTGTATTTAAAGCTGATTACGTAAGGAAGAATATCAGACTATTTAAGAAGATTTGAATGACAAAACGGCGTGGTCATGATTTCTCCATTGTTTTTGCTTTGTAATTGTTTGCAGTGTCCTACAGATAAATGACTTTAAGTTTAAGTAAATATGTTGTGGTTGATATAGGTGGTTATGGGTAGTCATGCTCTCTTAAAAGTCTCTTCGGTGGTGTCGTGTGAGGCGGGTCGTTACGTTCCCTAAAATATGGTTGAGCGAAGCGATGGCTGGTTCATGCGTCATGCTCGTGAACGGGTGCTGCCAGCGGAGATGAGTCTGCCCTAACTACTTTGATATTTAAGATATAAATGTTTAATTACACCTATTATAAATAACTCTGTTTGTATTTATACTGTGTGACACAGCAATCAAAATGCAGGTGTACAATTAATGTATAATTTCACATTATGTAATGAAGGGTGACTTCATGAATCATCTCTGAAGTCATTTTTCAACTTGACGACTCTGTAAATGATAAAACAGGGAGAAAAAAACAGCCCTTGCTGAGTTTCTTGCCGGTTCTTCTCAGTACAAGGTCTCCCGCCGTAGATTTACGAACCGATGGCGTAGCTTCTCGACATTCATATGTGCTTGTAACAGCCTAAACTGAATAAATGATTTTGATTGATTGATTGATTGATTGATAGGGTTCGTGATTTTATGGTTCTGTGTAGGGTTGACAATGTACGACGAAAAATTAATCACGTGCTTTTATAAGCCTTCTAATAGGTATTAGCATAAACCATTTCTTTTTTTAATAAAAGTCATTGGCCACTCACAATAGAAAAGCGTATCCTTATTCAATTGATGACGACCTCCGTGGCCGAGTGGTTTGTACGCCGGGTTTCATGGCGTCGCCGACTCGAGAGGTCCCGGGTTCGAATCCCGGTGGGGGCAGATATTTGTGTGATGAACACGAGCATTTGTACTCCAGTCATGGATGTTTAAAATATGTATTTCTATATAAATATACTTATATATGTAAAGTATGTGTATTCTATCCGTTACCCTAGTATCCCATAACACAAGCCTTATAGTGCTTACTTTGGGGCCAGGCTAATTGGAGTGTGTAAAAAAAAAAAATCCTTATATATTTTATTATCAATCGACTTGTCACATTCTGCGCTATAAATACGCAGCTCTTTCTTGTAATTTTAATCAGAGGAAAAACTGGCCCTAACTTCCTATCGAAATGCGAATTAGTAATTATAATTAAGATTGGTTACAAGAACTCAACGAGCCTGTATACGCAAACTGAAGTTAAATAATACGTTTAAGTTTCCTATCCATTGACCGTTATTTGAGATTTGCTTGAACCCCAGAATTTCACGATACGGGACACACTCACAAGTTTTTACTTTAAAATAACAATTGAAGAAAATTCACTGAAGATATAAAATAACTCAAACTCAAATCATTTATTGCAACCATAATGGGCACAGTGGGTGGTAGGAACTTATATTAATATGAGCATTATGGACCCCGTCGGCCACGCATTTGGATTAGAAGAGAGGATGCCCTTCCCAAATAAACAACACTAAAATTATAAGTATATAAAAATATAATTATAGTAAAAATTTAATATGAAAACTGACCCTACATGTGTACAGAGCTTTAAATTGTTTTTGGCAGCCCTATGTAGCCTCTATGTTAGAGACTATCTCTCGGTGAGAGAAAAAGAGCATGTTGATTTTTCTCGCTCTATCTCCAGGGCAGAACCGGCCAGACCGCTTTTATTGTAGTTTTACTGTTCGCAATTTAACTTGAAACATTAAACTCAGGGTGAACAAACAATGATGATAATCGCATTCACAAAGTACGTGTCGATGGCTGGGTAATATGAGCTTCCAATGTTATTGTACTCTTTGTGTATCGCTGCTGATTCTATTGGATTCGACAGTAATGAATGAACTGGATTATAGATATGAATCACCATGGAAGTAAGCCTGTCACCCAAGCATTACCATTGGAACACTTGACTGTAAAAGCGATATTTCATAAATGATCTGATTACGTGTCCTGTATTGTTGGTCATACTACAACGCTATATTCCATAATAACTTCTTTTACATAAGTATAATCTAAAAAAACTTTAAAACTCACCCCCAAAAAAATATTTGAATTGAGCAGATTATTTAGTGTAATCTGTTCAAAAATATATGCTTTAAAAAAAATCAAATTCAATACGTACAAATGTAATTTTTATTAATTAAAAAAACTACTATTAAATAAGTATTTTGACCTGCCTTACAATCTGTTGTTTAAAAAAATAGAAAGAAAAAGATCCGATATAGTCAACGAAATCTGTGAAGGCAGACACCGAGAAATCTTTAAGTTCTCGGTAAATGTTTACCCCAAATACTTTTCTATTATCTGAAGTTCAGTCATGGATAAACAGTTAGTGTAAACTTGGACACAAGTCGTGAGAATATAAATTGAACTTATATGTATTTGACATGTTTCAATGTAGATTTTGTAATTACCACGTAACTTGTCACCATTTTTACTAGGTCCCGAAATGTAAGATGAAATGCCAAGCTTGGTTGCTTTACCGAAAATAATTAACAAAACTTTACAAACACATACAAAACCGTGACGTTGTCGGCGGACTACTTTACGTGCACTAATCCAGTGAATTTACTACTAACCCAACTGTCATTATAGAATTATTTAATAACGAAAATTTACGACATCGAAAGCTGTCGAATCTCAAAACTGAGACCGTTAGGGCCGCTGACCTATTTCTTCTAACCTGCAATGCAGCGACAGGGCGGTATCAAGGTCTTAACTCGATTTTATAGTAAGTAGATTTTGTGTTGCATCATACAGTACATGAACTATTTTTTTTTTGTATATTTTTAGTCACACTACTTGTTATAAACGATCTGGCAATAGCAAACTAATAAGTATATGTCATTATCACTAAATCACTATGTTTTTTATATAATTCAAACTAATTTTGGAAACGACAATATAAGTAAAATAGCTATTGACACGTTAAAAGTTTTGTATGAGATAGTAAGAATATGTTCAGAAATAACACAGGTACCAAAACCGAAACTGGGAAATTCACATGTATTCCTCAAAAATCTACTGCGTTATTTTAGGTGATGTTTTCTGGGTGCATCTCTGGCAATGACCGCTATAATACTTAAACTTTATTGAGAGAAAGAAAATTGCCGCGAAGGAGACAATTGTGAAGCGATGCTATATGGAGCCGTGATATCGTGAAGGCACGTGACATAGTATGAAAGTCACTGGGCCACGCCAGATGAAATAGACTACATATTTTAATGTTCCATAGAAGAGAACTACATTTGTAACCTTCTAAGTGTTATATATATATTTATCAGCTAGATGTTTAAATCTAAAGAAAAAATTACTAAAAAACCTATCTACAATGCGAACAGACGGCGCTGCCTTGCAGCCTAAGAAATGCTTAATGGTTAGAGCATCCGCCCGGATAGCGGAGGGTATGGGTTAGAGACCCGTTTGATGCCTATACCGCGTGGATTTTTTTCTAATAAAATAATCTTTACATTTCTAAGTGTTGTGCTTCTGAGCTTTGTTCATTATGAATATTTTTTTTATATAAATTTCTCCTAAAATCACCCTTCCCCGCCTGATTTTAAGTGTCCAATCAGGTAAAGCGGGAGTGTATACCGCTGTAGCCATCTGTCTAGCCATCGATTTGAACTCAATCCCCTACTCCATGGAAGCCTTAGTACCTTTCACACCAACAGAAACAAAACACCACCAAGCGTAGCTTTATTTTACTGTGCATTTCTTTAAGATGAAGGAGATGATACCCCCTACCAGGCGCTCCAATTTAAGTGTAAATCCCTCCGATTCTGTCGACCTAGGCACGCCTTGGAGTACCCCGACGACCAAATCACCCGAGCCAACGCGCCTCCGACTCCTCCCACACATGCCACAACCACCAACCCTACACAGCTAGCGTACTTGCACACTAGCTTAGCATTAGGCAGGTATCGCACCCGTAGAATAAGAGTGCGGAGACCCGGTCTACACACGATACGCTATACCAGATACCAGCTATGGTGAGTTTTACACTGGTTTTTTTTTTGAGTGTGTATGCTGTTGGTAGCAGATGACCTTTACAGAGTCACCGACAACAAGAGAGTTACAAGCCGAGAATTGGCGGTGGCTCAACGCCTCAGGTTCGAGTGGTCTAGAAGCTCCAGACGGAAAGGAGACTCCCCCCGTGGGGCCACCCGCCTGGAATACCTCTAAAGGCACTCGCCAATTCTCGGCTCTCTTGTTGTCGGTGACTCTGTAAAGGTCATCTGCTACCAACAGCATACACACTTAAAAAAAACCAGTGTATAACCCACCATATTCCACCTTTTATTTTTATGGGAGGATATGCATATATCTAAATGAGTATAAAATTACTTTTCCTAGATGGATTTCAATTTCTAAAATATGGTTTTAAGGTAAGCGAAAATTAAGTACAGTCGTAATAGTCATTTGTTATATAAGAGTGCAAAGTTGCTTGTTAACCGCGTGCTCAGTTTTGATGACCGATCAAGCGAAGGATTCTAAAATTAAATCACGAGCGCAGTGAGTGATTAAAAGTTAGAATCCTAAGCGTTAGCGAGGGAATCAAAAGAGCATGAGATTACAAATCTTTGCACCAGAGTGCAACACGTAACTTTTCATCCCACCCCAGCTCGATATTGACTAAATTAAAAAAAAACATTTACAATCACAAGATACTTTTATTTTAGTTAAGGTTACTACATTATAATAGGTAAGTATTATAGAATAATCTTTAAATTATAACAAATAATACTAAGGTATAATTTTTATTGACGACCTCCGTGGTCGAGTGGTTTGTACGCCGGGTTTATGGTGTCGCCGACTCGAGAGGTCCTGGGTTCGAATCCCGGTGGGGGCAGATGTTTGTGTGATGAATACGAGCATTTGTACTAGTACTAGTACCAGTCATGGATGTTTATATGTATTTCTATATAAATATACTTATATATGTACTGTATATGTATTCTGTCCGTTACCCTAGTATCCCATAACACAAGCCTTATAGTGCTTACTTTGGGGCTAGGCTAATTGGTGTGAGTGTTGGAAATATTTATTATTATTATTTATTTATTTATTATTATAATTAAGAAAAACGTAAAGTAACGTTGCTACAGTTACTTAAGTTGAGTGTAATATTTTATATGATTATTATACTTAATAGTTGTATTGATTCATCAGATTCCCTTGGCGTAAATGTTGGCGAGAGAGGGCAATGGTTAGGTGTTTCGTAACGGCTTCGATTTTTTGGTGGATGACCAGTGAGGCTCTTTTTAAAAATGCCACTTATTTGGACAGGTGTCGGAATGAATGTCTTTTTTCATCTTTATTGTTGCTTTTGGCATTGAATACGTACTCCATAGAGTGCTTGATTTATTGGTCTCGGATAATTCAATAAAATATGGCATCAAAAAGTTTTTTGAGTTGGTTTTGGCTCCTTTAGCTAGTCGCCGCGTGTTAAAGATATCGTACTGTTCCAAATATTTCTCGCGTAATTGTTGAGGGAGAAAGCTCATTTGCGCATTATTAACAGTTTCAGTCAATTCTGTTGGCGTCAAATAAAGTTTTTCGTCGATAGAATCACTTATTTTAGGTTCTTCACTTGTTTTCATGTTTCTTGTTTTTAACCTAAGGTTTTAAAGTCTTAACAGTATATCGTGAAATGAAAAGAAAGCAAATAAAACAAAAGTACACCAAGGAGGTTGCGAGTCTGAGTTTTTAACAAATTAAAAAGGTTGTATGATAAATTCGACACCATGGAGGTATAAATAAATAGGTTTAATAATGTTTTGAATTAACAAACTTAGTGCACACGATGTTCTTAATTCAATTAACTTTGTCCTCTAGCGGATAAAAACGGCTTTTGCGCTCAGATATCGAAGAGCAAAAATAATCTTTCCGAGATGGGGGGGGGGGGGGGGGCGAAAATGATTAAACTTTTAACGCTACAGAATATATAGGTTGTCACTCAGGAATAATATAGTATTCTAGCGGAGGAAGAATTTTTGGAATCGGTCCAGTACTTTTTGAGTCAGTTCGTTGCAAACATATAAAAAACAAACCTTTATCATTTTTCCCTAAGCTGGATGTGTCTTTGTCGTTATGTTACATATATTCCTATATCATTAAATTCCAACATTTACCTAATGTGATCATTGAACCAGCTACTGATACCTACGTACATGTTGTGAGATACGTAATATCCTTTACGGGTGACAGCTTATTAAACGTGTGACATAGATACGAGTACTTACATCGATGTCACTCATAGCAAAGCTTAATTTAGTTATAGTAAATAGTTGGAAACCTACTATGAATCAAATTATTTCTAGTAAAATTTAAACATCTAGCAGTTGAATACTAAAAAACTATAATACACTGTGATATTTCTGTTCACCAACAGAAGTTACTTCAATAGATTCGAAACAATTGACTATTTAAAAATAAAAGTAGTTAGCTCACTTAATGTTCAAGCATTTTTGCTAACACCTATTTATTTCAGCCATTAACTAGGCGGAGTTGAACTTATTCTAGTAATAACTTCTTTAGATATTAATACTCTAATCACACTATCACACTAATATTATAAAGGCGAAAGTTTGTGAGTGTGTGAGTGTGTATGTTTGTTACTTCTTCAAGTCTTAATGGCTAGAGCGATTTTAATCAAATTTGGTATGGAGTTAGCTGACACCCTGGATTAACACATAGGCTACGTTTTACTGCGGGAAAATATTCCTAATAAACCGCTGGTCACAACCACGGGGCACAGCTAGTGTAATCTAACTGTAACTCTAATATTTATATCTTTTTTCGTTCTTCATTTTTATTCATAATCTCTAAAACTAATTAGAGGTTATAACTATATATTTTTATGCACGGCAAACTTTGTTTAAAACAACTATATTGAGTTGTATAGTAATATTGAACCCGAGCAGGATAGGGCACTGATTGCTTATACATACGATAAGAACCTTAATATATTTTTTCATAAAAAAACTGCATTAAAATAACATTATTCTGAATTAAAGTTACTTCAGCTTTGATTGAAAATGGCACAGTAATTTTCTACACCCCACTTGATGTTAAATTTTAGTGGAATCAAATTCCAAACAAAGCTGTTGTGGTTTGATATACGCGACGCACCAACCACCTTATATTGCCAACTTCCATCCATGTAGCTCTGAAGCCTAACTCACTGCCGCTTACGTAATACTACAAAATACAGTTACTTAACTGGAGCATTCCTTACCCCTCGTTTACATCTAGAAACAAGTCATATACTAGTTGTACACAAACCTAGTAGAATACACTTTCTATCGTTTACTCTGCATAGACAACGAGTATCTTTAAGTATAAATTACAATTTAGTTCACATATTTTGTGTATGCAATAAGTTTGATGCAAGTATTGTATACTGCATGTTTAATACATGTATATAAGTGCGAACAAAAAATTAAGACATTGTATAAAATTTGTTTTATACATGTATTATACCTTTGTGTAAACGAGAGTTTCTGGCCTGAGCAACATTTTTGTCCGCCAAAATAGATTGCTTACAAATTAATCGAGTCGATCGAGTAAGGCACATGAGGAATTAAAAGTACCGCGTAGAAAAAGTCTTCCGAACAATCGAGAAAACTAAGACCGGACAGGGCAAAAGTACGCGGCAGTCCTCGAAAAAATAGAACTCATGTGAGGACGCGATAGGCGCAGCATCGCACACAGCGAACTTTATTCCGCGTTGCGCGCTCGATCAGATTTAAAGAGATTGACCCTGTATACCCACTTGAAACGTACGTAATGAACGTACTTCTCTCTTTCATAAACTTTATGTTCAGTACAACACAACGTAATCTGAGAATATTTACTTCCATAGTGACACGGCTTCCAAGCCGTTCTGTTAGGTGACCGGCGCTATTCGTCTTTAAAAAAACCCAAATTTCCCGGATACTTATTTAATGGAAATTAATTACACAATTACACACACGAACTCGAGTACGAAGTCCTGAGCTACCCGAATGGACCGTTCTTTCTCGTTGCCGAAGTCTAATTGACTGTGGGAATTGATGAAATAGATGTGAGGGCTGCGTTAGTGCCAACTCTGCAGTTTAATTCTTTTAATTACAATCAAACACATTGTTGAATATGCAGTCTATGGTTGCTAAGTCGGGTTATAACAGTTCGTTTGTCTTAATTTTCGGGCAACAAATATCCGCGCACCGTGTGCGTCGAGTCCGTAAAAAGTCCCCCTAAAAATATTTTTCACGATTCAGAGACTTTTGTCCTCCGCTGGCAAAAGTTCCTCGTCTGCGCAGGCCATTAAACATGAGAATACTTCATGAAAGAGCGCTTAGATTCTCGAACCACGTTCTAAAAGGAACCTTCGTTTCTTTAAGGATCTGGCGTGTCTGTGCTAGCTCAGTAATCCTGCACACACAATACAGCTAATTTACATATCACATAATTGTTGCATCATAGATAATATTATTCTTTGAATTATAATTTTATAAAAGTATAGTTGTCTCATTAACGAGACGTGACAAAGAAAAGCAAGTAAGTACTATAAATAACAAAATTATCGGACGTCATTGAGTTACATATTCTCATCATCTTACTATATAAATATAAAATGAACACAAGATAAATTCTAAAATAAAATTTAATGAGGCCATAGCAAACCTGAAACTTGCTAATATAAATTTTAATAATTGCCGTTTAGGACCTTTCCAAGGCTTGGACCGTAATTTTACAAACTATTCTAACGTTTTCCTGATATAAATCCAGCATTCAATCGCGTTAGATATTGAGTTTCGTCGTTAAATTCGACGCTGCGCGGCCGCCTGAAGGATGGTGTCGTAAAATTGGTTTATACCGGCACGTCGCCAATAAATTTCAACTTGCCAAAAATATTACCCAATTCGTAATCTGCATTCAGGTAGAAAAATATTTTGTTTCAAATAAATTAATATATCAAATTACTATAAGCGTAAGAATCACGGTATACAATCTACTAGTGTTAATAAAAAAATCTTCTTATTTTATTTACAAGAAGATATATTAACAAAGCTATCATTCGAGCTGTCATTATTATATTTTCTTGATAGCGCTGGTGGTTATCGCGTTCGGCCCTGATCGCTGAAGTTAAGCAACTTTCGCAGTGGTCGGTCATTTGATGGGTGACCAAAAATCTTCTATCTCGAGTTCCTCCATGCTTTGAAAGGCACGTTAAGCCGTTGGTCCCGGCAGCATATGCAGGGGTTAGCACCCGCCAATCCGCACTAGGCCTGCGTGGTGGGTCATAGCCCAATCTCCCTATTCCATCCATAGGGAAGGCCTGTGCCCCAGCAGTGGGGACATTAATTGGCTAATGATGATATTACCAAATTCCAAATTAGCAAATATAGGCCAATAGAATTATTATTCTCAATTCTGAGATTTTGTAAGGTACGCTTTGAATCGAATGCGGTTCAAAAACATAACCGCCACCTAAATACGCCAAATTGGGTCACACTTTAGTGTCGCATTAATATTTTTCTAGGAAATGTACAATATGAACAAAACTACCTATGTTTCGCGAGACCGTAAATGTACTTACTCCGCGTGTGTGTGGAAATGTTTTCTCCTGCCTTTTTCGTATCATGACCTACAATATGAAGATAAGTTTTTGTGCACTTCTCCAGCTTAAAGGCGCATCTCTCACTTTCAGTTAGCGTTAACTGGGAATGAGGTAGAGTGCACCAGACGATGTGGCGATGCAACTATGTGTCTTCTAGTATTATTTGGAGACGAAAGCTTTTCCTTTTGAGACGCATCAACATTACCACCGTTTTGCAAGTTTGTTTCTCTTAGTCCTTCACAAACATTTTCGACAACCTAATTGCTGGTATTTTACCATGTACAGAAAAGATCTAAGTAACTTACAATAGTATGAAATAGGAAATTGTAACAGCAATATTACTATTTTTTATAAATAAGTATTTTTAACAGTTTCCTGTACTAACGTATGGATTAAGTACGACTCCAATCAAATATTAATACAAAAGGGTTGAAATAGTTATGTGTACCTACTTTAATGACTTACCTACATTATAACAAAGTGATAAATAATTGAAGGATGACCTACATACATATTAAATTCATCACTAAGGTTTTCATTATATTTTATTTCATGAATATGAATAATCATTATTAGTTAGGTACTAGGATTATTATAATTAACATTTTACTACATAATTAAAGGCATTTATATACCACATTTTCGGTGTATACCATCAGACGAACTATTACCTAGATAATCTGTTCTTCACTGTTTAAGTAAGACTTCGCTGTTTCACTTAAAGAGTTTTCATTAATGGAGTAAACGTTATAACACCCCACTTGATGATAAGTGTCAATAAAGTCCGAGTGGCCATTAAAGCTGTACAGCAGAGATATTTACATCAATCTCTCTAGCCACCTTCACCTTGACCTGCAGTGATATTCACTAAGAACAGTTAGTTCTTAATGAACTTTTCAAAGCCGCCGATGTGATTTGAGATTTATTTGCAACTAGCTCTGCCCCGCGGTGTTACCCGCGGTTAGTTGGGGATATTTTTCTCGCAGTAAAACGTAGCCTATGTGTTAATCCAGGGTGCCAGCTAACTCCATACCAAATTTTATTAAAATCACTCCTGCCGTTAAGACGTGAAGAAATAACGTACATACACACTCACAAACTTTCGCCTTTATAATATTAAAGTGTGATTCGTGTTCTAATTTTAAATCACACCGCGGATTCCGAGGTGAAAAGGGAGATTATTCTTACTGAATAGCACTGCTGGAGCCTGTTTGTACTATCCCTTGTCTTACTATCTTACTGGCTATCTTACCTACTGCAAAGTCCAACTTTTTAGTATTTTGTTTCTGATAGTAGACAACTACATTGCATTGTATAACTTTTTTGAAGTGAAAACTTCTTTCGCGCCGTTGTACACTTTTTTTGTATTCGTAAAAAATGTTAAACTCGCGTTAGGTTAAACACGTGGGCTGATCGCATCATTACACACAAACTTCAATATATTGGACGAAACATAGTAAGATTTTATTTTATCGTATTATAATAATAAATCTCTATCTAGGATGTCCACGAGGCAGCTTTATTGCGAAGAAAATGCATTTTTTTTACTATAGATGTCGCTAAGTGCGCTTCAACGTGATTCATGTAAGTTGATTTTTCTAAGAGATAAACTTTTTAATGTAATATAAATTGTCATGTTTGTGTACGATAGTGCAATAAATAAATATTGTATTCTACCACATACATAATAGTACTTTTATACTGATAATTAAAGCAATTCGTGCAAAATTATTCTCTAACCATTCCAAAATATCAAAAATGCACAACGTTAATATTCAAGTTTTCACTTCTGCCGGCACTCCCGGAGTGCAACCCGTCGTTTTTTTTTAAAGTAAATACTTTTGGCATACAAGCATATGGCCCTCCTGATGGCAAGCGCCCACCATTCTGTAGACTCACTCATGCGGTACAAAAAATATCACTCGCGCCATTACCTACCCTGTTCCAATCCCCTTTCCCCGTGAACCTCTGGTACCTTACTCACCGATACGACACACAACACCACCAAAAGGTATAGTGGTATTTTGTAAGGTGGAGTATGTCTTCTCTAAGGTGAAGGTTACTTTCCCAGACGGGCACTCTAATTCGAGCGGGAAATCCGCTATGCCCTAGCTCTCTTTAACGTAAAGGTCTAAGGTATATGCGTAGAAATGCCAATGCGGAAAATCTTAAGTGCTTTATGCTTTATGTCAAGCTCAAATATGTGCAAAAGCATTAAACCGATTCATCAACTTTAAAATTTTTATACTCTACAAATCCAACGTTTTTACGCTTCTGTTCTGGAATGAATACAATGTTACCCTACTACAAAGGCTTCGCTTTACGTCTGTAAGCTGGCTGTCTTTTTTTTAATGTAAAAAGGGTGGCACATAAGCCTATGGCAAGCTAGATGGTAAGAGGCCGCAATAGCTTATAGACGCTTGCGTTACTAAAATATCTTGCGCCGTTGCCAAGCCTGACCTTATACCAAACCCCGTGGAGCCCCGGAACTTGATTCTCCGAGAAAAAAACAACCATCAGGTAGTGTCATTTTACTACGGTCTTCTGTTAGGTGGAAGTCACAGAGCCAATAGAAGCAATAAAAGTAATTCTATTGTTACATAAAAAGCGTCAATTTTGAGTTTCTCCGTAAACTTAATAATCGTGTAAATAAAATTAGCGCGAACAGTTATGAACAGTTAACGTACTATACCCCCTTACAAAAATATTTATTTATATTGTTTACGAAATAACCTAACACAGCGCAAATTCGTAAATAACATACCTTTTATGGAATTATTATCCGTTTCAAGTACGCAAATCCTAGAAGTAGTTTTATTTGATTCAATTCATGACAATTGAAATTGTAAAGGTTTCATCATTGCACGATAATTGAGTTAACGTAAGACATTTTTCGAAACATATAATTTTAAAAATATTATACCTAATTCATTGTCTGAATTAGCTAGTAAAGTTTGTCAGATAACTCAAAATTCATAGTGTATGTATAATAAGCACTAAACTAAATTTCAAAACCTTTTTTTTTGTGTATTTTATGGGATTTATGGGATAAGTAAATTACTAACCGTCGTCTTTTGCTCGACGTAAGTAGTGATAAATCTTTGACAATCGTTTGAATACGGAACCCTTCATGTACGAGTCCTGCTCGCTCTTGGTCTTGGTCAGGGTATTTTATAATTTAAAGATGGGAACGAAATAATTTTATGAGATGAATTTGATCTTACTATATAATTGCTGCTAGATGTGATATGAGTGAAATGGTAAGTTTTAAACTTACATCATAATCAGCCTTAGATGCGACACAGGCCCACTGCAGATTCGTATTTTTTTTTTGTTTTACTATTGCAATAGGTACACTATTAATTGTATTTTTTTGCTATTAATACCTATTAATTTCGGTACTTTTGTGATTAAATAATATCGTAGCTATGTATTTTTCTATGTATGCAGAAGGATGCTTTAAAGTAAACCCAGTAAAGTAAGCCCAGGATTTTTTTTTTCTTGAAATAACTTTTAAAATATTTTTCTGTATTTATATCTCAAGACGTAATAACAATAGTGTAAGTATATGCGTATTGTATTTCGATTAATAAAATTATTTGTTCAAATAGCTACGTCAACTTAATTATTAGGTAATAAATTACGACTTTAATTTTATCTTAACAAACGTATTAGAATTTAAAATCACTTTACCTTTTTTGGTTAGAAATTATATATTGTAACATATTCCCTTTGTAAATCGCCGCTAATAACAGTATTTTTATTAAAACCAAACACAAACATATCGCTATAATTGATCTAGCAAAAACAAAACACAATCACAATACTGAATAATTCGTAGTATCTAATAAGTTTAGATGAATATTCTAACTTCAACTTAACATGTTTGTAAAAAAATATAGATTATACAATAAACTCAATTCCAACGCATTACTGTTAAGTTCCAAATAACCTGCGTTCTTAAAAGCACTCGTGCTCTAGCTTAGATAATAAATAAGCCAGGTCATTAACAGATGCCTAGACGGGGCGATGACAAGTCATTGACTCGTAACAACTTTGTATAAAAATACGCATGTAAGTACTAAACAGGTAACATTGAAAGACTTACCTATAAAAATCTGGAAAACTCGCAGAAAAAACTTTAAAATCAATTCATTACTGCATTTTCGATGTTTAAAAATCACGAAAAGGATGCAATAATTATTACTTGATGTTATTTTTATTTTGTTTTTAAATGAGCAATTCTTTTTTTTTAATCTCGCGTTCGCGTGTTGTGTTCCGAAAGTGCGATGGCGCACGCGGGCTTCGACGAGAAAAGGCGGGAATACACTGCGAGAAGCGGTAGCGGCAGGCTGCGCCAGTGCCCCCTCCGGCTATCACTCTACTTTCGGTTATTCTCTCGCCTCCCCCGAGACTCGTGCCGATTTATCACAGTGCCGTATCTGTGTTCGCTCCCAGACAATCCGGACTCAACTTGTGGTAACTCAGAAATTGTATACAGATCCTTGAAAGCACTAGGTAGAGTACGTACAATAAAAAGGTGATGTCATTGACCGCTAATGACTGTAGCACCATACAAAGTTTAAAATTGTACAAATTCGAAATGTCATTTGCGGTGCATCGCGTTAGTACGGTAGTAACCGAAAAGATTATGACTATATTGTCCATTTTGGTATACATATCAGTAACTTGAATCGGATTTCTGAAGGTTCATTGACCCTTCCACGGTGCAGTTACAACGGTCCAGTGGACTCGTAAGTTTTGAGACTGAGCGTCTTTCGATTGTCTTGGCGCGATTTCTGCAATTGGCAGAGAGCCGCTGTTTAAAAAGAAAAAAGTAATTTATCATTAACTGCAATTATGTTTCTTCTTTTTTAGTTAAAATTATGAAGGAATTGCTGTTCTTAATAATAATAAAGCAGGTGCTGGCATAGTTTTTGGTTTTTAACAACACAATTAAATGCGGCTAAGTTACTATTTACATACCTTTATGAAACACAGTAATTAATAAATATCACGAAGAAATATGCAAAATAAAATCACTGATAAGGATGACGACTTAATTTTTTTTCTTCGTCTATCAGGTATATTATCAAAAAATAATCATGGATACATTTTTTTCACATAATCAAAACATTGCAGTGATATACCAATTTCCCTCAAGAGCAGCTTTTAACATTCGAATTTTTAAAAAATTGTTATCAAATCGTTAATTACTTTAGCATCATATAACAATGACAGGGTTTCGTCGTTCCATAAAACACCCAGCCAAGTGCGATTCGGACTAGCGCACGAAGAGTTCCGTACCATTGTCTATGCAACATCAGACACTATGATTTTTGTTTTTTTAGTATTTTTTTTAAATACATGAAATAATTATAAAATTTAGTTAATATGTTGTTTTTTGATTTGTTTGAAAGAATTTTTAATAATCGTTTATTTTTATATGAAAATTTAAAGATGATAAGTAGGATCACCAAGGTGCGTGGCGTGACTATTTTCTTCGGCTGCACCGGCTTCGTAGGCTGTGTCTGAGCTGGATTATTTGCTGACTGTATTGTTCTAGGTGTGAGAGTAAGGCGCACACTTTTGGCTTTACCTTTATCCGCATACGTGGCTTGGGATGATTTTTTGCCATTTTTCCTGCCCATTTGGGCAAAAGTCCACTCTTCTTGCCTATTAGATTGTAACTGAGTCGGCTCAATGTTCGGTTCGGTCTGAAGAAGACCTCAGAAGGTGGGCTCTGGTGGACCGAAATTCTAGGGGTCAACGTGGGCTGAATTACCTCTTTTCTTTGGTCTGCTGTCAGCGGGGGACGTAGCGGCTTATCGGGTGGAAGGCGTTTTTCCAAATCTTCCAATCGGGAATTTACCATAAACTATGAAGACTGCATTTTCTATTTTATCCTCAGCGATGATGAACCCGCCTTTTGCGGGAGCGCCATTATTTTGCGCGTTTGAGTTAGTAGTCCTGCCTACTGTGGACCTGGAACTCTTTTAAGGAGATTTGGGAATAAGTATCTTTCTCTCGGAGAAGGCCTGGCGGAGAGACTCAATTCCTGTGTGACTGCCGCGAGCTGTTTTGACATACAATCGTTGTCCTTCCTCAACCGTTTAATTTCGTCAGATTCAGAAATCCTGATCAGGCCCTTTAGATGCCCAACGTTGGAGATGTTCCATCCAGCCTCATAGATCGCTTTTTTCATGCCACCGCTGATGTTTTTCGCTTTATGGGACATGTTCCATCACAGAATCCAAGCCACCTAAAGCTTTGGCCCGTAACTCATCGACGCCTATTAATATTGGTGATCTCGAGCGAGATCGCCTACCCTCGCTAGTTGAGGTCTGAGACCGTGTCATAGGTCGCCTCCCTTCGTCTGTCGGAGCATCGTCTCCGTAATCAGCCTCATATTTCTCGTCCTCCAGGCGCTTCATCTCCTTAAATAAAACTAGTTTTTACGGGTTAATGCACGACACTTTATTTATTTATTGACGTTTCGCAGCCTTTTCTCCTTTTTAGCGGCGGACAAGGCAAAGAATTTTCCAGTTGCTATACCCCAGCCTCTACGAGAAGAGTGGATTTTCTTCTTATTGGCGCAACCGGCTCTATATCGCTCTCATCCGTGGCTCCCACGCTATGGACACTATTCACTCGTTTTCGATTTCGAACCTCCTTGTGCCCAGAAAACGGAATCGAAAGAGGTCCCTTCTTATCCGTGTTACCGGTAGATGTGCTGGAAACAGCGAAAATTCTTTCTTCGCACCAAGCACATTTGCCACGTCCTTCTTTATCATTACCACCTCCTAAGCACGCCTCGATAACAGATTTCTCACCAGAAGATCCGGTAATCTCTCTCTCATTGGCCAACCGGAGCGCATTGGCCGCTAGTAGCTTATTTCACACCCTGATTACTAGCTTTTTCAGGGCGCAAATTGTTTTTGTCAATCGCAAGACAAAACCGATTTGGAAATACACACATCAAAAGTGTCTAGGGATCAACATATATTTTTGCAATAACTTTTCTCCTGATTGATATTAATTAAAATTTTCTTTAAGGATTCATCAAATAAAGTGTTTTCGTTTGTCACAGTAACGATAAACCAAGTCACCTTTGCATTAATAAAGAAATTTGCCATTTTCCTAATAAAGGGATTTTTGACATTTGAACCACTAACACAAAAGTTCGAAAAAAAGACTGAAATAACAGTTTTCTCTAAAATTTTATTGGGTAACTTAAACAATTAATAATCCGTATTTCTACCGCGAACACTAACAACACAAGAACATCGGTTTGGCATACTCAAAATGAGTTCATCCAAATCACGCTGTGGAATGGCCGCCCATGTTCGTTGCAACAACAAAAAAAGGTCTTCTTGCGACTGGATACCCTCCATATTCGGCAGAGCTCTTCTCTGTAGCATATCCCATGCATGCTCAATCGGGTTCAAGTCTGGCGACTGAGCAGGCCAGGGCAGGACATTGATGTTAGCTGCGGCGAGAGTCTGTCTTACAACTCTTGCGGTGTGCGGTCGTGCATTATCATGCATTAACTGAAATAAGGGACCGATTTGCACTTGTAGAGGAACGATGACGTCTGATACAATCGTCTCAGCATAAATTTGAGCGTTGAGGTTGCCTCTGATCCAAATCAACTCAGTTCTTCCGCCGATCCAAATACCCGCCCATACCATGATGGTTCCACCACTATAAGGATGGACTTCCTGGCAGGATTTTAATCGCTGTTGGCGTCCAGGGGTTCTCCAGTGTCGTATACGTCTTGTATCCGGTCTCATACCAAAACGAGACTCATCAGAAAAGCACACGAAACGCCATTGTTCTTCTACCCAATTTCTGTGTTCAAGAGCCCATTGATATCGAATCCTACGATTGTGCATTGCTATAGGTGGTACCCGTAGCGGTCTTCGGGAATGAAGGTTCACTTCATGCAAGCGGTTTCTGACTGTTTGGTCGCTAATTAAGTTCCCTGAAGAGTGATGAAGCCTCACGGCTAACATCATGGCGGTTATTGTTGGAGCTCTTCGAGTTAAGATTTGAATGTATCGGTCTTGTCTCCGTGTGGTGCAGCGATACCGTCCTCCATGGCGCTCAGCCACGGTACCAGTGCTTCGGTATCGTGTCCAAAGTCGACTGATAACACTCTGACTTGTATTCAGAGCTAAAGCCACAGTACGTTGCCGGGAACCAGCTTCTATCATTCCCACGGCTCTGAGCATTTCTTCCCTGCTTAAATGACGTCGCCGCTCCATAATAACGTTGGTTTTAATCAGTAGTAGGGAAACAGTAGCACTAATAATGTCTTCAATGCGTTGTATGTTTTTATAGGGAACTCGAATTTGATTCACAGTTCCTGATTCAAATTATGAAATGCACCAAAAAGGATCCATATAAATTTATAAAATCATAAATTTATTACAAAGCCACATCTCAATCTCAAGAAATCCGCATAAAAATGCTTGATCCCTAGACACTTTTGATGTGTGTATTACTTATCATATTTACGAAAGGGTCGGGAAAGTACACGCGATTCTTTCCCAAGGGCCGCAGACGCACTTTTGATTGGGGATTTAAGCCCATCAGGTTTGCGTGTACCTTGCTACAGGATATTCCTCCAGTTGTTCGGCACCTTCCGATCAGCCTCACCGCCGGACAGAACGTGCCAGCACACAGCCTGCTTGACAAGGAGACGAGCTTCACCATATGTTGGCGACATGAAGTGGCCCGCCGAGTTACACTCAGCCATACTACGTCCCCCTATACGAGGCCACTCGCCAGGCTCTCAGCCACCCCCAGTTCTCTGCCGGGTTGCCCAGGGTACACCACGAGGAGTGGGTCTGACATCGCACCCTAAGGGGCCTAAAGTAAATCATTTGATTTACAATAATAAAACTTTATTACAGACTAAAGTGTCCTAAAGCGACTCCCACCAGTCGACAACGCGCATAGGATGCCGACTCAGTAGCGAGGCTCATCGCGATCGGAGTATGGCATGGAATCTATCGGTCCTTGCCTCAGCGAAAATGCCAGAAGCACTACTGCGACGCGCAGTCCCATGAGCACCCCGAACGCGTTGTTGTACTGCACACGGAGAGCGTTGTAAGCCCTCTGCGTGAAGCCAATCCAGAGACCACACGAGTGAAATGATTGGCAGTATGATACCATACTGGATTATTTAAATTATTTTAACAATTAATTTATACAAATCGAAACAAATTACGAAATGTAAGCGTAAGCGGAGTTAGATAATAGGTGTGTCAACCTATTATCTTTATTATAAAACTAGCTTTTGCCCGCGACTTCGTCCGCATTTTGGTCGATTTTCGTAAAAAAGTAGCATATGTCCTTCCTCAGTGTTCCGTGGTTTTGATGTGACAGACAGATTAACTTTCGTATTTTAGTAGGGAAATATAATATGTCAATCCACAATACTGTGAAAAATATCGCAATAAGGAACCGCAGAATATTATTATTATCACTGTGCCCCGAGACCATCAGCGTGTAACTCCTTGTATGTTATTATGTTAATGTATTGGTAATATTGTTTAGATCGCTTTCACATGAGGCTTAAGTACATATAGAATGAAAATACATCAGCGCAAAGCTTCCGGGTAAACTACGTTGAAAGTTGACCCGTCCGGCACGTGAACATAAAAATTTCTAGGACTGCTAACCCGGGAAAGAGCGACATAACTGACCATGTGAAAAACAACTGACACCGAGATCTACTCCAGCAACACGAAAAGTCTGCCCTTGAGCCTTATTTACTGTCATTTCATAACACACCGATACTGGGAATTGCTTTCTTTTAAATTGGAATGGAAAATTATTTGTTATTATGGGAATTCTGGGAATAAAGATGGTTTCTCCTGCACCGTAACCTGTTAAAATTTGAGCCTCGATTACATTTTGTTGCAACTGGGTTCCATTGCAAATTTGTGGTGGTCTTTAATTTCGGAGCAGAATAATCGGAATGCCAATTTTTAAACAAAGGACAATGCTCACAAATGTATGAAAATGAAACCCAGGCCCGGCGCAAAAGAAATGTATCTCAGATTTTTAGTATTAATATGTAACAAAATATTAAGTAGGAGGCGTTGTCAAAATATATTTCTAAATGCCATAAATTGCTAGTTGTTTTTTGTAAGGAGCTAAACTTGAGAGATAAAAAATGGGGGATTGAGACCTAAGTATGACATTTAGTCATCTATTCTGATAACCCTTAGCCAAAAAACAGCAGTAAATGAAACTATTTTTATTATTAAGTACATAATATTATTATTACAATATGCCTTACAATATTATTGGTTTTCTAAGTCTAGGATTACATCTTCCAAAGTG
Source organism: Chilo suppressalis (assembly GCA_902850365.2). Taxonomy (NCBI): domain Eukaryota; kingdom Metazoa; phylum Arthropoda; class Insecta; order Lepidoptera; family Crambidae; genus Chilo; species Chilo suppressalis. The sequence continues at coordinate 6,217,979 of OU963908.1, forward strand.
TGTCCAGGATGATTGAAATCATCTTGGTGTCTGGCCCAACCCAAGTAATACAGCACACTCATAACATGGGCGCAGCTGCCCAAAGTCCTTTTGCCGTGGATACAGGAACAATAATGCTCTGAGATCGCATTTATACCAACTCCTCTGTACAAAACATACGTATAGTAAGTTTTGTTTCGTACATGTCGAGATTGTATACGGCATCTTAGCAAAACACTGTCTTCGCCATTTATTGCAAGCAACACCGGATGTCTGTACACTTCAATTTCATAGACACCTGTTTGTTTTATATGCTCACTGCAATATGAGCGTGCTATTTTACAGTGGTAAGTGCCCACGGCAAACAATATCAAATCCTCTTGCGACAATCTGGGGAAATCTTCGAACGCCTGGTCATTCGCTGATAAGCGCACAAACGCGGCTCTTTGTCTGTTTAAGTTGTGCTCTAAAACGTAGTCCGCCAAAAGATTTGGCTTGTGCGCTTTTCTATTTATAATCTCAATAAATCGCTCGGTGTATTGACTGTCATCATAGGGCTCTTGGAACGCATTGATAAGCGCTGCGGCTATCTTATAGTCTGTCATTGTTGAGGGCAATGATCGATTAAATACCCTGTATCTAAATATTTTAAAGTCGCGTTTAAATCTTCCATTGATTGTTTCGACAACCCAACGGCACAAGGTGACCAGCCTAGACTTATTGGCTTCTTCACATGTTAGTTGGCTTTCACCATGCCTTTTAGTTGGAGGCATATGGACTACATAGCCATACGTCTCGAGAAGCGGAATTGCATCACGGAATCCCCTGTCAAGAATGAATGAATCGCCTTGTTCCAGGTAATAATTAAGTGGTGCCTCTTCATCTGGTCCTTCATGATTTTGTAGTATCTGCTGCATGATTGAAGCATCTGAGGTTGTGGCTGCGTACGGACCTGTGACATCTAAAATATGTCCATCACCGCAGACCAACATAAAAGGTTTGATGAGATTTGTATATTTGTGGAGACTGTAGCTTTTCCTTTGGAAAAGGAAATTGGAGCTTTTTTGAATGAAAATGTAACTACCATCACATATTATCAACGCTTTCGGCGCTAGGTCGTTTCCAAATATGTAGTTGGGAAGAATTCGGTTTCTTTGGATTACTTCTTCTCTGCTAATGTGGTCAAGGCTCAGATGTAAAGGAACAAAATCATTGCGAATACATTGTCTCACCAATTTGACTTTTCGGTCTATACTTTGCCGAGATTTATTGAAAATCGTTGCCAGTCTAGTACTGGGTTCGCCTGTTCTTATTTTAGAGAGGTAAATACCTAGATCTTCTCGTGCAGATCTTGATGTGTTAGACAAGGTCGGTACTTGCGCGAATAGAGTATTGAATTGTTCGTGACGCAAGCCAGTCCAGAAATGCAAATCTTCTTGTGCTATTTCGTCTATATTATCGAAATCCAGTAAACATCTCCGTTCCAGTGCTCGGGTATACATATTCACAATATCTACAAAAGTGTCACTATTAAAGTCTGTTTGATGATGTGACACATTGTTAAGCATGTCTTCCAAGGGTGTGTTAAGTAGATGATTTTCACAAATCTTTGCATGCTGCGGTATGTATAGACGATAGTAACTGAGTAAAAATATCTTGATTGAATTAGGCATTAGCCGGAGTTGCATGTTACCACAGTTCTCCATCAAACAACGACGGGAAGTGTTGGCCGCTCTTGTGAAACCTGGAACTGTGATTGCAGCGTCAGCGCGACGGATAGGAGGCTCTGGCGGTTCAGGACGTAAGGTTTGGTCAATTCTATGCCAACAAGGATAGCATAACGACATTGTTCCGTCGAAAGCTAGCTGTAACAAATAATTATATGTTATTGTGATAAGGAACGTGACGATAGTGCACACGTGTCCGATTAAGGAAAGGCTATCATCGCGCGCCTAGTACCTTCCCCACATATCTACACGTCTACGATATATAAGATGTATGTAAGGTTAGTTGAAGGATAGAGAAATATAGAGATCGTCGTAACAGACAGTATTGTGGTTTGTCTTATACCTTCCCGCCGGGCTGACCTATTATGACCTACTTGAAAGTACGTAGGTACACAAATAAAAAATAAATAAACAATGATGTTGTCTTACCTCTCGTAGCGGTTGCAAGTACTGGAAAATCCGCTCAGCCAAGTCTCTCCGGGAATCGAAAAAACGTTGAGTCAAAACGTGTCTACGAACACCTCGGTACAGTGAACGATCACACACAACACACCTGTTCATTTTAAAAAATATTTATTTGATTTCAGGCGAATATAATTATTTTTATCTTAACTACGCAAGGGTTGGTGCCTGAAGATCGCCTCTTGTATGGAACCTTCTATCAAAAGACAGATGATTCCTTTTTTTTTTTTTTTTTTTTTCTGTATGGCTTCGCACGGTTTGTGCATTTAGCCAATGTCAAGTGTAAAATGTTTACATATTTTATAGCACTCGTGGTCAAAATATTAGTCAAGTCAAAGTAAGTGGCAGTCAAGTCAATACCCCTTTCCCTATGTTTCAGTAAATGTGTGGGGATTTACTGGAACCTCCCCGTGGACTTCTTGAGGGAACGTCGAAAGACACCTTCCGCTATTTTGTTTCACTTGCCAACACTTGTGCATGTTTCCGAACACTTAGTGGTTAATAATCCACCATTATTAGACACTAACATCCGCCACAACACAATTTTTAACAAGAAAAACAAAACTGCTAAAGTGACGCTTCCCGATCCCGCCAAAAAGTCAGATGATTCCTTATTTCAAATCTTAAAATCATGACATTAACTTTTTAATATAACTGCCAACCGTAGGCATTGCAAGAACAAAGAGTTTACCTAAACAAGGAGGCTGTAATGTAACGGACGTTACACTACCTGATAAGGTTCGAGAATACAGCGAACCTATGAGTGCGAGTGAAATAGCAGTTGAATGTTGGTTCGTTTTTGATGTGACGGAAAGGCTTTGGTTTGATTTCTATGAACATCATTCAAAATCATCATTTACACCCGTAAAAAAGAATTAGCAAAATGTTACGTTTAGAAACGAATATTGACTAAGTTTTTTATTTAGTATTAAATTACTAGTTTTTACTAATCAAATGAGATATGTTTCGTTTGCGCCGGGCCTGGGTATTTTTTGAGCATTGTCCTTTCATGAGAAGGAAGTCCGGGCGCATATTTAAAGAATTTAAAAATTCTATCGGGTAATTAGCGGTTTTCTTGTTCATCGGCCATTATATTTATTGAACTATAAACTTTGCTTTCCCCCTGGATATTCGACAGTATTTTATTATTAATCTCAAATGCCTGGTCATTGCGAGGAGTTAAAATGGACCTTTCGCATAGCCAAGAATTGTCCTTATTTAATATATTTGTTACGTCACCGTAAACTGACGATGTAAGATGTTATTGGGATTGCACTATACAACATAACTCAGGCGTCCGAATAAGTTTTCCTTGGTGTAGCAGTGGATAGGTATCTTTGGTGAAGGTATTTTCTTTAATAATATATCAGAAAATTCACGATCATCCGGGTTATCTACAGTTCTCACTCGCATGTTTATAGTCAAATGCACCGATTGTATATCACGCCACAAATAAGAGCTTTTCAGGCAAGCCCTAACCTCATCAGCTCGGGTTCCCCGTGGTATTACCGGTAAGGTTTGTCGGAAATCACCACAAAATAAAACTGTGATACCGCCCATTGGTCGATCATTTTGTCTTATATCCCTTAAAGTTCTGTCTACCGCTTCTACTCCTTTTCGATGGGCCATCGTACATTCATCCCATATGATTAATTTACACTTTGAACGAATATTTAAACACTACCAAAACAACTAATACGTGGTCCTAACTTTAGCTACCTTACACTTAAAATCTAAGTGACTATTTAAACTAAAATATTCTTATAGAATTATAACCATAAATATATACAACTCACAACAAAAAAGAAATGAAAATAAAGCTGAAACGCCTGTGCAATACTATCTACCTATACCTACTTCACTTAAAAATAAATACTTATAACTACTTTAATTAATAAAAGTACCTACGCTTAATAATTTATAATTTGAACGAATATTTAAACACCAACCCATCACCACCATTACCAAAACAACTAATACCTATTTTACAAAATAACAACAAAAGAAATTCAAATAAACTATTTAAAGACTAAAAGTCGCGCTGATAAGCACGGTTTCTCAATATTTCTCAATTATTGTCTGTCAATAAGGTCGAACGCTCTGAACGCATCAACAGCCAAATATTGAAGCTCGCTCGCTCTCTTTTTTTTATTTTTTTTGTTTCCTCCCAGGCGGGGGAGCAGGTGAGAAATCCTCATGGATACCCCACAGCCGGCTGCAAGGTTATGTCAGACTCGTACTGACTAAAAAACACCCGTAGGGGCTGCCTCTGGCCGGGAAGGCCTCTAAGGCTTCATCGGAAGCGATCGCCCCCAGGGGGGGGAGGGATTTGATACCCTACCGCCACCGCGACCCGTGTCGAGCGCGGCAACCGTTACACAAAAATAATCCTTATAGCATGATTCAGTATTCACGTGCGACGGGCGACGGCGCGATGGCTTATTTCATGTATAAGTTTGGTGTTTCTATACCGATTTCTATGTTTTGTTTTTATTGAATAGGTAATAATGTTAACTTTTTTAAATTAGGGATGAGTCAGAGTATTATGAACGTAAGAGTAAACAAATATGATCAGAATGCTCCGAACTGCTAAGCTATCGGGAGTTACACGTGTTACTGTGAGTCAACCATAAAAGATAGACATATGCTGTTGCGGAATATTTTTTAGACAATTTTATGTAGAATATTTCCGTCATACATGATTTCTATGTAACTTTAATCATTAACCCTGCACACGCGACGGAAGCTTAAAAAATGGAGTAACTTCTCCCGTTTTCCCAACATTTCCCTTCACTACTCTGCTCCTATAGATTGTAGCGTGATGAAAAGTATACTATAACCTGCCCAGGAGTATGAAGAATAATTGTACCAAGTTTCGTTAAAATCCGTCGAGTAGTTTTTGTTTCTATAAGGAACATACACACAGACAGACAGACAGACAAAAAATTTACTGATTGCATTTTTGGCATCAGTATCGATCACTAATCACCCCCTGATAGTTATTTTAAAAATATATTTCATGTACAGAATTGACAACTCTACAGATTTATTATAAGTTATAGATTAATTATGTATATTACTGAACGTTGCGGGTCAAAGCACAAAAACGCAATATTGGTACTGTCAATGTTATGATCTGGTGAATATTATCTATTTTCTATTCGTTTATTTGAATTTTGGACGATAAATAATCCTTACTAATATTATAAAGGCGAAAGTTTGTTTGGATGGATGTATGGATGGATGTTTGTTCCTCTTTCACGCAAAAACTACTAAACGGATTTTAATGAAACTTTACAGTAATGTAGCTTATAGATCAGAATAACACATAGGCTATAATTTATAAAGATACTAGCTTTTGCCCGCGACTTCGTCTGCGTGTAATTCGAATAAAAATAAAAATGCAGGGACATGGCGGTTCCGACGCTACCGGGCGGGGGGCTTGGCGGCGCGTGCCTGTTGTAATTAAGTATTAGAAGAATGTGATTGTGTATAATACAAGCCTGAGAACAAAAACTATAGTCTACACCGAAGCGAAGCGAGGGCGGGCCACTAGTATTAGATATTGCCTAAATATAGCAGTAATGTCAGTTATTTATTCATACGGATTACTCACAGTAATTCCATTGAACATAAAAAGATGAAAATAGTATCCTAGTATTATATTATAATAAAAAAGTAAAGAAAGAAAGGCGGGAATAAGAGTTTTGGTGTTTGTTTAATGCGTTTCGATTGGACCGTAGCTGCTTATATAACACAGTTCGTTAACTACATACTTCAACATAATCAAACTTTCCTACGGGACATCATTTGACGCTTGAGCTGGGCTGCGATCGAGTGCCAGTTCAAAGGAGCTGTCGGAAGAAAGTAAATTTCTCCCATCATCGCGGACAGCCTGAATACATGAATGAGCTGACTTTATTTGTATGGAAGCCGCGCTCTCGACGTGCTCGAGGGAACAAACGTAAGTGTTTAGTCATTATTGTTAATGACGGAGCAACGTCCTAAGGAAAGCTTCGTCCTTTAAGGATAGACTGTAGAAGCATAACAGTTGAAGACTATTGAGAGTTTTATAGTGAACTCTGTATACGACAACCCCCGTACACTAGAGATCAGTGTGCCAGACTCACCGTGGCAACCGTAAAAAATATTTGCAGTCTGAGTGGTTTAAATATTTTTGTTTCTAAAATCCCTAACACAAGTAACTATCATATACCTATCGACATGTGAGTTACTTTTTCTATATTATTTAAATAAAAAAAAAACATAATAATGTAAACAACGGAGGCAGGAGATTATTCTTTTTATATATTTCTTTTTAATCTTTAGTAAAAGTTCCCTAATAATTGAAATTCTGCTTAATGACTGTCTCAAATTAGGTATAACTAAAATATTAATAAAAACAATCAGTAAACCATGGGCATAATTTTTTTTTTACTATACACTATACTTTTAGCATGCATGGTATTTTTTAAATTTGATTATTTTTACTAGGTTAGTTTAGTATACACTTTTAAGTAAGAAAATTAAATTATAGTAGCGAGCGAGTAGCCAAGTGAAATACCTGTTATCATAAAAAAGGCTAATAAACGATAAAAGAGGTTCTCTGAAATTTTTTCATTATTTTTACACCTAGAGTAAAAACCGCAGAAAATCCTTCATCTAATATTTATCAAGCCACAGCTAATTGCTGGTAAATTGAAAACAGTTAAAGTCAAACTCCAAATTATATCTCTGAATATTTAATGACGGCAAATTATTTCTGTTCTTAGCGTTCTACGAATTCAGTACTAAATATTAAATAAGCTAAGATTGGACAATATCACATGACAGAAATACTAGTGTCTGACTATACTCTAAAAGCCATTGTCTTGAATCAGTATTAGGAGGACATCCAGGTGCGCTTATTAGCAATACATATATGCATGTGCCTTAGTTCGCTCAAATAAATAGTTTCGTTAGTTAGAATTCGAAATAGAACTTATAAAGCAGCTTTAGCAGTCGAATAAATTATTAACCAATCAGAAAGAAATATCACCTTCCCTATCAAATATTAACATATAAACAAAATTGTGATCAATCCGTCTTCGCACGGATGTTACATACACACAATCAAAAATTGAGATTTTAATGTTTCATTAAAAAAACTTGATGATTTAAAGTTTCTGATGGTGTCAAGTTGAAATCTGCCATACAAATCTGTACCCCTAGCATGAACCGATATCGAAATCGTATCGTTTGCGAGTCCGAAATGTCTTTGTCAAATGTGTCCTGATTTTTAGTTCTCGTTACGTACTTTGTGCCGCAGCGCGCCGCTGTTCAAGTTTCCATACAAAAGGAGATTGCTCAGCTTACATACATGTTTGGCCTAAAGACCAATAATCATGAAAAATTGTTTCCTAGATTCGAAATTATATATACATTACTGTAGAAACGAATATTATTGACGAACACCCTGAGAACTTCTATAAACCATATACACTGAACATATTAAAATAAAAAAAAAAACAAATAAGTTATATAGTAAACTAGGGATATCAAGCCAAGTACCGAAATTATGGATTAGATTCAGGTATATAGAGCATGTAGATTAACAGATAGTTGCCTGTTTTTAAAGATAATGCATAAGAGTAACTTTTAAAATCACGTGTCATTTCCGGTTATTATAAGGTACTCTGTGGCAGAAACTGTGTGATGATTGTGAATGAGCCACAGATTAATAAAAAAGGTAAATTTAAAAAATCAAAAAACCCGACTGCTTAATTATACTTCAAATAAAAACTGAAAAGAAAAAAACAAGTCCAGTAGTCTATAATTCTGTTAATAAGGAACAAAGCTACTTTAACAGTCGGGACCCATTAGATATTCAAGAATACATAATATTTTTCAACAGTGGGTCCCGACTGTTAAAGTAGCTTTGTTCCTTATTAACAGAATTATAGACTACTGGACTTGTTTTTTTCTTTTCAGTTTTTATTTGAAGTATAATTAAGCAGTCGGGTTTTTTGATTTTTTAAATTTACCTTTTTTATTTCACACTTTTTAGTTAGTTAGTATTTTAAGACGGTATATACCGTAGTCTTGTTACTTCAGTAAGGGAATTAATATCGCGGGAATTATTAAGTACCTTAAGACAGTCTAAAAATGAATCTAATGATACCGCATACATATTTTTTTAAAGGGAAATTTAGAAAAAATATTATTATGTCTTTATCCCGTGGGACTTTTAGGATAAAATGTATCCTATGACACTCCCGTAATCAAGACAAATCTAACGATACCTCATACATCAAAATCCATCAAGCCGTTTAGGCTACAGGAGGTCACAAAGGAACAGACATACATACATACTTACATACACTCCCTAAACATTACCCTCCCTCTTTGGCAGTCGGGTAAAGAGAATTTTTAAACTCTCGTTAACCAAAGAAAGCTAAGAGATTTAGGTTCTATAGCCATATATTCAGTAGCTTCATTATTTTTGTTATGTTTTAAGATAACCATTTTTAGATTTTTAGTGTATCACACCTTATAATTTTATTTATTTATTAATTTATAGTCAGGGAACGTAGGCCCATAGATAGATACCTTAAAATCTAACATATTTACAGATTATAATGTGTTTATGGAGGTGTTTGGCGAAAAATATATGGCAATAGACTTTATGATGTCGCCTACCATCTATAATAATTGTCTGAGCACATTTGCATCTAGTGAAAATGATAATATAGTTGTGGATATTAATACCACAGTGTAATAAAAAAAAAACATTTATTTTATCGATCTTTACAAAATAGATTTGTTTTTATATTATAAAAACAACTTCGATCAGTCTTTGGTTGAATGTTACTACACCCATAGCCATTAAAAATGATTCGTATGTTTTCCAAACCGGTAAAATTAAAAGTCCTTTTTAAAGAAAATATATTATACAAAGGTGGCCGTTGAAATCTAATGACTGTAAATTAAATTATAAATTACGCCAAGAATTACCGTGTATGTCAATATTTTTTGTTCATTTGGGCCAATTTGAGCAATCTCCTTTGACATTGATATTTCGGTTTGCAAACTATTCGAATTCGATAATGGTTCGTGCTAGGGGTACTAGTCCTGACAACAACGAACACTGCAAAAAATATTTTTTTTAATTTGGTCCAGGCTTTCATAATGCGTACACATAGATTAACACACCTTTTATTTTATTTTCCGTATAATATGATAAAAGACAAATTTTTATCCAGGGAATGAAAAATCAGCCCTTACACTCTGACCGACAGTGTCAAATGGTGTGCCCCACAAAGCAGGTGATTAATTAGTAGGGATGGAGTTGGTTTCAATCGCGATTTTATACATAGTCCTTCCAATAGTACGTATATATTACGTGCCTGTTTTTAAAGGTGATGGATGAAGGAATAGCTTTAAAATGGTTATATTTTCCAGAAACTATGTTTATAATTCATTTTTACTTTGTTTATTAGATAGGTACTTCAATTAACAGACTAAAAGCACAACAAATATTTAATAGCATAGACGAAAGAAGATATTAAAAATGAATTTTGAATACAAAAATGAACTTAAGTATCATTCATTAGTTATTTTTGATCACAGCTCTAAACAAATCGTTTGTTTTTATAATGGTTTTCATGCGACAAACTGTTTTTGCTATTGCCTTTGTGACTGGCTTAAGTCATATTATGTATAAGTTTATAATAACAAAAAAGGAGCTCGATGGCGCGGGTGGTAAGCGCGTTTGGCTGCGACAACAACTTTCGCAGTGGTCTGTCATTGGATGGGTGACCAAAAATCTTCTATGTCGAGTTCATCCATGCTTCGAAAGGCACGTTAAGCCGTTGTTCCCGGCTGCATCTGCAGCCGTTAGCACCCGCCAATCCGCACTAGGCCCACGTGGTGGCGCCTATTCCATCCATAGGGAAGACCTGTACCCCAGCAATGGGGACATTAATAGGCTGATGATGATGATGATGAAAGCCAGTTTATGATGCTATCAGTGAATAGTTTTTAGACACCAAGCTATATTCCGATATGCTACAAGATAGTTGTCACACCGTCGGTCGTTGAGGAAGCGATTAGCTATCATCTATTTTGTCGCTCAAGAAACATGTATCTCCTTCGTTTACAGATTCTGTGTATCAAAGATAATACTCGCTCAGTGATATTTGCTTAGCAGTACTCGCTTGACGGTCGGAACGGGCGCGAATGCATTTTTACTCGGGACTGTCGCCACAAGCGAGCGTACTCGTACACTCACTTATAGCTCAGCGATAAAACTATCGTTACTACGCATTCGCTTCCCGCTGCTCGTCAACTCGTCTCTACGTTCTATCTTTCTTTCAAATGTTTAATACCTGAAGATGGCGCTACCTTGCAGTCTAAGGTTAGGAAAAATTCGACACGGCCGTCAGGGCCGCGGTTAGCATAATGGTCAGTGCTTTCGACCGGATAGCTAAGGGTGCGGGTTCGAGTCCCGTCTGCTGCCTGGTCTGCGTGGATTTTGTTCTAGTAACTTTTCTTTAGAATTAAACATCTAGCAGTTATATGCTTAAAAAATAAAAACTAACGTTTATTTCCGAAGTGTCTATGTAAACAGACACTTCGGAAATAAATTTCGTTCCTTTAAATGCAGATGAAAATGTAATCCGTGAAACTAAGGTAAACCAGTCTTACAGGTTCCGTTATGCAAGCCACGTCTCTAGTAAATATATGTAAATGAGGTGCTCTGCATCCTCGGCGGCCGAAGCCCCTGTAATTTACTGATTTATTGGCCGGGAACCGTGCCCTGTATTTGATTGAGTGGATCGTGAATCAGAAAAACTTTACCATGAGTTATGACCTACCCTATTACGAAGGATGTTGAGTGCGTTTATTTTTGTGAACGGAATTTCTGTTGGCAAGTCCTTGCAGTAAAATAGGCAAGACTGTGAGGAAAATAAGCACGAACACATTCATTTTTTTTAATAATATAAGAATAATAATAATTTATTGCATAAAAATATGGTATAAAAGGTGTTTGATTATTCTCATGTCTCACATATTTAACTATTAAACAGCATGCAACAGTTTTTAAATCAAATTAAAATTAAAGTGTAATGTTAAGCTTATCAGTATCATGCCAAGATCATTTTATAATCAATATTATACAATGTCAAATAAATATAAAATTATCCATCAAAATGTAAAAAATAGATGCCCAATGTTCAAAATCTGTTTTCTCACAAGATTCCAATAAACAAAATGTAAATTAATAAATGTCCAATATTTGCTTTCAGGATCCTCCAGTTATCAGTATCGTACAATGTCAAACAAATTAAATAAATCATCAAAATATATAATATATGTCCAAAATCAAAATTTCATATATTAAAGTCTATTCAGCCTACTTATCCTCAAAATACTCTGCAAGTGAATAATAGCATTTTTCAATTAATAATTTATACAGACGACGTCTCAATAAGGACATAGGTAATGACTTTAATGGCTCAGGCAAATTGTTACATATTTTCACGGACATTGTAAAGCTATTTCTGCTACCAATTTTAGATCTAGAGTCTGGTAAACACATTTTTTTGGATACCTAGTGTTAAAAGTACAGCAGTCTTTTTTAGTTTCATAAAAGTGAGGTGAGAGAAAAGGTGCATTTTGACAAAAATACATATTTCAAAAAAATATAAATTATACTATATACCCACACGAACCCATCTTCTCCGCCGAGCTTTGCTCTCAAAGCGTGCGCGTAATCTTCATCTGTACTTCTTTATTTAAAACGCAAAATATCAATGATTTCGAAAATATCCTTTTTCGATTCCCACAGTTACGTATTAAACCAACTAAACTGCTCATGCTGCGCAACTTATTTCAAAAATTTACTTTATTTTTATTGATTATTATTCAATTAAAATGTGTCCGAACGTGACCACTAATCATGTAACCATACCATTAAATGGATATGTTAAGAGGTGTTGAATGTAGTTTACATCATTGTCTTTATAGCTAACTTAAGAAACATCGTACTTATATAAAAATAGAAACGTTTTGTTCTTGTTGCTTAACATCGTACTTAACAGGTTACAATACGAATTTAACAATATGATTTTTAAGAAATTTCGTTTCAAAACAACAAAGTCATTCCAACGGTACCACATGAGAGCGTCACAGTTAATATTAACCAAAATTATGAGTGCCTCTGTCAAGTGGTGACCTGTACTCAAACAACTCATTAATGTAAGGGGATCAAAAGCAATTCGGCGAATGACTGACTTATCGAGAACCGGTACAACTTATATATACCTACTCGTACTTCCTACCCTAAAGGAAACCTTTACAAAAATATTTGAAAAACGTAAAATTTCCCCCGCCATCCCAGACCTAATTTAAAAAAAGTTTTGGTCTCGTCGGAAATCATAGCATTCCTTGTGAGGTGGAAAATATATCCTTGTTTTATAGCGATAGAAGAAGGTTTTATTGACATACTTTTTATTACATAAAAAAGTTTGGCGCAACTTCGTCCATGGCAACTTCGGAATTGTAATCCTATGAGAACCTTTAACAAAGATAAAAGTGTCCTTCTGTTTTTGTTCGGGCTATAATCTCTCTATCTAGTTCTAGATGGATAAATAATTCTTTGTGTGTAACTTTCATATTTATTCCGGTTGTACTTTTCAACGGCCAATCTTTATTCCTTTGGGTATTTGGTTTTAACACCCGTTCTTGTATTCTGTCAACTTCTGTCAGCGCAAATGCAGTTCGTTGATTTAATATGTACCTATACAAAAAACAAAGCCTATATATGAATTAAATATATATTAATTCATATAATATAGGCTATAATATTATATGAACTAAATACATTTAAAGAACAAGGTTATGCCTTGGTGTCAAAGGTGAATATTATGTTTAATGGCATTTTTAATAAAAGCTTTTACTTGACTTGCAATGTATTTAATTGATGTATATATACATTAATATATAATGCAAAGAATTGAATTTTCGAAATTTAAGCTGTGAAGTTTCGTCTTAAAAGTATACGTAAATGAAAGATGTGTACAATGACAGATTATTTTTGGTATACTCTAGTACACTCGATACATCCATATTCCAATACTAAATCGCCAAAGAAGTAAATTCTGATAAGAGCCAATTCCCACAAATTTTCTAAGCACGAATGTTTAATCTTTATCCATAAGGATCCTTAATATATACATTCTAGATAAAAATCTTGCAAAATTCTTCTAGGTTAAAAATCAGTGTTATTCAGAGAAGAATAGTAATATTTCTTAAAAATTATGATATTACTCGGCCGCCCGCGACTTCATCCGCGTTAACATTAGTTTTTTTTTAAGAATCCCTCAGAAGCCTAACATTTTTTCTGGATAAAAATTAATCTATGTCTCAAACCAAATAATAAACTATATGTGTGCCAAATTTCATCCATATCCGTTCAGCAATCTTTATGCGATTGAGTAACAAGCATGCGCACTCACAAACTTTCACATTTTTAATATGAGTAGGAATTGTAGTCATGTCTTACAACTGTACGCGCTATTAGATGAATAGAATTTATTTTTTCCACACTATGCCTTCAAGAGCTTTAGATATGAACATCGGAGCGGAAAAATCCTCGTGGGAAATCTAACGCCGTCGCAGAACATCTAATGAGTTTAATCAAGAGCAATAATTCCGCCTTACTCTTTTTATTGGAGCTTTTTGATGTATATTCATGCCTATCATCCATATTTTTTTACTACATTTAAATGAAACTTTTAGTTGAAGAGCAGCGTCAAACTGCGAATTGCTACAATTTTGTGTTGATACTACGCTTTTATAAGTATTTTTTAAATTATCTGTACGACTCCGGTATGACTTGCCCCCCAATATACGTAAAGCTCGTAACAAACTTGCATTTAGGGGATTGGTTATGTATATGTATGTGTGTGTATGTATGTGTGTTTATGTACGTATATATATGTGTAGAATATGTATGTATTCTGTTAAGAGTATTTCTACCGTAGGTTTATCTTAAATTTATCTTTATTGCCCCCCCCCCCTCCTCCGTCATATTAGTTCTTTTCTCACGCTCTTACTGGTCGACTGGTAGAGAATGCCTTATGGCATTATGTCCGCCATTTGCTTTGTAATTTTGCAATAAAGTTTAAATAAAATAAATAAGTTTAGAAGAAGAATCCAGAGTGGCTTTAATAAGAATGGAAAACTAAAAGTCGTTATTGCTTTTATTTGTACTAATATTATAAAGAGGAAAGATTTTATTCTTTGTTTGTTTGTATGGAATAGGTAATGAAACTAAACTACTGGACCGATTTGCAAAAATTCTTTCATATTTAGAATCCTACATTATCCATTCCATGATGAACATTGAGAGAGTATTTTCAAAAAAGTTATGGTCCCGTATGAAAACTTCGGTAATGTAAAAGATAGGTACTTAAAAATTATCTTATATCGGGTAATTTGATTCATCATTGACAATAGAGCAAACAATGAACAAAAGTTTTATAGAAGACATCAATATCGACAAAAAAGTCCGCGAGAGATCCCCTACGGTTTCACCCCCGTTAATTTGAGGAAAATGGTTATATATGTTACTTGGAATGGAAGGTTTATAATAATTAAATGTAGAAAGTCATTGTGTATAATACAAGCCCGAGAATGAAAACTATAATCCACACTACAGCTCTACACCGAAACGAAGCGAGGGCGGGCCACTAGTCGTATATAAACAGAGCAAATACACACAGTTAAAGTGTTTTGTAATAGAGCAAGAAGATACTTCCACCAGGGGCAAAGACTGTTTTATTAAATCACAAACAATTCGGGTACCACATGGAGTCGCATGGATTATTGTTCTCATATTAATTTCTTCTGTCTGAATACTCAGAACAAACAAATTGTGATAAAAAAATTGCACCACGAATTTCGTGATAAAATAATACAAATAAATGTTTTAAATAATATTTATTTGGTTTTGTAAATTGTACGCTAAATATGTGTTATTTGTATTGCACTCCGTGATATTCTGAAGAAAAGTGTTTCCATATTTTTCACAATCCCTGAGCATGCATAATACTGAGAAGGGAGTTCTCTAGCGCTGTATATTACCATACATGTACACGACGGAATACATATGAGATCCTTGGAATACGTACTTTACATACATACAAGTTGCATCGCATAAATAAGTAAATCTCAAAAATAATAAAAGCAAAGTTCAAGGAAGCAGCTATTTAATCCTTATATAATAGTTAGATCCTGGTTCATCACCCAAACGATGCCCCAAACAAAACTGACCCCTAAAAAAGTGATGGTCACTGTTTGGTGGTCTAGCGCTGGTGTCCTTCATCACAGCTTCTTACCAAACGGGATAAGCATTACTGCAGATTAGTACTGTGAAGAACTGAACCCAATGATGGAGAAGCAAACATATCTCCAAGCAGTTTTGATCAATCGATCGGCTCTGCTGCTCCTGCACGACAACGCGCGACCTCATACTGCACAGCAGCCGGCTTCCACATTACAAGAGCAGAGGTTCGAAATTCTCCGTTCGAAGTACTCACCAGACCTTGCCCCTACAGACTTCTACTTTTTCCAGGATTTGGATAACTTCTTAGAGGGGAAAAATTTCAGGAAAGGCAAGTCAAAACGCTTTTGAAGAATTTGTTGCCTCCCGTCCAGCAGACTTTTTCAAAAAAGGCATAAATAATTTACCACTACGCTATCAAAAATACATGTTTGCATGGGTTTTTGACTTTGATTTGACTTTGATTAATATAAAAGTTATAAATATATCGAAATAAAGGGCGTCAGCTTATTCCATGAAAACGGCAATTTCATAGGTAAATACCTAATACTAGGGATGAGTAGCTTGCGAGGGATTTATTAAAAAGAGCCAGCTCACCTATTTTAGCGCAATGTTTATCTAGCTCAGACTCGTTCAATAGGGATGATGACTATTTTTTTTCTTCGTTTATCTGGTAGATTATCAAAAAGTATTGGACACGTATTTTTTCTTCACATACTATAAACATTGCCAAGATATACTGATTTGAAAAGTCGCATGACGTCACGTTTTGGTACAATTTTCACTTAAAAGTGACGTCACGAGCCCCTACTCCTAAACTTTGACGCGCTTTATCTTTGTCATTTTTTGGTTGATTGCCCAAAGAAAAAATACTTGTCCATTATATTTTGATCATCTAACTAAATAGATTTTCGGTTACTTTACCCCGTCATCATGCCTTGAGTATATCATTTAGTTCAGTGTTTCATCGAATTGAGCGACTCGATAGACATATGATAGGAAGAGATCCATATATACATACAATCACTTCCTATCGGAGACGCTAGCTCAACATACGTATGCATTCAGATTTTAGCTTTTTTGCTATCGTTATAAGGTTAAAAAAACAGTGAAAATTCATCAAGTATTTTCAACACCTGAAAATAAACATCAAATAGCTAATTGCTTTGATTACTGTATTTTCAAAAAGATAAATTACAATAGGAAGTTGGTGTTAACTACCTACTGTAGTATCAGTCAGTAGGTAGTCAAAAAGTGTCAATCAAAAGTGTAAATCGAGCGAGTGTGATCTGTACACATTTAAAACGCCTCAAAGTCTTCCATCTGCATGAACTGCACTAAGCCAAAAGAGCCAATGAGCTTGAAGAGCTATATAGCTCTTCACTGGGTAAAGAGCTGTACAGCTCTCATCTTTTCAGCCTCAGTCGCACCCTGTGCTATCCGGGTGAATGCACTGACCATTGTGCTAGCATTATGAAGAGTGCGGGTTCGAGTCCGGTCTGCTGCCGATTCCACGTGGATATTTTTCTAGTAAAATTTTCTTCACCTTAATACGTTTTAAGCTCTTCAATATTAAATGGTATAACATTTCCTTGATATTTATAGATTCTTTAATAAAAAAATATTATAATAATGGTACAAATATACCATTCAAAACAGTACTCTGTACATACATTTTCCTCGCCTTACAACTACTCATTCTGCTCGCTGCACGAGAATTTTCCTGGTAACATGCCAGGAAGGCACCGACATTGGTCCCTTCAATGGTTTTTTTTCTAAAAAAAGGCTTGATTCCCTAAAGGATCGCCGTTTGAACAAAAAGTTTATACACGTTCGGAATGCTTTGTCAAAATTTGGCGAGGCTTGGATCTGTTCCAACTGTTTTGGTAAAAAGTCCAATAATCAGAGTTTCCGTCTGCCAAACGAAATTATAAGGAAATTTTTCTGTTACATTTATTTACAAAAATAAGACTATCTTTATATATATAATTCTTCTGTGAGTGTGTATGTCACTGAACTTCTCTTAAAGGACTGGACCGATTTTGATGAAATTTTTTGTGTGTGTTCAAGGGGATCTGAGAATGGTTTAGATTCACAATTTTGTCCGCTGGACAACCCCTATTTTTTTAGGGCGGTACGAAGTTCGCTGGGTCAGCTAGTTATATTATATATTATATGTCTTTTGGTAAGTACATTATTATTGTAAGAGGATGAAATAAATTGTAAAGTATTGAATATCAATATTTCTCATATACAGGGTCAATTAACCCTGTTTGTACATATTGCAACATCTTGAAGTGTTTACAAGTCATCACAAGTTATCCAGATTATGTGTTTGTGAAGTTGCTCTATTAGGCCCCACAGGACTTGCTCGTCAAGCCAACGCCGCGATTAAATAAATCTTTTACTTCCTCCAGCTTTTATTAAACCTTAAAAGATTCAAGTCCCAGTACAGGCTCAGTTCGTAATGAAATATGTCAAGTATATGCTGGAGTGCATTAAGCTCGCAGTAATTATGTACCTATTTATATTTCTTGTTTACATTTAGAAATGTAGCTATAATATTTTATGAGATTCGTAATCATAAAAAGTGGTTTTTCTGTGTTAAGGTAAGTGATTAGTGAATACTTTTAGATGTGCTAGCAAAGAATAAATGAGACAAACACATTTGAAAGCTGGGCATCGTTGGCTAGGCACAAGCAAATTTAATTTGAGCTTCTCCTCTACTACGTTACTAACCTAAACGGTAGAGATTATACTCATTACAACGAAATACATTGTGATTCTGTGCAACTAATTAAAAATTTTGGGTTAAATTGAGATGAAAATCTGGTCTACGTTTGGCGAAAACACGATTTGATGTCGACGTGTTGATGTAACCCTTACAAAAATGTCAAAACGTCAATGTCCGCTTGACATCATTGTACGGGCAAAATCTAGTTATATTTAAATTGAGATTTAGCAAAATTGCTGCGAGTGGACTTTGATATAAACCTCTACTGTGAGTTAACACCCGCTAAAACTTGTGTTAATATTTAAATAAAAATGCAACAGAATGTTCGAGAACAGATAGATAGATAAGACTTTAGTCGCACCAACATGCACACATACAAAATTGACAAGACAAATTTTACTATTAAATATCCTTTAAAATAGGCCACAAGTTATAAATATACAACTATACTATACACAGCGAAACATTTACTCAAAGAGTAAAACGCTGATTTTCAGCTCTGACCCATATGGGTCAATGTTTAACAGTCTACATACAATTAAATTCGTGACCTCATCTATATAGATGAGGTCACGAATTTAAAGGTAAGATAAAAATTCACAATTACATTAAACGAAATTAAAATAAAATTAAATACGATAAGTTATTACATGTTCATTGTGCATAATTATACATAAAAATTAAAATCATTACATAGTATAAAACAAAGTCGCTTTCTCTGTCCCTATGTCTCTTTGTATGCTTAAATCTTTGAAACTACGCAACGGATTTTGATGCTGTTTTTTTTAAGGAAGGTTTATATGTATAATACATGCATAATATAGTAGAGAAACACTGATAATTTTAGAGGTTTTTAATATAAGGTCGTAAATAAACACACAATTTTTTGCGCTTACATTGCAAACGCTGGCTGAACCCAACGAGATAGATCAAAATAATGTACTACAGTATTGTACACCTTAAAAAGGTCTACAAAAAAGTCCGCGATGGTATATGCCTATCTCTTTGGTATAACCCACATTAACCATTTTTTAATTACTTATTACGAGAAAATAATGGCTTATTTACGAACAAGCGATTTTAAGCAATACAGCATTAATCCTTATCCAATTAAGTACCTTAAATACATTGTGCGTGTAATATAGATCAATATAACCCTCTACAGCATGTAATTTAAATGAATATTTTCGAAGATATTACAGATTTAAAATGCAGGAACATACCGATTCGGGCAGTACTGGCCGGGGGGCCGGCGGCGGCGCGCGTCTTTAGTAATTAGGTATTTAAAGAAAGTCATTGTGTTTAATAGAAACCTGAGAACAAAAATATAATCTAAACTACAGCTCTACACCGAAGCGAAGCGAGGGCGGGCCACTAGTATTAGATAAATTAATGAGAGAGAAAAAAGTTTCGGTGAAAATAAAATAAAAGCACACGACACCAACACTGACACCTCCGCACCCACGCAATTAATTTCTGGATATTACAATTGTCTGTAGTTCTAATGAAGATGATTTCATATGTGTTTTAAAAGACTGTCTGCGCGGTATTCCATTATTAAGGTATTCCGTATTTCCGTTAGGCTTATTATCCATAAGGGTGGAGGTATGTTATTCCAGCATTAAGTCGCTTGGTAGCGGAAACTGCGAGTGAAGCTAGTGTTGGTGGGTGCTCAAGGGAGCCCTTACGTGCCTGGGGACACCCAAAAATATTAACTAAACATTTTACATTTTATTGTAATTATTAGAGAAATAATATTATCTAAACAAAGTTATTAAAGCTGAGCTCGCATAATTACAACGTTCGGTATTCTCGACGGACAGTAGTACGCGTAAGATTCCAAGGAAAATTCTTTAATAACAACGAGCTCGCTTGCCCAATGCAAGTATGTACGGTATTTCGGTATGAACCTAATTAATTCCGAGCATGATTAGATTCCAGGCTGTTCATTAGCTTAATGCCCAGGGGCCTCCGCGGGCCAATATTATAAGTTCGTGATCGTGACCTAATTATAGTCACTTCGTTGTTCTGTGACATACTTTATACTTACCTACCTGGACTTTGCTTGTAAAACTTTGGCTTTAGTTTGTGGTCTTACATGCACATATAAAGTTAGACGCCTGTAGTAGGATTTCTAACTTCATAAGTGAGGCAAATCTGGTTCACAGCTGTTTAATAAAATAAACTATTATATGTATACTTATTAAATACTAGTTACTAGTTTTACAGGGGTGCAAATAATAAAGATTTTTTTTAACACTAACCTCATTTATGATTTATTATCACAACAAAAAAAAACCTACTCACACAAGTGGAAGATACACTCAGATACTACATAGATTTTGGAACGACATTCCTTTTCGGATGGTATTATACGGACTTGTTGGTTGGAGACTAGGCAAAAACGGTTAAAGATTTTCCGTCACAAACCGTCTCGGTAAATATAGCCTCACTTGGGGTGTGAGATCTTATTTTCAATTAGTTCAGTTAATACACAGCCAATGGGTCGATCGGCAAAAGGTCGAATGTACGAAATAACATTTCGTTATTTGTAACTTTATCCCTTTGTGACATGGTTGTTATTAAGTTCAACCTAAACTGTTTTAGAACATTTGTCTTCGTTCATTGTGAATCGAATTCAGCTGTATAAGTATAAACTCATGCGGACAGTTTTTAGCTTTGATTTTGTATGCAACCTGTTTGTTTCGTAGCGAATTGTGTTTATTTTTAACTTGTTCAAACCGAGTATTCTACGATACTCACTTTTATATATAAATAAATGTTTCTTTTGCGTCATAACTTTACTACATTTTTATCAGTGACGGCGCGGCGTAACGCCTAGAATCTGAAATAATACAGCTCGTCTCATTATGCCAATGACCAACATTACTAAGAGACCCATTGGTTCAGTACCTCCGCTAAAAAAGCTTAGGAACGACGAAGTTTTTTTTTAACCCCGGTTTTTCCCAACATTCTTGCTCTTCAGACGGAAATGAACAAAACCGCAGAGATTACGGGACCTGTGTCGAGACTGACTTAGAGCCGAGCCTTTTGTTTGAAAATGGTTTTATTAAAAAGTTGTCGCTTTTAACTCAGTTATTTAGTTCATTTTTCTGAAAAAGTCGATTGACTAACAGTTTAGTTGGTTGTCGCGACACATTAATTTGAGTAGGTTTCTCCTCTCAGTAAATCAGCCCTTGACATAAGATTCTGGATGTGACAGAATTTTATTTCCCACTTTTTACATAATTTTTGTATAAGTACTCCTAAAAATTCTATTTTGATTGGTTTCTTCCTTATGTTAATTTAATTAGTACTTATTTTCTGCCATGTTGAACTCGGAATAAAACTTTTGTAGCGGTGGCGATGGGCTAGCAAGCGGTTGGGTTACGATTCCCAGTTCGTTACCTTAGATTTTTTTGGATCCGTGACACGGATGATATCAGAGGGTTGAAAAGTATTTCAGAGGGTGCGGAAGTGACTCTGATTGTAATTAGAGAAATTTAGCTTAAGTAGGTATTTTTTTAAATATTTTAATTGATCAATGTGCGTTCGCATTCAACTGTCCTTATAATAGTTATGATCACTTAACAGTTTTCAAATGACGGATTCAACCTGAATGGTATTTTTGTTCTTTTAAATAGAGCTCTACTGAAAACTTGTTGAAAGATAAAATATAATGGTATAAATGATAAAAGCTGTGGATAACGAAACGATTCGCTACAAGAGGATTATTATTTAAATGGCTCTCTTAACGGTAATGAACAGTTAATAAGGCACAGCACGTATATTTAATTGAAGTAAAAACATGCTTCGTTCGTTGCTTAATTATTTTGTGAGTAAAAGAGAAAGAATAAATATAATTACCTCCTGATTTTATCAAAATTAATCTTATTAAGCATACTTTTCAGTATTTACAGTTACACTCCTATATGAATGTTTGTTCATAATTGAGTTTTTTTTAATCCAAAAACAATCTCATTGCTCCCATTGACCGTTGGGCAAATTTATCAGGCATCATTTCAACAAATTGACGGTATATTTTTCTATGGCACTTTTTGCAATGTTACGTAATCCTGACTTGCATCCAGAATACTGATGGTTTCTTGTTATCTGCGAATCTACATACCTTAATTGTGCGCCTTGTTTGCCTTCGCTATAGTTTTCGCTGGTTTATTCAAATTGGATGCATAGTACAACTCTTTTGAATCATCCAAATATTTTTTTCCCACCACACATTATTGGACATATTTTAAATTGGACAGTATTAAAATAATAAATTAACAACATTTACAAATCACTATGTTGTTACAACGTCAATACAATCATGATTTATTTTATATAGAAAACCTGTTGGAATGATTGGAACAGTTCAAAGCCAAGCATTTTTGTCTTTAGTATAATCACTTTGTAATTTAAGCATTTGAATAAGTGCGTTGTTTATAGTATCTTTGAATTTAATTATGGTTAACTCTTGGATATTGCTTGGGACGTTATTGTAAAAGCGAACACAAATAAATACCTTTAAATGAATGAATGGAATTTGTAAAGACTAGTAGCAGGTAAAGTTAGTTTATTTTTATTTCATGTATCTTAATACATCATGTGTGAACATCATTGTTTTTAAAAAACAAGTTAATAATTTTTTTTCTTACAAGTAATAGATTTTCGTATATGTATCGTGATGCCAATTACTTTAAACTTATGTCTTAAGGATTATTCAATTTTAAGATAATAAATTGATCAAAATTATTGAAAAAAATTGAGCTCTCTCCTGCAGCACAAAAATAGTTGGACTGTCGACGGCATTTCCCCACAATAAAATTCCGTAGTTACGATATTACACTGTCTGTTTTTTAATCTCAGAGACAGAAATAACATCACTTGTGCTGCTATGATTTATTGCTTAAATAGTAATGTACTACTATCGGAAATGAACGCTCATTAAATATTTAGAGTCGTTTTTTTCGAAGGAAGGGGATGATGCGGTATAACCGCCGATATTTTGAATTGCTTATAATACTTTTTATAAAAACGTAACGTTAGCGCAACTCAGAAGCCGTCGTTGTTGGTATGCGGTAGCGTTATGGAACTAATGATATTTTGTTGTGGTTTTCAAATATTTTTGGAGTTTACTCCTTAAGAATCGATTTGCATATATAAGGGGCCCGGTATGAGAAAAATGTGAGGAGTAAAATCTATCGATGAATGACATTAATGACCTCGTTACGTGATTTGTGCGCAACCCCATCTGCGCACCTTTCACTTTTAGCCATGGCTAACTGGCCAACGGATAAAAAACATTAAGTTGTCACAAATGTCAATAAAATAAATAAACTAAAAATAGATAAAATCGGAGCAAAATTTTCAATAGATAAGAAATTTTCTTTAACCAAATTTGAACAGCTATTACTCTTAAACTAACAAATCTATATTATAGTTCTCCTTAAAAGTTCATGAAAAACACCATTATCATGAATTTTTCCAGGGTTTTCAAGCCAATAACTTAGCTTTTAGAGGGGGGCGACGCTCTACTCGAACTAAAATCGAACTAAAAAAGATATCCCCAGGTTACATGTAGGAGAGCTACCCTAAAAGAAATATATTTTACAAAATTTTATTCTACCATTTTGGCGGTGTGATTGATGTACATAAAAATGCCTAAAATCCGTGTATAAAGTATCATAAAAATTACATCGCACAAGAATTAAAACTAATGGGCCAAACTGAATTAAATTTTTGGATCTAATGGTAACTATTCCGCATTCGAAAGAAAATGAATTACGAAAATCGAATCAGAAATCATATGTGAAAATATACTAACCAAATTGGGCACCTTTTTAAACTCAGTTATGAAATGCAAGTGAGAATAAATAGCTTTTGTTCAGTAGAAAATGCTAAATGAAGAGAGTAATGAGAGCCCTACAGGAAAAATCATCAGGTTCAGCATCTATTACTATAATTAATAAAAGATCGGTAATGTCGACCATATGACCCAGTTGACCGTTTTTTTCAAATAAAAATGGCGTTTATTAATGTACAACTCATAAAATATTATAAACTGATAATGTTTTTTATCATTTTTTAAGTTTTGAAAAATATCAATAATGTAAAATAAAAATAAAAACTTAAAGAACCGGTATCGCGGGTGCTACACTACATAATAAAAGCTGGTATCATTATTTGCAAACTTGACATTTGCATGTGTCATTTTTGTCTCCAAGATTATAAAAAACAGACATTAATCTGGCGGTATCTACATCCGTCAACTGGCGCATCTTCATTCCGGCATATGCTGCAGAGCTAAGTCTATTTGACAAATTATCAATATGTTTGCGCCATTGAAACTTAGACCCGTATTATAGGAAGATTCACAGCAATTAATCTAGTCTTGAGCATAGATAGAAAGGGATGTCACTATATATAGCACATAGCGACATCCCCTTCTAAATGTACTCAAGTAAAGATCAACACTTAGTTCTCATTCTGTAATACAGGCCTTAGAATCCAAAGTAATACCTAAGCATACTGGGGTGCCTACAAGGCCCATATTCCTATCTTTTACATTCACACTGATTTTGACTTATCTACATTAGGTAAATATCTCAATTTAATAAAATACAAAAACAAAAACTACGAACTAACTACTACGAAGCCCTTTTTCATTCCTCTTTAATATATTGCAAGTTTTTTTTAAGCAAAGGGCCCGTACCTCGGATGATTGACTGAAAGTTGATATTATTTTATTCCTTATCTGGATTGTTACAGTAGTGATATTTCGAAAAAATACGGAGAGAACATTGGTTTCGTTTACCAATACATACATATTATTATAAGGCCCCAATTCATTTTAGTGCCATTTCACATAAATACTGACTGCCAGATAGTCTCCAGCTCTACCAAGCAACTGGATAAGCACCGCTAAATACCTGGATTAGCAAACAGCTAGGCTTAACTCAAAATTATGCAAATACTTATGACAGGAACGTGCCCATAAATGTCGCCATGCGCCCGGAAGCCAGTAAGTGTGAAAAATCTCTTATTTTTAACTATTTAACCACCGACTCGCGCAAACCTCGCACGAGTGCAATTTACTAATGGAAAGAAGTGTTAAGATTTCAGTACAAGAACACCGAATATTGGAGTAGTTTCTGGTGGATTAACTAAAAACTTTCTTTATTACAAAGCTTGTTCGGAAAATTACAAACAACATAAAGCACTCAGCCAAATCAATCGTGCATTTCGGAAGTGATATTTTTGTATACTTATTTTTAAATTAAGACTATAGCAGAATTAAGCTTTGTATATTCAATCACCGATGGAAAAACAGGGGCCGACATCAATGCGTTTTTTTTTTATATTTGGAAACTGACATAATCAGGATGGTTTTTGTTATAAGTTATGAAATCTATTTAGAGATTTGGAGATTTCAGCTCATTTTCCATTTTACAAAAAGTTTTTTCAAATATCACATTTATTGATTTAGAATTTGGTGCAATTGTACTTTTTAATACCTAAAAAGTTATAAGACATGGTAACCGGAATGAACAAATCTAATGACGATCAAAACGTTGTTTGCAGAGTTTTTACTATTAATTCAAAAATATTAAAAAAATGGAAAAAACGACACCAACACCATAAAATAATCTAAAAAGTGAAAAAAGAAAATGTGTTGGCCCAAATTTTATTATAACCACTGAGTGTTAGTTAGACCTAGACATAAATAAATAAATAAATCTGTCTACTGCAGAGGAGCGGAGATTTTGTGCAATCCTATTGGTTAATATTTCTCCGTTTCTCCGCTCCACCGCCTCGCTCCACTCCAGTGGACAAGCAGGCTTAAAGTGGAAATGCCAAAAAAACCTTCTAAGTTAACCTCATCTCCTCCCTTAACCTCTCATGGAAAATAAATGTAGATTCATTTTTACGTCTATAGATTATTTTCCTAAAAGAAATTATTCTAACTTTCAACACAGATAGACACCATAAATACTACAGACAGGTACAGCCTGTGTTGTGTACTAAATTGGCGCAATGAATTATTAATGTTCCAACAGAGTTCTCAATCAAGCTGGAAGGGGAATCCATTTGCCAAAACGTATTGTTGACGTAAATTAGGCTATTCTGCGAATTGCCTTCTGTGTAAGGAAAACAAACAGTAAGGCTGAAAAGAAACACTTTGTAAACGTATTTTTATGACACAAATAAAATGAACATGTTACAAAATCACCGTAATTTGTTTTGTCGGGCCAAAGCGTTTTACATGTCCTTTGTGACTAATAAAATAAATTTCAAGATTTATTCAACCTGCATATGTATTCAGTAAGATCCCATTTATTCGGATTTCTAACAAATGTCAAATATCTAATACTAGTTGTTTTTACATGACCTAGCGACATTTTGCCGTGTAATTCCGTAATGCATAAAATGGTGTAATCAAGTACTTAGTATACTTAGCTTAACGCCAAATATTTATAAGTACGGCCACCCGCGACTTCATCCGCGTTTAGATTTTTGAGAATCCCTCAGGAACCTAACCAGTTCCGGTATAAAAAGTATACTATGTCTCAATCCAAATGATAAACTATATGCGTACCAAATTTCCTCCAAATCCGTTCAGTAGGTTTTGAGGGATGGAGTAACAAACATACAAACTTTTACATTTATAATATTAGTAAAATGTATCTAATAGTAACCACCTCTAAGTGTAAACTGATTTCAGCTGTTAAGGTATCACACTGGCCACCATCACCACGCAGGCCTGCAAGGTACCTCCTCATGGGTTTTTATAGGAAGAAAAGATTGTAAGAAGCAGATAATGAAAAAATATTCAGGGCAGAGAATGATAATAAATAAATAAATAAATATAAATATTTCCAACACTCACACCAATTAGCCTAGCCCCAAAGTAAGCACTGTAATGCTTGTGTTATGGGATGCTAGGGTAACGGATAGAAAACATATACTGTACATATATAAGTATATTTATATAGAAATACATATTAAACATCCATGACTGGAGTACAAATGCTCGTATTCATCACACAAACATCTGCCCCCACCGGGATTTGAACCCGAGACCTCTCGAGTCGGCGACACCATGAAACCCGGCGTACAAACCACTCGGCCACGGAGGTCGTCAAATGATATTTTCTAATAGTGCAATACAGAAAATCAAATATTATTTTTCATATCAGCATAGTACTTCTAAGTACCAGCGGTAGCACTGCTGGTACTTAAAAGTACTATGCTATTCTGTAGTGTTACCTACACACATAAGCGGACCGCAGTATTTATTATATTCGAACTACAAAACCGACCCGAAGTAATTACTGCACTTATTGTACCAAACAATTATCTAGATACATATATTCGATTTTACCGCCCCTAAGAACACACTCACTTTTCACCGCGGAAACCGTGTATGATTTAAAATTAAAATACATATTTTAAATTCCACCGCCCATTCCGCCTTTATGGAATCGCACTACTGGTACTGCTTAGTACTATGCCAACATTTCCAGTGTTGCACTATTTAAATTTAGACTCCAGATAAGCTACCCAAAGTTTGATCTTTGTGATGTGCTGTGAAACTACCGTACACACATAAGTTAGCGGATTAGTAAAATCTAGCTCAAAGTACCACCTCTAAGTGTAAGCTGATTTCAGCTGTTAAGGTATCCACACTGGCCACCATCACCACGCAGGCCTGTAAGGTACCTCCTCATGGGTTTTTAAAGGAAGAAAGCGCATGGTCCGACGATTTTATATTGTAAAATTAAATTCCTTAAAGTCTTTAAAAATTCTTACATCATTGTACTTTTTCTATTAAAAAGGCTCCGGCTCAGTTTGCTCCTTATGATTCATTAAAAAAAACTAACAACAATGAGATAAAGCCAGACCCCATGCAGGCAAACTTTTGCGAAGTATAATATGAAACCGATAAGCTCTTGTATCTTTGAGTTACATTTATGAACAAAGAACAAGTTGATTGCAAACATAACGTTGTTCCTGTGAATGATTCTACTTCTATCCATGCATTACAATTATCATCCCTATCAGCTAGATTAAAAGTACATTTTCGATTGAGAGAATCCATCAGTAGTTACAATGTAAAAGTGGTCGAACTGTAGAGTCCCATATGTCGTAGATACTTTCTCTGAAACGAATCGCAAACAGTCAACGTTACTAATTATTGAGAGTCGAATACAATGGGTTTCGGAGACAGTGGATTATGTTAGAACAACTATTCAATAAATATGCCAAATAAAGGTTGCCACAATATTATGACCGCTATATTCTTTGTAGGTATTCTAAATCGCTAATGTTGATATAAGGTTTGTTGAAATATCTAATATTTAAAATTCTCGTGTCACGGTGTGCGTAATTGAAATACTCCGTACCGCTCGACCGATTTTCTTGAAATTTTATATGCATATTCAGTAGGTCTGAGAATCGGACAACATCTATTTTAAATCCCCCTAAATCTTAAGGGGGATCCACTCTTAAATATTGTTTTTTTGGGCAAAATATTTTGTTTAAATTTTTTGTTTAAATTTTTTTATGATACATCATATAAAACCCTTTTTCACCCTTCTACCACCATCCCCTATATTTTTATGGCGGCACGAAGTTCGCTGGGACAGCTAATAATAATATAATAAACTCTAATGAAAACGAAAGTATATCCAGTCCAACGAATAATAAGAAACGTAAATAGGTATGTAGTAAGTACACGTATTATATCAGACACTCCCATTTATATTTTCGAGAGTATGCGAAGATTCTCGTTTGATACAAATTAAACATTTATAAATACAGTTTCAATGATAATAAAGGGCATCAATATAATATTTATATTATAAGTACTATGTATTATCGTGATCTGCTCTGATGGCGCGATTACACTTTCTCGTTAGCCCGAATACGAGTTCCAATGAATTTTGAGTCAATGACTAAGGCTCGTATTACAGAATGACAACTAAGTGTTGATCTTTACTTGAGTACAGTTAGAAAGGGATGTCGCTTTTCGGGTGCTAGAAATCAAGTAATGTCTATCGTGCACCCGAATACGGGCTAACAACGTAATGTAAATGGGCCATAAAATTTATAGTTTTAATGCCAAAGATGAACACGACACGACAAAGTTCACGATATTTTGATTGTTGGTTAAAATACTGCCTTCAGCCCCTGCCCAACCAATGAGATGTGTTAAGGAAGTAATATCAATGTGAATGAATGATTTATCTACTTGCACATGTGATAATTGTATATAGGATATCTTTAATATTCTAAAAAACTACGCAAATGCTTCGAGGATCTCGATGGTGGTCGGTCATTGGATGGATGACCAACAATTTACTATCTTGAGTTCCTCCGTGTTTCGAAGAGCACGTTAAGCCGTTGGTCCCGGCTGCATCTCCAGTCGTTAGCACCCGCCAATCCGCACTGGGCCCGCATGGTGGGTCATGACCCACTCTCCCTATTGCATCCATAGGAAAGGCCTGTACCCCAGCAGTGCGGACATTAATAGGCTGATAATGACGCAAATGCTTTGGTGATAAAGTATTTTTGCACTGTAATCAGAATCCGTTGGTATTTTTACACTGAATTACTGGGTGAATTAATAAATGGCACAGCGCATCTAAAAAGACGCCCTTCGCGATAAGCATATCCACTTTACAGAAGACTACAGTGAAACACTATCTATTGGATTCCACCTATACTGCTATGTTGGTGCTATAAACAAATTTTTAACAATAAAATTAAAGCGGACGAAAAAACTGAAAGGGAAAAAAATTAAACCATGTATGATCGCGACTGTCCTGTGAATCCGGCGTGTCAAAAATTTGTTAGGTAACCCTGACTTGAATTTAAATTTTGCAGACAACTCCACGAAATACAGACAGACAATAACCACGTTATAGATTCCAAATATGTATGATAGTAAACTATCGAACACAATAAACCTTTTTAATTTAATCTTAATAACTAAGTTCTTAAACTAGCATATGTAAGTGTAATTTTTAAGTTGGCGCCGAACAATCAACGAACTAACAGCACTGAATTACCTTTTTAGAGAAATAACCAAATTAAATTAATAATCCAATCATTTATCTATGAATCCAGTAATAAACTTAAACACCCATTTTGAAAAATTCAATATGTTATCCCATAATATATAGATATTATACTGCACATTACTGGTCATATACATTATGAAGCTGTATAAAAAATGAATTTGTCATTTACTTGTCATTCAATTGATTTGTCGATTTATTTATAGATGTATATATTTTGATCCTCTATTTTATGATATTTTTTTATTGTAAGAACTAAAAATGAGTGATATAATGAATTTTATACTAGTACAATTTTGGTAAAACTTTTGAGACTTTCTATCATTTAAAGGTATGTTGATTCTTTAAAGTATTTAAATATTTTTGTCATGAGTAAAACAACATAATTACATCATGTGATAAACAAACCATACTCGTAACACGGACTCGTAACAGATTAAATTGGATGTGAGATAATCGAAAACAATCGTACCTTGCTGGTTTTCAGTCCGTCGCCTACAATATTTTCCAAAACCTATATATGCCTATCATTGCGTTGTTTTGTCTATTTATGGACGGGATGATTTTGTGCCGATGCATTAGAAAAGTTTACCGCACCAAATATCCTCACCTCACCTTACTCGCCTGAACCCAATCTTTTACCCTGTGGAAACCTTGCCTTAGAAACCTTTTTTCCCCAGTCCAAACTTTCTTCTTCCTCACTTGTGCCTTCGGTTCCCTTCTCTCTTTACTGAACCGTCCTCCACTCTTTCTCTCCAGTACCAGCTTCCTCTCCTTTGACCCCACCTAGAAGTAGTCTCGGGAGCGGATGTAGACTCACATTACAATTCTAGCCATAGCTATAAGCTAATATACGTCCTTATAATATATCATGTAAGTAATCAAACTTTAACAATGCGAATTAAAGAAATAAAACATAACAAATATAAACTTGCAAACTTGAATAGAAACATACATAACTAAAAGGTAATGTTGTTGTGCCGAGATCTTTTGTAAGGTGACAGTTTCAAAAATGGGCACTACAATTCAAGTAAAAATCCCTATTTCTCCCATATCAAAGAAATCTTTAAACGTAGCTTTTATTTTCTATATTGTTCTTGACTTCCACATCACATCTGGCAATATTTGGGGCAAAGTTCATTCAAACAAATAGTAAAATTCAGTAGATAAATCCCGTTGCTATCTATCCTACTCTAATTATAGAACGCAAACACCCATATTCCCATCCTACTAATATTATTAGTGTGAAAGTTTGTATGTTTGTGTGTTTGGTACTCAATCATGCAAAAACGAATGAACGGATCTGAACGAAATTTGGTATTTGGTGCGCATATAGTTTTTTACCTAGATTGAAACATGGGATACTTTTTATCCAGGAAAATATTAGGTTCCTGTGGGATTTTCAAAAAACTAAAGTTAACGCGGACGAAGTCGCGGGCTGCCACTAGTACAATACAAAGTATAACAGTGCACGTCTCACAAGTGGCAATTTCTAAGATACATTTAGAAAACAGGGATATCGAGGCGGAACTCGGGTCCCTTGAAAAGCAATAAATGCATTGTGTTCAGTGCAAGCCGAGTTTCACTGTTTTAGTGATGAATAATTCATGTGATGGCCCGTTTGACCATGACCGTGATTCGTCGTGAATACTAATACTGTGACCGTAAAATTGTCCATTTCTCCCGAAGGTGTGGATTGTATATTTTTAATTG